>ML681984.1:4643465-4817511 GCA_007922195.1 Podocnemis expansa
GGGAGGGGGGAGAAGAGAAGGGGGCGGGTGGCTGGGAGGGGAGGGGAAGAGATGAACCCAGGGACAGGGGAAAGAAGGGGGCAGGTGGGGAGGGGAAAGGACCAAGGGACGGGGGAAAAGGGGGTTTGTGGGGACCAAAGGAGGAGAAGGGAAGGACAAAGAGAGAGAGCAGAGAAGGATGAAGAGAGAGGAACGCGGGAGGGCCACAGCCCCCAGCAGCCCCCAGGGGCCTCAGTTCCCCTCACCCACCCTGGGCCCTTCTCCCCCAGACGGCAGAAGACCCTGCTGGTCTGTTCCCTCTGGAGCTGTGAGAGGGGCAATCAGTGACCTTGAGAACAAAGTAGCCTTGGTTTGGACCAAAAGCAGAGAAAACCATACCTCGAAAGCAATAAAACATTGGTGGGCCAGGAGCACTGCTGCCGCAGGGAAAGGCCTTGAGCCTGGGTGCAATTCAGCGCCCCGGGCCCAGTCACTCTTGGGGCCCTACCACCAGCCCAGCACCAGATCCCTGGCCAGGGATGGGGCCAGGTGAAGCAGGGGCCGCCACAGGCAGCCCAGCCCGGATCCAGGGCTGGGCCACCCGAGGCAACACCTGCCTCTCCCAGCCAGGGATCTGGGAGAGGCAGGGGCCGCACTAGGCACTTGGGGCACTGGTGCCAGGACTCGGGGCTCGTGCCCTGTGCGCCAGGTGCCAGCAACACCCCTGCTGTGGCCTCTCCAGCCATTGATTCCCTGACTCTGGGACAGTCCACCTGCTTAGACTCCCTCCACGGGGTCTCTGTCACAGCCTGTTTCCTTAGCTTTGCCCCCTGAGAGACTTTTTAGCACTTCCATGTTAGCTAAGCAAGGCTTGTAGCTTCTTTGGGACTGGAGTTTTGAAGCTAACAACTTGACTAGTGGTTCTTCTAGGGTGTGTTGGGGTGTCCTTATCCTTATTTGCTCTTTCTACAGACCCCTGAACTCAGTGCAGTCATAAAGGACATTCTACTAATGTACCATCTCTTCCCCAGACTGGCCTGGTTGGTCACCTAGTGTTCATAAAATGGTTATTGACTCATAGATTAATACACAGCAATTCCATGCCCATCATATGGCGTTCTCATCTTACTGTCAAATGGTCTCTGACGCTGTTCTCTCCCAAACCCCACTAATGCCCCAATCCTGTGTCAGCTGCTCTGAGAACGCTGGTGATTAAGGGATCCCCTTGCCCCACTGAACAAAGGTAGCTAAGATAGCTAAGGAGCACAGTGAAAATACGGCAGGAAAGTAGGTGCAGAGAAAACCCAGGCAACAACTACAGGGTGGAAACAATGCATTGTCTTGTTGATTCATTCACCAGTCAGGTTCCTCACTCTGGAAAGGCAGGCCCTTATCAGTTATCTTTTATTTGTATTACTATAGCACTAAGGATCCACACTCACAGACTAGGATGTCATTTTGCTACATGCCATACAAACACAGAATGAAATGACCTTCTGTGCCCCCAAAATGTTTATAGTCTAAGATCAGAGGCAACAGATGGAGGCAAACAGATGAAGAAATACAGGGAACAATACTGGAAACAGTATGGTCTGCATTGTGTCCTTGCATCAGCATCTTAACAACTGTCAAGATTTTTGTAGACATCATGGTAAAGGAGAGTTCAAAGAAGAGATCTGAAACAGAATAAGGGGGTCTTGATTTTTAGTTATTCATTCCAGAGTAAAGGAGTGAAATTCCAGCCTCAGGCATTTGTTTGGTATTCTGCTTTTGGCTCTACGCCCTGGCTGTAGGTGTTCGCCTGAAACGCTGGATTTGACCTAGGAACCTAGCTGCAGGCATTTGTCTAAAACCCTGCTTCCAGATGTTGGTTCAGAAACCCCTTCATCCTTTTCCCACTGAATCGTGGTCATAGGCATTGGCTTTGCATTGCTGTACTGAAAGGCTGTTGACAAAACAGATGTTATTTTTTATTTGTATTGAAACACAAAGCCAAGCACAATTTATGAAAGTTGAAACCATCTCATTTCTCCGCCTCTTCCTTTGAAATCTTCCTTCTTCTGCATTGGGTAGTACTGGCTCATCATCCTTGCATGCATTTGTGTTTATGAATATCTCAGCAAAATACACAATTAACCCAAACAACCTCACTTCCCACATTCTGGGGTCTATTTATGCCATATAAAGGAACTCTCTCTGATCACCTCTGAATCAAGCTTTTAATTCATGATCTCACAACTCCTCCCTGTCTACACAGAGCATCTTTGTAGACAGTCATCAGGATTGATTAATGGGCTCCATCTGGGGATGCCAGAGCATTTCTGGCCTGGTTTGAAACTGGAATGTCTTTGCTTATAATGCCTGCCAAAGAGACTTGATTAATTGGCTTTTTCCATTTTACAGAATGCCAGGCTCTGGATATGAATAATAAATGTGACATCTACATAGAAAAAGAAGTCAGAGCAACCAGATGATTCTGCCTGCAGTGAAGAGTCTAGGAATCCTAATCTCCTCTCATCTTCCTGAGAAGGTGTCTCATTCATTTCTCCCTTTGCTCCTTTCTTGTTATACTAAAAAACATGGTCTGGCTTGGACAAACATGGCCTGAGGCAGTAGTAATGAGCAAAGCCATAACTATGGAGGGACGAGTGGGACTTTGCTTCCAGGCGTGCCAGAGTGGCTCCATTGAGCTGCTCCATTAAAGGGCGCTCTGCGCCACTTGCCCCAGGCGCCGGCTGTTGTAAGGGGTGTGCTCCGATTGGAACGCACCCTAGGCACGGCATTCTTTAGTTACAGCTGTGGTAATGAGGAGGCTGCCCAGTGCCTGACTTCGTTCAGTCCTTTTCCTAGTGAGCTGGGAGAAAACCCTCCATTTTATTATAAGAAGGAACACATTATCAGAGCGCTGTAGCTGTGACCCAGCTGGGCTAGGTGGCTCTTGCCAAATGTGAATGGGTTCAGTGTGTGATTAATGAGTGCTCTTTTGCCTTCCTCCCTGCTGGGGCAATACAACATAATGTAGATCTTGTCTAAGGGTTCCTGCAGCTTAAACTGCACTGGGTCATGGTAGAGAATGTTGAAGCCTGAAAGAACTTAGCCCAATAACTTTACCTGAAAAAAATAACATTCCACAGAAGGGCTAAATCAGATCAAATTAGGAGACCCTCCTGGGTCCTCTTACATGGCAGAGCACTATCTACAGAGGCCTGCAGAATGAGACAAGAGCTGGAAGCATGCTGCAGGTTCCACAGGGGGAAGTAAGTTGCTGATGGCAGGCCAAGTGCACTATGATGCAGAGAGGAGAACTTGCCTCCTTCCCCCCTTCAGGTTATAATGATTCGAGCCTGGCAATGAACTAAACTAGAAAGAGAACAGAGAATTGATGCCCAAAGCCTGGTGAACTCTGTGCTTTGGGACTTCCTCTAACATCACAAAACATGGATTTGCAGCACAATTGTCTCCTCCCTGCCCCAGGTGTTCTTTCCAAACAACTGCTCACATACCTGAGACAGAGCCACAGTGTAGACCAGGGGTTTCAAATTCATGGCCTGTGGACCACATGTGGCCCCTGAAGTTTATTTCCTGTGGCCCACAACAACACTATTGTTATGGATATTTGCAATATCATTGTATGAAAAAGGTTTCAGTGGTGCAGCCCTCAGGCTAACATACTAGTCCTTATGTGGCCCTCGTGGTGTTTTGAGTTTGAGACCTCTGGTGTGGACCAACACCTGCATTCCTTATCTCTGTGTAGCAGTTTTTGATGTTTCCCTCCAGATATGATTTCATGTGATGTAGTGACTAGGCTGGCTTTCTTCTATGGGAAAAATAAGGAGATTCATGCAAGAAGCAAGACAAAGTTATAAAATGCCAATGTGATGCTCCCATCTTTACATGCCTCTGAAACGGCAAGTGCTAGGAAACCATGACAAGAAATTTAATGCATTCCATCAGAATATAACTGGTGTCCATTGGTTACTTTATCCCACCAATACTGTGGTGTTATAAAGAACTAACCAACAGACTGTAGAGAGAGAAGACTGAAATGACTTTTGCATGCTGTATGGATGTCAACAAAAAAAAACCCTATATGCTGGTCAAGACCTTGACTGGGTATTACCTAGTGGAAAACTGGAGAGAGGTCTACAAATGACATACTAAAAAACTACTGAAAAAGACACCATCATGGACACAGACTATCACAGAACAAAAAATATGGCATTAGACAGATGAAGTTGGACATTAGAAGGGGTTGTTGTATGTGTCACATGGCATGGGAGCATCTCATAAAAAATAAATCTTCTACTGAGCACACTTGAAGAGAGGCCTTGCGCACCACTTAACTGGGTTTATCATCTGGAGATGAGGGACCGGTATCTGATTCGAAAATAAAAATTGGGCTTCAAACTAAAGGAGTTATTGGTGCTGCTCCAGTGTCTTCCTGAGCTTCCTTCATGACTGGATCTGCCCAATAATCATTTAATACATCATAAACTATGGCTTCTCTAAAACTTTGAAAGTAGTACAAAGTTGCCGCCTTTTTCGCAAGGAATTTTACGTTCTTTGTGTAAATGGCAGTTGACTGCTGCTGAGAAAGCTCTAAGTATAGACTAGGGCTCAGTTAAGTCAACTTAATAAGGTCTACTTAAAGTCTACCAAAGACTTTAAGTAGACATTATTAAGTTGATTTAGTGGGGCCACATTGCATTAAGTCAACTTAATAAAGTTGACTTAAGCCAGGGGACCCATTTAATGGCCCCACGGCACTAAGTCGACTTTACTAAGTTGACTTTAATGCCCACATTGTGTTAGGTCGACTTTAAGGGCAGAAGTTATTAAGTCAACTTAAGCACTTAATGAACTCCAAATGTAGCCAGGGCTTTGCTTAAGTCCACTTAAGCCTGCTTGAGTTGACTTAAGAACATAGTGTAGACATACCCATAGAGTGCTATTTACTGTGAAATGCTCTGAACATTTTGGGCACTAGACATCTCCTAATAGCACCCACTAATAATGGATGCTTGTGACCTTCCTCCCTCTATGTCTCAGTTCCCATGTGTAAAATGGGGATAATAACCTCTTGGCTCTGACACGGATGCCATGGAAATATATTCATTAATGTACATGAAACACTTAGATACTCTAGTGATGAGATCTATGGAAACACCCATGAGAAAAAAGATAATTATATTTTCAGAACAGGATTTGGATGGCGTATAGGAAATAAAGCCCTGGGCCATGCATTGAACAATGTGATAAAATAAAATATTAAATAGTTGTTGGTTAACCAAGCAGTGTCCAACCTCAGAGTTGGACTAAGGTGCCCCAGGCTGCCCACTTTTGTGGGACTTCCCCCTCCTGGGGTTCCAGCCCCCCACCACAGTGGCCTGGGGAGGGGTGGCTGGGGTCCTGGAGCCAGAGGCCACAGCCAACCACAGTGCTCCCCCCGGACCAGCTGGTCTTCCCTCAGGGCCGGGGTCAACTGTGCATGGCTGCTGCACTCCAGAGCCAGGGTGTGGCCGGCCAGCACGGTGACCTGACATCGCTGGGGGACTGCCTCACACACTGGCCTGCCCCGTCCCTGACCCCGACCCCGACCCCCAACTCTGATCCTGGAGTGCAAAGGCCACACACTGGCTGTTCCTGCCCCTGGGGGTACAACAGCCTGCCTAGGGAAAGGCAGGAGTGCTGCAGACTCAGGCCCCAGCCTTCCTGGCACCAGTGCCCCAGCCTTGCTGGTGCTGGCCCGGCAAGGCCTGGTCCACTGGGGTCTTAGGAGCTGCAGGCTGAGCCCACCCGTCAGGCTGGGGCCTCGGGCTGCAGCACCTCTTGACCCTGAATTGATCTGGCCTTGTTCAAACCTGTGCACTGGATGAGGCAGGGGTCCTGCAGAAAAAATAGTAATGTAAAGACTGTATCATAGTGCATATGTAAAATGGGGCCAACCTATAGTTGTATTGGCAACCTTAAATCTGGCCTTTCCCAAATATTTAATTCTTGACTTTGCAACCTTAATCTTTGAACACAGTTTTCTGGGTGTCCTTGGGTATTAAATTGTTTTTCCTCTTTGTAGACCAGCCACTGGAGGGCAACATGATCACATGGAAGCAGATCAAGCATTCTCTCCTTCACAGGGGATTACTAACATACTCACCAGCCGGGATGCTTTTTTACAGTAGGGTTCCAAGTTCAGCCAGGAAAGAGATTTTTTAATTCAACACCTGGTGAAAGGCATCCGAGACCAAAAACAACCAACAACAACTTCTCCCCTCCGCATCTTGCATTTCCACTCTTAAAACTTTGGTTTTATAAGATTCCCTGCAGCTAAGCCCTGGTGTACTCACTGATTTCTGCTGGGTATTCTTGTCCTGACTAAATTCTAAATACTTGGATTACCACAGGGATTTCTAATGGAGATGCCGAAAAGCCCTTCCATGCTAGTGTTGCAAAAGGCAAAATTGTTGCTCATTGTAAAGCTACTGGCAGCTGTTCCTGGTATTAAAATCATCCTGAGGTAGCTTTTGCTAGGTAAATGTTTAAATCTGCTCCAACATATGGTCTCCTTACTATGATTTATATGGCTACAACCAATTTGGGGGCTGATTTTACTTAAAAGTAGCCCCTAGGTCATTCACATAAGGAGATGTAGGACTAGCTCCTTAAAGAGTAAGTCAAGAGAGCTCTTCTATCAAAGGTCATGGCTCCTGGCTGGTAGGAGGACTGGAAACCTGCCAAACGAATAGCTAAGAGAGTAGAGTGGATCTGGAAAAACGACAGACGAGGACAATGGGTAAAGAAGAGAGAGTAAACATGGAACCAATTAAGTTGCAACTTAGACAGCAAGAAAAAACCAGGTCATACTGTAGAATTAATCAGGGCTACATTCTGACTGGAGGTGGCGTCGGCCAACATTGTGCTATATACTACCCAGGACTCGGTTATCTCGAAGCACCATCATTCACCTCTGAGTTGCTCCATGCTGTCAGTTTCACACTCCAGTTGTTTGTCGCTGTCTTGTATCCTGTGTCTCCATGCAGTGGGTTATTGTTTAGTTTTATTTCCTTTAGCAGTCAAGATGCAGTGGCCACTTTCCTAGGAAATGCTTTCATGCAATGTGCTGTCCAGTACAACATAGTTAAAATAATTAATTCCAAGTGCATGCATTCACTTTGCATTTGGTACAGCCTAAATTAAATCCTCTCAGTCAATCCCACTGTTCCTACACCCACCAACAGTGGCCATGCTCATGCATACACAGACTGACTAGGGCTGTAGATTAATCTACACAGTGCAGGAATTTATGCCACGTTCATCAAATTGGAGCATGAGAGCAATGGCTGAGGGAGGGGGGAGAAAAATTCTCCCTGTCTGTGAAGCAGGCAGAGAGCAAATTTCTGCTTTGTAAAGGCTGTTCTGTTAATCTCTTTCCTAGCTGAAAGGATGGGCCCATTCTGGTGACCCTGCCAGCAGGTTCGAAGATTTGAGGATCTTGGGGGGCAACCACTGCACCCGTGGGGTACGGGGTGGATCTGGGGTACACTTTATTAAAATGAGTATAGGGTAAGGTGAGCGGTGGTCGGTGTATGTCGTGTTTGTCCCAGTGGTTTCTGTAAAGTGTTGGGGGGTACCTAACTTTCGGGAGTGGGGACAGGTTGGGGAACAATGGGGTTCTTCAGCTAACCTACTAACACTATAGCCCTACTCACTATAACCGAAAGGCTACCTTAACACACTATAGGAAAAGGGGGGGTACAATGCAAATTAGTGTGCCGCAGTGGCAGAGAAGATAAGTAGCAGGGAAACTGGGGCCTGAAGAGGAGTAAAGGCAAGTGTGGGGGGGTGTCGAAAGGCAGCGGGGTGAGGAGGTGCTTGGGGTAAGGGGACAGAGGCAGGAGAAGGGCTGTAGGTGCGTGGGAGTGTGGGCAATGGGGAGAAGCACGAGGGGCTGATAGGGGATTCAGGGGTTTGTGAGGGAGGCAGAGGAGGGCAAAATGGTAGGGAAGGCGGAAGGGGTTCGGGGGAAGCGGCCAGCGGGGAAGGCAGGAGGGGTTCGGGGAAGCGGCTGGCCGGGAAGGCAGAAGGGGTTCGGGGAAGCGGCTGGCCGGGAAGGCAGGAGGGGTTCGGGGAAGCGGCTGGCGGGGAAGGCAGGAGGGGTTCGGGGAAGCGGCCGGCCGGGAAGGCAGGAGGGGTTCGGGGGAAGCGGCTGGCCGGGAAGGCAGGAGGGGTTCGGGGGAAGCGGCTGTGGCCGCGGGAGCGGCTCGGAAGCAGCAAAGAAAGCGGGAGCGCCGCTGGAGAGCCCAGCACGCCGCAGAAAAGCGGCTGGGACCCGGGGTGCTGCGGAAAGCGGCGGAGGAGCCGCAGCAAGGGCGGGGAGCCCGCGGGAAGCCGCAGGAAAGCGGCGGCTAGGGCGGGGAGCCGGCGGGGAGCTGCAGGAGAGCGGGAGCGGCTCAGGAGCTGGGAGCCGCAGGAACGCGGCAGATACGGGAGCGGCTCAGGAGCCGGGGGCAGGAGGTGGGGAAGAACGGCTGGCAGCCGGGGCAGGAAGGGCGGCCGTAGGAGCGGCTCGGGAGCTGGGAACCGCAGGAAGCGGCGGAGGATGGGGAGGGCTGGCGGGCTGCCGCGGGAGCCGGGGAAAAAGCGGCGGCACCGCTAGAGAGTCCGGCGGGGATCGGGGGAACCAGCGGCGGCCGCGGGAGCGGCTCGGGAGCCGCAGAGAGCCGCAAGGGTAGCGGCACGGGAGCTGGGAGCCACAGGGACAGGGACAGAAGGAAAGTTGAGGCGCGCCGGGGATCCCAGAAATGAAGAGGGAGCAAGTAAAGTTAAAGAGAAAAAGGTTTATTTAAGTTGGGGAGGTTACAGAGGGGAGGGCAAAGGCAATTTAACCAAACAATTCTAAAGGCTCCCAACTAAAGGAAACAATCTTAACTGCTAACTTAAGACTTCTACGGCTACCAATTAACTTTATACAATGTTGCAAAACACAATACTCTTAAAGCAAGTTCAAACAACCCCGGAGGAAAAGAGATACAGTGGGTGATACAAAGTAGCAAGAAGCAATTACAGACACGGGGAGCTCCTAACACAAACTGGAGCTGCAAGCAAACAGAAAGGTACACACGCAAGCTTGTAAAGCTGGGGAAAGCAGTTTTAAAGCAGCCCTAAAGAAATAGAATAAAATTTTTCTTAGAGAAAGGTTGCAGGGCAGACTCTTACCACTCCTAGCAGCAAGGGTAACAGCATTACAGGCTGGAGGAGACTCGTAATCGGCCGGCAATAACTCGTGGATACGCTCTAGGGGGAACTCGTGAGCGGAGGGGGCAGCTTCTGGTTGATCAGGCCAGGAGAGATGTTGAAAACCATCCTGCCTGAGCACCCCAGAACCTCAGCTTTTAAAGACTATTTCCCACCTTTCCCTGATTACAGGGAATGTGGGGAACAATGGGGGTATGAGTCATGCCCTGCAGGACCTTGCAGTTAGGCAGAGCCCACCTACACCAAGCCCTGCAAAACAATGGGCCCCCAGGGTAGTAACGCCATCCAGTTGAGTTCAAGGGGGCCATCTAGTTAAGGTGAAGGAGCCTTTGTTCACTTCACACGTTCTATGTACTTTAATGATGGCCTGGGAGGGGCGGCCATCAAAGTAACTGCTATGAGTCACAGACATCTGGAAGTCCCATTTTTATTCCATTAATAGAAGTGATTTGTAGTTAGGCTGAAAGGATAGGTTGGGAGTACTTTTTCCAGGAACTATCTAGTTTGGGCACCCAGTAAGTACAAGCTGATGTGGCTTGACATGACAACCAGCTTCCAGCATAGGTTATTTTAGCTTTAATTATTATAAATTACCTTTCATAGATATAAACCCTCATATGTATTTACTTCTGTTTCTGGCATTGGAAGCAGCCTTATCTATTCTGCGTTAAGCTTAAATTGGATGCAGAACAGAACAGCAACGTAGTGGAGAGAAGCCATATGTGCTAGTTGTTTGAATCGCTGACCAAACTGGCTCAGATTCAAAAGTGAAGCATGTGCTGAGTCTGCTCTTAGTGTGTATAATGTGGTGCAACCCGCAAAGCTGTCATAGGTGTGGGTATGCAAAAGTGTGTGCGGAAACTTGAGTAAGTGTCCAATTTCCTGCAGCTGATTTCTTTCCTGCAAAAATGTGGGATTTTTGTGTGTGTGACTTTTCCCCAAACGTTGGGGATTTTAAAAATGGATTCTGAAAATAAATTTAAAATCTCAAGGTTATTGTTCAAAATAGGATGCATTTTTGAGTGAAAATAGACTCTCAAAAATGATCCTACCTTAGTGCATTGGTAGTGATATTTCACAGGCTTTTTATGAAGTCCCAAATGAATGGTGAGATTCTCCATGTCTCATTTTGTTGTAGTGGACTGCACATACCTCTAATCAGAGCTATACCCTCTGTGGACCACAGCCTATAGAAGGCAACATAATTGCCTGGACTTCACTGTCATTACTGTAGTTTGCATTTGGTCAAGGTAACCTTACACACATTGGATCCAGTCTGACATGGTGTTTGGCAGAGGGCAGTGGTGATCCACCCATTAGAGTAACACAGACAGACTAACCTATCATTAGTACAGATGTCCTTGGGAACAGCCCAACCCTCCATCTCCACTTGTTGTTCCATGAGGACACTAGTTCCCCAATTCCTGATTCTGCCCATTTTTAAATTACAGGGGTACTCAGCTGAATAAAACTATATAGGAATATCAAAATCACTGGCGTGTATTGACACCCCAACACTCCTAGCACTAACTGTTAAGGAAAATCCCCAGAGTACATAAAGAAGTTCCAATAATTGTATCTAATTACAAAGAAGGGTAACTCACTACAAATAGTTTTTTAAACATTTTAAATATGCCATAGAAATGCAACAGTTAATCAAATTGGAAGCTGCTGTTTTGATTGTTTGATGAGATGAACTGAAACATCAGGTGGAAGGAATGAGGGACAAGCACACTCTCCTTGCCCCAGCTAAACCAGGGTTTGCTGGATTAATGCCCGGGATTGGCACAGATGCAGCACTGCAGTTGGCCTACTGTGTTTTGAATTGCTATACACACAGCTGCAAATGCATGAAACAGCCAGACTAGAGATAAAACAATTCACATTTACTTTATTCCTTTCTAATCTACATCCCCTCTTCACTACATTTTCTAACTGACCCCTTCATGATCTCGTGGAGGACAGGTCCATCAATGGTTGTTAGCCAACATGGTCAGCGACACAATCCCATAGTCTCAGTGTTCCTGGCCTCTGACTGCCAGGAGCTGGGTGTGCACAACAGAGGGCAGATCACTCACTGATTGCCAGGACAGTTCATTCTCTGTAAAACCTCTGGCACTGGTCTCTGCTGGCGTAGTGGCCTAGATGGCCGTTCTGACATATCCAATCTCACAGCAGCAGCATGATCATGCAATGCTCATGAAGCCATTCAGAGGAACTTTCAAATACGCTCATTTCACTGTGAGCTACTCATAGAGACCCCCACTCTAACATATCCTGGGGAAAATGCTGTCTGGCAGATTTAAACCCATTTAGAAACACAGCTGGGTCAGAATACAATCAAATTCAGCAGTTTAGGCTTGTGACTATTCAGCAAATGGTTGGAAAAGTGACCTAACCCCAGGAGAGAGGAAAAAGCAAAACGAAACAACACATGTACAGAAACTTGACTTCTGAGGCTTCAAACAAGTATTCCAGATCAAACTAATCCCTGCATAACTGATTTCAGCAGAGTCCTAGCAAGAAAAATTTTAGTTACCACTTTTCTTTGCTGTAGCATGTTCCAGTTCACTTAAAGCAAGAGAATTTATTGTGCAGGGGCAAAGTCTTTTTATTCTGAACTCAGTCTCCCTCCTTTGTTTTAAAGCTCACCAGAAAAGCACAGCCAGAATATAACTATGAGAAAATAGGTGGGACAGTAACAGGACTCATAAAGGGGCATCAAGCCATAGTCCTCTGAGTTGCCTGTTCAAATGAAGGCACTAAATTGTCACAATCTGACAGTTTTGTGGTGCTCTATGAGAAATGACCTTGAGGTAAAAGAGGGGCCTCAATGCAGTTTCCAAGAGACCAGTTGCAGAAACTCCCTTCTTACCCATCTCTGGAGAGAGGTCAGGATTTAATGACCCATGCAGACCAAACCTGCTGCTAGCTCTGGTCTTCAGACACGAGAAAACATATAATGCTACTGCCTGTTCTGTGCCAGTTTGGAGACAGGAAGACTATCCAAGGCTTTCGAGCTAGTATCACCTCAGCATATTTGCATCATCTTCCCTTCCTTCCTCCACATCTGTAGATGATGATTTTATCCCTGACTGCAACAGCCAAATCCTCCATCGCTTTACAGAACCATGCCTTGCCTTCATCAGATGAAGAGCACAATAGTCTTGCAATCACAGGCAGGTCATTTTCACAGGGCCTAAAAATCTTGTGATAGAGAATGTAAGAGATGGCTGTAATATTTTTATGACTGTTATGTGATCCTCTGTTTTGATGGCTACAGAGTTTCTTGTTACAGGATAACTAAAGGTTAAGTCAGTCTGAGATGCCGTAGCTGAAATGGAGGGTTTCATGTAACCCAATCACTAGTATTTAAACACTAGTTCTGTCAGTTCCTTTGAGGTTTTGCCTCCACTATGCTCTAATCAAGTGGCTGCCTGGTAGCCCCAGGAGTGAAGAATTGTGGCATGGCTGGGAGATGTGGAAATTAAAACTCTAGAGGGGTTTAATAGCATTAGCTCTAAATAAGAGAGAGAGACCCTGAAAAAGGCAGAGTTTGTAAGGAAGCAGACAGAGCCCAGACATGAGAGTACATGTCATAAGCTGAATCTGCAAAAACATTAAGGGAAAGCATTAGGTAAGGATATTATGCAGGCCTTTTGTTGTTTTAATCTGATTGCTGTGAATTTATGGCTGCAAACAAACAACATTTTGGTTTGAAAAGAAGCTGTTGATTCTGTATCAGCTCCTACTCATCATTCCCAAAGCGAATCCATGCAGGTGGCCACACAGTCAGGACTGAATAATCACTTAGTACACCTGCAGCCTGGTCTACCAGTGCAGTGAATCAAGTGATTGCACCCGGAGAGAAGTTAAGGGGTGCAGCCTGGGGCTTGAAAGGATACAATCAAGGCAGGCCTACAAGGGGGTCAAATGTGCAGCTAGCCTCATGTGATCCAAAGGAGCAGCTGTGTGTCTAGTTCAGTAAAACAAACAAGCAAGGAGTCCTCTGGCACTTAAGGACTAAAATATATTTATTGCATGAGCTTTCATGGTAGAAGTGGGACTTCCTCCCACAAAAGCTCATGCAATAAATATGTTAGTCTTTAAGTGCCAGAGGACGCCTTGGTTGTTTGTTTTCCTCATAAACATGATGCTTGACAAAAAAGGAAATTACCTATCAGGCACAACTAGTACTCTTCTCCCCTTTCCCGGCAGAATACATTGTATATGTATATATATATATATATATATATATATATATAGGCAGGCTGTCTTACGTTCTTTGGTACATTCGCCTCAGTCATGATTCTATATGCTAGTGCAACTGTTAGAAACTTTTATACTCCCCTGAAAATGGCGTCCCAACAACTCTGGAGGTGATGCGTCGAACAGGCTGATGACCTTCTTTCAGCAGTCCTGCACCTTGGTCCTGTCCTATCACATCAGGATCCTAGACCTCCTCAAGTTCCTGATCTAGAGCTGGAGGTAGGAATTTCACATCTGCTCTTCCAGCAAGGGAATTCCACCCATCACGGTAAAGGATATGATTCTGTCACGAAGTCCATCACTTTCCAGGACCTCTGGGACTTCAGCCATCCACAGTGATGGGGCTGGAGCTGTCAGCCCCTGTCCAGGAATAGAGGCAATACCCGATCAACAGCCAGTGCCAGAGCAGCAGACCAGTAGGCACTCACACAGCCCCAGAGCCAAGACCCCAGGGCTGCCAGAACTAAGTCTGAAGCTGGTATCACCCACTCCCATCCCAAAACCTTAGACATCTTTAGACATCACAAAGGAGTAGTAAGGGACAGACACACTCTTTCTTTATGCTTTGCCATTTGGCTTCGTGTCATTAAAACAAACAGCTTTTCACCACCTCCCTGCAGGAGCTGCAAGTTACTGCATGAATGGAAAGTGTCTGCAGCGGAGAGAGAGGTGTTCAGCTGGCTCTGAGCCCGGTAGATACCCAGCTGGGGAAGGCCATGCCAGAAGACTGTCTTGGTTGATGACAATAGTGGATCAGTGCAAAGACCTGTTAACAATGTCTGACACAACAAACTTGGGACCCCAGACAGAGACAATTCATAATCATCCATCAACACAGAAAACAAGAGCATGGTGTAATTGTTTTTAATACAAAGTCAAGCAAGAAGGTGTGTGTGTCACTCTCCCAAAAATAGATGCATCTTTACTCTTCACCAGGCCAGCAAGGAGGGAAGAGGAAAAAACACAATCAAAATTAACAGATGTTTTTAATGTATAGAAACTAACATCCAACCAGGGGTGGCCAGATACACACACAGTCATGGGGACTGACGCCTACAGGGATCCCTGCAGTTTGGCAATTGCACATATATAAAAAAAATATTTTTGAATTTTTAAACAATGCAGGAAGGAAAGAAGAAAAAAGTTGTGCTTTTTCCCCCCCATTACATCATCATGTTCTTAAGCTTGTAGGTACATCACAGCATTAGACAAGTAGGTGGGGAAAACAGTCTGAATAAATCTACTATAAATAGCACCAGAAGTCATCTAGGATCCAAAAGCTGCTCCCACTGAACTCAGATGTAGGACATCTGTTGATGACAGACAATTTCAACAAGCCCAGCAGCACAGCCGAAATGTGTCGATGTAGAGGACAGTTTCTCTGGCCCTCTTTTGGGTTTATGTCTGAGTAATAGACACAGATTTGATTTTGGCCATTCCACTCTGGCAGACTGTTTGCCATCTTTATGGCAAATCCATCTGCACAGCAGAGAGCTGACAGATTACAGAGCTGTGTTCTGTCTTTATTTAGCTTACCGATGGTTTAGTAAAGGGCCCTTTGTGCCGTTGACTGAGCCCTGAGTAACCACTGTTCGAAGAATAGCTGACATGCTTGTCTCTTCTCCCTCCACCCACAAAGATGCCTGCCTTCCCTCCCCCAGCACCCACTGCAAACAAAATGCATCAGACCCAAAGCAAACAAGAAAAAAAAATCTTCTGAATCCACCTGATACTTGCAAGAAGGCTAGGAGGCCGGCAGCATCACATAATGGAGAGTTCTCATGACTGACTGTCTCCCAGCTTTGTACAACTTGAAGTTCTTCCTTCCCTCCAGGGCTCTGTACAACTGCTGTTCCCAAGCAGGTTATTTTAGAGCAGATCAGTTCCCTGGGCCAGTTCCGAAGCTCCAGCCACTCACCTCTTGCATTTCTTATTACTGAAGACAGGAAAAGACAGCAGGTCAGGCCCTTTGGAGAATGACTCCAAGAGAACAGCTTTGCAGGAGGCACCACAATTGCTTGAAGGGGCCCCAATGCTGCATAGATCTGGGATTTTCTCATTCACACCCAAGAGCAAAGCATTTACTATTGTCTCATAGGTTTGTTTCCTACTACAGATGGCTACCATCATTAAGGAGCAGCTAGTAAAAGTGCGACTGGGATCTTAGACAATTGCAAATGCCCAAGAGGACCATATTCGGAACATGTCAGAAAGAAGAGACTAGGAGCTGTGATCCTTTCATGGTTAGATAAGTGAGGTGCTAGGGAATCTCTAGCAAGAGACCTACCCTCTACATACCAGTTACTGGCCTATGAAACAGATATGGCACCCTCACCTGGCAGTGACGATGAAAGGATTCACAGAGTTTCTTTGTGTAGAGACCTTGGGCTGAAAGGAAAGCTTTGTGCTTCAGTCCAGAGCTGGTCCTGTCGTCTTTGGTTCAGAGTTTCTGCCTCCCATACCATTAATTACACCTACTCTCTCCAAGTTCAGAGGATTCATTTCAGAGCTGAACATTGGCAGTGATTTAAAAAATACGAGCACTACGGATTCAGAAACCTAGTGCCCAAATGTTTAGTGGCTTTGCTGGTGTTGGTCACAAAAGCATACCCTACCATTTAGACATGCACTAAGTTTTGAGCAGGAAGTCCAAAGAGCCAGCTGCATTCTCATCCTTTCACGTTACCTTACAAGACATAATCACATCAGAATCCCACTTGAACTATAGACATAAACATAATCACGGGTTTGTCCAATGCCCTCTTCCCCTTGAGATGGAAAAAGGGAGCCATGTCAGGAGTAAAATTCTACTGAGATTAGTCTGATGTGAAAAGAGAGAAGGGGCTTCTCTTTAATGTATGCTGCTATTTAGGGAAGCCAAGAGGCTCTACCTGTGGCTCTTTGCCCTAGGGATTTTATTCTCTCTCTTTCTGGCACGCATTTGATTCGAAGGTGCTGTCACGTGTTTACTTCTGGAGGCACAAAATTCAGAAGAGTGAGACCTGTGCAGGCACAGGTGTGGCACCGTACTGCTTTGTGCATCCTACCCTGCCTAGCAGTGAGCTGCAGAAGGAAAAAGTCAAGAGTGCAGTTTTAATCAAGCCAAGTCCCTATGCCGGGAAGCTCAGCGTACCAGTTGAATTCACCATGTATGAAACAAGCTTTTAGCGACTCCAAGACTAAAGCAGATAACCTCTCTGGTTGGAAACAAAATGGGAAGGAAAATGCATATTGCCACATTGAACAGACTGCACACTGGCTATGAATTACCTCTCTCCGTGCTTGTAACTGATAGGTCCTTCCAGGCTGGAATGGAGGCAGCTAGGGTCAGGGGGTAGGGGGTGTTTTGCTGCTGCTCTTAACGTCCATACCTTGGAGATGTGGAATTAGAGAGCTCAGCCTCCAGGCCTTTCACTGGTACCAACTTCAGAGCAGAGTAGCCGATTTCAACCTGTGGTGCATGGACCACTAGAGATCCTCAGCCTGAGTAAGATTTCCAGAGGGGGCTGCACCTCCATTTGAAATGTTTAGGGGTCCACAAATAAAAAAAAAGCTTTAAAACCACCACCTCAAAAGTATGTGTGGACAACACACTTACAAACTATCTTTTAGATGCTTCTAACTCAACCCTGTTGCCCTCGCCCAGTGTCTTTCCCAGGCCAAAACCAGACAGACAAGTTAGGGATCAGAACGAAACGTCTTTAAACACCTTAAAAATGTTTCTCCAGGATGTGAGGATGCCATAAACATCTCCAAAGGAGGGGGGAAAAAAAACAACCAGACATGGCAATGAAGTGGGGGGGCACACTTAAAATGAAGTTTAAAGTGCATCACCACTCAGTGTAATTAGCTGTATGGAGTCAAGAAAGGGGTGACATTTCCAGAGCTGAGACACTAATGCATTTTGTATTAATACTAAACGATACAGGCACAGGATCTTCCATTCCTAAGAGGCAGATTTCATGCTCTATGACGGCAAGACAGGCCCTTCTGCTGCCTTGTGTCTTTAGAGATACGTGCAAAGGGACAAGTCTCTAAATACACGTGCTGTGGCTCCACGCAAACACACACTGCATTCACAAGCATGAACTACTGGGTCCTGCTGAGAGCACATGCTTCTTTCTTATGTTGCTATGTGATTAGGATGAAGAAAGAGAGCCTTTTGGCATAAACTGAGCTTTTGCTTGTACACCAAACCCAATACTCACAGAGGTTGCCTTTCAAACTATATATTCTTAGCTGCAGAAGCCAGACTACCCACAAAGTCAGTTGCATTCGTATGAACTACTGAAACACTGTTCCTAATGTACTGGATTCTAAGAGGACTTTAGTAACACATTGCACATTGTGATCTAGCCTTTGGCACCACATGAGCATGGATTTCCTGAATTTCAGCAAGTGCTGGGTACAGGGATTGATCAGCGAACAGATTCCTTTAACAAAGTCTGTATCTGCCATATGTGCCATCCTTTCCACTCTGAAACTGCATTTTGCAGAAGTGCAGGACATTGGCCACATCTCACCTATATAGCTTCCAGCCCTCATCCTGCACCTTCTCACAATCACACATAGTTGTAGTTTGCTAAAACCTAACATTAGAAGGATTAGTTAGGCAGCCCAATTACATAACCGGTTCACCTGACAACAAGTGGCAGACTCTCATCCAGCATGTTGGTGCTCTGTGCGCATTTAAACTTCTACTCCCCCAGACCCCAAACACCCAAGTTTTCATTCTCTATGCGTGCAATCAAACATAAAACAATGTAGTGTAGTTCTTTGTTTGGGGGACCATTCATAGTACACGTGAATAAGAAAGTCAGAGTCAGCTAGCACAAAACCTCAAACTGCTGAAGTCTCAACACCCTGTGCGGAGCCTTTGCCAGACAGACTACCCGAGATATTGTCAGAATCTAGCAGCTCAACAATGCTGTATGGGGAACAGTCTTCTAGTCCCAACTTGCTACACAACCAGCCACAAAATCCCTTCTCCATATCTCTCACGGCATGCCACCAGTCGCCGAAGGACCAGGCAATCTGGGTAACTGCTGTATACAAACCTAGGAAAAAAGACATGATCATGATTAAGACTGGATAGAAGACAATAAGTAAGGGGCAGAAGGTAATCTTGTGCCAGAAGGTCCTTTCTTCATTGTACACCAAGAAGATGTTGTACCAAGTGATGGTCCCGTAGTAAAAGGAAACCACAAAGGACACTATAAAGATAACAGGAAGGCAGATGATGCTCCACAGCAGGACATGGGGGCCCCTGCCTAACCCAACGTCACAAGTCTTTTTCCCTTCTGGCATCTCATCCTTTGGCGGCTCCTTTGACTTAGCCAGCTCCTGTAGCTCTTTGTCTGTTAACGTAACATGGATGTCCACCATCTGGCCCTTCTTCTTCCCCCTTGTGATAGTTCCAGTTAAAGTAACGTATCGGCTGTCTAAGGGCATGCTCCAACCACCTTCAAATGGAGATAAATTTCATCAACATTCAACATAACTATTTTTTTTTTTGCAGCATGTTTCATGCAAACCCCCAAAGACATTGCACGGAATTAGACAACACAGTCACAATAAAAATAATAGTAATTTTATAATAAAAATAGAGAAGAAAAACGCAGGCAGGCAGATCACAGAGGAAAATGGAAAAAAGAGTGAAACTAAGCAGGGATGCTGGTCCAGATGAAAGGAGAGAAGTCTCAGGTGTATGTAGTGGTGAGGCTGTGCAAAAAGAAAGATGGGAGGCACTTTTATAGGGAGAGAGAGAACGTGGTAGGGGAAAGACAATGGTCCAGATTTAGAGCTAACTCTACAATGGTGTCATTTATTGTCTTCTGGTCCCCTCAGCATGTGTTACACCAAACTCCACATCCTCAGTGAGCCAGATTCAGAGGTGGAGGGAGGAAAAGTCCAAGTTGATATAATTTGCAGGACAAGGGGCATGGCGTAGCAAGAAAAGAAACTCACAAGAAGTAAAGCAGGCTCCATTTTAACTTATGCCTTCTAAGTCACACCAACTCAGCACCAAGCCCCCTGCACATCAGCTTGGACCTCTCTAACAAGACTCCCTTACACTTCAACTCTGAATTTGGTCCCAGCTCTGTTATGCAGGTGGTAGCAAGTCCACTGAGAGAGTTTCTAAAAACAAAGCTGGGCAATCCTAAGTAGCTCATCAAGAGAGCAGGAAGCCAGTGGAGAAGGCTGAGGATAAAGCTGGTGGTTAGTCTCTGAAAAAGGCAGACAGGAGCAGTCTGTCTTTGCTGAAGAGCTGAGATTGCAGAGGTCACAGAAAAGGGAGTCAAAATTAAATATATTTTATTGCATTGATCTGTAAGGCAAATGCCTCCAGGGCCATGAAGAGAGATTTCAAAAGAACTAAAGGGAACATCTATCAGACCACATACAGCCCAATCCATTGTGACACTTGGACAGGAAGAACAAAATGCCCAGGAAAAGGGTCAAAACAAAAACAAAAACAAAAACAGGCAAGAGACAACTGAAGTTCCTGCGACCTGCAACTTGCTCTGAAGGTAGTCCATGTGGGTGTCCACTGGGATGGAGTTCCACAGTGAGGGACAGAACAACGCCATCTCCAGCTCAGCCCAGGAACCATATAGGGATCATGAGCTGGGCTGACCAGCCCAAGCAGAACAACTGACAGAGTGGGACATTGAGGGTAATGGGAGGAATGGCTGCTCAAGTAAAAAAAATGACATAGGCTAGGCAGAGGTGTGAAGGGAGCATGCAAGCTTGCAAGCCTAGGAGAGGCCATGGATAGTCCCCAGGGAAAGTAGCTCTTCGCCTATGACATAAGTGAAGGGAGGATGGACACACTTTAAAAAACAGAAGTGTCCACTGCTTTCAACTGTTTTGAAACTTGGAAAACCACTGCAGGCCATTGGGTCTGAGGTGCAGCGATTAATTAGGCTGTGCATACAAGAAATGCACACTGTATGGGGAAACGGATGGAAGACATGGGCACTGGGCGTCTGCACTTTCCCTTATTTACTCTCCCGCTCATATACACACAGCACGAGCCTCCTCCACTATCAGCTCTGAAGCTGAGTTGATGGCTGGGTTATGTGAACACGGTGAGAACTCATCCCCTGAGCACAGGCCTGGTGAAAACAGCTCTGAAAGTTCTCTCCAGAGACCGTGACAAGGAGTCACTTTTCAAAAAGGAAGTTACTATGCTGAGACCATATCCCACAGCCCTATGCCCCCTCTTCCACTGATGCTGTTCCAGGAAGAGCGTCTAGAATCAACCAGTAGCCTCAGTTCCCATCCATTTGCTTTACACATGGCTCTTTTTAAGTAGGGAAAAGGGTCCAATCCCAAAGTCAATGGGAGCAGAGGGTCTTTAACATCAGGTCCTAAGTTAGCAATTACATTTAAAAAGAAAAAAATTAAAGAGGAGAACCAATGGAGGGCATATTCAAATGAATGGCTAAAAAAGGGACCAAAATAACCCGTGGTGGCTTTTATCTGTGATCTCACAGCACTTTCAGACATTAATATCTGAAGCCTCACAAACCCCTCTATACTGTTACAAGACAGGGAAAACTATGGAACAGAAGTTAAAGTGCTTTGCCTGCCATCACATGAAAAGGCAGTTGTGGTCCTGTGCTCCCACAGCAAACATATGGAAGCCCAAGAAGTAACTCATCACATCGACCCTAATAAAGGCTGCATTTGAAAAAGGCCTTGTGATCTGGAGTCCTGTGGGTGTGCACTGGGATTCAGCACACACAGCCTGAAGAGAGAAGAGGTGGACAAAATACCCCCAGAAGTTTATCCTTCCCCATCCCTTTACTAACCAAGCTAAAGGACTCAGGGTCCCAGATGCAGCTTCTGGTGATACGTACCATCTGCCACAGAATTTCCAATTTCTTCTGAACTCCTCTCTCCTCCTTCCTTGTCTGCCTGTTCCTCCTCCACCTTATTTTCATTCTCTGACCGATAAACTATTATAGACTCTGGACGGGACTCTTTCTTTTTCTTTTTCCTTCTGTCCATAGTGGCTTCTCCATCAAAGGTCACTGCCGTAGCCACAGCCCTCCGCAGGGAGCCTCGATGAGGACTCTGTGCTGCACCCTTGCCGTCCCTCTGCCCCGCTTCCTCCGTCCCACTGCCACTTTGAAGCGTCTCATCAGGCATCTCTGGCCAGTATTTAAAATCTATCAGGTCCTGCACTTCTGAACTGATGATCAGACACTGGCTTGTGAAAGCATCCTAATCACAGAATCCAACACATATCCACCATTTCTTCAAGCCTAAGAGGAGAGAGAGAGAAGACAAATAGAGTGCCCCATTTCATTCCATATACAAGAGAAAGTTCCTGCGGATTTTTAAAGAAGCAGGTCCAACTAACTTCACAGTTAAGCAAAACTGGTTAAAGTGTGATTCAAACTGACATACACGAATCTACATATATTGATTTGAAAACTGATTTAGGTACACTAATGGGAGTTTTATAATATGGACCAGTCTTAAATGTATCAAATTTAAATACAGGAAACAAGAGACACCAACATGGAAGTGGGTATTTACTAGGAATGGAATAAGCAAGCAAGGTTTGTTGGGAGATTTTAACATTCCTCATACCATCTAATTCCCTGCTCAAAGCAGGACCATCCCCAACTAAATCATCCCAGCCAAGGCTTTGTGAAGTCGGACCTTAACATTCTCTAAGGGTACTTTGGCAGAGATTTAGATACAACAGTGCAGATCTAGGTTGAACCTTTTAATGACCAGAAGATCTTGCATGACTGGGAATTTAAACCCCTACCTAATGTATGAAGACACCATCTTCATTTACAATCCATTAATGGGGAGAAATTGTTTTATTTAGACAAATGATGAAAAACCATACAGCATTCTTTGATTCAGCTGTGTGATCTAAAATGCCTCTCCCACAAATACAAGGCACAGGTTTTGGGTATTTGGGTTGAGGCGTGGTTAACATTTGTAATACGTGATCTAAAATTTTAGCTAGCGCTCTCTCCCTTACACACACAGCAGCTACCTCCGCATGGCTTCAGCCTACTGAAGTTTTACTTTATGGAAAATAAATGTTCATTAATCATCAGGAAATGCATAAAGAGGCATTTGCATGACAAAATTCAGCAGGGTCCTTTAAGATGCATCACATTTGGTACTTTTGAAAATCCTGGAACAAATCTCCAGTCAGAATCTTCAAATTCCCAGCAGAGTGAAACCAACACAATGTTGCATGCCTGAATCTGCAGACAGCCTAAAATGAGCATGCTAAAAAGTGTTGAAAAGCTCTAGGTCATCTCAAAGAGGTGTTGACTCTGATATCTTATTACAGTTGACAATTCTGATTTAAAATTATTTCAATCCTATTAAAGCATGCTAGAAAGGAGAGTCTCAGTCGTGTTCTGAAATGGATGTGTTTCTTTGGAGAGGTATCCCAGACCAGCATCTCAAGTCAGTGTGGCTTCTTTTGTGGGTGAGATTGGATTTTAGGCCAAGCTTAAGATGTACCACTCCCCAACCCTAAAGAGAGGCAAACAAAAACAATATTATAATTCTCCTGCCCCCTTCTGCACTTTGTGAAAGGCCCCGTGGAAGGTCCACATTTAAGGAAGAGGCCATGGGAGTTAAAAATGCAAAGCATACAGGAGAAAGCATGATTCCTTCCTGGGGACACTGCTGCTTGGTTTGCGGCTGTGAACGCTCTATACCTTCATTAACTAACAAAGAATAGTGGTTTCTCTTAGACCAGGGGCTCTCACAACACATTTTTGGTGGCCTCAGAGGGCGGCCACTGACTCCTGCAGATGGTCATGTTGACAATTTTTTTTTTTAAACCACTCCATTTGCTTTAGGAAAAACATAGGCACATGTCCAAATCGCTAATTTATGTGGGGTTTTTTGCAGACTTAGTAATAAAAATAACATACAGTTGCGTTTTGGTGCCTCCAGCCCATTGCCCCTGGCCCCACTGCTTCCCCAGGCTCTCCATCACCCCCTGGAGTCCCACTGCTCTTCCTGCTCCTGTTGCCCGGAGCTCCCTTCTGTGACCTTGCATCCCAGGCTCACCCTGCTCCTTAACTCTGGTCCATGCTGTCCAGTAGGGACACCCCTGCTAAACCCAATGTCCCACGGCTGAAGCAGGGAGCCACTGTCACAGCTCCACAACTGAAGCTGAAAGAGAGGAGCTAAACTTCCCTTAGGAGCACTGCGGCTGAAGGGACAAAAACACTGTCATAGAAGAAACAAATATTCCTCCCCGGGTGCACAAGCCACCCACTGATTTCAAAGGCAGCAAGATCTGGCTTTTGACACATGTTAACTTTGGCAACTTCACATCAACAGGAACATGTTTAAATTGTTAGAGAGGGATTTAAAAAAAAAAATATGGTGAAGGGACCAATGGCTGTGAAATAAATTCATCCAAGTGGTGCTATTCTTCAGAGACTTGCCTCCTAAGGTTCTTCTGCCAAGTCCAGTAATAATAGTGAACGTTTACATCATTTATTGCACCTGAAAGACACTGCACGCAGACCAGCTGACTAACCCTACTGCCCCTATGAGGTAGGGAAACTGTGACATAGAATTGTCACGTGACTTGCCTGGAGTCACAAAGTAGTGCTCTGATACCACAATGATGGGAAACGCCCAAAAAACTGGACAGACAGAACAAAACCGAGCTGGAATTAGAATCCGAGTGCTCTCTTAGACTTTCAGCCTATGCTCTGGCCACTTTGCCTCATAAAGAGGATAGAAAGTCTCCTAAACACTGAACAGGACCACACACAAAACTTGCCAGTAAAACTCAAAAACAGCCCTAAAGGCCAAAGACCAGGTTTTGTAGGAAGCTGAGTCGTTTGTTTTTTAACTTTATTGAGCTGTGACCTAGGTTAAACTCACACAAAAGTATTAAATAAAACAGCTGAAGAGTGCCCTCAGCTGTGATGATGACAAAGACAGATATGTGGTGGACAATCGGCTGAACATGAGCTCGCCATCTGATGCTGCGACCAAGGAGGCTCATGCTGTCCCTGAAGGTAGAAACAAGGGACTTCGGAGGAAGGAGGTTATTCTACCTCTGTTTTTGGCACTGATGCAGCAGTTGCTGGAAAATCATGTTCCACTCTGGCATCCACACTTCAAGAAGGACACATAAATTGGAAGGGATTCACAAAAGTGCCATATAAGAATCATTAAAGGATTAGAAGAGTGTCTTAGAGATAGATTAGGTTCCTTAAATCTATTAAGCTTATCAAAGGGAAAGTTAAAGATGACTTGATCATGGAAGTCTTTACATGGGAAACAGAAAATTGATAATAGCGGGCTCTTCCATCAGTTAGGCCAAATTATAACAAGATCCAACAGGTGGAAACTGAAGCTAGACAAATTCAAACTAGAAATATGACGCATATTTTTAGTAGTGAGGATAATGAACTATTGGGGGGTTGTGACTTACCAAAAGTGTGGTTCCTTCTCTACCACAGGAAAGTTTTAAATTGAGATTGTAAATCTTTCTAATGAAAAGGGCTCTAGTAACAGGAATTAGTTCAGGAAATCCTGTGTTGTATAGGAGGTTAGACTAGATGATCACAGGGTGTATTCTGACCTTAAACAAATAAATATTTATCTATCAATCTCTGATTACCCTGTCTCACAAAGAAGTCAGCAGTCACCCCACCACACATCTGGCTGGTGCTTTGCCTGCCCTGATGCTCCAACTCTCTGAGCACGGCACTCTCCCACATCAATAAAAGCAGCACGGGAGGCAGCAGGCCATCAACTCAGAGATGTAGCGACAGTTTGTGGGAGCTTGTGAATCTAAGAGGTTTGGAGCTCAAAGCTGCTATTTGTCTCTGCAAGCTCAACCCTGGTGAACTTGAACAAGCAGCAGCTTCTGCCCATTTATAAAAGCATGCAACAGACATGAGCAGATAGCACAGAAACATGCATCCAATTCCTTTCTAAAGTTATGCAGAGTAGATGCAGCTCTCAGACTTCTGCACGGGTGGCACTTGGCACTGTAAAGATTTGGCAGTCTTGCTTCAAAAGGTAACTTCCAGCAATGATCCTGTCCATCACCCATTGAAACCTTCTTACTACTCCGAAGTCTCAAAGGGTAGATGGGGCATGAGAATTTCCATACACATACCATCAGGATAGATTGCATTCCACATGGGAGCACAAGTGCAGGCATGAACATAATCCACAACAGGTGGTGAGGGAGAGGATGGCGGCCAGGGCTAGAGACAGCATGCACTTTATTAGTCAAACAATTAGTTATTAATCTCCATGTGAACATGGATGGAAGAACCCCAGGGAGCCTCTTCAGTAAAAGAGACACTGGTGAGAAATTTTTAGATTCTATTAAAGTGTAGCAAGCTACTGGTGATTAGGGCTGCCATGACAGCATTAGACCATCACAGCAAACAAGAGTCTCAGGATTTCTCCTGCACCATTTAAATCACCAGAAGGGCTTAAATCGAAAGATATAATACAATTCTGCTCAAGAGAACAGAGTGCTTAATTCACAGCAAGCTGGGGTGTAAATCTACTCACAATAGCCCCCCACTCTAAGGGCTGATCTACAATGAGCTTAGATCGACCTAATGCCACTTATATTGGCCTTCTGCAGCCCACATGCTGCTGCAAAGTCGAATTAACTGCTGCAGCAAGTTGATGCTATAATTCTACCCCTGCAGGAGGCGTAGCATTTAATGCGATTCTATTAATACGGTGTAACATCAGTGTGTACAGAGAGCAGTGTAATGTGATTTTAATGGCCTCTAGGATCAATCCCAGAATCCTCTGTTCTTGCAATTCTCTTTCCTGGTATGTTGCATACTGGCCACGTCATCAGCAAACGGCTTGGGGGAACCGGCCAAAGGTGTGGAACCGGGATGTAGGATGAGGGAACCAGCTAGTGGCACAGACGCGTCTGGGGTTGGGGGAACCAGGCCAGCGGCATGGAGCCAGGGTTGGGGAACCGGCAGCAGTGCAGAGCCAGGGTCGGGGGGGTTGATGCTTCACTGTATCGTGGGACACCTACGCACAATGCAACCCATAAAAATCAAAACAGCAGCTAGCAATGGGGATGTAAGATGCTGAAGCATGAGCGTGGTGTGGACACTCTCCTCTGGTTTCATTAATTGTATATACCAATGTTGACTTTAGATTGTGCCCAAGTGTACACATACCCTCAGGGCAGATACACAAGTAGAAACATAAGTCAACATATTAGGTTAGCTTACAGCCACTGCACAAATTACTGAGGTAGCTCATGTCCACTCTGCCCTCTTTTGGATGCTGGTGTGTGTCCTGGACGTGAACACTTCCTAAGATTTCAAAGAGCAGAGCATAGTGGTTTAACCTATCAGTTCAAGGAGCAGAACAGAGAAGAGGCAGTAAGATAGCTGATGACCACGGAAGACTTTACAGGTATTTACTGAGACACCCAAGCCACTGAGAGATACTTGATGATTATTAGCCCCATTTCACAGCTGAGGACACTCAGGTGACTTCTTCAAGGTCACAGAGTGAGTCAATAAGGAGGCCAGGAATTGGGCTCAGATCTTCCCATCTCTCAGTCCTAAACTCAGGCTCTCTTGCACCTCCCTTTTGAGGGGGACTGAACTCTTCACTAGTAACATCCTCACCTAGGATACATTCCAGACAAAGAGTTTTAAAAGGAGTTTTCCAAAGCATCACTCAGCTGCCCCTGGAAAATATTTTCAGGGATTTTGTTTACCTCGTTCCACAGAAGGGACTTTACAGAAGATGTGTTTTGTGAATTAGCCCTTTTTCCTGCGCTATTCCATGACTTCCTCAAATGTCATGGGATAATGCTGCTATCCTATGCACAACTGCGCTAACAAACTTGGGCAGAGACTGCCCAAGAATAATTGTAGAAACCAGTCAAACAAAACATGCCTCGTTGTCCTCTGCATAACTTTCCCTTATGGAGAATCTGTTTATTTATCTCTGTTCAGGGCAAAGTATATACTGAAGTGTATTCCTCCCTCACTGAGGAGACAGATATTTTCACACAAAGAACACAAAGTTTTCGTGTTTCAAAGCAGCAGCCATGTTAGTCTAGCTCAGTAAAACAAACAAGGAGTCCTGTGGTACTTGAAGGCTAAGCTTCAAGTTTATTCACAGGAATCAGACTGGTTTTCTTTTACTTATTCTCTGAAGCCAGATGTTTCAGTGAGTGACATGTACATGAGCTTTTGAAAGACCTCAGGTTTCAAAATTAGAATATACTCTGAGCAGAGGGGAACAGACGAAGATTTTTCAAATCAGCCTAAGAGATTTACGCACATACTTCACAGTACAATGCCTATCACAATGGGATGGTGGTCTACGACTAGCGCCCCTAGGTACTATGGCAATACAAATAAATCTTAACAGAAGATGTGCTAGATGGCTTTGAAAATCTCAACCTAAATGCCTGGATTTACATTTCTTCAGAAAATGGGCTTAAGTAAGTGGACTCAGAGCTCTGCAAGTTTAACACGTCAGACACCAGATGGTCATTTGAATGCATTTCTTTTACCAACCCTAAGGCAATGCTATTTGCTGGATTCCAGAGTCTGGAAATAACCACTTTTCCTTCCAGTCACCACACCTTCAGGGCTGAAATTCCCCTAAATGGGGTGCACATGTACATAAAAGAAAGAACAGCTGAAAGCTGATTATTGTGCCCTGGGTTGGCTCACCCTCAACAGTCCATTGCATCCTGTAACAAGGCCTGGAGTTGATCCTGAACACTGACCTGCTCCAGCTGTTAATGCATTAATGCCTCTCTCATTCTGGCAGGAGACAGGCGCCAGGCACTAGAAGCATGGAGAACATTTTTGCAGCAAGTTGCCTGGCTAAGGAGCTCACACTGGTTCATCTCCTTGGTCTGTTCCCTCACCTCCTCCCCAAAGACTGTTCAAATACTGTAGAAGTACAATAAAAATACAGCAAGCTGCAAGTAATGTGCGGTTTAAATGGCAAACTAGTGTACATAAACTAGAAGATGACTGCTGGTACAGAAAGAAGCTGTAAGTAGAAGAAAGGGAAACACCTGGGAGATTCCTTTCAGCACCTGGAAGTTTGTCTGGAAGCCAAAGACTTTGTGTATTGAGGATCTGTGAGCTGCTCCAAACTCCTGTTGCAATGGGAAACAGCTGGATTCCAACATTGCTTAGTCTCTTAAACTTAGACTTTATCTATATATAGACTTTTTCTATATTTTTGTTTGAGGTAACCAATTTTGATCTTTATGGCTCTGCTACTTATAAATCACTTAAAATCTGTCTTTCTGTAGTTAATAAATCTGTTTTATATTTTCCCTAAGAAAGCATGGCTTTGGTTGAACTGCTTGAGGAATTTCAGCTCAGATCAGGTCCACTCTTCTTTAACCAAGTGGTGAACTTATTAATGAGCTTGCACTGTCCAAGGGATTCTCAAGCAACACAAGATGGCACATTTCTGGGAAAGAAGGCAGCGGTCCGGACTGATTGGCTAGCGGCCCCTCTCTGCATGATTCGTATTGGCTGAAGAAGCATTCATCCAATTTAGCTGGGTGTGAGGTTGCACACATGCAGATCACTGAATGATCACAGGGATCCGCAGCTTGAGAGACAACACCCAGGCTGAAGAATTGAGGAGGTACAGTGGCCCCACTGTTCAAGACTGTAACCCAGCAATCCCATGCAGTGGCTTTGATGCAGTTGTTAGTGGGTAGATTATTGTACCATAAATGCCAAGTTCCAAAGCGTATCATAAATGGTAGCCTCCAAAAGGGTGCCAAAGAGCAGAACCCTCTTCTCCCACACAGTATTGGCGTCCTGAAGGGCACAGAGAAGGCAAATGCTCACAGAACACTGACCTGATTTTTAAACACTTAAACTATAGCATTTCTAACACTAGATTAAGAACTATTGCAAATGTCAGGAAAAAGTAACTAACTTTTCTTGATGGGAGAGAGAAGGCACTCAGTACTCTTGATTCTGATAAAACCCTTAACTTGTTCATTGCATGAACATAAAGGCAGCTGTAGATCTCACTCAATGGCTTGGTCATAGAGCAGCCACTTTGGAAAGTGAAGACCTAGTTTGCTAGCACAGGTGAGTGTTTCTCCCTGGGATTAATTAAGAATCTGTCCAGTGAAGTCCATTTGAGATATGTAGGGCAGCCATCAGCAATTAATGGAGCTCTAATGAGATCACTGCAGCCTAGCAGATAATTAAAGAATAGCTTAGCCAAACTGCCATCCACAGCAATCAATACTTTGCCTCAAGCTAGCCCTTCAATGTAGCGTTTTAGACTTTCAAAATGCTATTGAAATAGTAATGGATCTGCAAGGCAGCTCATTCTGATGTTTACAGCACACACTAAGAATCAGATGGCTGGAGTTCTAGTCCCCGCTTGTCTGTCACTGACTTGCAAACACTGTGCCTCAGTCTCCCCGTATGTGAAGTGGGATTACATACACTACTTCATATTGCAGTTTATGTTCTTCAGATGAAAGGCGCTAAGTGTTCTTGTTACTAAAGTGTTAATCTTCACAACCTATAACAGGAAAATAACTATCTTTATTTTACAGATGGGGAAAGAGGCACAGAACAACTGTATGAGCTGATTTACCAGTTCAATTAGTACATATTACCAAGAATTATTACTACTGGCTAGAGCTAGCTCCTTTGTTAAGTAATTTCTTGTTGGCAAAAAAACATTCAGAGAATTCTTAAAAATGTTTTCAATCTTCATATTGTCCTCTAATGGGATGCTCAGAGAAATTAATCTATGTACCTCTGAAAGATATTCACCACCAGTTTGTTAAAAGTCATCAGTGCCGGAGTGGGAAAACTCCGTCCAACATTTACAAATTGTGAGGCAAAGCTCACAATAATGTTGAATGTTCCCTGCAGCAATTTGAATCACCGATATTGGACTTGAAGGAACCATTGAAAAGTACCAGAACTCTGCCTTTTCTTTAGCACAAGTGGGCTGAATTTGAGCCGCTTTAAAAGGATGAGATATCGCTTTCAATTATAGCTAGATTTTAGCACACCACTGGCTGCTCCTGAAGAGAGAATTTTCCATTCAGAGTAAGGGCCTCAGGTACTGAAGACAAGATACCTCCCCGACACACATTAACACACACAAAATTAGGGAATTATTCAAGAATAAAGGAAAATCAATTCAAAATAAGAGAAAACTGGAAGCTGCTTTTCCCAGTTATTTTGCAGAGTACTAGGAAAGATACAGAAAAAAATAAAGCACAAAAATCATTCCTTCTTGAGAAACACTCAGCGTTAAAGAGCTCCTATTTGCTTGGAGAAACTACTGATCAATAGTGCACAATTCAATAGGGATGTGTACAAAGGATGCTGTAACTAAGAAGTTACAAGATAAATTCTGAGGCTCAAATATTGTTTTAAGCACACTTACATTCGAGACCTCATTTTTCTGGTAAGCAATTTTTAATCTCACAATGAAGATTTTACAAAATTCTTAAGAGTTGTTAAACACCACAAGGTCATCTAAGGATAAAGCTCCAAGAAAAGCTATTTCACAGCAATGCATTTATTTTATGCTTAAGATTTTTTTTTTTTTTGAAAGAAAAAAATAACACAACCCAGAGTCTTGGCAGGATTTCTCCTCTGGAAAACCTTTAATGGGTTTAAGAGGGAAAATATATCCATATAAAAATTTCTCTCTCGCTTTTTTTTTTTTTTTTTTTTTTTTAAAGACCTTATTTCCCCTTCAAAGAGAGTGGTCAGGAAACCACCAGCTTTAAAGGAGTGGGGGTGAAATGCAGCTAAAAATAGATCAGACAGGCACAGAGAAAAGACTAAATAGGGGAGAACACTGAGTGAATTTGTCCTATAGCCTTAGAGAACTGCAGTATCAGCTGCTGAGTAGGACCTATTAGCAGCAAAAGAGAAAAAAAAAACCCACATACATCCAAACAAGTCCCTTTATTCCATTCAAACAATAACTATTCCCAGCTTACTCAATGAGGCCCAATGTCTGAATGATCCAGACAAGACTGTAATTTTGGCAAAAGCAAAAATGTCATTTGTAGTCAGCATCTCCTTCTTTCCTCTTGTAGCCTGTCACCAAATACACAGAGATGAATCCCATTTATTTCAGAGGCAGCAAGAGGCTTCCACTGCTCTCTTTCAAAGCCTCTGATGGGGGGGGGGGAATTTTCTCCCACAAAAGCTCATGCAATAAATAAATTTGTAGTCTTTAAGTGCTGCAGGATTCCTCGTCGGTTTTTCTGTAAAACAAATAAGAAATCCTGCTGTACTACTAAAGAGTACCGCATTTATTAAAACAAGCTTGCATGGGTTGCAACCCACCTCCTCAGATGCAGCCATATCCCCAGGTAACCAGTTCCAGGGGTTCATCACCCTCCTGGAGATTGTTTTCCTAACATCCAACCCAGATCTCCCCACTACAAAGCCCCTTTGATGCCCTGCAGTCCAGGATCCTCAAGTTTTGATAGGTTCAAAATGGGAGACCCCATTTTGGGGCATAGGGTGCCAGGCTAACAACTCTGCCTGCCTAAAGTTAGCTCACATGCAAGCACTCCTGCCAGGAGAGCCCTTTTCCCCCCTGCCCAAACATGGGGACCCCTGACTAGGGTTACCAGATACCAAAGCCTGTAAAGAAGGACCAGGAAGCACAAAAAGGAGAACATTGGAGGACACATGGAGAAAATATAGTATCAATGTAATATTTGTCTGGTTTTAGGGAGCCTGGAATGCTGCCCCTAAAAATAGGGTGTTCTGGGACATTCCAGCATATTTTAACCCCTGTAAGTAAAAGCCAGACAAAATCATGCATTTTTAAAATGCCTGCCAGACGGAGAACATGAAGGTAAGAAGGAGGACACATCCTCCTTTTGCCTGACATCTTGTAACCTATGTTCCCTCTAAGCTGTGTGCGCGTGCACATGCACAGAGGTTGTGAAACCCATGCACACAACAAAAAGTGTGCACAAAAAAAATTCAACAGTGCTAATATTTTTATGTTACTTTAATAAGGTGATTTCAAGTAACATGTTTCAAATAAGGTTTTGTAATTTATAAAATCATTTCTATCCCCAGATCAAAATAAAACAGATATTATTTGCATCATACTCACTTCATGGCACTCACAAGTTTGACCACACTCCCTGGAGTGCACACCCGTTTGGACACCGGCTCCAAAAATTTGCACAAAAGAAATTTTTGGTGCACATAGCCTATGAAAAATTAGAGGGAACATTGCTGGTAACCCTACCCCTGACAGGAAACGGAGGGACTCTTCTCCAACATGCCTACCTGCATGCAAGCAGCATCACATGCACAACTCGGTGCTGGGAAGTGAACCCCACTCCCAAGAAAGATGCAAAGGTATGCAGGGGGTGGTTTCATCCTTGCAGGTGTGAAGAGCATGCAAGGTGAAATGCCTCCTAAATGCATGACACGGCGAGCCCTCTCCCACACACACAAAGCAGCATCACATGCAGAACACAGTGCTGGGAAGTGAACCCCACTCCCAAGAGCGATGCATGCTCTTCACACCTGCAAGGATGAAACCACCCCCTGCCTACCTCTGCAAGGTGAAATGCCTCCTAAATGCATGACACAGCCAGCCCTCTCCCTCTCTCTCTTCTTCTCACACACGACATGGTGCTGGGAGGTGAACCCCACTCCCAAAAGAGATGCATGCTCTTCACACCTGCAAGGATAAAGCCACCCCCTGCATACTTCTGCAAGGTGAAATGCCTCCTAAATGCATGACACGGCCAGCCCTCGCCCTCTCCCACACACACCCACACACCCCCACCATGGTGCTGGGAGGTGAACCCCACTCCCAGGAGAAACGCACGCTCTTCACACCTGCAAGGATGAACCCCCCCCTGCACCCCTCTGCAAGGTGAAACGCCTCCTAAGTGCAGGGCTCTCCCACCCACCCACCGACCGACCGACCGAGCCAGGCTCCGGGTTTTACCCCGCTCACGCTGCCCCAGAGCCGCCCGCTGTTGCCGCCGCGCTGGGAGCGGGGGAAGCCCCCGGCAGGGGAGGGCAGGGGCGGGGCGGGGCGGGGCGGCACCCACCTGCCCGGGGCGGTGGCTCCGCAGTGAGGCGGGCGCGCGAGGCCGAGGCTGAGGCGGCGGCGGCGGCGGGGGCGGGGCCGCGCCCCGAGAACGAGGCTGGCGCGGCGCCGCGCGGCCAATCAGAGGCGGGGCCGCGGAGGGGGCGTGGCCCGGGCGGCGGTTGGTAAGATGGCGGCGTCGGCGCGGGCCGGCGGTTGCTGGCGGGTTTTCGCGGCCGGCCTCTTCCACCAGCGCGTGGCCGTCGTCACCGGGGGCGGCACCGGCATCGGCAAGGCCATCAGCGCCGACCTGCTGGGCCTAGGTGAGGGGGGCGCCTGGTCTGACAGAGCCTAATTCAGCCCCCCCCCGTCGTCTTGGTCTCTCCTGCCCGGCGCAGGGTGGGGTGGGGAAACTGAGGCACGCCCCCCCCCCGGGGGGGCTGGAAACGCCTCTTGGGATTTTGGGGGTGTCGAGGCAAAGGAGCCCCCCCCCACACTGTGTAACCGGGGTGTGCCCTGCTAAGAGGTGAGGCGGAGGAAAGCTTTCCAATCAGGGTATTCTCGTCTGGTAACTTACTTGATTTCAAAATAAATAAATAAAATCAGTACAGGTGATGATCAGAACAACACGCTCGAAATCACTCACGAGTGCAAACGGGGAGGATGAGCCACCCGGGTCCGGCCAGCGAGACCCCAATAACTCGAAAAAGAAACCCGGGTGGGTTTGTGAAATGAGCTGGTACGAAGTCAGAGGGTTAAAGGATGCCTCTGTTTAGGGCAGCGTTTCCCAGCCAGCGTGCCGTGCCGTGCCGTGCCATGCAGGTGCGCCGACAGGCCTCAGCAGGTGTGCTGCAGATTTTTTTTGAAAAGGTACTGAAAGAGCTCTGGATTGGCTCGGGAATATTCATGAGTTCATTTGGAAAGTAGGTGGTGGTGTGCCATGGCAGAAAAACCCTTGGGAACCACTGGGCTGGGGTTAGCAGATGTCAGGCGGAAGGGTGATATGTCGTCCTTTTTACTGTCATGTCCTCTGTCTGGCAGGCATTTTAAAAATACATGATTTTGTGTGGCTTTTTACTTGTAGGTTAAAGCAGGGGTCACAAACACGCAGCCCCTAAAGGTATTTCCTGCGGCCCGCAATGACACGACTGTTACTGACATTTGCGGTATCATTGTATGGAAAGGCGTTCAGTGGCGCAGCCCTCAGGCTACCATACTAACCCTCATGCGGCCCTCCGCTAGTCCTCATGGTGATTTGAGTTTCAGATGCCTGCGTTAAAAGTATGCTGGAATGCTACAGAATATCTTATTTTTAGGGGAAAGCATCCCAGAGCCCCCTAAAAACAGAAGAAGATTACATTAATGCTACATTTTGTCTATGTGTCCTCTGATGTCCTCCTTTTCATACTTCCCTGTTGTTCTTTCTAGATTTTGGTATCTGGTAGCCCAACCTCTGTCTCCACGCTTCCTATGTCTGCACAACAGTTTTTAAAATTCAAGCGCCTTAGAATTGCTACCGCACCAGAAGGCTGGAGAAAAGACAGGCCTCCTGTGTACACTCCTGCCTGAGCACCTCCATGCTACAATACACATTGTTTTGGTGTGGCTGCCTCACAGGCTTGCTTCATTTATCGCTGGTCCGCAGCCACTGCTTGGTAGTTAGCACAGTGCCTCATAATGAGGAGTCTGCAACAATGGCTCTTTAATGCTTTACGTCAGATGAAATGTGGGGATGACAACTTTTCCAGCGTTGTTTATGCGCAATCCACGTAACTGGCATGGTATGTGCCCTTAAACAAGATACACGCCCAATGTCTGCAGTGGTGTTGCTTCAGTATCAGTCCAGGCTGAAACGTAATGTATCTTTTATACACATAACTCTTGATTTTTTTTCTTCTGTAACTCATAAGAAGGAAGTAGCTGATTATTCCCATTCATTTCTTCCAGCTGCCAGTTGTCATCAAATAAAAGTGCCCTATTTCATCAAGATTGACTTCTATACTGAAAATTAGTAAAATTTTTGAGATCTCATTCATTGGCTCATTATTCATGCTCCTTTGCTGAATTAGCATTGCCTGTTAATTGGTGATCAAGTCTTGCCATTCAAAAAGCATTATTTCTGAACTCTGCTGCTCTGAGCTGTATACAAAGCTCCTCTTTTCATCAGGCTGTTGTGAAAACAAGTGGTGTTCCTGTTACCTGGCAGGAGACTTGAGTCTGAGCAGGACTTTTAAGTCTCAGCTAGGCCAAGACGATAGTGTTTCGGTGGCCCGGTGCTAATTTCTAGGGATGTGCTTCTGGCATACTTACCTCTTGGTTAATGTCAGCAAATAATGAATAGTTAAATTCATCCTTGGTGCAACTCCACTGGTTTCTGTGGAATTGCTCTAGGGGTGAATTTGACTCCCCATTATTGACCGGGCACGTATTCAGTTTGGCCTGGTTAGTGTGCTGCTTGGAGTAAAACTTTCAATGAAGATTTAAAGTAGTCTTGACTGGTGGCAGACTATGTGAATCAAGTTTCCTTGTTGGTGTCTAGGTCAGTGGTTCCCAGTCTTTTCCTCTGGAGTGGCATGTCTTGATACCTTTAATTATTTTCAGGCACACCACCCTACAGTCTCCAAATGAACATTCATGAGCCAGTCAGAACTCAGAAGTTTTTCAAAAAATTCCATGGCATGCTTGTCTGCTGTGGCGCGCTGGTTGGGAAACACCAGTCTAGATCTTAGCAAACCCCCCTGCACAGTACCAACAACAGTGTTATTTTGCTAGCTGCCTTGGGAGTGGATGGCTTGTTTTCATGTCCTGCTGTCTGAACTTACAGGAGGAGTGCATACTTCCCTGTAACCTAAAGTAGCAATGACAGTGAAATGATTTCTCCACTGTGGTACTTGAACCTCCTTGTTCATTTAGAAAAGATTCAGGGAATTTGAAAGGGGAGTATGCAAGCAGCTGAGATTAGAGAGTGACCAGAGCTGTCTCTCTCTCTCTCTCTGCATATGTGCATCACTCGGCCATTCCCTGCTCTGCCCCCAGCTTCTGTGGGCTTCCTGGATTTGTGTGGGCAGCGTCAGTTTTACTGACAGGGCCCTTTAAAAACAGCTGTCAAAGTAGTAGGGAATTTTCATCACCTGATGCTGTGACTGTCCCATGAGGCATTGCAAGCCCTTCCCAAAGCACAATGTGCAGTTGCAGCTACCCACACAGCGCTGCTCACTTTGTTGACAAAAGAGCTAAGAGTGTGAATGAAATCCACTGTCAGAAAGGAGACATGAGAATGCACAACAGCAACTTAATTATAGCATTAGGTGTATAATGGCAAAACTTTCTAGTCTAGACCTGGCCTAATACAACTATCCTATTTGAACAGCTTCCGTTTAACAGGTTATTATTTTGTTTTGGCAGGTTGCAATGTAGTTATTGCCTCTCGTAAACTTGATAGATTACAAGCTGCTGCCAAAGAATTGGCTGCTACAATCTCTTCCGCAAATCCAGTCCAAGTAACCCCCATACAGTGCAACATCCGCAAAGAGGAGGAGGTAAACCAGACTGACTGTTCTTGTGTTTAACATGTTAAAGATACATTGAAGGTATTAGAATTGTCTAAAGTCCTCAAAGGCTCTTCTCTGATCTTACTTAGAAGAATGAGTGTCTTGTCTTAGGTCAGGTAACTGCATTATAACACCTTTTTTTAATTGTTACAAAAATTTAAATGTGTGGCAAGAGAAGATGGAAAAGAGTGAAATAATCATTTCCTGGATGTTGCCTGTCACTGCAGGAAATGAATTTATTGGCTAAATCTACATGATGCTTAATGGGTTGAATCTACTCAGTGCTCCAGAGAAATGTGAGTAGGGTACCTCAGTGGCCCCTGGGGAAACATTTCTTTAACACCTCAGATTTGATGGTTATTTGAGCCCTGTCTGTGTGAGTAAAAATCACTGTACGTAAACATCCTAGCTCCATGTATATCCACTGCATTTCTTCATGGTCAGCTGAGCTCCCTTCTTGCCTCCTGGGAATGCCAAGTCTACCAACATCTAATGGGACAGAGAAGTCCAATGTTCACGGCTTCTCTGAGGTCAGGGTAAAATCAGGCATTTTGAGATTAGGTAAGACTTTGTTCAGTGGCAGATGTAGATTCTACATGCTAAACAACAGGAGCTAAATAGAGGCATGTGATTCGTTCAGATGTTGTGTTAGCAGAACCATCCTGGTCACGCTATGGTTACTTTTGTACAGTGTTGTAGGGAAGCAGCGTGGGTTCAAAGTGGGTGAGCCGTGGAGCTGGTGTACTTGGCCCTGGAATGGGGATTGGAATGCTTCATGTTCTCTGCAGCAGTCTGGCCAGTACACCGATGCTGCTCGCATGTAGGCCAAAGGAAAGTCACTGAGATGTAGAGATTGCAGTGTGTGTTGTAAAGCTGTGTGAGAAGATTCATCTCCTTTAGGCAACTATTTTAGCAGGAGAATACTTGTGAACATCTGTGTGATCAAAAACTTGTTGAAAATCGAAAATGCTTCTCATGGCTGCAGGTCTTCATGCTTGTAGGTCATGGGGCTCAGGCTGAAAGTGACTGACACAGGTTATATTAACTGTTAACTAACTGGCTGAATCCTGGATAGCCAATTTCTTTCAGATTAAGTGAAGACTTTGGAGGATCTCAGAAAGCCCCTCTGAGACCTGAGGCATGGGAGATAGGTACTCTGATTCTTGAAAGGATTCTGAGATTAATAAGCAGTTAAAATTGAAGAAAGTTCTAGTAATTTAGGACTGAGGATTAAGTATGTTCAAGTCTTGAGGTCCCTCTGAGGTTTGGCAGGTGCGTGAGGACTGAGTTGCCTGCTTGCTGTTGCACTCATAAACAAACATTGAGAAATGAAATGATTGTATCAGAAGAAAAATCAGACAATCTTGAACGTTCCAAAGGGGCAGCCGTGTTAGTCTAGTTCAGCAAAAAAAGCAAGGAGTCCTGTGTCACTTAAAGACTAACAGACTTATGTATCACATGAGCTTCCATGGGAGAAAATCCAACTTCATCAGACACTTTGAACGTATTCATGAAAATACCTAAATGTCCTGATTTATGGTGGTGATCCTTGACTCATCTGATGAATGTTTTCTTAACCATTGAAAACACAACCCCATTTAAAAGCACATCTGTCCTTCAATAGCATTACAGATTCTAAACCCATCTGGTCACTTGTACTACCATAAAACAACCAGCTGAAAAGAAAAGAACAAAACACACATGTGCATGGAACAGCTCATGATGTCGTAAGATATTTATAACAATATACCTGATGCCTTTCAGCTGGAAGAGCTGGGCCCTGAGGGGCTCTCCAGTGTGTGTCAGTTCACCTGGCAACAAATTGCATCTCCATATCCACCAGCATCAGCAATGCTACAGAATAAAATAGGACAGATGGCAAAGGATAGCTTACACAGTTGAAACTACAAAGGAAGCATAAATAGGAGAAATAGGAATGCAGAGTCAAATAGGAGCTGAGATACTAAGTAGAGTACCACTTCTCTTACAAAGAACACACTGGCATCTTTAGTGACCATCCCTAGGAAGAACTTTATCCTGGAATCATTCTGGATAGTTTCATGAAAACATCCTGTCAGTGTGTAGTGGCAGTCAAAAAAGCTAACAAAATTTTCCGAATCATTAGGAAAGGGATAGATGAGAGAAAATATCATTGCCTTTTTATAAAACCATGGTACCCTCACATCTTGAATGCTACATGCAGATCTGGTCAGGCCATCTCAGAAAAGAGGTATTGGAAAAAATACAGAAAAGGGCAGCCAAAGTGATTAGGGATATGGAACTGCTTTCAAATGATGAGAGATGACTCAGACTGGGACTTTTGAGGTTGGAAAAGAGATGATGGGTAATATGATCTGTAAAATTGTGACTGGTGTGGAAAAAGTAAATAAGAAAGTGTATTTACTCCTTCTTGTAACATAGGAGCTAGGCATCACCAAATGAAATTAATAAGCAGCATGTTAAAAGTGGAAAAAAAAGGGGAGTGTTTCTTCACACAACATCTAGTTGATTTGTGGAACTCCTTTCCAGTGGCTGTTGTGAAGGCCAAGACTAGAATTATTTTTTGCATGCACTTTCGTGGAAGAAAATTCCATCTGATGATGTGGGATTTTCTCCCATGAAAGCGCATGCAAAAAATAAATCTGTTAGTCTTTAAGTGCCACACGACTCCTTGGGTTTTTTTTGCTGGACTAGACTAACACGGCTATCCCTTTGGAAATTGACAAGACTAGAATGGCATTCAAAAAAAAAACCTAGGTAAGTTCATGAAGGAGGGGCCCATCAATGGCTAATAGCCAGAATAGGCAGGGACTGTGGTTTGCCAGAGGCTGAGAATGGCTGGTTGGATGGATCATGTGATGATTACCTATATTATTCATTGGCCACTGCTGGAAAAGAGGATACTGGTCTAAATGGACCACTGATCTGACCCAGTGTAGCTGTTTTATGTATCTTTTACATCTATCTGAAAGGTACTCACAGACTGTGATCAAATCACTTGGAGTTTTCTTTTTGATGAACTGAATAGCAGTGGTTCCCAACCATTTCCTTTATTTGGACCACTGCCTCATCATTGAAAGCTTTTTGTGGACCATGGTCTAACCCCCAAATGTGTAAAGAGCATTGGTTCACATTGATGTCATGCAAAAGTGCCACTATTTAAATTGAGAATGCTATTAATCAGGACATTTGTGAAACAGATTATACTGTGAATAATATTGTAACACCAAATATGATAAGAGGTACACAGGATTATATTATTATTACATTAACCTCCCCTCTGCCCCTCAGACCACCTGCAGTATCTTCACAAACCACCAGCAGTCTTCAGGCCACAGGCTGGGAACCATTGAAATAGGGTGATTTTTCATCTTGCACTGTATAGCATGTTTCCCAGTCCTTGAATCTTTCCTGTGGCTCTTCTCTGAACCCTCTCTAGCTTCCCACTGTCTTCCTTGACATGTGGACAACAGAACTAGAGGTACTTTCCTCCCTAACATTTATATATAGTATGGTTTCAAAGAAATTTGCTATTCATGAGAAGTCCTGGATAAGGAGATCCAACGTTTATTCTATATTCCATAAGTACAGCCTATAATTCTTTAACTTAACTACTCTCTGTTGTATTCACGGGGTCCCACTTAATTTAAGCGTGTCTAATATTTTCTGTCACTAGATGTTGTAAGGTTTCCTATATTATCATCAGTTAGCTCTTTCCTAAAATCAAACAAGATATCTTTGAGCAATCTTTTGCTCCAGTTTCTAAATCATATGCGTGGTGTTAAAAGCAAGGAAGTTACTACTGTGGGCATACAGTGGATGCAAGTACTGTGTACAGTGCACTTGGCCACCTTGCAGGGGTGACATGAAAGTGCTTTTTGAAATGTACACCAGCAACCTCTGTCTGAGTAGTATAGATAAGCTCTGAAAGAAGTCCTGTCTGTCCTTAAATTGAAAGATGGTGGCTGAGGTGTCAGGCTGTCAGCGAAAGGATCTAGTGCAAATATGGAGGATTCTTGAGACAAGGAAGCAGCAGGGATGCAGGGGAGGTTTAAGCCTTATAGTCAAGCCCTGAATAAAGCTGAGGCTGTACAGAAGACTCATCACAGCAATTTCAAGTTACTCATTGTATTTGTATTAAAGTATGGGACCACAAGACTGTTTTTTTGGGCTCAGTCTCTTTGTCTTTGTGATGTCTCTTCGTAAACACCTGGAAATAAAAAAACCCCACAAAAATCCAGACCAATCTGGTACCGGAGCAAGGCATTTCTGTCCTTGAGCCCTTCCTTGCTCCAGCAGCCAGTAAAATTTCTTTCCAATTGTAACTCCAGATAAACTGGAGCAGAGATTCTTGAATAGAGGAGATCTGAGGAGGACGAAGCTGCTTTTGGAATTGCCAAAAAATCTTATTTGCTGTCATGAATCTTCAGCTAGCCCACCTGGTTTGAAGATGACATAGCATTTGTTTTGCCTTGTCTGCCCTAGTTTGAAACTGCATAACATAGAGCTTTTGTGGCTGCATCTTCTACACGTAACTTGCACTTGGGCTGTCAGAGCTTTCCTCAGGCTGCAGAGTGCTGGAGAAGCCATACTGAGTGCTGCAGGAGGCAATTCATTCTAAACATCCAGGGAATAGCCTAATGAATGGAGCTTTTGATGCTTCTTTTAATCTTCATCCTCATGGGCCTTCCTGCTTTCTGGCTAAACTATCTTTTCACCAAGCTTGGAAGAAGTAATTGTGCTGGCTGAGGAAGGCGTTTCCTAAACAGAGCATCACCTGTCAGTTTCCTTTTATTAAAAGGACAATGCTGCTGTTCTGTGTTTTTGTTTCTAGTTGTTTTACATACAGTATTTTGTAAAAAGTAGCAAATCTGTTTTAGGGCTATTTGGAAAAGGAATTCTGGAATATTGCTGGTTTCCCTATTTTTTCATGGGTAGAGAGGTGTGTATCTGGGTCTCTAATGAGCTCAAATGAGGTCATGAGACAGCAGTCATTTTAGTGACTTGGTTTGAATACTGGCTGTTACAGGGGTGGGAGGGGAGAGAGTACTTCTGCTGGCCAAGATCCAGACTTAGTGGCTCTGTATCCCTTGGGTCAGGCACTGCAGTATAACTCTAGTATCCTACTCTGTACGCTGCGGGGATGGAGGAATCCCAATGTTCCCTCCCCTGGCTCCTGATAGGGGAAGGGGCTCTTCTTTGCCCACTTGATGTTCGATGGAAAGGTTCGCCCTGCCTCGCATCTCCTGTGTAGCCATGGAGGAAGGGGGGAATTGAGGCTCCTATTCTGCCCCCCTGCATAATCAAGGTACAGGCTCCAGGAGAGTCTTTTCTGTCTTCTTTCTCTTCTTGCTTCATGGGAGGGGTGTGGCCTTCTGCCTACTTCATGCAGTGGCAGCTGAGGAGTCAAAGACAGGGTCCTGTATCTACACCAGGGTTTCGTGCTGAAATCAAAGTTTAAAAACAGCTGGTTGAATTCCTTACAGACAAGGCCCCTTGGCAAGAGGAAGAGGAATTCCCTGTATGCTCACACTGTAGCAATGCTGAGTGCTGTAGCTCATCTGAGTATTCAGTAATGGCTTCCTTTTCCAGGTGACCTGAAAACAACATGCTTTACTGTAACTCACTCCTCTAAGGCTTAAATGTAGCCTGCATTGTTATAGAAATACTTGATGTTTATCGGGCACAGAGCCTGTAGCATAAGGGGGTGGTTTGACAGATAGTGGGTAAGGGATTCCTATTGTGCTTAAAATAGCAGCTGGTAACACCTTCCTGAGCTCATGTGAACGGGTCTCTTGTTGTCCTGATTCACAAATTGCACAGTGGCTAACCTTTGATTCTCTGCACTCTGTCAGCAAGTCACTATGTTTCGTAATATCTTAAGAACTATCTTCAGACATGCCTCTCTCTCGAAGTACAGTGCATCAGTTTATTATCCCCATTTCACAGTGAGGAAACTGCAGGCTGTAATGTGGCCTGGTTAGTCCCAGGTCACAAAGTGAGGCAGTGTCAGACCACCCACTGAAATCCTGGTCATCTACTTCTTCTTTTTGATCCCCTAGGTGACTGGATAATCTGCTATACATCTCTACTTCTTCCAGAGAGAAAATTTCTGTTAGCCGGGTGCTGAAAATCCATATAGGGAGAATTCAGGCTCAGTACAGAACTGTTTCTTTACTTCCCTTCATGAGCTGTAATTGTTCCTGTCAATACATTTTTCTCTATCACTGCACTGGCTGTGGTTACTGTAACCCGAAGAAACCCTGCAGTGACATTGATGTGCGTTCATTAGGTGAATTATTTAGAACAGTGGTTCCCATCCTATTCAGTAACATGACATACTTGAATGAGAGAGACAGTTCCACAGCATGCCCACTTTTGTCAGCTAATTGATTCCTCATAAATGTCACTTTTCCTTACATTTACTACGGTTACAGTCTTACTAAAGAGGTTTGCACCAGGTGCATACACCAAGCTAAAGAAGGATCAAATGCATTAATGTTTCAGATATACTGGAAACAAATACATGTCATTTCAGTTTTGCCCTTTGGCTACCTGCATCTAGAATGATCATGCGTTAGAATCAAAAGACTGCTATCTCACTTTTAATTTGACAAGTAACTTCCATGAGTTGTAATTTTGGTTTTGTAGAATATTGTTTAAGATGAACCAATGTTTGTTTTTCCATTGATTTTCACTACCTTTGTTCAAAACTTCACAGCACACCAATGTGCCTCAGTACACTGGATGAAAACCACTGATTGAGAAGACAGCTGTAGCGTGAAGTATGAAAGTTGCTTGGCTGAACTGGAGATGTAGACAGCAAAGCCTGGCTCACAGAAAACAAGACTATTTTATTTATATTCTTGCTGTGACAAGACAAAATGGGGAGGCAGTAAACATTAGAATGATGTGTTGATTAAAACCTCGTAAAGATCTATGGTGGAAACTAAATAGCATACTTCATAGACTCTAAGATTGGAAGGGACCAATATGATCATCTAGTCTGACCACCTGCACAGTGCAGGCCGCAAAAACCTCACTCATCCATTCCTGTAATAAACCTCTAACCTATGACTGAGTTATTAAAGTCTTGAAATCATGATTTTAAGATACAGAGAATCCACCAGCAAGTGAGCCTTGCCCCATGCTACAAAAATATTCAATTCCTTCCTTCTTTTTTTATTTTCTTCCTCCCCCAAAAGACCTTATGGTATGAGGGGATGCATATGGTTTTGTCCAGAGTAAGTCATTCCCATTCCTTGAATCTGCCAGGGTAGATTGTAAGCAGGGCCCTGTGTTCTCCACAACTGTGAAATTGGGCTCTACAGTCTAATTTTTTGGTTTTTTGTGTTGGCTATTTGTTTGTTCTTTTCCTTCAAGTTTTTAGTCTACTTTAGGCAGCTTTGAAGATGCATGGTCTGAGATCTTGTCTAAAGAGAGAAGTTGCACTGTTTTTTTTACTCTAATTTAAAAAACAAACAAACAAACTTCAGTTATATAGGTGCAAAATCCCATATGAACACTTAAGTTTATGACTGGAATACTTAGGTTTAGCATAAAGATTTTAAACTAAATCACTGTAAACCAGCTTATATAATCTAAAAGTGTCTTCTCAGCCTTACACCCATTTAATGAGTTCCAAAGGGGCAGCTGTGTTAGTCTAGTCCAGAAAAAAAAAGCAAGGAGTCCTGTGGCACTTAAAGACTAACCGTTTTATTTATTGCATGAGCTTTCGTCCCACAGGACTCCTTGCTTTCTTTTTACCCATTTAACGGTATCAATTTTTAACATGAGTTAAACCGATAAGCTTCTAGTGTAACCAGTGTAAATGCTTTCCTCCTTAGTATGCAGTGTTATGTAAGCTCAAGAGCTTGTCTTTCTCACCAACAGAAACTGGTTCAACAAAAGATATTACTTTTACCCACCTGGTCCTTCATCCTGAGTGACATCCTGAAACAATAACTGTGAGAGGTGTGAGGTTACCCCATTTAGTTCAGCTGGGAGTTTACTCTGGGGAAAAAAAGATCTCTTAAACGTAAGAACTATTAGGTGTATAACAGTCTTTTGCACCTATATAACAAAATAAACTATAGAAAAATAGCAGAAATATCTCGAAAATATGTCTGTCCTGCTATTCTAATCTGCCTCCTGTACTCCTCTGGGAAACAGAACTGAACACGTTATCTAATGCTTTGAGTTTTGCATACCTCCCATCCCTTTTGTAGATAACAAGCGCTAGTGGGCTGATCATATGTATTTACTTAAAAGCTTTTATTCATGTGTCTAAAGCTGCTGCACGATTTCTAGTGTGTCGCATCAAAGTGGGACACACAAGGCATCATTCACTAGATACATGGTAGGCAGTTTTCTTTCTCCCACTGTAGTGTGAGCATTCATGTTTCCCAGCACTCTGTCTGGAAGGTCCAGTAATCACAGGTAAACTAAATTTAATTAAGACTTCAGTCATTTTGGAGATTTTTGCTTAGCTCCTTTCCTATGTGAAAGTCATTCTCAAGGGCTCTTACAGCAGCTACTCCCATCTTATTGAAGTAGTGTGACTTACCAGTCACACTGAAATTCCTGTGTTTGTTCTTAGTTAACAGTGGGGGAAGGCTTCTGAATTAGTAGCTAAATTAAGCATTGCCACCCATTGAGGTGTCTAATAAACTGTAGTTAATTAAATTATAGTAAATAACTAAATTCTTGACTCTCCATGTAATGCAGATGTAAATGTACCATTAACTTAAGATCTCAGGATCTTTATTTGGGGAATATAAACTCTCAGCCAACAAGTTCCTTCACACGCTGCTGAAATATAGCTACTTCTGAAGAGGAACATAGCTGTTGTTTAATAGCATACAGCAATGCTATATATGGGTCAGGACAAAAGGTAAAGAAGCGCATCTCACAATGAAACTCTCCAGGGGGACAGATAATATGCATGTGCCTAAGTTGGACCACTCAAGTAAAGACATTAACCTAGTCTTGTGCTTATTTTCATTGTCATGGTACTTCACTGTTTTTATTTTGTTGACTCTAAAGCTTACTTGTCTGTATTGTTCCCACTTTCCCCATCTCACCTTCGCTGACAGGCCACGAGACTGGACAGTAACTGAAACAATCCCAAAACTGTTAATTCCTGTGGAGACAAGTAAGAGATGAGTTTCTTTGAGGAAAACGTTCTCTGACCTACTAGGTAGCAATAGCTAAAAGTTGCTCTTAGAGTTTTAACAGTTTTAGGATGCTGGAAGCTGAATATTTTATATGGTAACTAGCAGTTTAATCACCTGTTAGACTTTGGGGTCACTTCCCTTGAACTCAGTCACACACACCTCTATAGCATAGTAACAGAGTTGATGCCGCACTAGTTCCAGTGGGGCAGCCAGGTTAGTCTAGTCCAGCCAAACAAACTGGAAGTCCTGTGGCTTTTGAAGACTAACAAATTTATTTATCGCATGAACTTTTGTGGGTGAAAATCCCCCTTCGTCAGCCGCTTCAAAGATGTGGAACTTACAGATGCTGCACCATGTTAGTGGTTCTACTGGTGTGATAGAGGTCACACACTGCCCTTCTTCAGTGTCTGACAAAGTGGGATTTTCTCCCATGAAAGCTATTGCAATAAATAAACTTGTCAGTCTTTATGTGCCATAGGACTCCTTGCTTGTTTTGCAGAGCTAGACTAACACAGCTACCCCTCTGGAACCTGGCAACCTGGCCCTCTAGTTGCTGATGCTGCTGTACAGTGCCAGCTCAACATATGAGAAGGATGCTGAGTTATACTCTTGAATCTGCCCAGTCAGCAGGGCACTCCCATTACCCAGTCTTTTGTCTGGTTTTGACCACAGGGATAACTCATCTTCTGCTTTGCTGGGGATAAATGGTCCTCAGGACCTTTTTAGGACAGCTACTATAGCACAGGGAAAACAAATTATATGGGGAGAATGGAACAAAATAGATACAAGGAATAATTTGATGGGAAGCTCTTCAAGTAGTCTCTAATCCTTTCCATTTTAATAGAAAAAATGCAAATATGCATCTGTAAATCACTTCAGTATTTAACACTTAGTGTTTGTTCTCCTCAAAGGTCTCATTAAAATATTAGGGCTTGTCTACATGGATGGAAGGGATTAGTACATGTTAACGCATTAGTCGGGGGGGGGGGCGTTGCCTGCATGTGCATGAATGCAGCGTTAGTGTGCTCTAGTCAATTGCACTATGGGAAACTCTAGTGATCTCTTTCCGAGTGTACTCAGCTTCATGTGAACCAAATTATTTTATTGTTCATGCGTGTGCAGTGCTGCTGTGTGTTACTTGGGCAGTTCTCCGGCTGGTATCTCATAGTGCTTTGCATGCGTTTGTTACTGGCCTGTCTGTTTCTGTTTGTGCCCTCCATTGCTGGGGTTCAGTTAGCCAGGCATTTTAAAAAGTCATGAGGTCAGAATTTGCTCCTGAATTTGAATACAGCTAGTCCTCACTTAGTGACCTACTCGTTTAGTGACCCCTCAGAGTTATGACCAGCTCTCTGACGAGTTGGTATTATGGCGATGTACGAGAACTCGCATCAGCTCTCTCAGATTCATCTCGTTCCCGCAGTCAGAACTAGCATTTTTCGTCTATGTATTTCTACTTTATTGTGTACCCCAAAGTACAAGATGTCAGCGAAAAGGAAGAGCATGACTTCACCCGGAGAAAGCGCCAAGAAACAAAGGAAGGCTATCGATCTTGAGACAAAAATGAAGATGATAAACGAATATGAAGCTGGTAAGAAAGTTAAAGCGATAGCATGTGACTTGGAGCTGGCGCATTCGACTGTATCAATGATCTTGAAGGATAAAGATCGAGTGAAAGAAGCAGTGAAATCATCAAAAGGATATAAAGCCATAATAACTAGGCAGCAGAAAGGCCTCATTCACGAAATGGAAAAATGACTGGCGATATGGTTTGACGACCAGATACAAAACCCACTACCAGTAAAGTACATTATGCCTGAAATACCGGTAAGGGCTGCTCCTCATTTAGTGACCAATTCGTTTATCAACCGGGTTTCAGGAACGGAACCCGGTCACTAAGTGAGGACTACCTGTATATCAGTATGACTCAAGAACGCTTTCAACAACTCAGATGCTTTGAGAGCCCAGGTCTCCTTGTCATGGGGAACAAGCATCAATGCAGCAAGCTTCTGGGGCCAGGTCACTGGAACAAAATGTGTTGTGGATGCTGCCAGTCCAGTGCCCTCAAGAGGTCACAATGGAATGCCAGCCTGTACTGGATAAAAAGCAAACAGCTCAGGAAGACTTAACCAAAAACCAGGGCTTCCAGGAGACAATCTGATCATGGAAATGTATCTGTCCATTTTTCTGAAGAGGTGTGCAAGATTTTGAGCTGTTACAACACTACTGAGCCCAAGGAGATTGTGGACTCTGCGCCATCTTCCCTCTAGTCCCCTGCTATAGATGAACAGCTAGCATCATCCGAGGACCACCGTGAAGAGTTCTCCTGGAAATCCTGGATCTCTTTTGTGACTCAGGATATGAGGATGGCTGTGTAGGAAGCAAGCCTAATTCCTGGCCAGAAATTTAGGCCAGGATTGAAGAGGCAGGTTCAATGGAGGGAAAAAAACAACAAGCAGTTGTGTGGCACTTTAAGACTAACAGATTTATTTTTTGCCTTAGCTTTCGTGGGAGAAGATCCCACTTCCTCACTTCTCCCACGAAAGCTCATGCAAAAAATAAATCTGTTAGTCTTAAAGTGCCACACAACTGCTTGTTGTTTTTTTACTGGACTAGACTAACACGGCTATCCCTTTGGAAACTGACAGGATCAATGGAGGGAGCCTCTGTGTGTAAGTATCTGTCTATGCTGCTGTGCTATCTTCTGTTTTGAGTGTCCTATGGCTATATTCATTGTCTGTAGCCTTTCTGAGTCTCCAGCCCCTACCTCCCTTCCTCTCCCCCCCCCCAATGTTTTTAAAATGGTGGCCACTCTAGCTGGGCAGTCTGCCTATATCTCATACTAAAGACCTGGCCATCAACGCTTATAAGCACATGCCACCATACCTATCTACTTATTTGTCTTTTCCCTCTCTGCATCTGTCCTGCCTAGCAAGTGTCACCATTCGCCTGCTTCAAATAGTAGCCACGCTCCACCCATCCTCGGCATGTTCAAATAATGAGAATATTTGAGTTGTGAATTCCAGATTGAGCCAGTAGCTACGGGTGAAAAATGGTTGTTATCCATTTGTATGAGGCTGATATGGGCGTTACATGCCTGCAAAGAGTACCTCTGCCTGCTCAGATTTAAAGGTTCTCTAAGATGCAGAAGAAGAACTGATAGCAAAGTCCCATAGCTCTTAGGCTATGTCTACACTAGCCACAGGAAGTTCAGACTTGTTAGTTCAAGCAAATAAGTTCGAGGTTAGTTCAAACTAACCTAATGCTTACAAGTTCGAACTAAGCATTAGTCAGTGGCCACATCACGCCTAGTTCGAACCAAGGGCTTAAGTCCAGACTACTCACTGATACTAACAAACTAGGGAGAGCCTAGTGTGGCTGTGGGCTAAATTAGTCTGGACTAAGCCTTCTTCGTTCGAACTAATTTGCCAGTGTAGACATAGCGTTAGTGGTTTTCACAGGCTTCTGTAGAGAGGAACTACGAGCAGATAAGGCTTCAGACCGTCAGTGCAGACCCTGATCTGTTTTTCTCTACACTTTGAGCCTTTCTGCTGTGGGGGGCAAAACAGTAGCTAAGATCAAGAAATCCAGATGTTCTTTGGGTAACTGCACAATTATGGCCCTTTGTATAGGTCAGAATTCCCTTCCACTCCTGCAGTGCATTTGGGGAGGCCATCTTGGTGATTGACGTCACAGCATATCTTGGTCGTCTCCCCTTTTGGCTTTTTAAACGAGGCTGCTTTTTACCTGCTTGCCACCTGCACCAATGTGTCAAAACAGCTGAACCCAAACTTGAGTGCAGTCCAACAGCTTTAATTACACTTCGAAGCAGAGAGAACAGATAAAATCCTGGTCTCTGCCCTTGAGATGCGTTACAGAAACTTTTATAGCTTAACAGCTACATTAACATACATGCATATACATAGGTAAATGTAACAAGACCTAACATTCTCTAACTGGTACAACTAATATCAGTTCCCTAAAAGGAATCAGGGTCAAAAGGAAAATCTCGTATAACAGTCAAGGAAAACAGTGTTAAAAATTAACACAATCTAGGCAGAATTAATAAACAAAGTCAAGGATGTCAGCAAAACATGGGCAGAGGGAAAAACAGGGACATGGCAGGCCGGCACAGAGAGGTATTGATTACATTCTTTAGGTCTGCAGCTCTTCACCGTATCTCTAGTGGCACTGTTATTTGTCTTAGAGTGCATTCCTTCTAAATCCTCTCTTTTACAGGCCTGTTGAGGCACTCATGTCTCAACTTGGTTAGTTCTCAGTTAAGGAGTTCTTTCACAAGTGTAACATCATCAAGATTCTGGGCAGCCTAAGGCAGTGTTTCCCAACCAGCGTGCCACAGCAGACAGGTGTGCCATCAGGTCTGAGCAGGTATGCCACAGAATTTTTTGAAAAACTACTCAAAGATCTCTGTATTGGCTCATGAATAGTCATGAGTTCATTTGGAAACTATGTGACAGTGTGCCTCAAATTAATTAAAAGTAGCAAAGTGTCACAGTGGAGAAAATGTTGGGGACCACTGGTCTGAGGGACACGTAGAGGTAATTACTGTCTGAAGACCCCCACCAGCCCTTTGAGCACCACATACACACTTGCAAGGCACAGCTCAAACTGCAAAGCCAAACCAAGCCAAGACCATAATTCCCAACCTGCCATGGCACAGCTGCCAGTCCATAATGAATATACCACGTGCCCAAAAATGTCAGCATAGACCTCCACTTACCATCCCTGAGGTCACCCCAAGATTGGGAGGAGTCCTAGGGAGGGGAAATCAGAAATACATGTTTTAGAAAATGAAAGCTTCCTTAGAATATGAACCATAACTGCTTGAATTTATTTCCCTGCTCCCCCAGCCACAGCACTTGTAGCCATAGCACTTGCAAGAACAGGGCTTTTATCCCCAGCTGAGTGGCTGACTAACCCAACAGAGAAGAAATAGAAGACTTGAGATGCAGTATTTGCAGACCTCATTGTAGAGTCCCCCAAAAATTGAAAAGGGATAGATGAAAGTTTTGTTGGGTCGAGGGGAAAGACCGAGCTATCCTGAGACAGCGTTGTGGTAGCCAGAGAGACTCTAGAGAAGGACAGGATTGTCTGGAGGCAGTACAGACTCTGAATGCTCTGCTGCAGTGTATGCTGCTCTAGTGGGGACACAGTGCCCTTGGCCCAGGAGCAAGCTTTGTTATGCAGGACACTGGGAACACCAGCAATTGTTCCCAGCTGTACCCCACAACTTTGTTTCTAGAGGTCATTCCTGTGCCTGGGCTGGGGAAGTGAGAACAGTTGCTCCAGGGATCCCAGCTCTGTCAAGCCATCTAACATCCTTAGTAACTTTGAGCCCAGACACTATATACAGGAGTGCAGAAAAACACAAAAGATGCATGGATTGGAGACCTACGTGGTGCGGTCTGGCCTCCGCTGTACAGTCACTTCAAAGCTTTGTTTCATTGTTTGTTTAAAGATGTATTTCTTGTTGTTAAATAATTCTTCAATAAAAAACAGTTTAAAAATCATGCATAAGGAGTTGACATTTCATGATAACTACAAAATTCATATTAGAATCAGAGAATGTTAGGGCTGGAAGGGACCTCATAAGTCATCCAGTCCAACCCCCTGCTAAGAGCAGAACCACCCAATAAATCATCTCAGCCAAGGTCTTGTCCAACCAGGTCTTCAAAGTTTCTAAAGATGGAGATTTCACCACCACCCTAGGCAACCCATTCCAGTGCTTCACAACCCTCCTAGTAGGAGAGGTTTTCCTAATATTCAACCTAGACTTCCCCAGCTTCAGCTTGAAACCATTGCTCCTTGTTCTGTCCTCTGTCACCACTGAGAATAGTTTAGCTCCTTTATCTTTGGAGCACCCCTTCAAGTAGTTGAAGATTGGTATCAAATCCCCTCTCTGTCTTCTGTTCTGCAGACTAAATAAGCCTAATTCCTTCAGTTTCTCCTCCAATCTCTCTCTCCAGTATTGTTTGTTAAAGGCTTTTACGAAAGTGTAAAGGGGAGATAAAGTGAGTGCTACAATGTGCCAGTTTGATCATCCCTACAAAAGATGCACTGTGCGTAATCCAGCCCCCTAGACAAAAGCTGTCCATCCATCTGTACATTTTCAGATTAGAGCCAAGTCAAGAGGAACAGGCATCTCTCGGTTGCTGTTCTGGTGGCTATTCCAACTGGTGAGGAAGGCTCAGCTTCTGACCCAGCCCTCAGGCTTTCTCCCTTATCCTCACAAAGAGTGTATAAAATACAATGTGCAGCTACAATCGCAGGCAAGATTTGTCCCTATGGCTTCCAACACAGCCCATGTACAGTGCCACCTTCCTTTCTGAGAGCCAGTGGCATGCTCCGCTCTCACTTTGCAACTGCTGGTAGTGAAGGAGTTCCCTCCTTCCATCAAGGTGACTAGTGAACAGAAAATAAGCTGGATCTTGCAGGATAATCAGAAGCAATCTCTCTGCCATTAGTGTCCCTAGTGTTCTGGAACAAGCTGTCCTTTCATTCATTAAGGTAAATAGAGCTGAGGTCCAAAAGATCCTAGCATTATATTTATATTAACCTCTCGTGGTGATCAGCAAGGACTTGGAATACCATGGAGAAATACTCCATTCTGTTCTTGTACTCTGAGTCTGGGTGTGGGCAGCAAAGAGGTCCCAGCAATTGCCTCAGTGCTGTTTACCCATGTATACGAAGCGATCTAGCTGAGCATTACCAAGCTTTATAGCCCAGTCTAACAATACCTTATGCACGGTATCCTATAGCTGCATGACAGTGGCCCAGCAGTCTGTCCCACTACACTGAATTGGTTGGCTGCTGGTGACTTTTGGGGATGGGCAGCTTTCATGTGGAAATGGCAATCTACCTCACAAGGGGTATGGGACACCTTTGGTTGGTATGCCACCAGTGCGGTGGTGGAGATCTCAAAAAAGGTTCCGTTCTTTACTCTGAAATTCTCTTATTGCTGCTGGTCATCCTGAGACTGCAAGATGATTCTTTCTCATCTGTCAGTTCTGGTTTTCTGGGGTCAGGAATGCCACTCCCCTCATGAAGCAGCTTTGGAAATAATACCTCTGGTTGTTCAGTGTCATTCTTACTCTCCTCCTCCTCCTTCCACTTCTGCAGCCATGTCCGTTTGGGACTGCAGGCAAAGTCCAAAATAAGTCACCTGGCTTAAAGAGCGAAACTAAAGCCTGAACAGCTTGATGTGTTCACAGTGACTGACATAGTGCGAAGCGTTTTTGTGTTCATGCTGGCAGCCAGCAGTTCAAAAATGACAGTAGCCTATCCAGAAGCAGGGGAAGTGTGGAAAGGAGAGAAAAGAATCATGGAATATTTGATGGATTAATTCCACTGTCTTCTGCCTGGGTTTTGTTGTACATCCAACAGTGCACAGGGGAAGAGCCTGGAATGCACATGGATCAGCAGTGAAACAAAGGACACTGAAATATCCTTCCAGGTTACCACTCATGCCAAATGTGTGTGTGTGTGCGCGCACGTGCGCATGCATGCAAACAAGCAAACTGAATGGGCACAGCCATTTTGTGTGTGTGTGTAGTTTGGCTTGCATATTGCATGTTACTGCAGACTAACTCAGCTGTGTAGACAAGTCCTTTTAAGTATGAAAAGCTATAATCTTCAGATAATGTTTCTACCTCAGCTTCCTTAAGTGACCCAAGATTCTCAGGGGGTCAGTATCACAGGTGAGATTAAATCTAAGACTTTCTGGCTCCCTGACATGTTTAGGTCACATCTTTCTCAACTGAGCTGTGAGGGTTTCCTCTGGAACATGGTAGCAAATATGGATTCAGTCTAATCCTTCATTAACTAAAGCTAAGCTCACAGCCTGCTTGTGAGTTTCGTACCTAGAACAACCTCTGGAAGGTTGGTCATGGCATTGGATTTCTTGTTGTTTGTAGGTTGGGAGCACTCACAGCTGAAATGGGATAGGCAGGGTAACCCACTGACCTCTTACAGTTTTTTTTGGTTTTTTTTTAATTGCTTTTGTTAGGTGGAAGCTTTGATGAAATCCACACTGGATCTGCATGGCAGGATTGATTTCCTGGTGAACAATGGAGGGGGCCAGTTCCCCAGTCCTGCTGAAGCCATCAGTTCAAAGGGCTGGAATGCTGTCATTGAAACTAATCTGACTGGGACCTTCTACTGCTGCAAAGCAGGTGAGGACTGGATGTGGTAAGAAATGCAGGGAGGCAAATAATTTTAAAAGGCTGTTGTTCCCTCAGCGTTTGCTCTGTACACGTTTGCATCCCATTGGATGTCTGTTTTTGTGAATCTCATCCTAAACACTATATATGTATATCTCTTATGAAGAGAGTGGAAGATGATCTTGTGGCTAAAGCCAGGCCTGGAAGTCAAAATGTCTGTTTCTGATTTTGCCACATACCTATGTAGTCTTGGACAGGTCACTTAACCTCTGTCCCTGTTTTCCCTATCTGCAAAACAGGAGTAGTACTCACAGCAGGGATGTTTAAGGAGTTGATAATGAGTTAATTAAGGAGTCAATTTGCAAGCACCTAGAAGAGAATAAGGTGCTTAGGGCTAGTCAGCATGGATTTGTCAAAAACAAATCATGTCAAACCAACTTGATAGCTTTTTATGATGTGGTAACAAGCCTTGTGGATAGCGAGGAAGCAGTAGATGTGGCATATCTAGACTTAAGGGATTTGATACTGTTTCGCATCACATTCTTATTAATAAACTAGAGAAGTACAAGCTAGATCTAGCTACTGTAAGATGAGTGAAACACTGGTTGGATAACTGCTCCCAGAGAGTAGTTATCACCAGTTCACATTCAGGCTGGAAGGACATAATGAGCAGGGTGCTACAGGGATCTGCCCTGGGTCTGGTTTTGTTCAACATTTTTATCAATGACTTAGATAGAGAACAAACTTATAAAGTTTGCAGATGATACCAAGCTGGGAGGGCTTGCAAGTACTTTGAAGTATAGGATCACAATTCAAAATGATTTGGACAAACTGGTGAAATGGTCAGAGAGAAACAGAATGAAATTCAATGAAGGTAAGTGCCAAGTACTCCACTTAGAGCTGAACAACCCATTGAACATATGCAAAATGGGCAACGACTGCCAGGAAGGAGTACTGCAGAAAGGGATCTGGGTGTAATAGTGGATCACAACCTTAATATGAGTCAACAGTGTAACACACTGTTACAAAAAAAAGCAAACGCCATTCTGGGGCGTTAGTAAGACACAAGAAGTGATTCTTCCACTCTACTCTGCCCTGATTAGGCCTCATCTTGAGTAGTGTGTCCAGTTTTGGGTGCCTCATTTCAAAAAGGATGTGGAGAAACTGGAGAAAGTCCAGAGAAGGGCAACAAAAATTCGAGGTTTGAAACATTTGACCTATGAGGGAAGATTGAAAGAGCTGGGTTTGTTTAGTCTAGAAAAAAGGCGATTGGGGGGGGATATGATAACAGTTTTCAAATACCTAAAAGTTTATGAGGAAGAAGGAGAAAAATTATTCTCTTTAATCACAGTTGATAGGACAAGAAGCAATGGGCTTAAATTACACCAAGGGAGGTTCAGCCTAGACATTGGGAAAAATTCCTAACTGTCGGGGTGATTAATTACTGGAACAAGTGGCCTCAGCAGGTTGTGGAATCTCCTACACTGGAGGTTTTTAAGAGCAGGTTAGACAAACACCTGTGAGGGATGGTTTAATAGGGGTACTCGTTCCTGCCATGAGTGCAGGGAACTGGACTCGATCTGTCGTGGTTCCTTCCAGTTTCTAAGATTCTGTCATGTGAGGCTAAGTTTAAAGCTCATTCATTGTGATCCTTGAATAGACGGCCCTAGGGAAGTACAAGTTGTTATTTATGAATGCAGGGTAGTTTAGTAGGAATCAAGATCCTAGACCTTCCACCAGAAGTTCTCAAGGCTCTTTGCCAAAACTAATGAATTGCTTGTCGCATACCTGTTGTTCCCATTTTCAAAATGCAGGGGCTGTAGTTTAGGAGGGAGGCAAGGTGGCTTGTACAGGGCCCCACAGGCAGTCTGTGGCAGAGCTGGGACTAGGCCCCGACGTCTTGCCTCCTAGTTGCCTGCTCTAATCATTAGGGAAAAAATTATTTGCAAAGATATAGGTATTGAGAAGGTTATTTTCCTCTCCTCATGCAGTGTACAATGCTTGGATGCGGGAGCACGGAGGAGCCATTGTCAACATTGTAGCCAACATGTGGAAGGGGTTTCCTTTAATGGCGTAAGACTGTTTACCTTCCCTATCCTTTCTGACCTAGAACTACTAACCACTTTCAGTGAGCAGCCCCAGTAGGGCCTCCTTTTGGAACAGGGGATTTTCTTGCTGAAAGTATTCATGCGCTGGGCAGCTACAGGGACTTGGAAGAGTGCTATTACTTTGTCTCGACACAAAAGGTTCTTCTCTCTGAATTTGCCTCTCAGGAGTTTAGATACTACTGAAGCAATAGATTGCACCAGCTGAACTATATGAAACCACGGGTCTGTCTACACTGTACTGCTGTGTTAGCTAAAAGGGTGTGAATTGCAAAGTGTTGTTGCACATTAACTACCTTGTGTGGCAGCTAACAGCGTGAATTAGTTAGCTTGTTTGAAAGAGAGCTGCCTTCGGGTGACTCAGTACCTGTTAGCCCACACCTATAGTGTCCACGTGGGGCAGTTCCCTTCGATGCACTCTGCAGTTCACGCCCCCTAGTCTGCACTGTGGCACTGTGTAGACATAGTCCGTGAGGCCAGCCTCTCTTAAAATTGGGATGTAGATGAGTTGCCTGTGAGCTCTGCGTATGCAACTTCTGCTCATTCTCTGCGGAGAGCGTTGCTGTCCTCTTCTCCGGTAGATTTACTTGTTTAGCTCTACTCAAGTTGTACCATGACTTGAGTTATGAGGGGTTGATTGGGAAGAAGTGTTCAAGTGCTTTTTCGTGTCCATTCTGTGTTAGGTGCGTGCACACAGCATGGACAGTTGCTGAAAAATTTTTTCCTAGTTGTATATTTGGACTGACTTGAGAGCACACATGTGCTGGTATAAGGGGCACTGCCAACCCTATACTCTCTCACTTCCTTTTTACCATCCATGACAGTTTTTGGAATGCTTCTCTCTTGCTTTGGTAAGGCCTTTTTCCAGTGACTACTTGGTTTTACTTCATTGGTTGTAGTGTGTATAGTTTTTATAATCACTGTGTATCATAGTGTAAATAGTTAGTGTAGTAGCAGGGCATAAGTCCCCATCGTTGGAAGCCTTATCATTCCTGGAGCCAGGTATGTCATGTTCTCTGGATTTCAAACCCTGTGCCTCCTGTGGGGAACACATGCCCATCTGTGACCCACATGCTGACTGTTTGAAGTGCCTGGGGGAGTTGTGTGGCAGAGAAAAATACTAGATTTGTCAGGGCTTCAAACTGGCACGGTGGGAGACAAGACTAAATGCTATCCTTATGGAAGCAGAGTTCCAAAGAAACAGCTGAGTTAGTCTAGTTCAGTAAAACAGCCAAGGAGTCCTGTGGCACTTAGACTAACAAATTTATTTATTGCATGAGCTTTCATTGGGGAAAATCCCACTTTGTCAGATGCTTTGAAGGAGGGGGAACTTACAGAATGGGAGGAAATGAATGCAGGGAAGTGTAAGTCATGGGAACAGGTCACGCTGTAACAGCAAATCAAAGGCTCATTCACCTGCTCATCCATCAGTGTGACTTATGCCATCATGTGCCAGAAATGCCCCTCTGCCTTATGTATTGGACAAACAGGGCAGTCTCTGCACACAAGAATAAATGGGCACAAATCTGACATCAGAAATCACAGCATTCTAAAACCAGAGGGTCAGCATTTCAATCGTCCTGATCACTCCATAAATGATTTGCTAATTGTGGTGCTCAGACAGATGAATACTAGATCAAGGCTTCAAAGAGAAGCTGTTGAAATTGAATTTATTTGCAAATTTGATTGCATTCCTTTCAGAGCTTAATAGGGACTTTGGATTTTTCTCTCATTATAACTGGTGATTTGACCTCCTCTTCCTCTATATGCTGTTCCTTAATGTTTGAATCTTTACAATTGCTTTGGTTTGCTATTACAGTGTGACCTGTTATCATGACAAACACAGGGAAGTGCAAATTTCCTCCATTCTTTAAATTCCCCCATCTTCAAAGCATCTAACAAAGTGGGATTTTCTCCCATAGAAGCTCATGCAATAAATAAATTTTAGTCTTTGAGTGCCAGAGAATTCCTTGTTTGTTCTTATGGAAGCTGTTCTTCTAGCTGCCTCAGACCCCAGTTGCTCTTGTTCTGCACTGAGGACGTTGACCTCGGTGCAAAGTACACCATTGACACCTAGCTCTTCCTGGCACTGTTCTCTATCTCTGGTGCCAAGGAAGAAGCATAAAAACCAGCACAAAGACAGAGGGCGCTCACCAGTGCAGAGGAAAGATAAGAGAGCAGAGGGAGTGTGGCCTGAGCCGGGCCACTCCACTACTCCAGGACCTTTGTCAGCACCATTGACTCCATTGGGAGCACAGAGTCCAGCGTAGGACCCCTGCCAGCTCCAGGCACAAGCAGCAGTCGCACAGTTCCATTGACACCGGAAGGCTTCCAGGCAACTAGAGACCTGCTGCCCTTACCATTCCCCCAAACACCTTTAGGATGACCCCCCTCAGCTTGAAGGAACAGGAGGTGCTGGCCACTTAAATGGCACCGGCCCCTACGGCACTGTCAGAGGCAAGCTCCAGATGCCTCTGCCATCTCAATTCCCAGCATGCTATCTGTCTCCAGTGCGGCGCTGATCCCCAGCTCAGTACCAGTCCCTAGTGTGGTGATAATCCCCAGAGTGGCATCAGTCAGTGACTGACTGAGACAGAAGCTGGCCTTGCTCTACTGTGGTCACAGGAAAAAGGACCCCCTGAGGGAGAAGAGTGAAGGGTCACCAACTCTGGCCCTCCAACAAGTTTTAGCCAGCCAGTCAATGGCCAGTGCCCTGGCCCTATCGCAATCTCTGGGCCCACCTCATATCGCTTGTACTCGGTGGTCACCGTGCTATGCCACTCAGCACTGAAGCCCAACTCTAGCACCAGCCCCAGTTCTGAGGCACAGGAATTGCTGCCGGAGGATGGAGCCCTGCCCAGGTACAACTGTCCTCCCCATTCATGTCAGGGGAGCCAGTGGGGGGACCAAGTAATCTACTCCCCTACGATGGCTTTAAACCCCCCCAGGACTTACTAAAGAGGGTGGGCTTAGAGATGGAAGAACACAGAGAGTCCTTGCCCAGATTCATAGATATTCTGTTGCCTTGCTTGTCAGTGTGGCATTAAAGGGCCCTTTTCAAACCTTCTGGTGCATGCCTTCCTCTCTGACCCCATCATTCGAAAAGGGCAAAGAAAAAATACTGTGTCCCTGCAAAACAGTTTGAGTACCTGGTTTCTCATCATAGCGGCAGTGAATGAGAGGGACAGGCAAGTGCTGCCTCTAAATGAAAGGATGCCATGAAGCTGGACCTTTTCAGTGAAACGGTTTGTTTGCTGGGTATCCTCCAGTCAATCAGTTGGCACATCTCTGTGTTGGCGCAGGGCTCCGCTTATGCTGACGAATATGTGTGTGGCTCTAAGGGTTGCAAGGGCCAGCCCTACAGGTACCACTAAGGGAAAATTTTCTGGCAGCCATGGACACAGTGTACACACACACACCTAACATGGAATGGCCATGCGGAATATATCTCAAAAAACAACAGTTGTAAAAGATTAGTAAGCATTTTTTCCTAGCATGTTCTGATCTTGCCTGCACTCTGCTTTGCCCTGTCCTCACAATGCAGTTATCTGTTGTGAACTGACTTTCTCATGTGCAGCATCAATGTTTTATTTGGTGTAAGCTCTGAAGTAAACAGGACTGAGAATTTTACTGCCCCTAATCGTGGGTGAAATACTGTGTAGTAAGGTTGATGAGTACAAGCTGACTCCTTTGTGTGTTCAGTGTTGTGCTTTCTCTGTTGAACATGTGTTTCTACCTCCAGCAGTTTTCCTCTTCTTTTATTGAAACCTCTGATAGCAACAAGTGTCCAGGCTGTGCTGAGGAGAGCAGGAACAGTAGGTAGAAATTACACAAACAGCATAAGTCTCAACAATAATATAACTCCAGGAGAAGCTGCGCTGTTGGAGACTCTTCTGAAAGACAAAGCAGCACAACACGCTTACTCTACTATTTTTTGTATTTTTTCCCATGTTGCCTAAGAGCTGAAACTGGCTAATTCTAGTCAATGTAGAGAGAACTTAAAGAGCCACAAGGTGGTGCTGGTACTTCAGTCTGAAGTCTGCTCTGGACTTAACAGATGTGTGAGCTCTTGCTGAGTACTAATGCACCACATTTGGGAATTAAACCCACATCTGGAGACCATGAACCCCATCTAATTAACTACGAAACGAAGATGGAAAGAGATTTCATCCATCACCCTAAGGGGCACTGTCTGGCTTGTTAATGGCTTTCGTGCTTCTATAGATTTGCCTGACTATTGGTAACTTAACTTCTGGGCTTCAGTTGTACCTGAGATACCCATCCAGCCATGTGACTGCTGTGTGCACTAGGTTCCCTCACTCCATTATTGTATGACCTCTAGTCTTTCAGCCAAGCTGTCTCTTAGGAGGCCAGGCTTGTTGGAGTCTGCTTGGTAAGATAGAAGATACAACCCTCTAACTGGCTGGGCCAGCCATAAACTCTGTAGTCACTGTATTATGTTACTTACATTCTCAATGGAGTGGTGAGCGAACACATTGTTATCTGTCAGAATTAATTCTTTCCTTTTTTTCTCTGGGCTAGACACACTGGAGCAGCAAGAGCTGCAGTGGATAACCTCACCAAGAGTTTAGCCATCGAGTGGGCCCACAGTGGAGTGAGAATCAACTCTGTTGCTCCAGTAAGTAAGAGCACACAGTATGATCAAACTTATTGCCAATATATATATGGAAGCTTAAGATTTTCAAAGCCAGCTGGGATGGAGGGTAGAAACCCAGAATTTATGGGCGTCGTGTGGCTAAAATCTCTGTGTCTGCTTTGAAACTCTCAACTCCATTCAGCACCATCACTCTGGAGTGTTCTTAACATCTTCAGAGTCCTCGGAGTCTGTTTGCAGTGACTGGATGGCCTGTCTGTTAGGACCATAGGGTCGGTAAAATCACATCCTCTTCTCTGTTTACATTAGCACTTCCCCCCGTTTTTCTTTCCTGATGGAAAGCAAGAAAGAAGGGTGGTGGAATGCCTTTTAAAAGCACATTATGAAAACGTGCATGATGCTCTGTATTTACACAAGTGTGATTCGGGAAGTGTGCAGTATAGAAAGGACTGTTAAGTGGTGACGGAGTAGGCACTGAGAATTGGGAAATGGTGTCTGTTCCCAGTTCTGACCCAGAATCTCTCTGCTGGATGACAAACAGGTTCTTAATCTCTCTTGCCATAATTTCTTCATATGTAAATTGGGGTTATTTTGGGGCAAAAATGGATGTTTGGAAAGTGCAGAAGAATTCACTGTAGAAGAGTGTGTTCTCGTTCATTATTCGTATCAATAAAACATACACAGACAGGAATCCAATGTACAGGTTTGCTAGAATGTACTTGCCAGATCAACAATGAGCTAATCATGTATTGAGTAACTAGTTTAAAATAAATAATGTTCTGGAAAGACTGTCTATTCCTAATGCATGCCACAGTGAATTAAGAGACATGTCAGACCTAACTTGGATTTTTTGATAATGCTTCAGTGTAAGTTGTAAGTTTCACCCTAAACCACAGTCTTTCTTCAGATTTCATTTATTTGTTGGTGGGAGAGGTATGTATGGGAGGAACTTAAGTTTCCCCAATACTTTTCCATCAAAAATCCATGTTGCATTCTCCTTTCAGAACTAGGAGCTGGTAAACAGGCCTATAAGGAGATCTTCTGCTTGTATGGGATGCTGTATGTCCAGTTGAGCCTCCTATCCTGTAACAAGCTGTTCTGTTGCTCTTTGGATGGGCTGTTTAATTGGATGCACAATGTGCAGCTCCACATAAGTGGAGAAACTTAAGCTTACTTAGATCTGTGCATTGGGTGAACGCTGCATTCTGGCTCCTGGGAAGCATAATTAATCATAGATTTGCAGTGAGATCCAATGAACACCTATTAAAAGTTGAGATTTTTGCCTGGTTTCTTAGGTTTATTAAGTCTTGAGGAAATGACGTAACAATTTGTGTATATTGAAACAGAGTACGTGTCTCTGGCTTTTTAGAAAGATAATCATGCTTTTAGTCATATTATTTACACATTATTGGATATGCCAGGCAGAATCTTCAGTTAGTAAACATATATTTTAATTCACAGAGTGCTTGTGTTTAATACATCACATATCAAGTGGACAAGACTGTAATTGTCAGAAATACCAGGTTATGTATTAACAATATAGGACAGTTGTTTACTGGATAACCTGCAATGGTTTCATTACTGTGTCACTTATGAAAATCCATGTTGTAGTCAGGAGACGCACTGATAAACACAACTATATTGCGTGTGTGTGTACCACTTTCAGTGAAAGACTGGGTGGGGCACCAGGAAAGCATGATTAAAGAAAGCAAAGTTCGTTTCTAAACTAAATAAATCACGTGTGTGTTAAACATTATGCCCCTAAATCGCCCAAAGCTGGGATCCACTTCCTGTAAGATGCCCATCACTTTAATGCCACACATTGAATTAATGAATGGAAAATTTCAGTTGCAATTTGGAACATTTCTCCTTTTTTCAAACAGTCTTGAAACATGCTGATTATGCACATAACTGGTCATGTGACCCAACATTACCATTGCTGTCAGTTTGATTCCCCTTCTCTCCCCACCCCGAAAATCACTTCTGTCTGCTACAACTGCTTTGACCTAGAGCAGGGAGTCTTCAGGGCAAGCACGGTCTTTGTCTGTACATTGGTACAGCCCTGAACCTGGCTGGGGCCTCTGGGTAGCACCATAATATACACATGGTAAAGCCAGTTTTAGTGTCTGTAGGGGAAGAAACAAATTTTGGCTATCCCCTTTGAGCTGTTTTACTCTCCTCCAATGTAAGCAGATTTTAAATATTCAGATGTTATGCCCAGTGTCTGCAGCTGTTGAGCTGAGTTTAAGGAATACATTACAAAGTCAGAAATACTAGGGTTTTGAATGGAACTGATGACTTGAATGGCGCCATTAGAATAATGAGGAAGCTAATAGCTACCCACATTATAACTAAACTGTCTCATTATACTGTCCAAGCCCAGTGTAAAAACTCACTATCAAGTACCTTTTGGATGGTAGAAATGTGCCAAGGTTTTAAACTTTCCAGAATTTCAATTTATAATGACAATATTTTGGTCTTATGGTGCTTTTTGTTTTCAATATAGGGAGTAATATTTTCTGAAACTGCTGTTGCAAACTATAAGGAGCATGGTGATAGAATGTTTCTGGAGTATATCCCAAAGATTCCTGCCAAGAGACTGGGGGTACCGGAAGAGGTATGCATTTCACAACATGGTCTCTGATTCCATCTCCTGTACCTCTCCCTAAGGCCCTTAGCATGGATGAAGGACAAGAAAGAATTAATGTTTAAATTTTGGGGACATTAGAAAAGGGATGGCTTGGAGGAAGGTATGTAAAGAATTGCCTGAAGACCTAAAAAGAATCGTCTCACTAGTAGGCATATCCAAACTTGCACTGAGTATTTATTCCTGGCAAACTAAATTCTCAGCTTACTTACAGAGGAAGCTGGCTAAATGAGAAAAGAACAGAAAGGACTGAGTGGTACTGTCAGAAAGTAAAAGTGTAATGGATTGTGCTGTCTTCAATCAAATGTCTGAGCAGTAAGAACGGTGTCTTGTTTGCAAATAATGGTGTCTCTAACTCTTTTTCTGCCCTCAGTGTGGAAAGTAGAGAGCAGTGTTCCCTCTAATTATTCATAGGCTGTGAGCGCAAAAAATTTCTTTGTGTGTGCAGAAGGATTTCTTTGTGGGCACCAATATAAGCACTATTGAATTTTTTTGTGCGCACCTTATTTGGTTGTGTGCGCGGGTTTCATGACCTGTGTGTGCGCGCACATGCGCACAGCTTAGAGGGAACAGTGGTAGAGAGTATAGTCTGCTGCTCAACTTAAAAGGGTTGTTTTATTAAGCTGCATTACCTCAGTGCTGGCCATGACTGGTGGGCAGTTTGGCTTAAGGCTGCAGATGACCATGTCCACAGGCATCTGTGCAAAATGAGCATGCCTCACTAGGTGTTCCATGCCTAGATCAGTCATGACAGTCTTTGTAACAGATCCAAATCCCCAGGAGTGTGTATGAGTAACTGACGTAATTCTTCATGGTTAGGTCTCCTCTACGGTGTGTTTCCTGCTCTCTCCTGCTGCATCGTTTATAACTGGGGAAACTGTGAAGGTGGATGGAGGTCAAAGTTTATATTCATCCACTTGGGAAGTACCAGGTAAGAATGTGTTGATGGGATAGTGTCTTCCAGTGACAAAACTTGGCCAGGGTCTTGCCTGGCTGTGGGAGATTAGTTTTGCAGATGAACTAAGTGTTTTTGTTTTTCGGTATCTCTTCTCCCAGATCATAACAGATGGCCTTCAGCACCAGAAGGAGAGAGTGCTAAGGCACTCAGGAAGATGCTCTCTGGCAAGCCTGCATCAAAGCTGTGAAGAAATGAGATTCCACCCCAACCCCACTGGAAATATGGACAATCTAACATTTGCCTTTGCTTTATCATTCTAAGGAAATCTGGGTTTCCTGCACATGCTGAGGTGCCTTGATCTTCGTATATTTGTTAACTTGCCTTTAAAATCCTTACAGTGAATACTCTCCTCTGAAAACTTGCCCTTCCTCAGAAGGTTTGGGAATGATCAATTCTTCATTGCATCAACAGTTTCCACACAAAAGAAATAGTAGGAATCCCCAGTAGTTATGGTCAAGACCTTTCTTTATGTCAAGTGAATAGGAAGCCAGGAGAGGCACGTACTCTCCATCTTGATCAGATATCAGCAAAAGCAGTATCCAAGCAATTGACAGAAAATCATCTGTAGCCTGTAATGAGTGGGAAATGTCGGTGGCTCCCTTATTCTGGATGACTTTGAAAAGAAAGGAGTCTTAATCACTCACCATGTTAGTTCCTGCACAGAACTGGCACTGCTGGCTGTCAGTAACCCTTGAGTCAGCTGCTGGCTGTATATCACACTTCTACTGCTTAGCTTATAGCAGAGCTGACCAAGAATAATTATAAAGATTAATTCAAGTGCACACACAGCTGAACTGGACTGGGTATAAGATAATGCTATCTGTGACAGTCACATGACAATCAAATCAATACTTCTGAATCTTTCAAATCAATAAAACATGCAAAGTTGGAGACATTGAGTGTGTTGGCTGCAAGTCAAATTCAACAAAGCCATCTTGCCGAGCAGCACTGGTTACTGCTATTGATTTGTTCTTCACATCTTCCTGCATAAGTCGTTCCTGTGACGCTTGGTGAGGGTACCTAGGACTGAGAGTAACCTTGTCATCCTCGTGCCCATAGTGCTTACCTGGGTGTCAGCTTCCTGATCCTGCCACTCTGCCAGCCGTTACTTTGCCTTACAGGTTAACGGTAGGTGCACCAGAACCCCTCTGAAAGGGTTTCCTGTAGTATCCAGCCCCTGTCACTGGATATTCATGGAAAGCTGCAGGGTCTACTGCACTTGCACGGTACACATGTGATAGTAGCATACCATTCGCTGCAGTGGCCCAAACTAAAATAAGTGATGACTGCTCTGTTGGTTTTTGACAGCAAAAATCCACAACTGGGGGCAGGCAGCTGGTGTGAAATGGAAACAAAAGGGCTTTAACATTTAATCTTGGATTCAATGTAAGGTTTTGTTGCCCATTGTCTGTCTTCAACACAATGAAACAGCTTGATTTTGTTTTGATAAAACAATATAGCAACCTACTATAAAAATTGTCATGCTGGTTGTGAGTGGGAAGAGGGGTGTGTGTATTAAGCCACGAAGCTTTTGTATTGCATTTAAATCTCAGACTGATATCACTTTTTCTGAGACAGTCATCATTTATTCATTTAGTAGTAAGAAAGGACCTGTAAAAAGATTAAAAGGGCTCCTTCCGGGTTGCCAAAGTGAGCATGAACCTCCTAAAATAAGGATTAAATGAAGTAAATAGTTGGAGAACATTTCTGGAATGAAATCTGGTCATTAGCAAACTAAAACCCAGCGATGGGATCTACTCCGTTTACTTCAGTACAGTTACTTAGCTTCCCAATATAACTGTATTTCTGCATTCCTTGGTTGTTCCTTTGTAAGAAGTTAAAACTAATGCAAGATTGCTGTACAGGAGTTCATGCAACTTCCCCTCCACATATGTTCTGCTGGAAGACACAAGAGAATGCAGATTGAAAGTGAACTGAAGCTGTTTTTAGGAACCAAAAACACTTGCCTATACATTATCCCAATAAACCCCACAGTGAAATTCAAGTATAAAGAAAAAAGAAAGTACCTTAATTTGTATAAATTATAAAGTAACATTTTTTTATTCTCTGTTCTCATAAGTAGTGATCTGTGGTAGTCTGAGTACACATAGAGGAGTGGGATGTTGTGTGAGATTGTGATGGAATGCAACATTAACATCACCTAAAATGAATTCCCAAATGGCAAGAGGGCCATTGTTGATAGCTTCTACAATTGTACTTGTGAAAGGGTGTTGGGCCTTACATAAATAACCCAGGCTTTCTTGCACCCCTTCTAGTATTCATTTTCATATTCAACTCATTCAGATTTGCAGCAGCTCTGTTACATTAAGCTGTCACAGAATTTCCACACCTTGGCACCAGCATATAATCATAGAAATGTAGGGCTGTAAGAGACCTCAAGAGGCCATCTAATCCAGCCCCCCTGTACTGAGGGAGGACCAAGTATGCCTGGACTGAAATGTTTGTCTATCCTGTTAGTTAAAATTTCCATTGATGAGCATTCCCCAATTCCCCCTTGGAAATGTATTTCAGTGCTTCAGTGTAATTGTAGTTTAAAATATTTTCTTAACATTTAACCTACATTTCCCATGCTGCATATTAAGCCAATTACTGCTTGTCTGACTTTCAAGGTACAGAGAGAACAAAGGCTCACCAGCCTCTTCATAGCAGCCCTTAATATATTGGATAAGTGATATCAGGTGTCCCCCCCAACCCTTCAGACTTCTCAAGAAAAAAAGCATGCCCATTTTTTTTAACCTTTCCTCAACTTTTTATCATTTGTGTTCCTCTTCTCTCGACTTTCCAGAGTAGATTCACATTTTTCTTAAAGTAGTGCCCAGGAAGGGGCTCACCGGTTCCTGAACAGAGGAGGACAGTTCCCTCCGGTGTCCTGTTAATGCACCTGTAGCAGGTTGGCTTTGCCTGTAGGCTGGAGAGCCTGTGGCTATGCCAGCCCTGATTGCACAGTAGGCACACCTTGGGCTGAATGAGGCAATCCCCATATAAAAGGGCAGGAAGTCACAATCAAGGGAGGAAGCCCAGGAAATTGCAACAGTGTCTGTCAGGAACAAAATGAGGGTAAAGCTATATAGCCATTAAACACTTGTTTTTGCCCTGGGTCAACAGACTCAGGCTGTGTAAATGTTCCAGCTTGAGTTGGAGCCTGAGGTCTAGGACCTTCTGAGATGGCCAGGGCCCAGGCACCAGCTTGAGCTTGAATGCCCACACATCAATTTTCAGTCATGTATTCCAAGCCCTGTGAGCTGACATGGGCCAGTCACAGCCATGGTTTTTTATTCCAGAGCAGACATACCCTTAGTCATGAGGGAAGAAAACTAAAGAAGCAGGAAGGGGTGGGGGGAACCTGTCCAGGCAAGGATGCCAAGGAGAGGCTGTAAAAGGTCTCTGACTCAGAGGGCTAGATTGTGCTAGCCCTCCGGAAGGAAGACTCCCACCAGGGATATGTTTGAACTACCCACGGACTGTGAACTCTTAAAGGGCCTTGAAGAAGGGGAACAAAGGCAAGGTTCTGTACAGTGATCTCTGGCCACAAGGGGTGCACAGGTGGCAGCCACCCATATAACAACACCCTCAAAATATTAGCTTTTTTTATAACCACATTGTACTGTTAGTGCAAACTCAGTTTGCAACAGGCCTGTCCTGGGGTGAATTGAGGGGGTCCAGTGGGGTGACCATCCCAGACCCTACAGTTCCACTCCCCACCCCCTAAATGCTGTATTTGCCCTCACCCTGCTGCCTTTGGTGGCAAGCCAAAGGCAAGGGGTGGAGTGGGGGAGCAGATTCTGGTCTTGGGGTGCAGAGGCAGCTTTTGGGGTAAGCAAAGCAGGCATATGCCTAGGGCCCCAAGAAGAAAGGGGCCCATTGCCTGCCTTGTCTACCCCAAAAGCTGCATCTGCCTCAATTGGCAGCAAGAAGATCTGACTCCTGGGTCTGGGGCCAGCAGTGGTGAGCTGGAGCCAGTGGCAAAGGAGTTAGGGCCATGGTGGGGAGCCAGGACTGCAGGGATGGGGGCATGGGCCTATAGGGGGCCCCCACACAATTGACCTTCACCTAGGGCCCCCAAAACCAAAGACCGCCTCTGTTGGGGGGGAATGGGCCAATCCAGGGGTGGGGCATGGAAGTGGAGCCCAGTCTCTGGCCTGCCCTGCCCTGCCCCCCACCGCATGACAGGGAGGTAGGGCCCCCCCCACACCAATTGGTCCTAAATGCCACCCCCCCAGGGACAGTCCTGGTTTGTGACCCACTATAAAGACCAGATCCTTTTCAGTTCTACTGCCTACATGGTTATTCCCTGTTTTGTAGTTGTGCATGTGATATTGCTTTCCTTCCTAAGAGGTATTTTGGTCTTGTCTTTATTGAATTTCATTTTGTTGATTTCATCAACTCTCCAATTTGTCAAGGTCATTTTGAATCTGAATCCTGTCTTCCAAAGTGCTTACAGCCCCAACCAGCATGGTATCATTGGCAGACGTGAGCACACTTGCCACTCTGTTATCCAAGTACTAATGAAAATATTGGTGAGTACTGGATTATTTCTTCTGACAAGCAAAACTGCCACCCACCACTAATGACATGGACTTTTCAAAGTGCTCCACCTACTGAACAACTATCACAGTAAAGGGAAATTGTGTGCTTGGAGGGTTTACATGATTGGGCCAGATATAAGGGGGGAAGAAGAAAGGATGAGCTCTCTCCAACCTTGCTGGAGTTCTAATAGGGTAGAAGGTATCTATGATACTCCACTCTCCAGCTATTCTTTTTCCTTCAGTGAAATTCCTTTCTAAAGGCATATAAAGCTGACAACTGGCTGTGCGCTGGAATAGGAATCAAAGGGGGGGGGGGTGTTAGATGTGTTTTCCAAGCACAGTAGATGGCTGTGGTGCATTGATCTGCTTGTGGTCATTGAGAAACACTGTGCTAGACCATGCAGAAGCACAGCACCAAGTCAACGTTTCTCTTGGATCTTCTTCTGCCAGTGCTTAAGGTCCCCTTGCTTACTGCCTATTTAAGAATCTGGAGGATAGCTCTGACAGGTGACAGCCATCAGTTCACCATGCTAGGAACATGCCTGCTAACACTTTGTTTGCTGTGGGATGAAGCCACCTGGCTCAGCAGAACCCTGGTACATCCTCTGCATCGATTGTTCTTTAAATCTCAGGGTCCTAATAAAATAGTGTTAAATAAATCCCTTATTCATCAGTGTGATTCAGAGCTGCATGACTCTCATTTGGATCATCATCAGTAGGGAATTCATTTGGCACACTTTTAAAAATATAACTTTGTATTAACTATTTCAATTGTCTCCCACTACAGCATTTAACATTGAAGGATTTCAAAGCACATAAAAACAGGATGGGTCTTATACACTAATCCCCTTAGACAGGTATTAGTCCATATATGAGAAACCCCATTGAAATGTTACTTGCCAGGGTCAGGATTTGAACAATTGGGCTTTAATAAAAAAGTCTTATCTACTTGGGGAAACTTCCCAGCATAATTACACTGCTATAGTTATACAGACAGCATTTCCCCTAAGAGCGCTCTTACTCCAAAATAAGAGCATCTATATGAGCGATTACACCAGTATAAGTTCTAGAGGGGTAGCCATGTTAGTCTGTGTACAGCAAAAACAACGGAAGTCCTATGGCACTTTACAAACTAACATATTTATTCGGGCATAAGCTTTCGTGGGCTCCAACCCACTTCATCGAATGCTTCTGCCCAAAGAAATGTGTTAGTCTTAAAGCACCACAGGACTCTTGTTTATACTTGTATAATTATCCTGGCAAATTTCCCCATAAAGACAAGTCTATGACTGACAACACCCCGGCAGGTAAACAGGATCAGCTACGACTGAAATGTAGCCTCTTCCGTGACTGAGATGAGCTGATTTTCAGCACTGTGCAGTAATGTGTGTAACTAATAGCAACGTAAACATAAGGGGAGAGAAGGTCATGGCAAGCAAGGGTATCTACCCATCTTAGATGTTGGAAACCATTTAAATAGGGGCACATCCTCCTTACATATCATATATTACATTTCATTTTAAAAAATTATCTGTCCATGAACAACTGATTTAAGACAAATGTTGGAGGAAATATATTCAGCACAAACTAGACCCTTTGTTCCATTTTTCCCAATAAAATCTAAGAGGAAAAAGGCCTGAAAACACCCAACACGGCAAAAAACTTACAGTGCCAAATGAGACTAAAGATAACGTACTAAATATTTTTAAAAGTGACTGAAAATGTCAAATTTAAAATTATCATATTACATCAGGCCATATGGATTAATTTCAGTCAGGAGGCTGTGTATGTCTTGTGAACAATAACATTTTTAGAATTTAGCAGAAGTTCTGGTAATTTCATTCATATACATTATTGATAGTTGATGCTACACTTCCTGAACATTTTTTTTCTTATTTTGGTAATTGTTTCTACCAAAAAGACTTAAGTGGAATCAGAATACTAATATACCCACACCATTTTTCTCACTCAAACCTGTAACTTCATTAGGAACATTTTTGTCCTTGACTGATTAGGCTATCTTAGATCTATCTGTCTAATAAGTTACTTCTCTCTTTCAAACAACCCCCAACCTCTCCTAGGGTTGTCCCTAGGGTAGTGCAAGCGGGGCAGCTGCCTGGGGCCCCACAGGGCTCGCACCACTGCCCCCCCCCACATGCTGGGGACTGAGCTAGCTGGCCAAAAGTGGCATCCTGGTTCAATGCCGCTGGTCCACCCCCTGCCCTGGCCGCAAGCGCTGCTTTCGGCTCTGTGCTGAAGCAGCGGGGAGGGGGTGAGAGGCAGTGCAGAGCCCATATCACTGCCCCCTCCAGCCGTGCTGCCTCCCGCCCCCTCCCCGCTGCTCCAGCACAGAGCCAAAAGCAGTATGCATGGGGAGGGGGCAGACCAGCACTGCTGAAATGAGCCACCACTATTCACCAGCTCGCCCAGTCTCCGGCATGGGACGGCTGGAGCAGGGGCCTGCCCCTCCCCTGGGCCAGCTGGCCTCACCCACCAGTGCCAGGAGGGGCCCCGCAGAAGGCAATTTGCCCAGGGCCCCACACCTCCCTAGGGACGGGCCTGACCTCTCCATGCTCATCATCACTAGCAAGCTCTGCATAGACCACAGCACACCAACTCAAAGCGGCACCGCCCTCTATCAGAACAGTAGATGCAAAACCCGCAGATACACCTCCACTGTTACAATGGTCAACAACCCTGACACACACCTGTCAAGATACAGGGGTCCTACACGTGCCTTTCACAACATGTGGTGTACTTTATCCAGTGCACTAATCCCCCAACAGCAAAGAGGTGGGTGAAACCTGACAATCATTATGATTTCGACTGAACTCACGCAGAAAATGATAAGAGACAGAAACACTTTATCACCTGCAGGCGAACATTTTTCACAAAGTGATTGCACTACATCTGACCTGTTGGTCTTCATCCTCAAATGAAATGTGCACAACATTTTAAAAAGATGAACCTGGGAACTTTAATTCTTAACTTTGATAGACACTAAAAATCAAGGACTAAACAGAGCAACTGGATTTATGACTTAGTTCTAAACAACAATCTGTAACATACCAATCCCCCTCTTTTCCTGTGACTACAGGGACATTAACAGACTGGTTGTGTTAACCACTTATGTTAAACTATGTGTTTGACCTTGGACTTAGCTGTGATTTGATTCTACCCTGGTACAGTCTGGACTGATGGACAGTTTGTCCCCTTTTACACTACTTTGCTCTGGGAGCAGCCAGTCTCGGTCTGCTCACACAGAGCCTCCAGGATGTAAATCACTCCCAGATATATTGCATGAGTGCTATAGCCAGCGGCTCCCAATTACAGTGCAGGGAAACATCAGTTGATTTCCAATCCACGACTTTTCCTCAGAAATGTGCTTCTTCTACTGCCCAGCACCTCCTGGTCAATGCAATTTTGTATAAAATCTATCATTTCACCAATACAAAATGACATACACAAATCTTATCCCAAATGAAGTTTCCTTAATACAGCAGTCCAAACATACTGGATTAAATAATACAATAAAACAAGTTTATTAGCTATGGAAAGGTAGATGACAAGTAATAGGGCATAAAATTATAAGTAATAAGACAGCCTCACCTCAATCCCTGGAAAAATCATGGAGCAGGTCCTCAAAGAATCTGTTCTGAAACACATGGAGGAAAATAGAGTGATCAGAAGAGTCAGCATGGATTCAAATCATGCCTGACCAAATGGATTCAACAGTCAGCACAGATTCAAATCGTGTCTGACCAACCTGATTGCCTTCTATGTGAGATGACAGGATATGTGGGTGTAGGAATAGCCGTCGGTGTGATATACCTCAACTTTAGTAAAGCTTTTGATACGGTTTCCCACAGCATTTTTGTCAGCAAGTTAAGAAAGTATGGTTTGGATGAATGGATCATAAGGTTGTAAGGCAGGCTTAGGAGCTGTGCCTAACAGCTTCTGAAGGGGGCAACTAATCTGCATGGGTTTTGTGTTTGCATGAGCACAAAGAACGCATTAGCATTATCAAACTATGGGTGCAAGCCAAGAAGTGTAATGGTATTTGAGTTTATTTGATCACAAATCTGTCAATATCTGTAATTCTACTGAAGGGAAACATGAAATACTGTCTTTTGTGATAAGTTACTTTCTTTATCGTTCAAAATCTGTTAGGTTAGTTGAAGGGTAAAAGCTACCCTTAGCAAAAAAGAAACTTGTAAGAGAGGCCACTGCCTATCTCAGCCTGAAAAAGGCAAGACAGGGATGGAGGGTTGCACAGCTACGTCTGGAACTATGCCTTGCGGAATTGCCTCACTCCCTGGTCCCATTGTCAAATGATAGATTTGGCTGGGCTTCTTACGAGGCCTTTCTTTGTTATTTTAATGGAAGAAGCTATTTGCAGCTACTTGAGGCTTAAGAGCTGAAATCACTAAGAGAGCCAAACCCTCTCTCTGAGCTGAAATCACTAAGAGAGGAAAATCCTCCCTCTGAGCTGAATCACTGAAAAGGAGCAGCAGATAGTGAATGACCAGTGGGTGGAGCCAGTGGAGAGCAGGTGGAGCCAGCGACTGGTGAGAGCAGAGTGTGAGTGACCAGTGGGAAGAGCCGGTGGATGGTGAGAGCAGAGCACGAGTGACCAGCAGGTGGAGTTGGCGGGAGGTGGGCGGAGCCAGCAGCTGATGAGAGCATAGTGCAAGTGACCAGAGCCAGTGGGTAGCTGGTGTGAAAGACAGTCCCTACATACTCTGGGGTTTGTTGGGGAACCTGTTTTGCACTGACCGTCCATATCAGTCCTGGTTTTGCTACTGGATTTGTATGTTCTGTTGTGCTGTGTGGGATTATGTTGGGAACCTTATTCTGCACTGATTCTCCAGATCAGCGCTGATTTCTGCTATTGGGTTTTTACATACTCTTTTTCTACTATTAAATGTTCTGCATACCACGCTCAGGCTCGTGCTTGCGAGTGGGGAAGCATTGCCCCTTCGGGGGGGCCCAGGGAATGGTACATGATTTCCCAGAAGACCGGGTGGGAGCTCAAGCCAGTTGGTGCTGTAACATTACTTAGAAATCCCTAGATATAGAACCCGGCCCTTGTCCTGCCATCTCACCCTGGCAGAAGGGTTACACGGTGGACAGAAAGCTGGCTAGATCATCAGGCTCAGCTGGTAGGGATCAATGGCTCAGTGTCTAGTTGGCAACCAGTAACTAGTGGACTGCCGCAGGGGTCAGTCCTGTGGCTGGTTCTGTTCAACATCTTCATTAATGATCTGGATGATGGGATAGATTGCACACACAGAAAATTCACAGATGACACCAAGCTGGGGGGAATGGTAAACACCCTGAAGGGCAGGGATAGAATTTAGGGAGACCTAGACAAATTTGCACATTGGGCCAAATGAAATCTCATGAGTTTCAACAAGGACAAGTGCAAAGTCCTGCACTTAGGATGGAAAATTCCCATGTGCTGTGACAGGCTGGCTGGGGACTAATTGACTAAATAGCAGCTCTGTAGAAAAGGACCTGGAGGTTATGGTGGATGGGAAGCTGGATATGAGTCAACAATATGCTCTTGTTGCCAAAAAGGCCAATGGCATATTGGCCTGCATCAGTAGGAGTGTTACCAGAAGATCAAGGGATGTGATTATTCCCCTCGATTTGGCTCTGGTGAGGCCACATCTGGAATACTTTGTCCAGTTTTGGGCTCCCCACTACAGGAAGGATGTGGACAAATTAGAAAGAGTCCAATGGAGGGCAACAAAAATGATTAGGGGTTTGGAGCATATGACTTATGGGGAGAGACTGAAGGAACTAGGCTTATTTAGTCTGCAGAAGAGAAGACTGAGGGGCAGGGCCATCCCTAGGGAGTGTGGGGGGCCCCCTCCTAGACCCTATGCCAGGGGGACAGTGTGGGCTGGCCCAGAAGCTGGACCCCATGCTCCCGCCCTTCCTCTGAGCCAGCCACTCTGCCCCCGTGGGTGGAACAGGCCAGCCCATTGGTTGGGCCCCGCTCTCTCACCCTGCCTCTGGGGCGGCCCTCCCCACCTGTAGGGGAGAACAGCCGGCCCAGGGGAGTGGCAGGAGAGCAGAGCCTGGCCTCTGGCTGGCTGTTCCCTGTGCTGGGGATGGGGCGGGCTGGCCAAGAAGAGAGGCTGGGTTGCACGTTCCAGCCCCCCACCCCCACTGCCTTTGGCTCCATGCCGAAGACAGCCGGGCAGAGACAGGGGGCTGTGTGGCCATGGGAGACAGTGGTGTGGGCCCCATGATGCCCTGCTCACAGCAGGATAGTGCAGGGCCTGTGGACCTAAAGGGCTGGGGCGATCGCCTCCTCACCCCTACCCTAAGGACAGCCCTGCTGAGGGGGGATTTGATAGCAACCTTCAACTGCTGAAAGGAGTGCTCCAAAGAGGAGGGAGCTAGGCTGTTCTCAGTAGTAAGAGAGGACAGAACAAGGAGCAATGGTTTCAAGTTGCAGCTGGGGACCTCAATGTTGGATATGAGGAAGAATTTTCTCACTAGGAGCGTGGTGGAGCATTGGAATGGGTTACCCAGGGAAATGGTGGTATCTCCATCTTTGGAGATATCTAAGGCCAAGTTAGACAAAACCCTGGCTGAGATGATTTAGTGGGAGTGGTCCTGCTTTTAGCAGGTGGTTGGACTATTCGACCTCATGAGGTCCCTTCCAATCCTATGATTCTATGAAAATCAGAATTGGTTACAACAAAATGAATGGTAAATGCAATTAAACAAACTAAAATGAATTCAAAGGAAAAGATTTCACTCACCACATATTTCTGTGGTCTTGCTGGTTGAATCTATCTTTCAGCTCAGGTCCATCCCTAATCCAATGATGCTTCCTTTGTCCTTCACGTGTTATCAATACCATAAGTAGAGACGAAAATACAGAGATCCTTTTGGGGCAGCTGTTCCCCATTTTTATATCTTCTCCTCCTTTAGGAGAATCATCTCCAGGTGGGGTTCAGGAGACAGAAAGTCTGCAGCTTGGGAACTGCCAAGACATACATTTCTTACTTACACCACTTTTCCTGCCAAAGAATGGTCACTTAACTAGATGATAGTCCATTCGATTTTGTTGACACCTACCTGAGGTTTTAGTTTACTTTTTGTCTTTGAAGAGCTGGTTTGTGCCTGCTTTTCTAAACTTGAAATATGTCTCCAAGATGTTATACAGTAGAATCTTGTCTCTTTACGTACAATGTTCCCACACATATTTTACCAGAGCGATAGTGATCAGCACATCATAAGTTTCCAGATGATACCTCACCTGGCATGCTTTGTACACAATCCTTTGTAGTTTTGTGAAAGGGGTGAACATAGGGATACAGACTGCCAGTGACACTCCAGGTATCTCTCTCAGACCAGTAAAGAGCTCTGTGTAGCTACAGAGTTTGTCCCTCTCACCAGCTGAAGTTCGTCCAATAAGATATTACTTTGCCCACCATGTCTCTCCACGATCCTGGGACCAGCAGGGCTGCAACAAGAGTGCATCCAACTTATTGCAAAGGCAACTGTAGCCATAACTCTGAAGGCGTTCCCAGCCTTTCCTGCCCACCAGTCAGTTTCTCCTCAACACACCTTTGTGGTGTCTCCCACGCTGCTCCTCGTACATGGGAAACATCCCTGACAAAATCCATATGGCCACTATTTTATCCTCTTTGAAATCCCTCTGTAAGACTTATCCTTGGTATGGTGCCTGATCAGCATGCAGGTAATGAGGTGTGACTGACATCCCTCTTACCTGTCCCTTTTCTTTTCTTTTTTTCTAGTCCTTCACTCTCATTAAACAGTGGATTGCTTACTGGTAACCATCCTTCTTCAAGATGGGCTGCTCACATACATTCAGTTACAGGTGTCTATATGCCACAGCACACGGTAGCTCGGAAAGTCTTTAGCATTAGCTTGTCAGGTCAGGGCACATGTCCAACACCTCATCTGTGCTGCGACCGCAGCTATATAGGTAACCGTGACCCTGACCCTCCCAGTCCCCTATTCCTTTGTTAGCTCCAGTTAGCAGAGATGGTGGGAGGGATCTGAATGTATGTGAGTAGTCCATCTCGAAGAAGGACGGTTACCGGTAAGTAACCCACCATTCTTCTTTGAGCGCTGCTCACATCATTCAGTTACAGATGACGGCTAACCATACCTAAGGATGGTGGGAGGAGTTACAGTCTGCTCACGCTGAGTATGGCTCTGCTCAATGCGGCATCCTCTCTAGCCTGTTGGACAATAGCGTAGTGCATCGTGAAGGTATGCACTGATGACCACATAGCTGCCCTGCAGATCTCCTGGATCGGGACCTTGGGAAGGAAGGCCATTGATGAGCCTGGGCCCTGGCAGAATGAGCCCTGACAGTCCCAGGAAGCGGCGTATTTGACCTTCCATAGTAGTCTTTGATGCAGTTTACTATCCACCTGGAAATGCACTGCACGGACACCAGGAGACCTCTTTTGCATTCAGCGACCTCCACAAAAAGTTGGGAAGCCCTGTGGAACAGACGCGTGCGCTCAATATATCTCAAGAGCACCCTTTTCACATGCAGGGTGTGCCACCTCCTCTGGTTCTCCACAACCTGAGGGTCTGGAAAGAGTACTGGCAAGCAAATGTCCTCATTAAGGTGAAAAGGGAAACTACCTTAGGCAGGAAGGATGGGTGGGGATGTAGCACCACTATATCAGGAAAAAACCTTGTATACGGGGGTTCTGAGAAAAGGGCCTTCAACTCTGAGACCCTTCTAGCCAAGGTAATTGCCACCAAAAAGTCTACCTTCCAAGCCAGGACCAGTAAGGTGCACGAGTCCAAGGGTTCATAAGGAGGCTCCAGTAGTGCACGGAGCACCACATTAAGATCCCATTGAGGGATAGGCTCCCGGGGTTGTGGGAAGAGTCTTTCAAAACCCTTCAAAAACATAGTGGATGTAGGATGGGAGAAAACAGGGACACCATCCACCTTGTCGTGGAGGGCCGAAATCACTGCTAGGTTGACTCTCAGCGAGGAAAGGGAGAGGCCTTGTCTCTAAGGTCTAACAGATAATTAAGGATTAGGTGCAGGGGGGCCAGCATAGGCTTCATCCTTTTACCTCGAGACCAGCTGGAGAACTGTTTCCATTTGGCTGTGTAAGTGGACCTAGTGGATGGTCTTCTACTGCTGACCAGTACCCTCCTGACCCTGTCAGAGCAAAGCCTTTCTTGCTCGCTGAGCCAAGGAGTCTCCAGGCTGTCAGATACAGGAGACTGGGTTTAGCGTTGTGTCAGGAGGTCCACCCACAGGGGAAGGCGGAGTGGAACATCAATGGACAGGTCCTGTAGGAACGAGTACCAGTGTTGTCAGAGCCAATCCAGAGCTATCAGTATCATGTTTGCTCTGTTCATTTTGCCCTTCGAAAGGACCTTGTGAATCAATGGGACCAGTGGGAAGGCATACAGATTAGAGGACCCGACCAGCTGAGGAGGAAGGCATCCGTGAGTGATCCCTCCTCCTGACCCCTGAGGGAGCAGAAAGAGCAACATTTGTGGTTTTGTCATGTCGCAAATAGGTCCACTCAGGGTGTTCCCCACTTGTTCATTAGGTGGGAAAACAAAACGTTGTGGAGGGACCACTCGTGGTGAGCTAGGGGGTTTCTGCTGAGCGAGTCTCCCAGCTTGTTGTCCACTCCTGGTAGATGTGCTACCAGTGGAGTGAAATTGTACTTCAGGGCTAATTCCCAGAGTCTGTGTGCCTCCTGGCAGAGAGGTGGAGAGCGGACACCCCCTTGCCGGTTTGTATAGAAGATGGCTGCAGTATTGTCCGTTAGGACCTGGACCGACCTGCCTTGTATCCTGTCCAGAAAGGTCTTGCAAGCCAATCTGATGGCGTGCAGTTCCTTCATGTTTATGTGAAGGAGGCTGTCTGCATAAGACAAAAGTCCTTTGGTGGAGAAGCCCCCTGAGATGTGGACCCCCCACCCTGAATCCGAGGTGTCAGTGATCAGAGTCACTGTAGGAGTTGATGCTTGGAAGGGAATTCCCCCCATGGCAAATAGGGGGTCCCTCCATATCTCTATTGTCCCCAGGATGTTCCAGGGAACCGACAGTACCTTGGACAGAGGGTCTCTCTGCAGGTGAAACACCGTGGAGAACCAGCCCTGAAAGGGCCTCAATCTCAGGTGTGCTGTCCATATCATGGAGGTGGAGGCCGCCATGTGCCCAAGAAGCTGTAGGCAGCAATGGGCAGGGCTGGCTCAAGGGGCTGTGGCACCCTATGCCAAATTTTGATTTGCCCCCCCCCATCTCATTCATGGAGGTTGAAAACAGTTTTCCAAAGTGCATAAATCTCCAGCGTCTACCTGCAGAGGGATCTAAAGTGCACCCTGCCTCCATGACTCAAGCTGCAGGTTGACAGTGCATGAGTTGCTAGGAAAGAGCTGAAGAGATGGGAGCCAGCCTGATCTTCGGGGAGCTAGATGCCCCTAAAAACTGTCACCTGAAGCCATGTCTGTCTCTTGCCTCACAGTAGAGCCAGCCCTGGCCTACGGGCTGTGGTTACTTGAGACTTCTGCAGCTCTACAATGATGGTGCAGATGGACTGAAATCTTGAGGGGGGCAGGAAGGCCCTCCTTTTGGGGGAGTCTAGAAGAGCTCCTATGAACTCTATGCTTTGGGACAGGCGAAATTTTGACTTTTCTCAATTGATGCAAAGACCCAGGTATCTGCACAGGTGGGTTACTGCTCTCACACTGTGCTCTACTTTAGCTTGATTCCCCGTGTATCAACCAGTCATCTAGGTAGGGATAGAGCTTTATGCGCTGCTGGCGTAGGAAAGCAGCGGCCAGCGCCATGCACTTTTTGAACACCCTGGGGGACAGAGAGAGCCTGAAGGGGAGTGATGTGAACTGAAAATGTTTTCCCCCCACCATGAACTTTAGATACCTTCTGTGGTGGGGACGTATTGCTATATGAAAGCAAGCGTCTTTTAAGTCGAGGGCTACGAACCAATCCCCGCGAGTCAGATATGGGATGATCTGAGACAGGGAGACCATACGGAACTTTATTTTCCTTACGTGTTTGTTTAAAGCTCTGAGATCTAGAACGGGTCTCAGGTCCCCATTTGGTTTGGGGACCAGAAAGTATTGAGAGTAGAACCCTCTTCCCCACTCTGGCTTTTGGAGCTTTTCTATGGCCCTGAAGGAGAGGAGCTTCTTGCATTCCATCTCGTGCATGCGGTCTAGTTCCTGGCTCCCGAGATTTAAGCCAGGGGGCGGTTTTCTGTCCCAGGGAGTTGACCGAAAGTGTATGCAATACCCTTTTCAGACAATCCCAAGGATCCACTGGTCGGTTGTGATGTTGGCCCAGTGGTGCGCAAATTGATGCAGGCAGTTGGCAAAGGTTGGGGACGAGGCTGTGGGTCTGCTACCCTCGAAGAAACCGTCAAAAATGCTTCTTCCCCACCAAACGGTTGGTTCCTTGTCTGCACCTGATAGACTGCGAGGCTTGGGGTTTCCCATCCTTACTCAGACAAGATTTGTCCTTATTCAGGCCCCAAAGTTGACGCTGAGGGTACTGGTAGGACAAGGAGAACGAACCTTGCATTTGGACCTGCCGTTTTAGTTGTTGTAGTTGCCGCTGCAGAAGTTGTTGAGACTTCGGGGGCACTGGGCGGATTGTGACACGTACATTCCCAGCAATCCAAGGGTGGCTCTTGAGTCCTTCATGCCATGCAGCCTGGCGTTTGTGGACTCAGCGAAAAGGTTGGGGCCTTCAAATAGTAGGTCCTGAATGATGAGCTGCATCTGTGGGGACAGGCCCAAGACCTGGAGCCAGGGGGAGTGCTGCATAGCTATGGCCAGGGCAGTCTCTAGGGTAGGGCAAGGGGGGCGTCCACCCAGGGCTCTGCACTTTGGGGGACCCTGCGAGGCCACACTGCTTCCCCACCCCAATCCCAGGGACTGGGTGAGCTGGCCAAAAGTGGCAGTCTGGTTCACAGGGCCGGAAGTAGCTTGGGGTGAAAGTTGCTTAAATCAGTAGATCAGCATTGCAACAAAGGTGAGTCATTAGGCCTAACAATGAGGTGCTAATTGTTGTTCAAACAACCTCTGTGCCTCCTCTCTGAGTCAGTATCTCTTTTGGGCTTCTCTCATTCATATGAAAAGGACTGAGGTCACTGGCAAGCAACCTTTGTGGTTTTTTTAATCAACAGACTAATGAAGAAAAGAAAAAACTGTGAACACCCCCTTATTCCACCATTTCTGGGTTATGGGGATTGCAGTTATTTTTGCAAATTAGGACTTGCCTCTTTTCTCAGTGGGTTGAGAATTCCTTTACTTGCAACAAAAGCTATAACTTGTAGATTTTAATCAAAACTCCAGAGATTTTTTTGACTGATAATTAGAAAGAGAAGAGAAAACCAAACTGTTCTAGTAGGAGCCTGTGTTACAAATTATGGTATTTTTTCTATAATTAGAAAGCCTAAGTAACAATAAAATCCAACTCAGGGATGGATCTGTTGGAAGGAGAAGTTATAAAAAGGTTCTAATCTGAAGGGGGTGGGAGTGGATAGCCCCATTGTGTTACTGCCTTACGCACACTGCCAGGGGTCACCAGACCAAGCAGAGAGGGCTAGCACTCCTTCAGTCACAATATTGTGGACAATTGTGTGTTCATGGAAACTCATGCAGACTCAGGGAGCAGATGAAGTGTAGAGGTGAAAGTGGAACCCAGATGGGCGGCTTCAGTTCCTGGGATTGGGTAATGGAGAAGGGAGCAGGACCTGGAGGGACTTGGAGAGGCTCAGCAGCAGACAGGATCTTCCAGGACCTGTCTTTCCAGTCTGGCATTGGCTCTTTTCTCCTTCCCCTATCTGAGCACTTCCATCTCATTTCTCCACCCACTCATCCCTCCAATTGCAAGGAGCTCCCCCCCACACACACCAGGCTACTACATGTAGTTTTAGAGAATTTACATACTGCCTGGTTTGAGACAGGAGTATGACATGTGTGATCACCCTCTGCATGTTCCATGTTAGTGATCTCAAATTAGATGTGTAGATTTCGGAGCTGCAATAGAAGCATCAAGAGAAAGGATGAAAGCCATGAGGGATTGCCACCCCCGAACTGCCCCCCGCAGCCATGGTCACTGTTCAATTTTCTGGCAGTGGCTGCTTTCTTTCAGTGGAGGGTCACCGCATGTCAGAGGGGTCCGGAGTTAGGTCCCAAGGAAGAAAGTTTGACAACCACTGGCTTAAGGGCCACCGAGAAACGAGACCCTGCACTCCTGTTCTGCCGCTTTTGGTCAGCTCTCCCGATCCCTGGCATGGGATGGCCAGCGCAGGTGTCTGCCCCTCCCCTGGGCCAGCCAGCCCCGCCCTCCAGTTGCCCGGGGGAGATGAATGGGGGTCCCGCAGAGGGCAATTCGCCCAGGGCCCCACACCTCCCTAGGGATGGCCCTGGCTACGGCAGATGCCATATTATGCAAGGCTGTGTCTGATGCATCCCAGGTAGACGTCAGGGCATCTCTAGAGGCCAAGACCTCTTCCTCTACCATCGCCTCGAAATCACTGAGGTGGTCTTTTAGGGATAAGATCGTGAAACCCTTCCATGGCTCTCCAAAGGTTGAAGATATACCTCACCATGAGGGCTTGATGATTAGAGATGCGCAGCTGCAAGGCTGAGGTAGAGTAAACCTTTCTACTGAATAAGTCAAGCTTTCTTGCTTCCTTATTCTTAGGAGTAGAGCCCAGTTGGCCTTGTCTCTCTTTTTGGTTGACTGTGTCCACCACCAGAAATCCTGGCATAGGGTGTTAGAAAAGGAATGCGAACTTGTCCAATGGGACATGATACTTGCGATTCACTGCCTTAGACACCGGTGGAATTGAAGATGGAGTCTGCCACCGTGCCCTAGCGATTCTGTACACCCCTTTGTGAAGGGGAACAGATCCCTTGGCTGGTGGAGCAACGTCCCTGACATCAACGAGGGTGTCAGTCTCTTCCTGGACCATTCCCAGTTCTATGCTGAGATTCACTGCCATGAGGCAGAGTAAGTCCTGCTGTGTGTGGGGATCGTCCCTGTATGCAAGGGGCCTTTGGAAGGTATGCTCGTCCGGACAGGATGAAGAAGGGGCCCGAGATCTGCTGTGCTGGGTGGAGTCTGGGATGGGCTCATAATCAAAGATATCCGAGGAGTCCAGGGTCCGGGATGGAGATGGTACTGATCGGTGCCAAGAAGTTGAACGATTGTCAACCATCAGGTTGAGCCATTCATGCGACCAGTTATTAAAAGAATCCTTGGTTGCAGTACAGCACGAGGAGAAGTGGCCCCTGTCCATCTGGGAAGCTTTTGCGGCACAGGAGGAACTAAGCCGCGACACCCATACCGGGATTGCTGGGGTCATACCCCTTCTCGGCTCAGGTGTTGAGGAACGTTTTTTGTGATTCTTGCCCACTCATTTCCCGGTACCAGAGAGAACTTTTAGAGAACCAGGGAAGTGAAAGGAGCCGGCAGACGACTATGAGGACGAGCTGGACCTAAATCTTCTAGGGCCCTGGGAGCACAGTACTGAGGGCTCATGGGACAAATGCTGAGAGGAACAGTCGTCAGAATTATCGTCAGTACCGTTTCACGATGTCAGACGAGGACTCGACTGTGCTGAACTTGAGAGTGGTACCGGTCCCTGCGTCAGTCGCTCCTTAAATGCAGGTGCCAGCTTACTCTTCAACTGGGCCTTCTTCGCCGGTACCAGAGCCAGGTCCTGGAACAGAGCCTGTGCAGTTGCTAGGGGCCCCATTGTCGAAGGTGCCGAGGGCAGTCCTGGTCCTGACTCACATGAGGGGTAATGCAGCGATGGAGGTGAATGGTGCCATGGCGGTACTGACATTGATGCCAATTGTGGCTTCGGAGTCTGCGCCAGGGATTGGTGTCAGGCGGATTCTAGTGCAGGAGTCACCCTTGCTGCCGGCAGAGCACTTGTGGCCCAGGTGGCATCAGAGATGGACGCGCGGTCCTCTGCAGAGTGCATAAGCGCCGCTTTCTATCCTTGCGAGTCTTATGTTTGAAGGACTTGCAAATAGAACAATTCTCCACGAGGTGTCACTCCCCAAGGCATGCAAGGCATTTATCATGGGGATCGTCGAGTGGGAAGGCTTTGCAACACAACAGACATGGTTTAAACCCTGGCATTTTAATTTCCAACCAAAAAGGGTGACAGGCACTTGCGCAAGTTTTGGCTGATCCGAAACCGTTGCTGAGGGCGAAAAGGGAACTGGGAGGGTCAGAGTCACAGTCACCTATATAGCCACGGTCGCAGCACAGTGGGGGTGTTGGATGTGTGTGCCCTGACCTGACGGGCTAAGGCTAAAGGCTTTCTGAGCCCCCGTGCTCTGCTGCACGCAGACACCTGTAACTGAATGATGTGAGCAGCACTTGAAGAAGAATCTCCATTCCTGCTGTTCCTTCTTTCACTGAAACCTGAGTCATGTTGCAGTCAATAAGAGTTTTGCTAATGACTTCAATGGGGCAGAATTTTAACCTCTCTCTCTACCCTGATTAAAAAGTCAGACAATAATCCATATAACTAAAAAAGTGATGTTTGTGTGTATGTTGTTTGTCCTGCCCTGTTCAATCTTTTCTTTCCTTCTGTCTTTTAGCTTGCAAACCCTGGAACAGAAATTGTCTCTCATCAGTTTATACAATGACCAGTACAATGGAGACCCATGTGGGAGTTGCAGTAACAAAATATTTATGAAAAATAAATATAGATTGCTGTAATGGCTACCCTGATAGTATCTAAGTATGCAGGCAATCCGCAAAGGAACTTATGCACTAGAGTCCCATTTTTAGGCACCACCAAGATCTATAAGACTCCTGGTTGTCTGCCAACAAACCATGACTGTGCCTAAAACTCAGCAACTGAGTTCTTGCCTCTGGGCACATGAATTGTAGCTTCACTCTAGGCTCCCAGGCACCTATCCTACCTGAGCACGTGCACTTCTGTTTCTTGACTGATTCCCAAACTGGAATAGACAAGTGACCATCCAAGCCATGGATGGGGGCCCAAGCCAGTAGGTGTGATCAGAGGCAGCTGACTGGATCAGGCCCCTCAAATGAGGTCACATAAAATGGCCAGGGTGGAAGAAGAGATTTGAACTCTCATGTGAGTGCCCTAATTGCTAGGCCATAGGGTCATTCTAACTTTTAGTGGCCTAGCTAATATTTCATTAATGAAACTGGAACAACTTTAATCAGCAAACCTGAGGAAAACCCCATCAGAATATTCCAAAGGCTGGTTGTTAACCTGACAGGTGGCGGATCCCTCTTCCACTTGCTTTTCCCTCCCAGAAGGTAGAAAGACTTAATTCAGACCCTTCCAAATCCAGGAACGAGTACCCTATCCACTAAAGATTAATACATAGATCCTGCTCTTCCCTTTCATCCCCTTCCTTCACATTTGCTTCAGGCCCCAAATACAACTGAGGTGGCCAAGTGTCTGTCTTCTGCGAGTTCATGGGTCGCTTGCAGCGCTAGCTACCTCCCCACAGCCAGAGTCTGGTGCCCGTCTCTGAGAAGAGGGCAGGACTGAGCGCACACATCTCGGGTCAGTATCTCCCCTTGGCTTGCTTAGGCAGTTCCCTGAGCAGTTTGCTGTCTGTGAATGTTAGTCTTAGTGAAAGGCAGCAGTCTTTCCTGCTTCATTGTATGCAAATCTAGGCACCTACCTCCCTCAGACTTTTATATAGCAATGTGCTGAACAGTTAATTTCAGTACTTTGGCTTTCTATTCTGTGCCTTAAACGAGCCCCCCCGTTCCATACATACAGTTCACAGCACCTCTGCCCACCCCCAGGTCTCCTCCTGTCTCAGCTCACTCTGACCACCCTCCCAATTACCAATCCCTTCTTGGTTTACCCAGCCCCAATGTTTCCCAGGACATATAGAGTCAAAAGCTGAGGCAGGGGCCAGGGCAGGGGGCCCAGCCCTTGGTGGGGGCCTGGGGCAAGTTGCCCCGTGCCACCCCCATGCCCCCCCCCACGTGGTCCTGCCTTAAACTGTGCAGAACCTTTCTTCTAATGACAATAACCATCTGGTCACAGATCTCCACAGAAGGTAAAGTTCAGTGTTACTCTAAAACTTGCCTTGTGCCATGGGCTGACAAACTAATCTTCTTTAAAAAAGTCTAATGTGAAGAGAAAAGGATCAGGGATATAGCACATAAACACCGAACTCATGATGCAATACCAGCAGAAGCCTTGTAATCTCAACAACATGTTTTGAGGAAGTCAATGCTCAAAGGTCATTGAAAACTTCCCCTAACTATTTCACATGGAGTTGTCACAATCTTCTCACTTGAGATAGCACAATTTGATGCAAGGAGCCCAGAAACGTCTATTGGTTATGTGAACTAATTGCTGTTGGCCTTAGTTAGGTTGCATGTAACTAAGTTTGCCTCTTGGTCACCATGGGATGAAGATGGTTGACCTCTTTGCTCCTTAAGTGCTACTCTTGGACAAAATGCTGAAGCACATGGCTCTTACCTGTACTACCATCCTTTTTCGCTATTGGAAACTTGTATTACCAGGCAGTACAGCTATATTGGTAATGATCTTTTTGTGAGAAACAGAAAATACAATGAAGAAACAATGTGAAATGTTGGCTGGCTCTGGTGTGGAAGATTCTGTGCACTCCACCTTGCATTTGGGATCATTTGCACTGGTTGTATTGTTTTAGCACTTAAGACTCCACTCATGGATCAGGACCCTGTTGTGCTAGATACTGTTCAAATACAGAATAAAAAGACTGCCCCTGCCATAATGAGCTGACAGTCTGAAGATGACAGATGAATACATATAAATGCAGAGTCTACAGAAACAACGGGACTATTGCTCAGAGTGATGGGCAATGGTCTCAACGTTTTGTGGTGAAAAATTGCTCCATCTACAAGCTCCCTTCTTGGAACCTTTTGTTACATTACACTTTGGCTTGGCAAATATATATTTTTAAAATGTTGATAGATATCAAGGTTTATTTTAAGCATTTTAGATGTTTGTTTGTATTTTCATAGCTGCCTGACATGGGTTTGAAGTATTTACTGATTTTTGAAGTGTTAGATTTTCCCATTTGAGGGTGGGGTGGGTGTGTCAGATAATTTAATGACAGCAACTGTTGAGTAAAAAAGTTAATGCTTTGTCAAATGTTTTAACACATTATCATCCTCATGCCAAAACACAGGAAGCAAACATCCTTAAATCAACAAACCATACCTGTTTGTACAACTCATTTGCTAGCCTATTGGAAACCCTGAATCAGTTTGTTAGTCTTGAAAAGTGCCACCAGGCTCCTTGTCTGTTTGGCTGGACTAAGCTAACACAGCTGCACCTTTGGAACCTAAATCAGTGGAGGTTGATTCTCAGGCCCCATTTTACTTATCATGCCTCTCCGTAAATTTCACGTGGCCACAGAAATATCACTTCATCAGTCAGTGTGGCTATGGTGAAATCCACGGTTAGTGATATAAATTGACTCCTTCAAAGTCTAACTAGGCTACAACACACTGCTTAGCCCAAGGGTAGGCAACCCTTGGCATGTGTGCCGACAGTGGCACCTGAGCCCATTCAGAGTGGCACGCAGCACCCTCTGCAGTGCTACAGAAATAGTCACTCCTGCCACCAAAAGCCACTCTGGACAGCTTCCTTCGGGTGCAGCTGCGACACTGGGGGTCCCCCCATGCCTATGCTTCCATGTAACAGAAAAAAACTGGCTGGAGAGGCTCTTCTCTGTAATGTGATGCTCCCCAAAGGAACCACTTTGGGGAGCTTCTTTCTGCAGCATGCCTTGGGAACCCCTGAAAGGAGCCCCTTCTTTTTGTGGCCATGCTGGGCAACCGCCACTCAATTTTCAGGCAGCTGCCACATTTTTGCAGCTGAGGGGGAGCGTCAGGGAGGAAGGGAGGACTGGCCCAGGGGTTGGCAAAAGTTGCTGACCCGTGCCTTAGCTCATGACACTGGGGAGGTGGGGGGGACACAAGGTGCACAGACAGCAACAGCGCCTACACCTCAGGAAACACCTGCCTGGCTTGCACCCTCCCTCCAGCCTGGCCCTCCTGCTCCCCCTGTGCCCAGCTGTGGGGAATGGCTAGGGTTACCAGATGTCAGCCAAAAGGAGGACATATCCTTCTTTTTACTTTCACATCCTCTGTCCTGCAGGCATTTTCCAAATACATGATTTTGTCTGGCTTTTTACTTACAGGGGTTTAAGTATGCTGGAATGCCCCGGTAGACCCTATTTTTACAGGGAAGCAGTCCACGGCCCCTAAAAACAGAAGAATATTACATTAATACAACATTTTCTCCGTGCATCCTCCAAGGTCCTCCTTTTCCTACTTCCCTGTCCTCCTTTCCAGGCTTTGGTATCTGGTAACCCGAGGAATGGCTGCTGTCTGGGGAACTGCCCCAAACCCCATGTGCTACTGAGACCTGCCCCACAGCCCGATGGTGCCTGCCATGGCTTTGCCCCACCGTGTGTCAAAGCCCCTATACAGCTAGGAGAGCCCTTGGAGCTGCAGGGGCAGGGGGCGTGCAGTTGCCAGCAGGAGGGGCCTGAACTCTCCTGAGGCCACTGGTCGCCCAGGTTGGGCTCAGCCCCCAGCCCCAGTTCCAGCCCCCATCAGGGGCCCCAATTCACCTGCCTGGGCGCAGACCCAATTGCGCATGCGCACTCGGTTTTCCCGCCCCCGAACCGCTTTGCGCAGCCAGCCGCCGGCTCCTGGCGCGCATGCGCCCGAAGGATGGGCGGTTTTCCCTCCGCCGCCCTCCCACGCGCATGCGCCTTTGGGGTGGCCTGCCGCGGCGCCGCCTCCCAGCCCTTCGGCCTCAGCCAGTAGCGCCGCGCTCCGGCGCCAGGGGTCGCGCGTGCGCGCTGGCGGCCGTGACGTTCTCCGCAGGCCGCGACCCCGCCCCGCCCCCTGCGTGCTACGTCACGAGTTGTGCGTGGAGGAGGCGGAGCCTACAGCGGGGACGGCGGCGGTTGCGGGCGCCTCAAGCCGAGGGGTCGGGTCCCCTCCCCCCCAACGGCCCGTCCGCCGTCTCCTTGGCAACGCGCGGCCCGGAGCCGCCCCCGGGCCCGGCTGTGGGGTCCGGCCTGCGCCCCGCCCCTCCGCCGGGCATCGGCCGGCAGCCAGGTAGGGGGCGGGGGGCAGCTGCGCTGTGTGGGGGAGGGGAAGAAAGCTGGATATGTGGGGGGAGCTGAGGGGTGAGGTGGGGGACGGGAAAGGAGCTGGGGGATGTGGGGGGCAGTTGGGGATGTGGAGGGTATTGGGGAGCTGAGGGTGGGGGGTAGCTGGGTTGTGTGGGGGGAGTGGAGAGGAGCTGGGGGTGGGGTGGGGGACAGGAAGGGAGCTGGGGGATGTGGGGGGCAGCTGGGCTGTGTGTAGGGGAGGTGGGAGGAGCTGGGGGTGTGGGGTGAGGAAGGGGAGATGGGTTTGGGGGGAAATGGGGGGAGAGGAAGGGAAGTGGGGCGCAGGGGGAGCCGGGGTGGAGGGTGGCTGGGCTGTGGGGGGGGAGGGGAGGCTGAGCGAGGGGGGGAGTCACTGAGCTATGGGGGGGAGGGACCCTGAACGTGGGGGCAGCCTGAGCTGCCCATGGACTTCGGTGGCCGGGGCACCAGGCTGCTGAGGTGACTGCCAGGAGCGGGGTCTGCAGGCCCCCTTGGTGGTTGGCGCAGGGGTGTCGGGAGCTGGGGTCCTGGTGAGCTGATCTCTTCACAGCAGCCGCGCGCTGGCAAGTGCCCAAGGTCTTGTGGGTCACTGCACAGAACCAGTACTGGGGCTACACAGACCAGGCGACAAAAGCGTTAGAATGACATGGTACAAGAAATGAGTTGTTTGTGGGTTTTGTGTGTGTCTCAGCTGGAGATAATAGCAGCGTTTGTCTCACCGCTGCAGCACCTCAAAGGAATTGGGTGCCTTAAAAATGATATTTGTATTTGACAAGCTTTTGACAGGACGCTATCCATGGAGCTTTACGATGGTGGCAGCACTGCGCGGTAGTTATGTGGGCTGGCTATCACCAGGTATTTTTGTCAGAAAAGAGAGAACATTTAGTTCTTTTGCTCCCCTAAGTTGTAAAGTGTATTGCTTTTTTTTTTTTTCTTTATTAGACTAACACGGCTGTCCCTTTGAAAATTTGCAGTGTATCTAAAGCGTTTCCTTGGCTTTTTCTTGGCAAACAAATTTTTAGAGGTTTGCCACAAAACTGTTGGTTTGATAATGCTAAACAATTATGTGTGTGATATCAATGCTCTTTTTGTGGTGTGTTTTGAAGGGGATGGGGAGGTCTGCCTTGCCTCTTTGAAAGAAGGGGGACTTGTAGTGTATGCAAATATCTCAAAGTTGTGGATTCTTTTTCAAACAATGCACTGTTGTGCTAAGTGCAGGAGGCCTTTAGACATTCACTGTGACCTGTGTGGCAAAGGCTTAGTATTTGCAGGATGAAAGTCTGTCTATTTGTCTGTGAAACATCTTGGGCTCTGTTGCAGAGCAGCACTTCTTAGAGAAGGTAAAAAAAATAAAGTAGCAGAAACTTCTGTGACTCATTTATTTTATTGGAAGAAGAAAAAAGGAGGAAGTGTTAGAAGAGATTGTGGACACTACTGATATTTGTTTATAAATTTTGTCTGCATGAAACTAAAAAAAAATCTCATTAGGATCAGCCTAGTAAGAAATATTGGAATTTGATATTTGCTTTGATAAACACTTTTTCTTACAGTACTGTTTTTAATCCCCCCCCATCTCTTTCTTACCACCTCACCCCATGCACACTTTTTGAATTTAAAAATGTGAACATCTTGTAATTAATTCTTGTTTTTTTCCCTCCCATACATTTATTTCAAGAACAGTGACACAGAACATATTGAGGCATAGTTGTATCATTAATGATTAGTATCACTAATTATAGAGTAAAAGGACCATCTAGACTTTTATACAGAAGGATAGATTTTTAAAATCAGCTTGTATTTGGAGAAAATGTGTTATGTCCTGTTCGTCTTGTGAAACTTTGTATCATTGGTTTACATGACATTAATGGAGAGCTATTGTGAGGAAAACATCGGTTTCTGAAGTTAGGGCTGTTTGTCTCAGCTTGTTTGAGAGATTTCTAAATGCAGGTGTGAAAGTCAACTTGTTTTAGGGATAAGTACGGTGTTCAAATACCTAGAAATCTTAAACAACATGTGTAAATCTAAGAGGCAAGATGGGTGGGGTAATATCTTTTGTTGGACTAACTTTTGTTGGTGAAAGAGACAAGCTTTACACAGAACTGCTCTTCAGTCCTGCAAAACTAACTTAGTGTCACTGCTGCATACAAAGTGGAACAGATTTAGCACATTTCAAGGGACCGTTCAAGGTGAAGAGACCCAGTCGTTAGTGGGTTATAAATTTGTGACTTATTAGAACAATCAAGTGTCTCTTTTCAGTCCATGATTTTTAGGGTCTAGCAAAGTTCTGAATTAAAACTCCCAGGCTTGTCTTCTGAAAGTGCTGTGTGTGTTTCCTTCGAGGATGAGGATTGATAGGTCAGATATAGAGCAATCCATAGGTGTAGAATCTATGGATCTTGAAAGGTGTGCTGTGCTGATTGTTGTAGCTTTGGAAGTACATCTACAGGTTTAGCATCTGTTTTTCCAGTAGGATCTGTAGCTACTTTGATTCAGTGTGTCATGGTCTGATGATGAGCTTGGAGAGGTGAGAGGGGTGCGTTATTCAAAGGCCAGAAGAGGGGGGCTCAAGAAAGATTTCTTTCAGAGTGGGGTCCCTATTGAGTATGAGTTGTTGTTTGATGACACCAAATATGGTCCCAGTGTGGGGTGCTAGGTGACAACTAGGGGCATGCAGTCAGAAGGGGTTTTGTTTCTGTATAGATGCAGATACCCTTGGATTTGTTATGTGGCCCTTTTCACAGTGCAAGCTACTTTTCTTGTGGAGTGTCCTTGTCTGGTGAAGGTGGTTTTGAGTATGTTTGTTAGGGTGTCTGTCTCAGATATTGTCTTTACTTGAAAGGTTTGGTGACAGTAGTTACGTCAGTGATCAAAAAGCGCTCTAATTATAGTGCTGGTGCCTGACTCATGGCACCAGAATGCATCCACGCTTTGTGCTGTAGCACCAACAGTGAGATCCCACTGCGTAACTCACCACCTTGTGCCGCTAAGAGTCGTGGGAAGGCAGAGAGGATGGGAGAGCATCGTGGGTTCAAGCTCAAAATTCCAGGCTGCATTTTATGGCATTTTTCAACAGCCCCCCGTTTCCTGAGCACCCAGCATCTTTATCTGAAAGGATGGATTCTGCACTGCTCTCCACTGCTGCTCTTGGTGTTCTGAACACATTGTGGCTGGTTGCACAGTATGTCATGAGCTCCCGTCTGGAACAGAAATCTGAGGCCTGATCTGTGTGATGTGCAAACGAAGAGCATCGCATTATTGTTCACATTCACAGAGTATCTGCATATAGTGCACCCGCTGCTGCTTTTGAGCACATGAACAAGCACCGAATGGTTGGATTGTGTTGTTGTGCCGGTCTGGGATGAGGAACGGTGGCTGCAGAACTTTTGAATGCGCAAAGCTCGCTTCATGAAACTTTGTGAGGAGCTTGCAGCACAAGGACACCAGAATGAGAACTGCCTTCTCCAGGAAGAAGCATGTGGTGATTGCTGTGTGGAAGCTGACAACTCCAAACTGCTACCTGCAGTCAGTAATCAGTTTGGCCTTGTATTATCACAGGCGTACAGGGCTATTAACTGAATTCTGCTATGAAGGACTGTGACTCTGGAAAATGTGAAATAGTTGGTGGCTGCATGGTGATGAGATTCCTTAAGTGTGGTGGGGCGATAGATGGCATGCATATCTCAGTTTTGGCCCTGGACCATCTTGTGTTGGACTGCATCAGCAGAAAGGGATACTTCTCAGTGGTACTGCAGATACTTGTGGATACTTTTGAGTGCATTACTGACATCAGTGCAGGTAGGTCGGGGATGGTGCATGACCAGGGCTCGACAGATTTCCCACCCAGCTAGGAGCTAGTTGAAAGCCTCGCTGTGTCACAGAACAGAATGTCCTCCATCGCCAGAAAAAGCTACCAATGACAGTTTTCACAGTGCTGCGGTGCAAAAAAGCCCCCTGCTGCCTAAAAAAAGGGACTAGCCATGGTGTTTGTGCTGCAGCATTGCTGAAGGTGCCAGCAGCTTTTTTTTTTTTTTTTTTTTAAGGCGCTAGAGGACATTCTGCTTATAAAGTACAGGGGCACAGCTGTGCTCCATGGTGAAATTTCTGGATGTCTTGTTGGCCTGGTATTTAGGATTTTGTCAAGCCCTGTGCATGTTACACACATTTTAAGGAACAAAGCGCCACAGGACTCCTTGCTTATTAAGCCTGTATAAGAAGCTTGAAGCATGAACTTTCTACCCAGATCAAAAGATCCCAGTGGGGGATGATGAGATGTGCATAGTGATCTTAGGAGGCCCAGCCTACATTTAATGCTGTGGCTTATGAAGCCTTATATGGCCAACATGGCTAGTAGCAAGAAGTTCTTCAGTGAGGTGCAGAGTGTGTGTCATGTGCCTGTTGAATGTGTGTTTGGCAGATGAAAACCTCACTGGAGATGCCTTTATGGTAGAGGAGACCTAAATGAGGACAGTAGTCCCATGGTTATTGCTTCCTGCTGTATGCTCCATGATTTATGTGATGCTGAAGCTGAAAAGTTTGCCTTTGGGTGGACTGCAAATGCAGATAGTCTTCCATTGAATATGAAAACCAAGATGCTAGAAATATTGGAGGAGCACATCGGGGGCCATTTGGATCCAGAGGACACTGAGGGACTGTTCCAAGAATGAGAACCAATAAGATGTTTTTGTGAACAGCACTGTGCTATTCTGTGGCTCCTATTCAGCTTGAGCTGTTTTTCAGGGCACGGTGGAAATATGTACAATGCACAGCTAGAGTGCTTATCGTTCTCATAGCTTGCCTTTGTTAAACAAAACTGTTTACAAAGAGAAACAAAACACTGGGCTGGAGGGGAGAAAATGAAGAGCAGGATGAGCTGTAACAGCTGGGTGTAAGTCCAGCTGTCGCTCTCGTAGCTATCTGAAGGGGTGGAGCGTAGGGGTAACAGGACAGGCTGGAGTGTGGTAGGAAGGTTGGGAAGGAGGGGCAAGGGGAGTTTTGGAAGTGCATTGAAACCAGTTCTGTAGTATCTACAAGGGCATGTGAGCACACAGGAACTCTTTCCATGCTGTTGTGATTGGCTTTAGCAGCGATATCTGCTCCTCCATAGCTTTGGTCATGATCTGCCAGCACTTGGTCATGGTTTTCCTTCTTTTCTTGTCTGCCTTTAAGACACAGATTTTCTCTGTGTCCTTTTTTCTTTTTTTTTTGCCATCTTGGAGGACTGGAGGAGTTCTTGGAACACCTCTTTGCTTGTCTGAGGTTGCTTCCTTCACTAGTGGGAGACGATCTGCTGTAGGGAAGAGACTACCTTCAAAGGTCACGTCTATGGAAGCACAAGAAACAATGAGAAGAAGTGTTGTTATGGGTGCTCAAGCCCTATAGGTGCATTACTGGTAAACCTACCTCTTTCTCAGTGTCCCCTGGGGAGAGAACAGCTCTGTCATCAGCTTTCAAATGATGAGTTTTGCCAGAGATGGGGGCAGTCTAACTGGGGTGGTGGTTCTAGGTGGGTGGTTGCTTGAGGCATAACTGAAGAAACATATGCACAACATTTCGAATTGTGCCAGCATTCGCCACAGGTGGGGGCTATTGAAGCTGATATCTTGCTCTGGAGAGTAAACAGGGATGCTAATGTGCATATCCTCCATGCAAGCAGCTTCAAATCTGGTCCATATGCTGCATGCCTGTGTGCCCCATTGCTCCCTGCACTAGTGGTTGCTGATTGATTCAGGAAAATATTATATAGTAGGGGAAGAAACAGAGTTGTTCTGAGACAGGGTTGGTAAGTACTTGTAGGAAAATTTCATAGAGGAGGCCCATGATGTGTTGGTGTGCATTAACCTGCTTCTCAGTCATGCCGCCTGGCTGTGCAAGGGAATGGGAACCACGTGAAAACACAGCTACCTTTATAAATTTCTATCCCTTGAACTACTTCTTTTCTCTGCCAAAGCAGAGGACCCCCTGCCTGCTGTTAACAAGCAAGAATCAACCCCTTAAAACACTTACCAGAACTTTTCTGTCCTGCATCCTTCATGCCAGAGCTTAAGGTCTCGTACTGGCTAGAATCTTTTGTGGTTGCAAAGAGGTCCTGACACTCCATGTCACCAGATGACCTCGTCCCCAGCTCCAGTTTCTCATCCAATTCTACCTTCTCATCAAAGTTTCCTTGACTAGAGCAGAGCTGGGGCTGCATGGCTCATTCTCCTCACATGCCAGTGAGATGCAGAAGCTCCATTATGTGCCAAACTGGAGAGCATTTGGTGCGTGTAGCCACCAGGGCGAGCTGGAAAGAATAAATGCAAGCTCTACATGCCAACCAAACGAAAATAAAATTTCAAAAATTTCCTAGATTTTAACAGGGGAGTGGTGGGTGACTGCAGGTCAACAGAATTCAAACTGGTAACCAGAGTGGTAAGGATGGACATTGTTGGACACTTCCAGGCATTATTTACCATGATATAACCAATTTCAGTGTCTAGACTGATGCTTTGTTGATTTATGCTGTGTTATCTGCACACTAGGGCACCCTACCTGTACCCAAATCCATAGGGCTCAAAGCATAACCCAGTTAAGGTACCTCCCTCCCCACAAGCACTCTTTCCAAATCCATAGGTTATCTGTGGGTTTCTTGGATAGAGCTGTCTGTAGGGTTCCATTGATGAAGCTGATTGTGGGGTTCAGAAAGGTGATGCTTGTATGGGAGTATTTCACTTTAAAGGGTGGATGGTAGTGTTTGAAGTTGTGTAGCAGTTTAGAGTCATCTGGTCAGTGGATGAAAATATCATAAATGTATCTTAGGAAATTTTCTCCCACAAAAGCTCATTCAGTAAATAAATTTTAGTCTTTAAACGTCACAGGACTCCTTGTTTGTTTTACTGAACTAGACTAACACAGCTGCCCCTTTGGAACTAGGTATTTCATTGGTTTCATGATGCATTTGTCCAGATATTTGTCTGCAAGGTCCTCCATGAAGAAATTAATGTATTTGGGGGCCATCCTAGTACCCATCTCTGTTCCTGTGGCTTAGACAAAGTGTTTATGGTCAAATATAAAGTTGTAATGGCTGAGGATAAAGTGGATGAGTTGGTTCTCTTTGGGGTAGTCCATTGTCTTATAAATATTTGAGCAAGCAGCTGTGCAGTCATGGTAAGGGATGTTGATGTGTAGGGAGGTGACATCCGTAGTGGCAACATGGTGTTCTGAGGGAAGTCATTAATGTTGTGGGGTTTCTGGAGGAAGCTTGTTGTGTCTTGGAAGAAGGTGGCCTTTTTTGTGATGACTAGTCTGAGGATGGTTTCTAGGAGTTCTGATGTTCCTTCAGTAAGTGTGCCATGGATCTGGCTGGCTTCCCTCCTTTGTGTATCTTAGGAAGTGTGTAAGTCCCTGGGGTATGTTCCTGGAGTGATAGATTTGTAGAGTTTCTCTTGGAGTTGTTTGGGGAAGGATTTGATGATGATATTAAATTTGTGGGTAAAGTGTGGTATGGGGTCAACTTCTATTCTTTATAGTTGGTGGTGGTGTAGAGCTGTCAGATGGATTTGTTAATGTAGTTATCATGACCTAGGGCTATGGTCGTGCCCCCTTTGTCTGCTGGTTTAATTGCTGTCTTGTGGTTACCTTTCAGGGTCTATATCGCTGTCCTCTTGGCTGTTGAGAATTGTGGTGGGTGTGATGTTTCTTAAGGATTTCAGAGTTAGTTTTTTCCTGAAGCAATCAATGTTATGATCAATATTGTATTTTCTTCTGCTCCGTGGTGTCCAGTCAGATGATTCTCTTTTCTTGTGGTTGTCAGTGGGGACATGGAAACTGCGAATGGTGTCGTTGTAGTGAAAGAATTCTGAGAGGAAGTTGGTGACTAAATTCTCTAGTGCTCCACATGTTAATATGGTATTAGGTTCTGCAGTGGGGGAGGCAACTAGATTCTTAAGAGTACAAATAATTCATAACTTTGCTAGGCACTATAAATCGTGGACTGCCATAACTAGGAATTTAGCACCTGGGGCAAGCAAGCATATTGATGCTTCTTACTGTTTTCTTGTCATTCTTCCACCATCATTTCTTTGCACCATGATTGCCCCACCTTCGTTACAGCCCTATGCTTTCTTATTCTTCTCCCTCACTTTGGGTTTTGAGAACAAAATGTGTCTTGTGTCATAGATTACTCCATTAAGTCCTGAATCCTTAACCAGAGTCTTAAAAATGGGAAAGCTGGGGAAAGAGTGTGGATCCATACGAGTGAGTGAGTTCTTCCTAAGATTACTCATGTGGATCCTACTTCTTAACAGATGAACTTGCATTAGCAGCCTTCCATAGTTGCTGATTACTAGAGTTTTCTGGGGGTGTCCTTTTCTTGAAATGAGGAGCCCTACAAACAGTTTTCAGAGAAGAGTTTGTTTTCTAAGGAACAAGAAAACTGAATCAAGACCACAAAATGATGTAGTGAGATTTAAATGGTTTGTGGGTAAAGATTTAATACTAACAAATATAAAGCTAGGGCCTCTCATAGCTTTTTAACGCAGCTCGTTTTTACTACTACCTACAGAGTTCTGTACGGCAGTGTTCCTTGTACTGGGGGTCCCAGCCCAAAAGGGGTCACAAAGCTAGTATAGGGAGGTTGCAGTATTGCCATGCTTATTTCTGTGCTGCCTTAAGAGCTATGCGTCTGGGAGTGGTGGCTGCTGGCTGGATGTCCAGCTTTGAAGGCAGCACCGAGAAAAGGATGGCACGATATGGTAGAGGATTGTTGCTTTCTGAGGAGGGGTCGTCACAGCCTGAGACATGTTCAAAGGGCACCCAAGCAAAAAGAAGTTTGAGAATCTCTGCACAGCATCAGTGAAAGTAGCCAGTGTCTCCAAAGTTTATTTTGTTGCTGGTTAGGAAAGCTATGAGCAACTGCTGGGGCAGTGGAGCTTTTGGCAAACTGAGGATGACACCGCTGTCTCATGTTTATATTTAGAATACTCCTCAAAACCGTAAAGGCTAAAACAATTTTAAAATTAAATAGCAGATGGGCAGAAACCATGTGTGCCACCTACTGAATGAAAGCAAATGTATTTTTGTCCTATATCTTTAATAATGCCATTCTGTTATTCTTCATGTAACTAAATATTATCCAGTTGTTTCTGGGGATGAGCAGTGAGAGATCTGGAAAGGGAGTTTGGAGTGGGAAGTCTTTGTGAAAGGCTCTCTTTTAGGAAGTAGTCTATAATATGCGTGCGTTTCTAAACCATTTAAAGACAGCCTGTAGTGTTCCAATTGTTTTTTCCCCTGGGCACTTGGAAGACAGTTAAAAAAAATTGTGTATAGATCCCAATTATAATATGCCTGTCATGGAGTGAGCTCACCCTGTCCCCCTTCATGGGGACAGTTGGAGGGATGAGGTGGTTACAAAATGACCTTGCAATTGCAGTCTGCCTGACTAGTCTCCCCCAAGTCATGTGGCTTGAGGAAACAAGTCATAGTGACTGCCTTTGGGACTGGGACGATGTGGGCTAATGGTTGAAATCAGTAAGTGCCTTTACATCAAGATTAAGAGACCTAGCACCCAGAGTCAACAAATGCTCTTGAGTCAGGGCTGTGAGAGTAGTAGGCTACCGTGATGGCCGAGGGATGTACATCTCTACAGTTGGGGGTTCGGCCAGTGAGCAGTTCCTGCTCCAATGGAGTGGCAAAAAGTAAGGCAGAAAGAGGAATGCAGGCCTTTTTGACTTTCCTGCATCCCAGCCCATGACCCTGTCTGTGATGGGAGTAGTCTCCTCCCAGATCCTGGCTAACCACACCGACCTGCCTCGGGGAGGTACCGTTCATCGCATGCCTTTGGGTCACGTCCTGCCATCTTCACTGCTACTGTTGTCTGGGGCTCCTTCAGTCCTCTGGCTTTGTGATCTCACCAGGAGTTGATCTCCAGACCATCAGTGGCATCTCAGGACTCTCCAGAATCTCCAGTTCCTATACATTAAGGCTGAAGTAGCTCAGGACCATTAGCTCCTGTTGAGCATCTTTCTTCTTCAGTGGTGTTTCCTGACTGAGCTGGGCTGTTCCTTTTTATCCTGCAGCAACTGTTAGAGCATGTCCAGCAGGAGCTGGGCCGGGGTTGGTGGGAGGAGAAGAAAAGAGGCTTTCACCACCCACAGGGTCTGGTTAACCCTTTCAGTGCAAGGTAAGTCAAGCTCACCAAAGTGCCCCAAAACAACTCATTTTGGAGTTTTCTTTTGTCACCTCATTGACTGCCTTCAGTGCAGACCTATCACCAGAATAGCCATTGCTCACACAAGTTCTCTCCAGGAATACATAAGAATAAACATACAGGAACAGACTAATTATTCATCTAGTCCGATATCCTGTCTTCTGACAGTAGCCAGTGCTAGGTTTATCAAAGAAAATGAATAGAACAAATGATCTATCCTGTCAGCTATTCCTGGCTTCTTGGTAGACAAAAACTGAAAAAGTTTTTTGTATTACACCGTTTAGAAATCTTTTATGAGAAACCGCTTTTGCTTCTTGAATACTATTGATTTGTTCAGTAGGCCTTATTCAAGTGGGTATCAGTCCTGCCATAATGTCTTGCCTGCAGTGTTCCAGAATATCATGTCATCCATCTGCTCCTTCCTCAAGATATGGTGATAAATCCTTCTCAGAGAGGTCTTCTAGTGCCTACCCTTTTGCTTTTAAGATAAATGACTTCAGAAGCACTACAATTGAATGAAGAGGGAGAGGTGATGCATCTGGCAGAATTATTTCCTCAGAGATATTTTTCATCTTCCATCTCCAGCTTAGATGATTGTGTTGTCAATCCTAATGACTGGGAATGGTTCTAAGGCTTGCCAAGACCTCTTGGAGACCAACTGACCCATTTAAGGTTCCTCTGGAGGTTGTTTAGAAGATAAACTAGTCAACATCCTTCAACCATTTAAGCAAAATGCAGCAGTCCTACCTGCCAACAAGGACATCCTTAAACCTGCAAACGGCTTAGATGCTGGCATAGCGCACATCTCTGCAGCTCTAGAATGTGCCGACTAAAAGAACCAGGTCCCAGCTTAATGGGCTGATGCTATCAGAAAAATATACTTGGAAGGCTTTTTTTCATCTAAGCCACTTAGTGTCAATACTTCTGTTGATTGTTTATCAGACTATTTTGTTTGGAGCCAGTTGTTAACTCTTGTCTTTTTCTTAAATTGTAAGCAATTTGGGTCAGAAAAATAGTCTTTGTATTCTTTGTACAGTGTCTAGCCCAATGGGTCCTTGTCCATGATTACAGCTTATAGGCACTATGGTAAAACTAATCAAAATGCTAATTGTATTTGTTGTTTTTAATCTGGCCGAGACTGAGTCAGTAAATTTCTATGCTGTGTCAGTAACCTAGATGAAGATTGAAAGTCAGAATGTGTAAATAGGTTAAATGAAAAAATACAATGTGATGACATAACCTGGATAAACTTAACTTTTCATGTTAAATGTAAAGACCGTGAAATTCATGCATGACTTTGTAATAGGTGGCATGATAGAGATGCCAATAATAAAACTTGCTCGGTGTTTCCCATTATTAAGACCTTGTTTTGAGTTGCTTATAACATTGCCAATCTTCAACTCTTCAGGCTGAAATTTTCCAGGCCAAGTGTCTGCCTCATGCTGAATTTGTTTTGGAAAGTTTCAGCTAAAATGATCCAGCAGTTTCTCAGAATGAGGTTAAGGTACATGAGATGCCTGGGGTCTGATATGTAGACATGCTTAGCACTTCCAGCTGAAGTCAGTGGGAGTTGTGTTCTGAACCTATAAAGAGCTAAGTAATATGAAAAATCAGTTCCTTCCCAGATTTCTCAAATTAGGTGTCTCTTGCCTCAGTTGCCCATGTATAATGGGAATAATACCATATAATTTCATCGATGAGGTATGACTATTAACTGTTTGTAAAGAACTAAGATACTACAGTAAGACCACCATAGACAAGCCAATAAGAACGCTTGATATCTTGTATTCAGGGAGGGGTTTTAAGACATTCAATAAAAAAATGTGTGACACCGTACACTGAATGAAGATAAAAATACATATTGAATAGCTACCCATTTAGTGAGCATCATCCATACTGTGAACTGATTGAGGCAGGAGTACTGTTGGCAGAAATAGTTAAGTAATTATACAAGTAAGGATTATATCAAAATAAATACAAGAGGATTGTTAGTTTTTCTTATTGTGACATTTCCAGACTTTAGTGCTTACCTCTGCAACCTTAACAATTTTTAAGCTAAGAATAGCTGTTATATGTTAGCTATTAATAATAGGTATTATACATAGTTGCTGTTACAGTGGCATGTGTATGACTAACAGTTTGAGAACACTTCAGATCCCAAAAGCATATTCGGCAAAACTGGAAATATATAGTTTCTTTTTATAATGTGAATATGCCAGTAAGTTAGGAATAATGTGTCAGTCTAATGATTAGCTGTACTGGAAGACATAGAAAATGTCACTTTTCCTGGAGCCTCGATTAAATGCTTAATAAAAGATTGCCTAGTCTTATCAGTGTCCTGAGAAAGCTAATACTGTTATCTTTGGTATAATTATAGAAATAACTTTGAATTTTCCTTCCGTTCTGCGTATAATATTTTTTTTAAATTGCCAGAATGATTTAAACTCCTACAAGTAATAAATATATAGTTTGTGCTTTTCACAGGTAACAATTAAAAAGAATTAATATTTCTGGCTTTTTTGCTTCCTCAAAATGATAGACTTTCTGTTCATCATATTTCACAGAACTTAAGCTTTTAAAAGAAGCGTAATTTTAAAATTCTAGATATCGGCTATTGAAGTGCACACCCTGTACTTGAAACTTGGGTGCATATGCAACTGTAGTCCAATCCATGAGTAAAATGTAGCTATTCAGACTTAAATGACAGTAATGAGACACTTCTGTGCTAATTTATGTAGCCCTAATGTTTATAAAGGGCTAGATCTCACTTCCAATTTATATAAATTCCGATTACTCATAATAGCCTTCAGGAAGGAGTTGTCTGTGGTAAGTAGATGAATGTAGTTCGTTCTGACTTTAGAAAAGTTACCACTTCTACTGCTATTCCATATTTTAAGAATTGGGGAATATTCTGTGATCAGTAATACTTCTAAAACTGGAAATGACTGCTGAAGTATATCCACTCTGTTTATACAGCAGTTAGTGCAGTTAGGCCTCAGTCCTCTTTGGTATCTTTGAGTTCCACTGTAATATAAATGAGAAAAATATTCTTTACCAACACATAATGGAGTATATCTTGATCCACACAGTTTTTGTTTTTAAAAAGGCCCAAGAAGAAATCAAATGAGTGCATTTAAACTATTGTTAACAAAAATGCTGAGTTTTCATTATTTAATTATGGAAAATACGTTGACTCTTCAGTAATGAGATTGAGTGGAACTGATGATAGTGCCATCCAGAGAAGGTTTCAGCAGAGGATCTCCTAAGATCAACGGAAGGCAATGGTATCTTAGGTTATACTGCCTTCGAAAAAAAAACAAACCAGCAATAGTGTTTTTTCTTTAAATAAGTCCTTCTGTTCCCTGACTCTTCAGCAGAAGTAAAGATTTAAAAAAACATTAAATATTTCCTTTAAGGCCCTGTAGTATGAGATCAGCATGCTATTGACTGACTCTCAAATGCAGCAGAAATTAAGAAAGCAAAAGTCCAAACTAGGAAAATAGTTTATGTTGCTTTTCTGCAGGCACCAAATGGGAAACATGTCTGTTTTGTAGACAGTGGAGGACACAGACAAATAGATCATGTCATACTTGGACATACAATAAGCATTCCTTTCCCTGGAGAATTCTGAGGTCTGGCAGGACTGATGCAGAAACTTTGTTTGTAAATCAGAGCCAAGAACAATGTTGGAACTAGATTGAATTTGTATTTTTATCAAGTATAAACAACATAAATAGTAAATGAAAACATTCTCACCTCTGCTGCAAATGTTAGAATCCAAACTTTAATACTTCATCACATTAGTATTGTGGAAATAGATTAAAAGTCTGTGTGTGTACTTGCTTTTAAAAAAATGCCAATTTAACAAAGCTGAAAACAATTATGAGCCATATTAGTTGGGATGGAACACTTAATCAGAAAAATGTGAGCTATAACTGGGAATTGTTTAAGAACACTTTTCTCAATACCCAAAAAGCCACAAATCAAGGAGTAAGGCTGTATTGATTACTACAACTACAACAACAACAACAAATAGAGTTAGAGCGGAAATGAAAACACATTGTTTCTGTAAATGTAACAAGTAAAAGAAGGGAGAAGTTGGTACTAGTGAATATAAATATGAAGCTAGGAATCACAGAAAATTGATAAAGGAAGTTACATAAGATTGTAAGAAAGATCATGCTGTGTACAAGTCTTTCGGTCCAGCATTAGTTCCAAACAAGAGAATGGAGTGACTGATATGGGATTTAATTAATAAATAATTAAAAGACAGTAACATGATTTATGCATCTCAACCTGGGGTTTATGGAAAGTAGATCCCATCAGACTAACTTAATATCTTTCTTTAGGACATTACACATGTGGTTGATAATGGTAATGGTGTAATGACTTATATGACATTTGTCTTGGTATTAAATAACTTTGATTTATAAAAACTAGAAAGATGTAAAACTAACATGGCACACATTAAATGGATTATAAAAGTGGTTCTCAACCTGTGTTTCAGGGGCTAAAATTGGCCCTCAGGGGCTTTCGAGTGGTCCTTGAATCTCCTTTTGCTAGCTGCAGAATGGCATGACTGCCTAAGGACCCAGGCCAAGCGTGTTTTCCTCAGGGCTAAAAGACCAATGCAGGCTCCTTGCTGCAACCAAAGAAACTGGAGAGTAGGGCTTCTGTCCCCCTGGCTGTAGCAGGGATCACTGCAAAGCACTATGCCTAGGTCCATACGTGCTGGGGTCCTTGCTGGAGCAAAGGGAAACACTGATTTATCTGTCCCCCTGGCTGTAAAAGGGAGCCACTGTCTTGGGACCTGGATAGAGTGCACAGAGCTGCAGGATGTATGCCATTTGCCTGCTTCAGCCAGGGAAATAGGAGATCAGCGAGCAAGGAGGCAAATGGCTATTCTGGGGGGCCTGCTGGTGGAGGCTGGTGGCCTTTCAGGGTTGTAAAAATATCTGTGAGCTTCACAACAAAGAGTTTGAGAGCCACAGTATTAAAAGATGGCTTACTAATTGGTCTCAAAACAAATTATTGGGAAATCATCATCAAACCAGTGTTTCCAGTGGGGTCTCACAGGGATCTGTTCTTGGCCTTATGTTACTTAATTTAAGATTTTTAAATTAATAGTCTGGAAGAAAATGTAAGATGATAACCCAGGTCTCGACAAATCCCAGGTGCCAAGTTGCCATGGTGTCTAAAAATTTAATTGTGGTGCTTAATTTTTCCCGGGGGGGGGGGGAGGAGGAGGTTGCAGTTAGTGCCCCCACCAAAACTGACTTTTTGTGTATGTGATGGGGGTTTGTGCTCAGCGCCACTGCTGAAACCACGCTGGGTGCCAACTGCTCTTCAGTGGTGGGGAGCATCAGACTTGGTAGTTTTTGGGCTGGCTTCTGTATATAGCGCAAACGTGTCAAGCTCTGTAATAGCCAATAACATTTGAAGAACTCTAAAATCGGAAGAGTGGTAAATAATGAGGCAATGTTGCTGAGGCAGTGTGATCGGGATCCCTTGGTAAGCCAGGTACAGGCAAAGAATAAGTGTTAGTATGGCCAAATGTAAATATATGTAGTTGGGAACTAAGAGTGCAGGCTATATTTATTTGATTAAGGAGTCTATCCTGGCAATTAATGACTCTGAAAAAAGTTAGGGGTCATAATTAGTAAGCAACTCAACATGAGCGCTCAGTGTGAAATTGTGGCCAAAAGAGCTAATGTGATCTTTGGGTGCATACACTGGGGAGTCTTGAGTAAGAGTTGAGAGATTATTTTCCCTTTAGATGGGTACAGGTGTGACTGCTTCAGAAATACTGTGTCTTGGGTTGGTGTTCGTAGTTCAAGCAGGATGTTGGTGATCTGGAAGGCATTGAGAGAAAGAATCATGAGAATGATTGACACATTAGGAACAAGCCTTATAGTGATAGACTCAAAGAGCTCTGTCTGTTTAGTTTAGTTAACAGAAAGTTAAGGGATGACTTGATTACAATCTATAAGTACATGTGTGGGGAACACATTTATTACTGGGCTCTTCAATCTACAGAGAAACGTATAACAGGATCCAATGGCTTGAAGTTGAAGCTTGACAAATCAGACCAGAAATCAGGCCTACATTTTTAACAGTGAGAGTAATTAACCGTTGGAAGAGATCCAAAGGGGCAGCTGTGTTAGTCCAGTTCAGTAAAACAAACAAGGTGTCCTGTAGCACTTAAAGATTAACAAATATATTTATTGCATGAGCTTTTGTGGGAGAAAATCCCACTTCTTCAGACTTTTAAAGATGAGCGAACTTACAGAATGGGAGGAAATAAATGCAGGCAAGTGTAAGTCATAGGACCCAGGTCACACTGTAACAGCAAATCAAAACAGTTGTAAAGATTCAAACACTGGGGAACAGTTATAAAGGGAGATGAGGTCAAATCACCTGTTGTAATGAGCGAAAACTCCAGTGTGCCTATGAAATCCTGAAGCTATGCAACCAAATATACAAATGAATTCAATTTCAGCAGCTTCTCTTTGAAGCCTTGATTTAGTATTCAACTGTCTGAGCGCAGCAATTAAATCATTAATGGGGTGATCACAACGATTGAAATGCTGACCCACTGGTTTTAGAGTCTTTTATGATTTCTGATGTCAGATTTGTGCCCATTCATTCTTTGCACAGAGACTGTCCTGCTTGTTCAATATATAAGGCAGGGGGGCATTTCTGGCACATGATGGCATAAATCATGTTGGTGGATGAGCAGGTGAACGAGCCTGTGATGGAGTAGGTGATACTATTAGGTCCTGTAATAGTGTCTTTTGTGCAGATGTGTGGGCAAAGTTGGCAGTGTGGTTTGTTGCAGGGATATGTGCCTGCTTCAATGGTTCTGTTGTTAGGTCTGTAGTTGCTGGTAAGTATCTGTTTAAGGTTGGGGGGCTGTCTGTCAGTGAGATGTGTCCCAGGGCTCCTTGTTTGTTTGCTTCATTGGAAGAGCTTACCACATGTTGTTGGTGATGGAGAATCCATCACAATTTTAAAATCAAGATGGATGTTTTGCTAATAGATATACCCTTATCTTGGGAATGTTCTGTGCCTGGTGTTACACAAGAGATCAGCTTAAATGATCACAATGGGTTCTTCTGGTCTTGAAATTTGTCAGTTTATCCCATTTCTGTTGAGATTGCCTCATGATACCTTAGGAATAGAAGCTGGGCTCATGCTTGTGTAGCAGTACTTTTCAGTTTATCAGTGGCGAAGAGAACGAGGACAAAATTGGATCTCTCCAGCAGTAGAAATTGGAAATAAAGTCCTTGCATAAACTGTACAGTGTTTTTTAGCATTCCTTAAAATAAGAAAAGAATCGCTTAAAAAACAGACTAAAGAGAAGTAGGAACAGATGCCCTCCTGTGTAAGTGCTTGTCTTCACTGTGTTGTTAACTTAGTTTCCAGCTTGCACAGACTCTTAACTCAAGTCTGAGAGTACTTCTAACTTGACTTGACTGGCCAGTCAAGTGACACAGGCTAGAGCTTGTTAGCACAACAAGTCAGCGGCTAGCGCAAGTACTAGTGGTGTGTACGGAGGCTAGGTCCACTTGAGTGCCACTGTTCTTCAAATGCTTTTCCAAAGTCTCTCCCAGCATGCCCCAAAACGAAAGATAGATTCTCCCCCAATTCACTGGGAAAGAATTGATACAACAGCTCAGTGCAGAAGAGTGAAGCTCACGTGTGGACACAGCGACCCCAGTGTTAGTTTGCGGCATGACTGATTTCACTTGGGCAAGCAAGACTATCTTGATAGCTGAGATTATCTCTGCAGATACCCCAACAGTTCCTCTTCTACAGAGGAGGGAGTTCTCTCAAAGTGGAAGGCTTTTCTGATAATATGGGATCGACTGTCTTGAAGTGATATTGGCACTGTGCTTAGCAGAGACATTAAAACTTCTACCAGGTGCAGGAAAGAGAAACATTTTGTAAATATGTTCCTTCACTTACAGAAAATAGTTTTCTATTTCTGTATAGTCAGGAATAGAAATTAAGCAGAATGAGAATTTTCCAAACAAAAAAGACTAACCAGACAAATCATGACTTTGGAAAAATCTTTTAAAAAGCCAAATCACTCTGTCACTCTTGACAAAGTGATAAATTTAATATTGCTTACAAAGTGCGCAGATTTTCATCCAGGGAAATATTTCCTAAAGAACCAGTAAACAGGAAATTGAAACTTTGTCAGGGAGAAACTGAAGCTTTACCAGCAGCTTTAAAAAACATGCGGATGCTTTTCTGGAATGAGTTGAACATGGACAATTGTATTAAAGTCTAACTCATCCACAAGGTATTAAATTAGTGTAAAATCTGTAGTTTCATCTTTGGTTTTGGAAATATGGATGAAGTTTTAATAGCCTCCAATCCACTGTACAGTAAGCCTCTGTTGTGGGGAAAAAAAAAAAACAACAAGGAGTCATGTGGCACTTTGAGACTAACAGATTTATTTTTCGCATGAGCTTTCGTGGGAGAAAATCACACCTCCTCAGATGCTTTGAAGATGGGTGAACTTACAGAAAGGAATGAAAGTAAAAGCAAGGGGGTGTAAAACATAGGATCAGGTCATACATTAACAGCAAATCAGAGCAGTTGTTAGGTTCAAACCACGGGAAGCCTGAAGTCAAATTACCTTTTGTAATGGGAAAAGAACCCATAGTCTCTATTGAGTATGACCTGATCCTATGGTTGACAGCACCTTGCATTTATTTTCATTCCTTTCTGTAAATTCACCCATCTTCGAAGCATCTGAGGAAGTGGGATTTTCTCCCACGAAAGCTCATGCGAAAAATAAATGTTAGTCTCAAAGTGCCACACGACTCCTTGTTGTTTTTTTGCTGGACTAGACTAACATGGCTATCTGTTGTGAAAACCTTGCAGGAGGCTGATTTGTGTGCAAGATTAATTGCTTCAGAATATTGAGGCAGAGAACTTATGGAAGCAGAATCTTCTCTCCTCTGTTAGACAGGAAAGGAAAGCTGTTCTGGACTTCACACTGTAAATAAAACAGCTGATTCTCATTTACATTAAAGATCTTTTACACAACTTTGGCCTTGGTGTTCTCCAAATCTTAGTTATCCACCTCTTGCCTTGACCAGAGTAATGTCCTATTCTGGCATCCTTACATATCTTTTCTTTAATCCTTGTTTGGTCTAACCAAAATACTGTTGCTAGTTTTCTTTGTGTGCCACCCTTACCAAAACACACACCCCTCAAAATTCCTTTATGGGTGTCCTTTCTTTTGTTGCTTCACATTCACCCTGCTTGTCCTTGTCTTCAGGACCTTGCTGTAATTTCATCTCAGTTTTGGATCTGATCTTGTCTGTCTTCTCTCTGGCTTCCTGTGATCCTCCTAGTCCTGTCTTTTTATTCCCAGTTCTTCCTATTTCAGATCCTGTTAATATCTTCGCTTTTTATTGCTGAAGAGATGGGGTATAATCAATTTTAGGGGTTTTGGTTTTTGTTTTTGTTTTTTTTTAAAGTGTGTGGTGTGTTAATTTGGCTGCACAGTTGACAGGAAAATATAGCTGTTCAGAAGCAAATACAGAACATTTTTGGTGCTTTAATATGATAAAATTAGACAACTAATTAAAATAGATGATATTTATTAAAAGGACTAAGTTTCCTTTTCAGGACAGCAGAAAAATTGTCAGTAAAAAAGTTTAGAGCAATATGACACATTGATAGAGCTTTTATGAGAGTCCTCCAAGACTATGGAAGAAATTCCTGGGGTATCTAAGCACTACTAGAAATATCTCATTGTACATGAGACATAAAAATAATTTTTAAAAAAATGTAATTTTCCATCAGAGGAGAAAGAAGGAAAGAACCATGAATGATAGTCCTATCATTTAATGAACTCCTAGAAGATGATGAGTTACCAGTGGGTAGAATTGGATAAAAGCAATCCAGGCCCCTTTGCAAATTTGTACCAGGAGACCTCCTCCCAACATATTTATAACTTCATGGTCTTTTCTCCACATGGAGTGACGGTAGTTCATCTTCTCTCCTAGAAAGGCAGAAATATGACTCCTCCTTTCTCCAAAGAGAAGCAGCGGGACCTTCCTCCCCTTGAAGCTATAGGGGCTAGAGAAGGTGTCCTTTGTCCCACAGTTGAGTGGCAGGGTGCCAGCAGGGATGTACCCCCAACAGTTAAGATATGTGTTTGGGTGGGTGGATCAAGACAGGCCTGCCTCACTCTTTTCCTCTCTTGCCAGACGCACACAGTCCTTTGCTGGAACAGTGTTGGTTGAATGTCTCCATCCAGAGTGGTAGGTCTTGGAGGTAACACCCTGTTGAGGGGCATGGGGAAGTTCATATCACTCAGAGCCATTGTTTTAGGCTCTCAGTAGACTTGGAAAGACATCACTGTGTTTGTCTTGTTTTCAGTTGTCTCTTCACAAGTATCAGGACTACAAACTTCTTTTTTGTAAATGAAAGCTGAAGTTTTGGAACACGGGAATGCTAGTTGTGGGCTGTGTCTTAATCTTGTCCCGGTGATGAGCATGGTGTCAAAACCTGAATATAATGGAACTAATTATTGCATCAGTTTTGTAGGCTTTTTTGAAAGCTGCACTAGCAGTTAGAAACTACTTTGAATTTTTGTTAAAATATTCCATGTAATTTTAAATCATCATGCCAACTTCTGTGGTTTTACTCTAACATTTTCTTGTTTATAAAAATATATGCCCTTTTCCGTCTTTTGGTAGCAAAAGATCAGCCATATGAACAAGGAAGACAAACGCCACAGGGGAAATAATGAAACAAAGTATCAACAAATGCACAGTTAAACTGAAAGTGAAGGTGTTTTCTCTGATCTTTGCTATAATAATCATGTGTATCCTTGGGGGGAAGGTTAAATGTTCTGATGCAAAAGTGTTGATTTTTAAGTTGGTGGTGCTTCTCTGTCTTTAGTTTAATTTCTGGTGGCTCCATAGTAGCTGGGCATGTGATAAAATGCAGGATTGTGTGTTCAGATACTTATCTTTGGTCTCTGTTTTATGAACGTCAGGTTGCACTTTGAATATATTTTCCTGATCTTTAACATAAGCATTTAAAATGACATTGAGCATATTCTGCTGTTTGCAGCTTTTGTGGGTGCTACTAAGTCTGCATTCAGAGATCGTATTTAACACCATCTTCCATAGGTGCTGGGAATGTTAATACAAATATAGTGACAAATTTCTAGCACAGTTGATGCGCTATGTTATTTTTTTCCTTTTTATTTACCTTTCAAAATCACTTTTTTTTTCAAAATGTGTTGACCATATAATGAAACTCATAAGACTGCTATAATGCTATCGATAATACCAGCTTGACCAGCCTTCATGAAACTTTCAGTTCAGCCTCCAGTAACAGGGCCAGTGATTCGAAATGTTTTCTTCTTGGGCAATGAGAACATCTAACCTACAAATCCAGGCTTTATAATTCTCACAGCCAGGATTTTGACAGCTTTGGAAAGAGCTTGTTCTAGAGATGTCCAAAACACTTCCATATAAAATAGAAAGGACTCTTCAAGGTTCACTTGTGCAGCAAAGTGGACACTTTCACCCTGTTGACAGAGCAATGTTGTATTTTTCCAACTGCATCAAACATCCCTAAACATCTGGGCTACTTAATGTTATTAAAAAGATCAGGGCTTTTTATCAGTTCTCTAGCTGTACCTTGCAACCTCATCAACACACCATCCTTCTGTTCAAGATCCCATCCTGGAATGGCTGGATTTCTTAAGGCTCTACTTCATGTACTCCTATCAGTGGGGGAACTCCCAGCCTCCTGGGGCCTCAAGGTGAAATTGGGTGGATTGATTTGTCCTCCCTTTGAGCAGTGGCCTAATGGTCTTTGCACTGTCTTTCCATGATGCCAGACTCTTTAGTGGAGTCTGTAGAATCGGGGAATTGCAAACGCTCATGGCAGTCTCCCACAAGACTGAGGTAATGCTTGATACCCATCCAGAATGTCTATCCAATGTGGGGTTTGACTTTCACCTAAACCTGATGATTCTTCTACTGGTATTTATTGGCCAAGTCCCACTCTGGTCAGCAGGAGTCTAAACATCACTCTTCAGATGTACACAAGGGCATTGCTCTTTACCTGGGTAGAATTAAGTATCCAATATTTCATCTATTTGTTACCGTTGTGGAGAGAATGAAGGCCAAACCATTTCATCTCAAAGCCTGTGTAAGTGGGTCTCAAGTTACATTAACATATGCTATCCAGTAGCTAGTTTAGATCCAGCAAGTCATGTCTGGGCTTATTATACTTGAACTCAGATGGTTTCTTTCAGAATTGTTCTTGGTTCAGAAATATGTATAGCAGGTGCTTGGGGATTGATTCATGCATTCTCAAAACACTGTCAAGTGATAGGGACATCTAGATTGAATGTCTCCTTTGAAAGAGCTGTTTTACAAGTTTACTACTTGTGCATCATGAAGATTGGAAAGTGTGTGGACAAGCACCCAAAAATGAAAAGTTACATACTTTACAGTAGCTGTGGATTTTCAAGATGTGTTTTCCATAATCCGATCTCCATGCCCACTTCTACTGAGTCTTACAAAACCTGGATTCTCTGTTAGTGAAAGAACTGAAGGATCAGCTAGCTTTCTCTGTGCCTTTTATTTTCGTGGAAGGATGGACACTAATGGTGGATGCTGGCCAAAAAATTCTGAACTTGAGTGCATGGTGTGCATGTGTATCAAAAGTGGAGTGTATATTTGTGTGTGTGTGTATTTATGAGCAGGTAAGGTACAAGTGTATTTTAAGACTACAGATTTATTTTTCGCATGAGCTTTCGTGGGAGAAAATCCCACTTCCCCAGATGCTTCGAAGATGGGTGAACTTACAGAATGGAATGAAAATAAATGCAAGGGGGTGTAAAACATAGGATCAGGTCATACAGAAACAGCAAATCAGAGCAGTTGTTAGGTTCAAACCACAGGAAGCCTGAAGTCAAATTACCTATTGTAATGGAAAAAGAACCCATAGTCTCAATTAAGACTTGCTTTCACAGAGTTTAGCTTGCATATTAATTCAAGTTCAGCTGTTTCTCTTTGAAGTCTTGATGTCCCTGCCACATTTCTGACGAATGTTGTTAACAAATCATTTATCGAGTGATTAGAAAGATGGAAGTGCTCAGTAACTGGTTTCTTTGTTCTGATTTCTGATATCAGCTCTGTGTTCATTAATCCTTTTGCGCAGCGATCGTCTTGCTTGTCCAATGTGTAAGGTGTTGGGGCATTTCTTGCACATGATAGCATAGACCACATTAGTGGATGAGCAGGTGAATGAGCCTTTGATGGAGTAGCAGGCTTGATTAGGACCTATGATGGTATCTGTTGTGCAAATATGTGAGCAGACTTGGCAGCGTGGTTTGTTGCAGGGGTGTGTGCCTGCTTCAGTGTTTCTGTTGTTAGATCTGTAGCTGCTGGTGAATATCTGTTTAAGATTCGGTGGTTGTCTGTAGGCTAGGAGAGGTCTGGCTCCCAAGGCTTGAGAGAGAGAGGGATCATCTTTTAGAATAGGCTGTAGGTCCTTAATGATCTGTTGTAGAGGTCTGACTTGGAGATTGTATGTGGTGACTGGTGGCATTCTGTTGTTTTCTTTCTTGGGCCTTTCTTGTAGTAAATGGCTTCAGGGAACCCGTCTTCCCCTGTCAATTTTTCTTACTTCACCGGGTGGGTACTGTAGTTTCAAGAATGCTTGATAGAGATCCTCAAGATGCCTGTCTCTGTCTGAGGGATCAGAGCAGATGCGGTTATATCTTAGGGCTTGGCTGTAGACAATGGATCATATGGTGTGTTTAGGATGGAAGCTCAAAGGATGTAGGTAACTATACCAATCAGTAGGTTTTCGGTACAGGGTGTTGGTGATGTATCTATCCCTGATTTGTACTGTAGTGTCAAGAAAGTGTATCTCCTGTGTGGAGTGTTCCAGGCTCAATTTGATGGTGGAGTGGAAATTGTTGAAATCTCTGTGAAAATCTTCAAGAGCATCCCTGCCATGTGTCCAGATGATAAAGATGTCATCAATGTAGCACAAGTAAAGAAGAGGTGCCTTGGGATGAGACTTGAGGAAACGTTGTTCTAAGTCTCCCATAAAGATGTTGGCATATTGTGGGGCCATGCGGGTGCCCATAGCAGTGCCACTGATTTGGAGATATAAATGATCCTCTAATTCAAAGTGGTTGTGGGTGAGCACAAAATCACAAAGTTCAGTCACAAGTTGTGCTGTGGCATCATCTGGGATGGTTCTTCTAATAGCTAGTAATCCATCCTTGTGTGGGATGTTGGTGTAAAGAGCTTCTACATCCATAGTGACCAGAATGGTGTTTTCTGGAAGTTCTCCAGTGGACTGTGTTTTCCTCCTCCTAGAGCCTGTGCCACTGTGCTACTTGGTCTAGCAGAAAGGATCTATGGGCAGTTCCTTTCAGAACTCCTTAATACCACTCTTTGCAGTGACCATATTCTTTTGCTGCTAAGGAGAATGGCCTGTAGAGAGTGATTACCTTCCACATTGTCTCAAGTACACGGTCCTTCTGTGTTTCAGTCTGTTCGTGGCATCTGAACTCTGAACTTATCAAGCTGAGTGATTTAAAGGTAGGCAGCTGTGTGGATGCTAGCTGTGTTCAGTTTGTTCAGCAACTTCCTATTTTAAACAGCTTTTTTGTTTTCTTTTAAAGAAAATAAGATTGTGCCTTAAATGTTGTTAGGTGTTTTAATAAACTAAAAGAAAAAATCTGTGGCTATTTCAGTCTTATGGGCTTGATCCTGTAACATAAACCACTACACATGTGCACAGCATGCATGGCGTGTCATTGAAGTCAGTGGGAGGCTTCATCCTGCATGAGTACACGGAGCTGGACTAGAAGACCTCTCGTGGTTTCTTCTAGTCCTAATATTCTATAACTTTGTGCCCAAGAATCTGTCTGTGCTTTCCCATTCTGCTTACAGAGTAGAAGTCCGTTACTATTTCATTTGTATTACTGCAGCGCCTAAGAACTGGTCACTGTTCTTGGGTTAAGTGATGTACAAACACAGATAAAAAAAGACAGTCTTTGCCTACGGGTACTCGGTTTGGCGCATCAAATAGGAAGTGTGAGGTTTTTTATTTTTCTCAGAATCCCAGTGTGGTTTAAGATGTGATGATAATTACATGTTTAAACAGAAGCTGCATACTTGGACTCCATTCTTTTCCCTTTTTCTCTTTTTGGTTGTTATAAGTATTGTCTGCGGTGGCTATGATCAAATGTAGTAGCTCCTTTTATCTTTTCTTAGCTTTCAGTATAGCTTTCCTCTGTGGTTATGAGGTGACTTGGGGGGTTCTGAATGTGCGAAGATACAGTACTGTCTATGTAAATAGCTGACTTGGAACTTTTCTAGCTGCTGAGAGTCAAAGGTGTATGTTAGGATGCTTTCATCTTCATGAGTGATAAGACTAGGATTTGGTTGAGTTCTGTTGCCATCATAGTTCATTGGTCTGAATGAATGCCTTTGACTAGCTGTGTCTATATTAAATTAGCATGTGTCTTCTCCGTACACATTTTGTGTGTAAATGTCTTTAAAATAAATTGAGAAATGACATGCAAATAATTCATTATGACTGTGACTTCAGAAAAGTCTGCATGTATAGCCACATGATATCTGCAGTTTTGCACATTGCACAAGCTAAAAAATTCATTATGGAAATATAACATTTCTGCAGTGTTGACCAAATTAAGGTGAACCATTAATCTGAATTTTTGGGCTCTTTTTTTTGTTTGGTCTAAAGTCTTGGTTATGACACTGTTGAGGGACATGTTATTCTCTCTTGTCAGAAGGGGATGCAAGAGGAAGAAAATTCTGAGCTTACTGTGGCTTGAAGTATCATTCAAATTCTTGCACCAGAAATTTTTTTTTTTTTTTGAGAATTTTGGAGGTAATGAGTTGTTGAATATTCAGTCAGCTCTTGGCATTTGTTATAAGTTCACTCAGTTTAGTACCAAGTGTTTTCCTAAGGTATGTGCTCTCACAGGCATTTATACATCTATTTATACCTCCAGTGGATTTTCAGATTTCACATCCATATGTTGAGGTAGAAATAATAATTGAAATAAAGATTCATAATTTGGTTTTATAAATGCCTTTAGATTAAAGCTTCCAGAGTTTGACATATGTGATTTGAAAGGTTCAAGAAACAAAGGAATTAGTAAAAATAGTTAAACTTCATATGTGGATTTTTTTTTTGCACTTTAGATCTTCACTCTGTTTTTCAGTGCTTATATGTTTTTTAATTGTTTTTCTCTTTAGAGATTAAAAGAATGCTAATGGAACAGCCGTTTCTCTGAAGTTCAGGTTTTCAGGCTGGCTTCTACAATGGGTAAGTTATAAATAAATGGAATCGAATTAAGTTGTTACTATGGCTTAATTCCTAGTAAAAAGAACAAGATCATTTGTGTAATGGACATTATTTGTTATTATGAAGGCGCATGTCCTTGCTTTGATAGTTAAATTTAAATTGGTATTTGTACTTAAAGCAGGTGTTCAAACATCTTGTGTATGAAGAAGATAGCAAATTGTTGCCAAAATTAGTGTTTCTTCTTGTAGAATAAAATTTAAAGAAATATATGTTGAAAGGGGGAACATTTTTTTCTTCAAAAATGGTTTTAATCTAATCTGGGACTACAAACACTCACATTCATTCATTGTAAACATAGTTGTTGCCTAGTTTTGCTACATAGTCCCATTTTGTAGTATGGCTCTTGAGGGACACTTCAGATATCCTGTCACGTGAGCAAGCATGCCCACCTCCTGTTTGGGCCAAGTAAGCCTCAGGGGGTACAGCTTCCTGTTCAAAGTCAATGTGGCTGACCTTTTCCTGAGCACAATATAGCCTAATGGTCAGGGGCAATAGAACTGCCTCTTCCTTCAGGGTGTGATGGTCTGATGGCCAGAGGCAGTATATTGGCCTTAGTGCACAGGGCGGCAAGGCCAGGGGCCAGAGTCAGGAAAGTAACTCCTTCAGTCAACTCAGGATTGCCTAATGGCCAGAATCAATTAGCCAGGGGTGTCAAACTCAAATTGCCACAAGGGCCACATGAGGACTAGTACATTTACCCAAGGGCCACACCACTGAAACTTTTTCATACAACAATACGAAGTATAGTCAAAATGAAAAAAATGAAGAGTAGCATGTGTATGCCAAGAGAAGGTATAAGCAAGAATTACTTCCATTCAAGATGGAGGTATCATTAGGAAGATGAAAGTAAGTAAGTAAACACACATTAAATTTTGCATTATCAATTATTTGAGAAATTCTAAGTGTGGTTTCAGGCTGCAGGAAATAACTTTAGGGGCTGCATGTGGCCCAAGGGCCATGAGTTTGAGACCCCTGCAATAAAGTAACCCACCTGTGTGGGATCATGTAGCCTGCTGATACATTGGGGAAGTGTGATGCCACATAGGAGGCATATGGCACCTGGGGTGGGGCGGAGAGAGGTCATGCCCTCCTTGCTCCTCCAAGCCACATCCCTGAGCCCTGGCAGTGGCAAGGGTAATCACCACCAAGTCAGCAGGGATCCTCTCAAAATATACTGATTAGTTCCCCAGTACTCCCACTGTAGCAGTGTTTAAGTCCTTTGGGTGGAGTGCTCATTACACTGTCTTCTGTGGCAATCTGGTTCTGCCATGCAACACCAGTTTCTGTTGTTTGAATCAGAAAGCAAGCAAGAGAACTTACCTTCTGAACACTCTTCTCATCTACCATACAGAACCCAGCTTCACTATAGACACCAGGCATACCACCCCTCTGATTCAAAACCTTCCTGGTTTGGGTAACCGTGGTATCAGTTACTAGGCCGTTTGCCACTATGTGGTATATAAGGACCCAACAGGCCTATAGGCATCAGGCCCCTGTCACCTCTAGCATTGCATTCCAACAGCCAAGGAAGTACCCTCCTTTAGCTGCTGCTGTGAGCGTTTCTGAGCTCTTCAAGCAGTCAAGGTAGGAGACGGAGGTCAAAGTTGAGGATGAAGTGAATCCTCTAGCTCCCTTCTCATTGTCATTGCCAGACGAGGAGGTGGTGTCCCTTCTTCCATCTTTGGGGGATGATTTTAAAATGTTCTAGGATTTTGCACAGATGGTGGCAGATATGCTCCACGTACATTTACAAGAGGGGTGTGAGTTGCCCCACAATCGTGTAGACACTCTACATTCCTCCAGCTCTTCCAGAGTGGCCCTCCCTATTAATGAGGCTCTGCTGGACCCCACCCTTGGTGAAATGGGTCTTTAGCTGTATTACATTTTGTTTTTGATAACAGGATTTAACACCCCTATGTTTAATGTGTGTGCATTCTACAAGGCTGGCCTTCCTTGTGTGCTGCCACCTCCAAGTGTATCCCTATATCATTAATCTGTAAAACAGCTATCTGGGCACCTGTACACACCTTTCTGGACACTGCTATGCTGGGGGATTCAGCTGCACATCCCAAATTCAGTGTCACTGTACTATCATCTATATCAGACTTGATTCTGAAGCCTGTCTCCAGTGGTGGGCACTGCTTGGGAATCACCTACAGTGGATCCTCAGGAACACTACTTGAAGTTACTCACCTCATGCGATAACAATGGTTCTTCAAAATGTGTATCCCTAAGGATGCTCTTTAACCCACCCTCCTTCTCTGTACTTCAGAGTTCCAATAGCTGATTCTGTGGCAGAGAAGGAGCTGAGGATGGATTGCCTGTGCATGCTGGCAAGCCTTGTGGCAGTGAGGAGCAGTGCATGCATGGGTGGAACGGCTTGCTATCAGAGTGCTCCAGTTAACAGCACAGGACATGGATGCTGTCAAACTCATTCAATGTGGGGGGCCACACTGGAAGGCAGGACACCTATCACGGGCCATATGGCTGCACGGGCTCCCCAATCTTTTCTCCTTCCTCAACTTGTGTGGCTCTTGCGTTCCGTAAGTTTGGCCACCCCTGGTCCAAAGAAGGCAAATCCTTGAAAATCCTGTAGTTCGCAGGTTAGCCCCATTCCTGTGGTGTGCACCCAGCAGCCGCAGCAGCTGGGTGGGTCTCAGTCCGTTGTTCAGTCCCAAGAGAATAGTTCCAGAGGAGGGTGTTGGATGCATACAGATTGAAAACTAAAGACAAAATGGAGATGGATCCCCTGCCTTTTATCTCAGAGTCCCTGCCAGATCAAAATGGAGTTGGGCCACATGTTCAGTCTGGGTAACTGGTCAAACAGGTTTCTTCTTGGGCCCACTGCAGCTGGGAGCCCCCTGATGGGCCATCAAGAGGAACAGCAGTTTTGCAGACACCCAGTCTGGGATTGCTTTAAGAACAAATCACTTGGAACACACATAAAAACAAATAGATTTCTGATTTCTAATTTCTAATACAGGCATGATACCTACATATAAACCATACACTCATTCTTGGCAGATTACAGCCTTTCTGTTGACACCAAACATGGTATATCACATGTGGATTATTGCAAATATGAAAGATAACCATAAACAGTCCCGCAGACCCAGACAGCCTCATAGACACATCTCAAAGTACCATTGTTACTGCACAAGATGAGTAACTGCTTCTTCCTTTCTTTTTAAACAGACACATTTTGGTAAGCCTGCTACTTGGATTGGTTGGTGTGGTGATATGCAGATGTAGTCTTGTTAAACTGAACTGATGGATAATATTGCTGTTTGCATTGGTGTTAACTAACAAAAATGAGGGAGAGAAGCTTCCTTGAACTGGTTTTTTTCCCTCATTTAAAACACACAATTTAGAATTTTCCTAGTAGCAGAAGACTCTTCTAGGTAGAGCTGTTTTGGCATAAAGATTATAATCTTCCTAAACCACTCGTTTTAAATTCTTTGTCTCAAATCATTTTCCCGCACAAACTCTTGAGTAACTCATTACTGCTTTTGGATAATAATGATAGTTACCATTTTAGCTGCTTCAATTGTGTGTAGACTGCACTCTTAGGGTTAGTAGATACAATATTTTATTATTTTATTGCCTTGCAGTATTAAGAACAGTAAATGGAATTTTTGAACTTGCCTTGTGTTTTTTGTCTTTAAATAACTGAAGAGTTTACCATAAGTCGATTTTTATTTTTGAGTTCAGATTGGTCAATAAGTAAAAATGGATTACTGATGTTTATCTAGAGCTCTGCAAAACTCAAAAGTGTGTCACTTTCACCAACAGAAATTGCACTGTTGGTCGTGAATGCCCCAAAATTATCCAAAGACCCTTGAGCATGAATGCCCAAAACTTAGACAGACAAGTTGGTTAAAGTAATCCTTTACCTTTACTTTGTCTATCTGATTTTTGGGCATTCATGTACAACAGTCTTTGGATTATGTAAAATATAAATTAAGATTTTTATTTTTTAACTTTACCTTGAACAGTAGTTTATACACAAACCAAGTTTGTATTTTACTCTTCTCAACCCTTTTTGAGTGTTTGGGGTAAGCCACAGCTTCTCTAAAAGGACCATAACAGTGAAATACTGAGCTGCTGTAAATCCCAATACAAGTTATTTAAAGAAGACAGAAATTAGCTAGATGAACGTGGAATCGTTGTTATCCACAGCTCTTCCTTTGCTTGTGCAAGGTGATGTTGACACAAATGAACATTATCAGTTGCAAGCCCTGTAGCTGAGCGGTCACTATCATATTTGTGGATCACATCTGATTTAGCACTCTTCGGATTGGAGTACTTTAATTTTGCTTGCTTCCTACTTCTGCAAAGTTAACATTATAACAAAATTGCATTTCACAAGGGTGTTTGTCAAGGGTCATAAAATTGAATCTTTGAACCTGTCATTCATTTGTGCATAGGACCAATGCAGCCATTAATATTTAACTGTGATAACCTAATAGAGCTCTTCCACAGAGCTGCCTGTAGTGAATGGTATTCTATTAAAACATTAGAGACTAAACTGTTTGACCAATGGCGTTGTTCATACTGTTGTTTGACTTTGTGTAGTACTCCAAGGAGGGTTATCACATTCAAAATGTGAATTCCAAGACTAATCATATCATATATATTATAAAGAGATTAAGGGGGAACATGAGTGGTCTTCAAAAACTTGAAAGACTGCCATAAGTCAGGCTAACTGATCTATAGTTCACCTCATTCTCTTTCCCCTTTACAAAGGGCTATGTTAGCCCTTCTCCGGTCTTCTGAGATCTCTCTTGTCATCAGCTAATTTCTTCAATATGCTGGGGGTGAATGGTGTCCAGCACTACTGGCTTGAATTCATTCAGATTGGTCAGAAGATCTGTGTTCTTTACTTATCCCAGTCTGTACCCTTTCCCTTTATTGTCTACATCTGTTTACTCTGCACCCTTATTACCACTGTGTGTCCACATGCCATCCCAGATGGGGGGAAGCAAACTGGAAGTGTGGTCATGGTCAGAGGGCTGTGGCCAGGGACTGAGATGGGGATCAGAGTCCTGGGGACCAAGGCTGGGAAAGGGAACAAAGCACTAGGATCTGAGGCGGCAGGAGGCAGGGACTGAGGCTGAAGAACAAAGCAGAGCTTGGGGCTGGGTGGTGCTCTCTACCCAGCGTACCATGGGGTCTGACCTGGGTCTTCCTCTGTGCTGCACAAGAAGGGTGTACCCCACAGTTTGGGGGCTTCTGGTCTATGGTAACTTAGCTAGTCATCCAATCATATGTAATTTTTTGTGAGAAGACTGGAGCAAAGTAGTTGATGAGCAGCTCTACTGTCCTCCCCTTTTGCCTTGTCCATTCACCTTCTCCAATGAACAGCAGAGCCACACTGTCTTTGATCTTTCTGAGCATACATGGTTCATTTAGATCAGGGGTTTCAAACTCAAATCACCATGAGGGCAGCGTGAGGACTAGCATGTTAGCCCAAGGGCTGCACCACTGAAACCTTTTCATACAACAATACAAAGAATAGTCAAAATGAAAAAATGAAGAGTAACATATATATGCCAAGAGTAAGTAAGTAAAGAATTACTTCTGTTCAAGATGGAGGTATCATCAGTAAGACAAAAAGTAAGCAAGTAAATGCACTTTAAATTTTGCATTATCAATTACAGTGGGGACCCGTTAATGCGTGGGTGTTGGGGGACAAGCCCCGCGACCGCGCGTTAAACGGACCACGCGCAAACGGGACCGCGGCAAGCAAACAAACAAATAAATCAGAGTGCAGCACTAGAAGGCTCACTCTACCTGTTTCTGCACCCTTGCCAACTTCCCCTTTTAGCTAGCGTGCCGGACTCCTTAAGTTGCTACTCACTTTGCGCATTTCCATGCCCAGGCCAACACCCGCCTTTAGGCACCGCGCGTTAGTGAGTCCCATGCATTAAGTTAATGGCTTCGGGGGACGTGACCAGAGCGTGCATTAAGCAGATCCGCGTGCAAACGTGTCACGCGTTAACGGGTCTCCACTGTATTTGAGAAATTCTAAGTGTTGTGAGCCACAAGAAATAACTTTAGGAGTCGCATGTGGCCTGCAGGTCCTGAGTTTAACACCCCTGATTTAGACAATTCCCTGGGTTCTAGTTCTTCACAATCTATGAACTTTGCAGTAGAATTTGTGCTGAAGCTACTTACTTAATCCAGCACCAAGAAAATCCAGAGAAAAGTTCTGCATTATGCTACTAATATTTTTTGCCTGAGTAGTGTGACGTTATTTCTTTCCTTACGCCTCCAAGTGTTTGATATATTTGTGACACATCTGGAGTATACCAAACATCAGGGTACACTAGTGGTTCCCAACATTTTTCTCTGCCGTGGCACACCTTGCTACCTTTAATTAATTTGAGGCACACCACCATGTAGTTTCCAAATGAACTCATAAATATTTATGAGCCAGTGAGCCAATCCAGAGCTCCTTGAGTGGTTTTTCAAAAAATTTTGTGGTACACCTGCTCAGGCTTGACAGCATAGCAGTGTGCCGTTGCACACTGGTTGGGAAACACTGGTGCAGACAGAAGCGACCATCATGATTTGGATTTAGGTAAATGAAGGATACATCTCTAACCAACCCTCTAAACCTCAACACTTTTTCTTGTCTGGTGTTTGTCCATTTTATTGTGGCAGTTGGATTAATTCTGAGTATTAGTCAGCTCCTTGTTTTACTGTGGTTCCACCATTGCTAACCAGACTGGCTTCTAACTTTTCCTTCAATGAGACATACTGAGGCAACCCCTTTTGTCTTTGAATCCTCCCGTGCTCCCCTTTGGTTTAGTAAGCTGCAGGAAAGATGGATCTAATGTAAAGCTGCTGTAAGGATAAATCTAATGTATGAACTACGCTTGGTGCAATCAACAGTTGTTAAATAGCATGGCTCCTTTCTTTAGAGTTTCTTCCAAGGTGTTGCTTTTTCAGTGTTCCCAAGTTGTACTGGTTTCTGTTGAGGAAGAATGATATCCACTTTAAACTCCTAACTTTTGATCCTTCTGGGCTACAGACAAATGCTACCATAATATATGAGATCTTTACAACTGAAGAGCTCATGTTTTTCTCTCATTTTTCTAAGAATTTGACATGAAACAGCCTTTGAAATCCCTTTCCTAGTTACACAGTCTACCGCCATATCAAGGTAAATTTGTCAGTCTTAATTTGTTAGGCTGTTGCTTTTTAATTTTTTCATAAATTTAAAGTTAGATACTTTTATTATTAATTTCCTTAAAGACTGCGGTTTGATGTTACGTCCTGGAAACTAATTAAATGAAGAATGTTGGTTTATAATTGCAGTATGCTAGCCTCATGATCCTTTATTTTTATTAAACTAATTGTGATATGTATATGTGCTGTTTTTAAGATTTTACTAAGGCTTTACTTTCCTACTCAATTTTTAAATGTAGCTTTCAAGTGAAACAATGATTTGGACTTCTGAATGTGTGTCTGTTTTGAGTTTTGTTTTGTTTTTTCTCTCCCACAAACAGATGATCAGCAGGATTTGAATTCAATTGAGCAACAAGCTTTGAATTCAATCATGCAGGATTTGGCTGTCCTTCATAAGGCCAGTCGTCCTGCATTTCCAGTAGAAGAAGCAGGAAAACCAAAGTCATCTTCACCCAAAAAACAGGTAGTTTTCATCATTCTTATCTAACACAGTGAAAAGTGTGTATCACACTGTGCCTTCCATAATTATCCAATTGCAAGACTAAAGTTAGAGTTAAATGAGTTGTTCTGGTCACCTGTGGATGCTGCAGATTTCTTTGTGCATATTTTTTAAATTCGTTATGAAATGAAGAGTAATTTTTCAGGACAGATTCTAAACACACACATACTAATGAATCTGGTAAAGGTAAACCATCCTTTTCCTGTTCTTAGATTGTAAGTTTAAAGATCATGATCTGCAAGGTATAGTAATTGTCAAGATCATATGTTAGTCTGGTTCAGTCTTTTTCATTGACTTGTTTTAGGATATTTATTTTAAAAGCAGGGCTTGCTACCATTCCTTCTTTGAATTGTTTCTTTATACTGAATTTAATTAATTATGTGTGTGTGTGTGTGTGTGTGTGTGTGTGTGTGTGTGTGTGTGTGTGTGTGTATATATATATGTATGTATATATGTATATAATGTATATTGGATTATTTAAATTACATCTAATTGTGTAAGTAAATAGTTTTTAAATAAGCTCCTGAAAAGGGTACAGTAGTCTGGAAAGGTTGAGAGCCACTATATTAAGGGATATCTACAGTGAAGGATGTATATAGAGAATGTATTGAAAGGTTTTTTCTACTTGTATTTTCCTTCACAAATACCAGGTTCTGTGAATGCTTTTTTCCAAAGACACAATGGGCAGCTGGAGAGCTAGTGGAGATTGTGATATTGCAAAAGAGAATTGATAAAGTTGGAACAATAAGGTAAAGGGATTTTTAGTCAGAATATTGAAATTTTGGATTTATTTTGGAAAAAAAAATCACAAGCCTTCTGGGATCTTCTTAAAGAAGTAACAAGGCTACAGTTTTTCCCCTTTGGTGCAGCAGGTTACCCTCAATGTACATGTTATATAAGGGCATGTGAATAGTATTGCTCCTGAATAGTCACATAAAATTAAATGGTGGTTTATTGTATTGGGCCCTGAAATGGTGATCTGTCAAGATGTTTGGATTTTTACGCATTACTCTATTTTATCTTTACTGTTTAGAGTCCTGATAGATAAAGCACAAGATGGGATTCTAGTTGTTCTCAGTTGCAGACCATTAAATCATAATAGGAAACAGGATGACGACCTCATTGCTCACATGTTAAACAAGTGTAGGGCAAGGAGCCACATGATTATGGAGAACTTCGGCTTGACTGGCATGTGCTGGAGGTCTAATGCTGCTGTTACTAAAAGATCCCTGGAATTCCCAAACATTATAGATGGCAGTTTTCTAACTCAAAAAGCATTTCAGCTACTGTGGGAGTAATCCCTTTATTAGACCATGTCCTAAGAAATAAAAAGGAACTGATTACCAAACTAAAAATTAATGATAACTTAAGTGCAAGTGCTCATGACTTGATTACATTTATAATGGCCTGCAGAATAAAGTCCAAATCATAGATACTTAGTCCTTGAACAGGGGCAATGTCCTAAAGCTGGAAACGGTTATGCACCAAATCAGCTGGGAGAAATAATTTAATCATAAAAATGTGACTGATAATTTGAAATCATTTAACACTACCTTACATGCCCACAGAGCCACAATCAACAAACAAGGCTGTAGTGTTTTTTTGTTTTCCTTTATTTTCAAACTTGTCTGATTTAGAGGGGAAGTGACTACAGCTGTAAAATATATAAGCATGTATATTAAAGATAATGAAGATTTTTAAATAATTATTTTTAAATTACAAATAAAAAGAATCCTGACGATAGTACTGGGCCATTAGTAGATGGAAATGATACAATTATTAATAATAATGCAGAAAAGCACATGTATTTAGTACATATTTCTATTCCATTTTTGAGGAAAGACAGATAACATATGGTGATAACACTCTTTCCATTCAACTAATATCTGGAGAATGTTAAACAGAAGCTGCTAAAGATGGCCACTTTTAAATCAGCATGGCCAGATAATGTGCATCCAAGAATTTTTAAGGAGCTGGTGGAGGAACTTGCTGGACTGATAAGATAGATTTATATGAAATCTGGAAGTTCCAGAAGTCTGAAAGAAAGCTAAGATTGTGCAAATTTTTAGAAATGGTAATTGGTGCGAACCAGGTAAATTATGGGCCTCTGAGCCTGGCATTGATCTTGGGCAAGATAATAGAGTGGCTGATGTGGAACTCAATAAATAAAGGAGGACAATTTTATTAATGCAAATCAACATGAGTTTAGGGAAAATAGATCATGTTAAACTAAGTGAGGATTGTATGTAGTTTTATTCTAATTAATACATTTATTACTAGACCTGGAAGAATACCTAAAATCATCATTGATGACATTTGCAGATGACACAAAAATAGGGAGAGCAGTAGATAATTGAGAAGAAAGGTCGCTGACTCAGCCATCTGAATTGCTTGGTAAAGGGGGAGCAAACAAATATGCATTTTAATTTGGCTAAATATCAGTAAGTACATCTTGGATCAAAGAGTGTTAACTGTACTTACATGGTAAGGGACTCTACCATGAGAATTAGTGACTCTGAAAAAGAATTAGGAGTCATGATGGATAACGAGCGAACATGGCTCTGCTGTGCAACTGTATCCAAGACAGCCAATGTGATCCTGGGATGCATAAACAGGGGAGTCTCCAGTAGGAGTAAAGAGATTATTTTACCTCTTTGTTTAGCACTGATGTGCCCCTGTTCGAACACTTTGTCCAGTTCTGGTGTCCATAACACAAAAAGAGGTTGGAGGGGGTTCAAAGAAGAGCCTTGAGAATGATGAAAGGATTAGTAAACATGCCTCTCAGGGGTAGCTCTCAACCTTTACAAACTACTGTTCCTCTTTCAGGAATCTGATTTTTCTTGGATACCCCAAGTTTACTCTCAGACTACTTGCTTACAAAATCGGACATAAAAACAGAAAAGTGTTACAGTGCATTATTACTGACAGTTTGCCTACTTTCTCATTTTTACCATGCCATATCATTATAAAATGAATCAATTTGAATATAAATGTTATACTTACATTTCACACAAAGAAAGAGGAGAATAACTTACACATCATAAATTCAAATGACTGTGTAATCTTGCAGGCCATTTGATTGAGAGGCCAGCCTATAAGTAGAGGAAACTCTTTTTTTCTCGTGGTTATCAAGTTCCTATTTAATTTGATTTCACTGATGCATTATATTATAGCGTCTGTAATTAGTATGTGATTTTTCTCACATAAATGTTTGGTTTACTTACAAATCAATCTCTTCAGCCTCATGGCTTTCTTGTCTTACCGTATCTGATAGCAGAAGAAATCATCTTTCACTTGTCTGTGCTGGTTTTTGCCAAAATCAACATTTGTTTTTCCCCCAGGAAGTTGGGGGGGGAGGGGGACAGTATAAAAAAACCTTATGATCCATCTAAAGGTTAAATGAGAACATTGAGTGTGGTTTTATGTTTTTCAGAGTGCAAATTTGTCACCAACTTACTATTTTTTATTACGGTTTTCATTTTACGTGTACAATTTCTCATTACAGAATGATGTTAGAGTCAAATTTGAACACCGAGGTGAAAAAAGGTAAGGCAGGAAAAGATCAACAACTTTAATGCACTTCCGTTGCTTGTTTGTGGGCTCTGTTGCCTAGTTCTCTGTTAGTGTCCCAAAGAAACTGTTATAAGTTTGTCATAGAAATTGATGTACATACATAGTTTAAGGGAAGTAGAATGTTCAGGACAATAAACAGAAGATAGAAATGTATAATTTAAAGAAAACTAATTGCAAATGGTTGAATGTGGAACTTGTATTATATTTAAAGCTGCATAATTATCTTATTAGTGAATGTCTTGCCAAATTGCTTACATATTTTGACTTTTAAAATAGATCTGTCTAGCATAGAGTAATTAAACAAACCAGGAATGTAAGCTTCAAATATAAGATGATTTGCATATGTGGTTAGGAGTTGCTGCAGTATGTTCATGGATATGGTAGATGAAGTGAGATAGCAAAATGTCCTAAACTGGCTCCTCAGAGGTATTTTAGCTGCATAAAGAATTTATAGTCATTTTTGAAATACCATATTTGCCTGTTGTTATAGCTGGGGGTTTTCTTGCTGTGTGTGCTAGTCACTAGTAGCAATGATATAGAACAAGGGAACAAGTCTGATTTAATGTTCAGAAAAAATGATCATTATGTCAGAGGAGTAACTGACCCGGAGCAGTTCTGACATCATCAACAGAAATGCGTAGGCAAACTTTAGCTGCAAAGTCCAGATAAGCGAGTTGAGCAATTTGTGTACTTCTCCAGAAGGCCAGGCTAATCTGGATGCTGCTTCCAGTCTTAAGCTGTATTAAATTCATATTTTTAGAGTGAAAAATGGGATTTAGAATTTTTTTCATTGCATAGTTGGCTTTATATCCTTTTGGTTGGCCATGGGATTGTCAAATGTGATTTGCTTCTATGTAAATTTGAAAGACTGGACCTGATTCTTTAAATGTTTTCACAGGAACATCTTTTTATTCACATGAGTGAAGTCACTGAGATTATCAAGTGTAAAGCTGCTCATGTGCATAAGTGTTTGCAGAATCAAGCCCTATGTTGTTAAGAAAATAAAACATTTTGATCCATCCTATTTATATGGACTGTGGTTTTGTGTGGCAATCCTAACAGACAGTTCTGCTATAGGGAGGTCTTTTGAGATTTATAACTGGGCTGTTCTGTTATTCAAATATAACTTCATGTTGGGGCAGAGAGTGATCTATGCAAAAGGTTTAAAAAACAAAATTAAAACTAAGATAGAATAGAATACAATAGAATCATAGGGCTGGAAGTGTATGACTCAGTCTTGCCTTTGAGGTCTCCTGCTCTCCTTCACTTTCATGCCTTCTTTTTGTATCTCCTTTGCTTGGAACTCCATTCCTGAACTGTTCTGTCAGTCCTCACATCTACTTTCCAAGTACTTCTGTCAGTGTACTACCACCACAAGGCCAGTAAATCCAATGTCGTTCTGGGGTGAAGTGATCATAAATTAAACTGTTCGGAAATTAATGAAAAGAAAACCTCAAACAAAAAATCTGTCATCTATTACATAAATTGTAAACCCTTTTTAAAGCAAAGACCTTTATCTTCATACTGGTGAGTGTGGAACATCAATATTCTATGATATTCTGGACCAACACAGCTACAACTGCCAATAGGTAATGATGGACAGACCAAGTCCAATATGCAGGTTGAGCTGTTTTGTTCTGTCTGAGAACATATCCAAAGATACCAGGATCATGTTGCACAAAGGAAATATAGTTACACAGTGATTACACATTTTGAATGGTGCTTTCACATTGTTATAAAATAAGAGGTAAAAAGGAGGAGTCAGAAGCTGTTCATGAATTCCTAAATTGGTAGCCAAAGTCTTCTAGTGGGCAAAGCTCCAAGCTTGCTGATTCACAATTTAAGTGACAAAAGGAAGAAAAACTTTCCTTAATGACCCAGATTCCGTCCTTTCTCTGAGAAAACAGTGTTGTTACTGGTATATCAGTTAATGAACAGACAGATAAAAGGGACCATTAACCCCTGTTAATTCTCGAATGTAGTATCCATAAAATTCAAATTCATAAAGTTTTCCTCTGGATTTGTGGTTCATATCTTCGTTGGTAACTTATAAAAGATAGGAAGCAAAGTCATCTTTATATGGCTTTTCTGGCAAAATAATTTAATAGCTTCTATTCGAGAGATGTCCTGGAAACTCAGCATGATGTACATGTAGGATCTTTTCATGTCAGTGGCATTCAGCTAAGAGAAAATCTTTGATTTGTGTTGATAACACATCTTTTAGAAACTTCTAAGGAGGTTTTACCTAAAGATACACTGCCAGTATTAATGGTATTAACAATGTAACTATATTGTGTCTTTTAAATTTTTAAGCTGCCCTCCTGACCCTAGAAAATCTGTTAGCTGTAATTCTAACTTTCTGCTGCTGAGTCTAATACTAGCCTACATGCTGCTTTTGTTAGGGCAGGTCTGCCTGTGAATGTAAATCAGTGCAACTGCAGCACATCTGGTGAAGATGTTGTAAGCCTATTAATAACTCTGCCTCTGTAAGAGTATGTTTGCAGGAGAAGTTCTGCCAACACAGTACTGTCTGTGTGGCAGGTTAAGGTTATTTAATTACTTCACTTGGGAGTGGGTTTTTCACACCGCGGAGCAACATAATTATACCAAAGTAGGTACCGTATGTAGTGTAGACCAGGTCTCAGTGACATTTGTCTCCACAGTTCTGCTTAGTTCTGTTAAACAAAAGTTATTGAATTATACAAGAATTCTCTGCTCTGGAATACTTGGAGTATGGACACCAAAATGGAGCAATATGCAAGCAACTAAAACACAGATAGTAGACCTAATTTTATGCCAGCTAACTGTGCTCCTTTTAATTTTTTACTTTAAAAGATACTTCTTTGATTTATTGGGCATATTAATATTCCAAAACAACCAGCAAATGAACAGGTTTTTCTTTTTCCTGGTATCAGTTAAATAAACTTAATTTTAAGATTACTCATGGATAATGCATTAATAATCAATGATTCTTTCCAATTAGTGAAAAAATTCTCCAAAAATTAATTTTTGTTACAGGATCCTACAATTTCTCAGGCCTGTCAAACTAGAAGATCTTGCATCTAAAGCTAAAGTTGCATTTGGACAGCCTATGGACTTGCATTACAGCAATAATGAGGTAATACTTTGCCTTCCTAAATCATTGATTTTGGGGTGTGGGGCACTATTCAGTGATGGATAGAGCATCAGACGGGGGGGGGGGGGTGTGAACTCCAGGGTTTTTCCTAGCTCTGCCACTGACTTCCTGGATGTCTTTGGGTATATCCCTTAATTTTTCTCCCTTCCTTTTTGTAAAATATGAATGATAGTTACCATCACTGTAAAGTCCTTTAAGATCTAAAAACTAATATTATGTATGTAAGTGTGAAATACTATTATTAGTATCTGGACCTTTGAGTGAAAAGCCAGACCACTTGTCTCAATTCTGGACTTAATTATTCTTTTCCAAGTGCTTGCTTCAAAGACAAGGACATTCACCTGAAAATCTTGTTAATGGAGGTGGCACTCTGTCCGATTCCATATCTCAAGAAGTTGAAGTTCAGCATAGTCTCCCTCACCCCCCCCCCAATCATCCCTTCTCAGGGTCCAGGGAACTGATGTGCCACCCTCAACTTAAAGGATGCATATTTCCATTTTCAGAGGACACGAGATACCTCCTGTTTGTCGTTGGTCTACAATACTGCCAGTTCACAGTGACTTCTTTTCTACCCCAAAGACTGTCACAAGAAGTCTGAAAATAGTTATGTGAGGTATTAAGGAATGCAAATTTACCCATGACTCAGCAACTGGCTCACAAGGGGATGTCACAGTCTCAGATCCAGCACAACCTCAGTCTTGTGAGAACCACTTGTCAAAATCTGGACCCGCTCATGAATGAGCAAAAATGTACACTGTTTCCTGTTCAACAGATAGAGTTCGTAGGAGCGATTCTTGACTCCACACAGGCCAAGGCCTGATGTCTGGAGTCCCCATTCTGAGTCACTTTGGGTCTCATTATAGGCTTACAGTCCCACTGGTTAACGACTGCTCGGTTATGGCTCAGGCGGCTGGGCATGTGGCAATGTGCATGTACGTGGTCCAGCATCCTTCTCTAAGCCTCTGATACCTACAGTCATGGCTGGCCTCAGTCTACACTCTGGCAGGCACAGTCCAGACTTTGTGATTACTGTACTATTGCATGTCTGGTCACCCTTATCTTGCTGGATGAACCCTCGCTTGGTGTTATATAGAGTGCCTGTGGAACGGCTTTTCTGCTCAGTGACACTGATCTCCTTTGCTTCCAGTCTCAGGTGTGGAGCCCAATTCAATGAGCTCAGTATATAGGAACTCTGGATGCAGGAGGATCACTTCCTCCATATAAATTCCAGGGAACTCAAGACGGTGCACCTGGCTTCTCAGGTGTTTCTTTCCTACCAGACTGACAAGGTAGTTTGAATTCTGATGTATGATACCCGTGTGCCAAGCAGCACATGTGGTATTTCAGCATGCAGAACATCATCTACATTGCAGCCTCACTTCTCCCATGTGCCAGTGACGTGCTAGTGGACCTCCTCAGCGGGTTCTTTTCATCTCATCACAAGTGATCACTCCATCTGGAGGTAGCCAGCATAATTTTTCCAAAGGTGAGGGACTTCCCAAATGCATCTGTTTATGTCCAGATAGAAAATAAAGTGCCATCAGTTCTGCTCTATCCACGGGCCCACCAGAAGCTCGCTGTCTGTCTTCCTGCTCTCCTTGGCTGCTGTACTTCTTCACATTGGTACCACTGCTCCACAGGGTCTTGTCGAAAATCAGGTAGCACAGGACAAATATGATGGTGAAGGCCCCAACGAGGTCATGCCAGTGCTCGTTCACAGCCTCCAGGAACTGACAATAGCAATCCCATGGGAGCTGCCGTTTTGGTCAGTCCTTCTGTCCCAGGACCATGGCCATCCATTACATCCAGACCTAGCATTCCTACAGCCTTGCTCAGTACAAATTAAGCAGCTTCTCATGCAGAGCAGAAAGCCTTAGAGACTCCTAGATGCAATGGAAAAAAGGAGCACTATGATCATCTAATCTGACCTCCTGCACAATGCAGGCCACAGAACCTCATCCACTCACTCCTGCAATAAATCTCTAACCTATGAATAATTAAAGTCCTCAAATCATGATTTAAAGACTGTAAGGTGTAGAGAATCCATCAGCAAGAGCCTTCTGGCAGAGCAACATACTTGACTGAAAGGAAGAAGTTTTCCTTCTGGTTACTGGATCAGAATCTTTCTCCTCACCAAACCTCAATACAAAATGTGTGCACGCTCCTGCGCAGAGCTGTTGGAGATTTTTTGCCTTCGTAGTATCTAAGTGGTATCTATCTGTAGGGCCAGCTCTGGCACCCTGAAGAGTGTCTCAGTCCTGCAGTAGTATATGAAGCTTGATTTGAAGTGTTTCTGTTGAAGCACTGCAACTGTCATATCTTTCTGAGAATGTGCAGGGAGGTTGGCGTGCTCCCTTGTTCATTTTTGAAAGTTACCATTCTGATTTGTGTCCATCTGTTTTTTTGCGCGCACACAGTCCAGTATGGTCAATGTATAAGGCACAGGGGCATTGTTGTCACGTATTGGCATATATAACATTGGGGGATGAGCTGGGGGATGAGCCCCTGATGGAGTATCTGGTTTGCTTAGGATGTCTGATGATGGTGTTATTAGAATGGATATGTGGACTCCAAAGGGAACTGCAGAGGTTGAGTTCATATGCAAATTTGACACCATTTAATTAGGTCTGAATAGAGATTTGGCCTGACTCATTACGAAAGGTGATTTTTTTTTGCCCCTCCATCTTTTAACCTTCTCACCACCTTATCTGTGGCTCCACACTGTCTGAATCAAAATAACTGGCTAAGTTCAGATTTTTTCATCAAACCAACTTTGTGACTTACCATTTGCTGAATTTGTATATCCCCTTCCATATAATAGTTTCCATTTCATGTGTCTGATGAAGTGGGATTTTACCTATGAACGCTCATGCAATAAATAAATGTGTTAGTTTTTAAAAGCACCACAGGTCTCCTTGTTTGTTTTGCTGAGCTAGACTAGCACAGTTACCCCTCTGGAATTTGGCAGTTTGTGACCTTGGCCTACAAAAATTATTAATTCAGTTCATGCATTCCTAATGAGGCCTGTGGTGATCCCATGTAGGAATGTCTTGTCAGACACCTTTCCATGAATAATGGAATTACTCAATAGATGAATCCCTGGAGAATGTGTGTGAGCAACACTATTGTTTTAAAAAAAGTGTTTTAAATGTATAATATGTGAGGTGACAATAGTGAATGTGATGTAGAAAGGAAAAATGGTTTATTGTGATGCTTCTATGTGGGAGAATAAAGAAAATATATTTGAAGATGCTACACATACATATAACTAAAGTTGTAGAAAATGTTATGGGTTTTACTTTATAATGAATGCATCCTTCATGATGCTCTATGCATGAGAAGGCAAAATGAAAATTATTATTCAAATTTGTTATTCCTTGGTGCTTTTTAGTGCTGGTCTGAGCCATCTCAGTACTGCATGATCAACTGAGAAAGAAATTGTTTGGGATAGGGGGCTTAGGGACATACAGTATTGGGTTTATAGCAGCCCTATTATTTTTGTTTCTACTATTAAGACTACTGTTGTCCTTTTTATGTGTAGCTCGTAATTCCATTAACCACACAAGATGACTTGGATAAAGCTATCGAATTGCTAGATCGTAGTGTTCACATGAAGAGCCTCAAGATATTGCTTGTAATACATGGAAGTACACAGGTATGAATTGTTATTTTTGTTAACAGCTAGGTTAGAGTTCCCTGAAGCAGTTCAGAGGGACACTGCCTACTTAAAAATTACTCATTGCCTTCTTTTCCTTTTACATACGTACGTGTGTGTGTGTGTGTGTGTGTGTGTGTGTGTATATTTGATTTCAGGACTATAGAATTGAGCTTTTAAAAATTTATAGTCTTTAGCATGTTCTTCTGTATCAGTAGTGTGTTCTCTATATTTTCACATTTCAGGACTGTAAAATTAAACTTCTAATTTTATTCCTTCCATTTATAGGTTCCCACCCTGAGTAACATGGAACCCCTCCCATCACTGGAAGATTTGGATAATACAGTGTTTGGAGTGGCAGAGAGGAAAAATAGGCTGTCTGTAATAGGTAAAATAGAACTGGTGTCTTAAATGTCCTTTAAAATCATCTGCAGGGTCATATGTGAGAATATCTCTATTAATCTTGATTGATAAGTTGATGTCATATTACTTTTATTGAGGTTTATTCATGCTGATGAATTCGGTGATGTCTTAATGAATTTCTAGCTGTAAAAATCAAAGAAAAATTAAATAAAGGTAAGCATGTTTTTGTAATGTCAAAATGTTTAGTGAGGAAGACATGGACAAAGAAAAGAATTCATCCACAGTTGAAAGAACACTGTAATGCAGTGGTTCTTAATCTTTTTGGGTCATACTGTGCCACACTGCTTCAAGAGTTACAGTTGGGAACTGGAGTCAGTAATGGTTTTGGGCCATCAGTGGGGCTGGGAGCTGGAACTAGGGCCACAGAGGCTGGAACTTGGCGGGGGGGGGAGGGGGAGGGAGGCAGGGCTTGAATGGAGGTAGGGTCAGAGCCAAGTTGAATGGTGCTTCTTCCCTGCTGGCCCCCTGCAGGGGGTTGTCCCAGGCTCTGCCAGGTCTCACTGCACATTGTTTTATCCCCTTCCCCAGGGGGAGGGGCACACCCCACAGCTTGAGGATCTCTTCTGTAGTAGAATTAGCTTTAGGATATTCTTTGTTCTTCAATGTTCACCTGTAGGTTTTTTCTTTTTTTTTTCCTTTATTGTTCATTTGCAGCCTCTCTTCTGTCCATGCAAGTCAATGTCATTGTATTCAGGATTGAGCCTCTGAACAAAGCTGTACTTATTTCAATGGCGAGGCATTGTCTTGGCTGCAATATTCTATTCTTAAAATTCATGTTTGGTGATTTAGATTGTTTGGGCTGCATTTAAAGTACCTTTAACAGATGAAGCAGTGTTAGCACTGGGCTAATTAACCATTTCTCTTACATGGTTTGAAGTGTGAGGTTTACTTGTGAAATTTAATTATGAGGATTCCTTGGTTTCACTTATACTACGGCCAAAGAATTAATTGAACAAGTAACATTTGTTCTTTGTTGAGAGGTGTCCCTGCGGTCGCTCCACTCAAAGTGTTCATCACATCCCCCACGCTGAGATCAGAGAGACTTCTACCACAATGTCTAATACGTGGCCGAAGCCCCTTCAGTTCCTTCTCAACCATCCATGACTTAAGGCGGAGTTCACAAAGCTCTCCTCAAATTTATGATTAGATAAGTTTAGTATAAAATTAGTTTTCAGTAGTTGTTTAGTCAGTTTTAGTCACTTCCACTCAGTTTAACCTTAGAAAAAAGCCTTTTTGTTATCTTGGAAAGTGATTTTAGTCAGTTACGTGGCTCACTGGGATTCGAAAGGTGCTCCCTATGCAGAGATGCCATGCTTATCTCAGATGGGCATTCTCAACGTATTCACTGCCTGATTGAGGAGCCTCTCTCACAAAAATGCCTTCAGTGTAAGAACTTGAAAACACAAGCCAGGAGGGACAAAGGGCTGAGGGTCAAAATGATTCTTTTTTGTTTTTTCTAAAGTCCGTCAGACTGATCAGTTTCTGATCCAGGCCATGAACCCTCCCCTCATGCAAGAGGGAGAAATGATAAGAAGAGGGTATCACCCCCTTCCGAGAATCTGCCTAGGAAGAGAGTTGTGCTGCCCAAACAAGGGGATGTACTCAAACTGCTCAGTACCGTGGTCAGAAAGGCACTGAAATACAAACAGTCTGATGCAGACTTGAGGTCTAAACCACTAACCACCTCCTCCTCAGTTCCTCCCCGGCAAAGCTCAGCACTGCTAGATACAGCACTTAATGAAGAAACGGCACCACAGCCCAAACCAGCACTGACCACCACAATGGCACCATTAAACATAACAGTGCCTACCTTGTCGGTGCTAATGCATATCATGGCACCCAGCCATACTTGGGCACCAGCCATAGCGGAACTGCTGATGATAGCAGCACATGCACAGTTGACACCAGAGAATGGTGCTGTGCCCACTTCAGCACCAACAGGGAAATACAAAAAGAAGAAGGGAAAAAAAACCCAAAAAAAACTAGAGATACACATTCAGAGGATTTAGGCACAAATCCACAATACCCTCTATATGGGCTAGAGAATTCACCACAGATGTCACCATTTTTTCTCCTCAACTGTAACCACACAGAACTACTTCTCCAGCAATTAAGCAGAAACAGAACAAGAAACGGTCCATTTACTTGTGGTATTTACCCCCATGGTTGGGATCTCCGGTAGTGTTTTCAATGCAGTGGTGCAATTGGGATGCCTGGTCCCACTACATCAGATCATAGAGCAGATTTACCAGCTCATAGAGAGATGCAGCATCACCATTCTGCTGATCCCGTGTACCTAGGGAGAGACATACTGAGGCACCAGACGAAATGGATGATGTCTGGTCAAGAGGAGGAAATTGCACCAACTAAAATAACTCCTTTTCGTTCCCAGATGAGACAGTTGTACCAGTTCTGCCTACGAGTGTGGATGATTTTAAACAATTTCAAGAACTTTTTAAATGGGTAGTGTAAGACTTGGAAAACTCATTGGAGGAACTTTAATAAAACCTGCATGAACTCAAAATCCAGCGTATGGCAACTCCTTCAGAAGTAGCACTACCCATGAATGATGCTATCATGGACCTTGAGAATATTGTTTGGCAGACCACAGCAACCATTGCACCATCATGTGAATGGGCTGACAAAAAAAAAATACTATATTCCATCCAAAAGTAATGAATAGCTGTTTGCACACCAATCCCCCTCTCAAATTCCCATATTGTGAAGGTTGTTCCACAAAGGAATAAACAGACATACAAGTCCACACCACAGGACAAAGAATGGAGGGGGGTCCGCCTTTTTGGTTGCATGGTTTAATCATCCTCTACACTTCAGCTGAGATTCACAAACTGTGTGGCCCTATTATCAAGTTACGACCACAACACTTACTCAGAGTTTGCCAGTTTTATTGAGGTAATTCCTGAGGACAGCTGAGAACAATTTGTCCCTCATCAAGGCAGACCAAGTCATTTCCAGGATGGCTCTCCAGGCTGCCCTACATGCTGTTGATTATAGCTGTAAGGACTAGAACCACTGTGATAGTAATTCACTGGGCTTCCTGGCTTCACTCATCTGCTCCTCCAAGAGAACTCCATTCCACTATCAAAGGTCTGCCATTTGACAAGCCCAACCTGTTCATTGAAAAATTTAATGAAGTGATGCGTATTATGAAAGACTCCTGTGCCGCTCTACCTACTCTTGGTATCTCAACATACACCTACAGTGAGGGGATAGTACAGGTATCAGCCATACCCATGACATTACCACAATACACAGAACAAAGACAACAGGACAGAAACAGACAAAGGCCCCAGAGTAGGTGGCAAAAATCTTAAGTCAGTCAACATCTGAACCATTATTTTCTTTCAAACATCAATTTTGAAGATTTGGTTGGGGCATGAATGACTGTCCCCGTCCAGGGTTGGGTTGGGGAAGGGATCAGGGATGCAGCAGAGGCTGGCGACGTGGGGGAGTGGCAGAAAAGGGATCAGGGATGTAGCGGAGGCCAGCGGCACAGGGTGGGGGGCTGGTTAAGGAAGGGGGCTGGGGATGCCTGTGGGGGTGGACTTATACCTGGGTCATGCTTCTTTTCAGATTTTGGGGGGTTATAACCAAGGGTTAGCTTGCAGATGGATCGGCTTATATATGAGCATATACAGTAGACAGATGGAAGTCCTTAACATTGGACAAATAGATTCTGGAAATTATTTGGTAAGGATACTCCATCACTTTACCTCCAGTCCTCTTCCCCAGTCCTCTTCAGGGACCCATCTCACATACAGCTCCTGCAACTGGAGGTAGATCACCTTTCAAATGTAGCTGCTGTTGCACCATATCAGAGCAATACAGAGGAGTAGGGGGTTTTACTCCTGAAACTTTTTAACGATACACAAAAATGAGGGATGGAGACCCATACTGAACAGATTTGTAAGAAGTCACAGGTTCCTGATGGTCACACTATTAACCATAATACCAGCACTGGAATGGGAGAGACTGGTTTTCATCTTTTGATGAGTAAGATGCCTATTTTTATGTGGCAATAGAGCCTGCACACAGAAAATTCCCCAGATTCATTGTAGGATATGACCATTGCTGATAAACAGTTCTTCCTTTTGGACTCTCCACAGCGTGGAGAGTTTTGTCCAAAATGGTAGTTTTAGTAACCTCTCGACTATACAAACAAGGCATAGTAATATTTCCAGACTTGGAAGATTGGCTAAGAAAATCAAATAGTCATGTTCAAGCAGAGCAGGCCACCCAGCAAATCCTCCTATTTTCATAACTGTGGGCACATCCCTACTGGCATGAGGCAGGCACCTGCAGGACTGTACTGTCCAAGGCTCTTGGTCAATGAACGGAACACGTCTCCACATCAACATGCTGGAACTTTGTGCCTTATGAAACACATGCATGCACTTCCTTCCGATCATAAGGAATAAAACAATAAAGATTGTGGCAGACAACATAACATACATATTTTACATAAACAGACAGGGAGGCGCATGCTCCAAATGGTTATGCGCAGAAGCTGTCAGATTTTGGCCTTGGTGTATACAACACAGACTCAATATATCGACCTCGTGTGTTTGCATCGCAGAATACTGCAGCAGATGCACTCAGCAGGCATTTTGCAATGAAGCGCCAAGGGAAACTAAACAGTCAAGTCCTCCCGCACGTATTTCAACAATGGGGGGCATCCGTCCGTTTTCCTCTTTGTGTTGAGTTGCATTTGTGCGCCTTGGGACACCAACAGCGTTGTGAGACAGCCCACACATCTACAGCCCAAGCAGACCCTATGGCGGATCTCTTCTATTGCAGTGTGAGGTCATGACAAACACCTTGAGTGGAACACCCTCAGGGGTACACTTCTCAAAGAACATTGTTTACTGTGCAAGGTGAGCAACTTTCTTTTTCAGCCAGATTAATTATAAATTAAATGTTGATTTTGAACATCATACAAGGATATTTTTGCAGTGTATTTTACGAATAAAATAATGTGGTACTAATCATCTGAGTTAAGAAAGTAGTAGGATATTTAATTAAATGCTTCTTTACTTTATTGTCAGATTGGATATTCAGCCACTTTTTCTTTAAACTTGAAGTTGAGCATCAATAAATCTGAATGTTAATGTGACCCAAGTGCCCTTGTTTAGTTAAGTTTCACTCCTGATTTGATCCTGTTGAAATATGCTTTTTGTTTGTAACATCAGTGGATGGGCCAGGTCATAAAAAAATGATGATTCTCTTTAAAATAACATGTTTTGGATTATTTGTATTTGCCTTCTGGATTCTGAGTCTTTAAGGTTTAAGTTTTCCATCTCTTCTCTGTATTGATGATGATGTGTTTTGTGATTCTCACAGTCCTAAGACTTGAGGAGCCGGGGTTTTAAGTAAAATTTCATGAAATTCTCAATAAAATCATGATAATTGGCATAAATAAAAATTCTACTCTTATGAAATCTTGGTGCAATCGTCTGATGCGCTGCCTATCTGGAAGAATGAATAAATTACATGCCTGGGCCGTACAGTGGAAAATGGGGCATTCTCAGTGTGAGATTTAGAATGTATCAGATTACATTGCATGTTGGAAGCTGCAGATTTTTGTCCAGAGACAGTTATGTAGGTTTTCACAATTCCAAGATTTAGAATTATATTGTCTGCCTTCTAATGATGTGGGCACCAGAAATTGCAGGAGAAACAGAAGGTTGGCCATATGGCCAGTAGTGCTTGTAAAGGAGAAAGTGATCAGAGCTGGCTCTGGGTCCTGTGAAGCCTATCACTTCCTTGATTTTGGTTTAGCGAGGAATCTAAAAGAGAATTCCAGATTTTATTTTTTAAGTTTCTATTCTGAATGTATGCTAATCTCTGAGGTGAAAGGAAGAAGCAGGAGATGGCTGCCGGACATCTGATGATGCATCCCTTTCTCACAGTTTCATGTAATACGAGTTAATTTTGAGGGTTTGTCCCAAAGAATCATTTTGCTAACCCTTTCCAAAATCCAAAGTTCTCAAGCATGATGTGATGTGATGGTAGTGGATTGTTTGTGGTTACCTTTAAACCCTCTATAGTAAATAGAACCGTTGTTCTTGTTTTCTGCTATGGGACTCAAGAGAAATTTTAATTCTGATAATGGAAAACTTAGGTCTCCAGTACTCCTTCCAGTCCTTCAATATGTGTCTTGACTTTCTTAAGAAATCCTAACTTATAATGTTTAGTACTTCGTTTGTTGTCTTCAGCTCTGATCCTGAGCCCTGATCTTCAGGAGCAGAATTCATCTCCATTGAGCAGGATGGGGGCTTTATTTTGTCATTTAATAAATTAAACTATATGAAAGTGGTTTTTAAAATCTTGTGACACCAAATTTTTGGAGATTATAGTTTTAGTTGATGGTGCCTGCTTTGGATTTTTCTGAATTCCTGGCCCTTGGGAGCAACAGTCAGCATTTTAAAAATGTGAAATAAATCTTGATAGATGTAGAAGAATTTCGCTTTTAAAAAAAGAAAATACCATATAAGCCTTTTTGCTTGGGGGGGGGTGTTTTTAATCACTGAAAAACATTTTGCTTTGACTGGTGAACTTGTTTTGTTTTTTAAAGGTTCTAATACACGTGATAGAAGTTCACCTCCCCCAGGATACATTCCAGATGAGCTGCACCAGGTGGTACGAAATGGCTCATTCACTAGTATCAATAGTGAAGGCGAGTTCATTCCAGAAAGCATGGATCAAGTAAATATTTTTTTTTTCATTTCCACTTGATTAAAGGCCACTGTGAGCGTGGTGACTGACTTACTCATTACCATCTATCAGCCTGTCAGTAAATGTTTGTACAATGGTTTAAGAAAGGAAAGTACTGTAAATCTAGTAAGTATGAGCTCCTTCTTCTGGGAGATGCCCTGGGGTGTGGCATTCTGTCTGGCTGCTTTATTCTGCTGGAGGAGTTGAGTATTAGAGTATATAAGAATGTGAACAAAAATGGACAAGGTGGGTGGGATCTGAGTAGTTTAGAGGATTGAAAATGGGATATGTAGTGCCTTTCACATTTGGGCCACTATTAATCCTTTTTAGAGTAATGTGCTGTTGCCCTATTTGAGATCAGGACCACTAGAGCACCCCCTTTACTCACAAATAATAAGAGGCAGTACTCAGCATGAAAAATTTATAATCTGAGTAGATGAAGAAGGGTGGAAGAGAAAATAGTGGCATAGCATGAAAGTATGTTTCCCCAAGGCTGAACAGCCATTGTCTGAAATGAAATTAGAATTCATGTCTTCTGAGTCAGTCCAGAGCCCTGTCCACTTAGCAACACTGCCTACCAGTCCTATGATCAGATTTATCCCAATTCTGTACTTAATAAAAATTATCATCATTGGTTTCAGTAAAATCAGTTGGTGACTGACATTTCATACACAGATGTTCACAGCGAATTATTCCTTTTTTTGGCAGCATGGATGGAGACATTACAATCTAAAAAATGTATAGCATATACAGTTGTAACAACTCCTTCCATGAGTCATCAATTCTATTTAAACCTGGGGTTTTCAGCTCTCTAGCATATGCCTCTCAAGCTATAGGAATAACTCATTTAGCTGGCAGAAGTAGTAGACTGTTATCCTCTATGGACCAGCCACTCAAAAGGCATGTAATTTGGATTGACACAGACAAAGCAAATCTCTGACCCATAACCATCTCCTTGTCAAATTTCAAGTTCCTGCAGCTGTTTAAAAGGAAAAAAAAGTGTTTTGGTTTTTTTTTTTTAAATGTTGCCACAGCTAACTGGCCTTTCATAACCTCATTTTTGCTCATATGTTTCAAAAAAATTCAGCTTGAAGGGTAGCAGCCACGCAATTTTGTTAACCTAATATAGGTGTTGCAACCATTCCCCCTCATTGTGTGCGTACTCCATACATTTCTTTTAACCTAATTGCTATAATTTACTTTTTCCCACATGCTGTAGATCAAATGCATAGGTAGAATCAAGATTTCATATTAGGTGAGAGAAGGGCACAGTGTGCTTTTCAGCAAGCAGTAATCCATACAATACGACTTTGGTCACAAAAAAGCCATGACTGCTGACTTTTCTGTTTTAATAAATTGGGGTTTTGAGCTATAAAATGTGATGTTAAGAATAATCCACCCTAAAAATACTGAATGTTTCAGTCCCTCTCTTATTGTTACTTACTAGATGCTGGATCCATTGTCCTTGAGCAGTCCTGAAAACTCTGGCTCAGGTAGCTGCCCCTCACTTGACAGCCCTTTAGATGGGTAAGAATTACTTACATTCAGCACTTCTTTCTACTGGATTGTCTTGAAGTAGCTACCACAGAACACAGGAACTTAACCTTCAGAAATAGTTTCTAGGTGCACTTTTTTCTAGCAGAAAAAAAGAACAAAAAGCAAGAATACAACAGGTTATTGGGATTTAATTGCTTACTGATGCACAGAAGAGAAGAGCATGTTATTTTTGAATGTTCGTGAAATTTAAAACATCAGATCCGGGACTTGCTGCTTTGATGCACACAGTACAGATCTGGCTAGTGTTGTCCTTTTTATCAGTTGAGTGTATTCCACAACCATGAACAGCTGTATTAAATGCACGCTTTAGATATTGGCATAATTTGTGAGAAACTGCTGTTCTCCTAATAGGTTTGCCCAGTAATGTGCTTAATATTACTGTGCCGATGGTAAATCAGTGGAAATAGTCAACTGTAAATGGGAAGGTTAGTGATCGGTGTATACGGTCACTGAAGGTAAAGATTCATCAAAACATAGGATCATGTTGATAGCATATGTTTTACAGAACATTTTAGGTCCACCTACATACCTGAATATTATAAATAAAACAAAATCTGAACATTTCCAGGATGGACTGATAATGTTTTTATTTGCTGATTTGAAAAACAACGGAATATATTCTGTTCTAAAAGAAGTCATTGGACAGGAGAAATGAACAGATAAAAAGTTACCGTTGTAGGTTAAGTTTTTGAAATTTGCTTAGGTTTTGCAATTTTGTGCCACTCTTGTCTAATATTTGGAGCTAAATATTTAATAAAAACACTAGTACACATTTCTGAACCACAGATCCACCAATCTGAAATGCATGGTTGTTCCCTTGTTGAACTAGTCAGACTGGCAGAATATCCAGTCATAGTTGAGGTAAATTCCTTGTGCCTCTTCTCCTGATTTGTTCATCTTCCACTCATGCTTTAAAGTCCATCTTCTCTGGCATTTAAAGTGTTTGGAGATACACATTTGGAAAGGTTGAAAACCGAAGGGTGATCTGATAGGGTCTAGTGATATGGCTGAGGAGAGGGTGTGTGTTTGTTGTGGAAAAGTATAAATTGATCAATTTGAAATCAAGCTTAAATCAAAAACTTTGGAATGATTTATTTTAAAATGTATTTAAAATTTGCAGGTTATTTAAAGTTTGGGTAGACATCAAATGAGCCAAATAAACATTTTCCAAGCTAGTACATGGTGGAAAATGTCTGCATTTTCATAAATTAAACATGTCCACTCTTTCCTTTTGTGGAATCTTTTAATTTAATTTAGCTATAGAATTTTGTGATCAAGCTATTGCTGATTGAAAAGCTGATTGAGTTATAAATATCCATTCAGAAGTCTTGCTCTCTTCCTGTTTATCTGACTCAACCCAAAAGTAGTGTAAGACTAGCTTCCTATGTCCAAAACACCTCAGAAACTTCTTCCTCTAATCTGTTTAGTTCTTACAGGCAAAACATCAACAGCATTCTTTCCCTGTACTAGTCTTGTTGTAGATGGACTAAAAGAGGGTAAAGTGTGGGGGGAAGATACCAATTCCCAGCTTCTTTGTGCTTAAAGAACATAGACTGAGAATGGCAATAACAGAGCTTCTGGTCCATCTCTGCTTCTCCAATGTTTATATCAGTAGGGAAAATGTCTGTCAGCCCGGGATCCTCATGCTAGGTAGACTCTGAATTAGACTGCAGTCTTATGAGTCAAAATATTGGCAGAGTGACAGGCATATCAGTCACTCAGAAATAGCTTTGTATCAGTGCCAGTTGATTAGTCCTCTTGGAGTTGAAGGGAAGGTCAGGTAAAACTGACTGCCAACTTCTTTCAGTTGTTGGATGCTACAGGCTCTATAAAAGGCATAGTCTTCTGACTTAAAGCATGTATTTCTTCGCATCCATCTGGTGGTAATGATGTGAAATTGGAAGCCAACGGTTATCAAAATACTACATAAAGGAATTTTGAAAACCTTTGAGATTTGAACATTCCAGAAGCTTGGAAGTAAATATGGACAAACGATTGATTGCTTACTGGATGAAATGATTGATTAAGCTCTAGCTTAAGAGAGAGAAATTACTCTTGTTCCCAGTGGAAGGAAAGATGAACTGTTCTGTGACTATTTATACCGTGTTCAAGAAGTTTCATAAACTTCTCAGGAAAACTTTGAATCCTGGCTCTCAATTCCTCAGAAACACATCCTTGTGGCATTTATTTCCTGATAAGAGTGTATTGCATTTCCTTAGAAGGAAATGACTTTCTACTGCTAAATGGGCTGCACTTCCTTAGCAACTTTTCATTTGGGGGCTGAACCAGACAAGAGTTTTGTTGACAATAATGAATGTGTAGTGGTGGTGTGTGCTACAGCTGCCCTCCACCTTCCTGTCCTTTAGGTGCTGTGTGGAGCCTTTCCTTTACCTCATTTGCTGTTCTCAAAAGTCAGCTTTTGTTAATAAGATAGTGGAGGTGTACACTCTGAAATATCCTTCCCATTGATGTAACTCCCTTGCTGTGCTGACATAAAAAATACACCTCAATGAGAGCTATAGGGCTTATATTGGTGTAGTTAAGGCAATGCAGCATCAGTGTGGACTGTGTTCTTTCTATCAGCTGGAGAGCTGAGTGGCTGGAGCCTGCTCTTGGCTAGAAGTAGTGTGAGAAGCCTCAGGCAGCTGGACCCCACTGCTGGTGGGGAAGGAAGAAACCCTAGGCAGGTTTCCCCAGCTCTGAGTGGGGAATAGGGAGTGGAGGGGGCAGCCTGCAAAGAGCCCCAGGGGTGCAGTGCAACTGCTCCTGATGAGAATACACACCGCTAACCCAAGGAGTGTAGCGTGGACATAAGTCAACCTGACATAGGTTGGCTTATCTTTGTAGTGTAGACTAGGTCTGAGAATCTGTGCTTTGTAAATATTAATTTAGTGTTGGAAATATCCCTTTGAGTTATGTATCTGTTACCCCATTTTACAGCTGAGAAAACTTGCATATAATAGAGAGATTACATCAAGGTTTCAAATATCTGCTTTGTTGCTGGTGTGTGTAGAGTTATGCGTTTGGTAGTAGGTATTTAGGAGAGTTGCACAATTTTAATGATTGCCTAATTTTTGAGATTCGTTTTCTTCTGAGAAAACCAGGGTAACCTTGATTGGTAGACTGGTTTCTCATGAACACATTTCTTGCTTTGCAGTTTTTTGACTTAAGTCAGCCAGTCCAAAGACTTTTTGTTACCCTCATTTAGTTTGCCTTTGGTAGTTTGTTTGAGGACTCCTAAAAGGATTTTAGGCATGTATCTCCATTTATGCTTCTGTTGCCTATTAGAAAAATTCTTACTTAGGAAAAGAAGATCCTAGGGTGGTATGGTTATGCTGTTCTGTCTGATTGGAATCCCATACATTCCCGTTTGGTGGCTGGAGCTTACAGAAAGATAAATTTCTAGGTAAGAAATTATTTGACCACATGAAATATCCTTAATTATTCAATAAAGTTACTTTTTAAAGTTTTTTATGAAATCACTTGAGCTTCACAGAAGGAAAAAGGAAATCTGAAAGTTACAAGGCTGCATTTTTTTTGGCAAAAATATTTAAACAGGCTGTATAAATTCCTGAAAAATGAATATCCCATGATTGCTGATTTGATGTTATCTATCTATAAAGGTGCAAGACATGAGCTCCTGTGGTTTCATTTGTACTGCTTTAGGTGTCTCCTAGTAGACTGTATTAATGAGCAGTGCCATTCGTTTGCTTCCTACCCCGAATAAGATTCATCCATTGTTATTGATATCTACAAGTTTTAGTGTTTAAAGGTTGGGTTCCCACCGGTGTACAAGTGAAGCAGACTAAGACAGCACAACCTTTACTATGTCATTCTACAGTTATATAACAGTAAGGCTGAGGTGTTTGCCTGACTCTACAGTAACAGATAGTGTCTAAAATGTTGTTTTACACTTTTAGAGATAGCTACCCTAAATCTCGGATGCCAAGAGCACAGAGCTATCCCGACAACCACCAGGAATTTTCAGGTCAGTAAAACTACTGGGCCAATTTATTTTTATTAAATACATCCAGCTGTAAGTACCATGTCTCAGGATGCATGTTCACATACATCATTCTTTCTTGGGGTTCCCAGTGTTGTAAGGCACCTTGCGACTACCTTTCCTTAGTGAGGAAGCCCTGTCTGTGTCTGGCATGGCTCAGCTCCCCTTCTCTATCAGCCTTGGGCCACATAGGCACTAGCTTCATAGGCCCCATTGTAACAGTACAGGTGAATAAGTGGCACCCCTCAGTTGTCAGGGTCTACCTGAAGTGTCAGTCCTCTGATCAGATGGATGGTTTTAGTAGCCAGAGATTCGTTGCTTCCAAAGAATGAAAACACCCAGCCTACCAATTTCACCTTTAATCACCACTCCCATGAACATGTAACACTTAGATTTGTTGATAGTGAAGTATGAGTTTATTTAATAAAGCTAGAGTTAAGTGGCTGAAGTATTAGAAACAAATGATTACATAAAAAATAAAATTGTAATATACATTTTAGAACCTGGAGTTAATGAACAAGATACTAATGGCTTGTAGACTAGAAGATTGCTCACCCAGAATCTTTGCAGAACTTTACTCCAGGCTGGCTGTGCCCCTCCTTCCTTGAGACAAGCATGCTGGCAGTTTTGCCTTCTAGGTGAAGAATTGAGTGAGCTCCTTTAGACTCCCAAGTTCAACCTGTTGTCCTTATTCATAAACAAAATATTCCCCTGCTGTTTGTTCCTTCTGGTGGATTTCTTTTCTAGGTTTTGTAGTCTCTTAACTGGCACCTGCTCAATATGCATAGAGGCGTACATCCCTGGCATATGATACAGAAATGGCCAGATGGGGAGTTAAGCAGGTGTTACTACTTGACTGAAACGAACATGTGAGGTGTGTCGCCTCATGATGACCTACCTTAATTCCAGAACCTCAAGAACATGATTTCTACTATAGATACATAATTCCATAAATATTGTCTGTACAGATATTTTGCAACAGTTATGGTGACCAGTGGGCTACTGGCTCAGCAGAGACCTCACATACTAATCTTTGGTGAACTGTTATGCAGCTGTCCAACCAGCTGGTTGTAAAAGCTCTGTAAAACCCACTGTGCCTTCTGCCAGTTGACCCTGAGGGATTTCTAGCCCACAGGATAACAGACTAACAAATTTGTTTATTAAAAGTTATGTTAAGTTGCCACAGGACTCCTTGTTTGTTTAATGTAACTTTTGCCTTTCATCCAAAAGCAACAGAGAGAACTCCTGTCTGCTGGACTGGAAATCAGACCTGGACCAAAGTCCTAGTTTTCCAGGGAATTACTGTGTAAACTTGGGTGGCTTATTTGATCTCTGAGCCTTTCTTCCAGTATTTTTTTTTCAACAGGACCCAGGCCTCATTCACTGCACAGAATAGAGGATGCTCAATTAATGGACAGTTGTTCATGTTTTGTTTTATCATCTTTGTTCAGTGTATGGGCCTAGACTTGCATTAGTGTGCACAGTTCAAACCCTTGTATGAAAAAAGAATGATTAATTTTGTCATAGGCTTTTTGTTAGCACTCGTCACAATATTTAAGTGCATCACAAACATTAATTTATTTTCACAAGTGTGGGACAACAGGCTGGTGGTATTCCTATTTTACACACGGGGAGCTGAGGAACAGGTAAATTAAGATCAGAAGTATTTACTAAGAACCCTACTTTGCTTAGGACCTGATTTTTTTTCAGAGTACTTAGCATTGTATAGTACTTTATGTATTGAAGCACAACACCGGTTTACTTCATTTGCTGTTGTGTGTTCAGAGCTTCTGCAAATCAGACTTCAGAGACTTAGAAGTGTGAAAAATGCCGAGCGTACAGTTAGTGCCTGCCTGTAAAAAGTTTGGTTTAAGTAAGTTGCTTAGCATCACACAGGAGCTTTGTGGCAGAGACAACGGCAAAATCAATCTTCTGGAGGAGCTTTTAGCTGTCTTAAGCCTGTGACCTTTCTGTCTCTTCCTGCAATCTCCTGTGTCATTCACTGTCAGCCCGCCAACTTTTGCAACAAATGAAGCAGTAGTCTTACAGCCAGTGGTCTGTTTCACTGCACTTTCCTGATTCTTCCCAAAGTAGGTCCTTTCTGTGTACTGAATGAGGTGGGGTCCTGTGGAGAAACAGTAGGTGATCATTAATTGAAGACTGTCATCATGTGTACACATAATAGCCTTAATTAAGGTGGCACAGGCAACCTTAATTCTGGCATTTCCTAACTTTTGTGTGCCTGACTTTGCAATCTGAAAAGTTTTCTTTTTCTTTTAGTATGCTTTTAAAACAAACAAACAAACAAAAACCTAGGAAATTATATGCAAAAACAAATTCCATGAGGTGGCATTGTACTGAATCTCTATACCTGTCACAGAGACTTCTGCTACTTGAGATAAGAGTAAATTATAGGAGTTTTAGATTGTCCATCCTCTTTGGAGAACAGTGGTGAAGGGAGGTGAGACATACTTGGGCAGTGGCTTTAACAGATATTTGCCTACAGCAAAAACAGAGACTCTGGAATCTCGAGTTCCATTCTGGATTCTGGAGGAGAGTGTCCTCTGTTCTTTGGGTCCGCTTCCCCAAACCTGATGCCTCCTGCTTCATTTCCTCCAACATCTTCTTGTGCTAACTCTTCCCCACCCAGCTTCTCATCCACATCCCAGTCTCCTTGTTCAGTGCAGTGCCAGTTCCTCCCTTGCTGCCCCAGTTCCTTGGCTCCATTTTTATTGCGTAGCCAGCTCCCATTTTTGTCGTCCCCTAGCTCCTCATCCCATCTGTTTCTTCCTCCTTCCCAACCACTGGCTCCCAGTCTCCATCTCTGGATTCCTCATCCAATTTCAGTCTCCCATCTTTGTCCCTTCCCTTTTCCGTGGCTCCATATTCCAGTGTTTTATTGTCCAGCTTCTTATACAATATCAGTGTTCCCCACTCAGACAACTGGCTCCCATCTGCTCCCTCTTCTGCTTCTCTCCCATTTTCCTAACCAGCTTTCAGGCATAGTTCCCAGTCTCTCTCCTCCTCTCCAGCTTCTAATCACCATTTATATCTCCCCTCACAATTCCAGTCTCACTGGGCTACTTGTCCCAGTCTACTCCTGGCTCTCCCTCATGCTCTGGTATTTGACCCCTCTGCATTTGAATTAGAAAGCTTACCCTTCACAGTGCCTGTGTCCCAGTAGTAGAGATACTGATTGCAGAGGAACGACCATATACCTGCTCTCAGTTTCATTACCCAACCTAGAACAGAAAGAACAAGAAAACGGCTTCTGAACCCTTGTAGCTCTAGGTTGGCGTATACTCACCCTCCACTGTCCGGTCAGTGCTAGGAGTTCTGAGAGGCTGGAGCAGGCACAGTGAGGATGAAATCTGCAGAGATTTTTAGCAGCAAAGCTCTAGCAACCTTGATTATTTATGTGAAAATCACATTTTCAAAGGCAATTAAGTCAGCCAAATGTGGATGGTTTTTCAGTGCTGTGGCAAAAAGCACATCCTTGATACAAAGGCCGTTCCCACACCCAGCCAAATTTCAGGTCCCTGCTTCAAAACATGCAGGTGCTAGAGCATCCCAAAGACAGTCACCAAAAATTTTTAACATGGGTAAAGCAATGTATCTTTTTCTTAGCCTGATTCTAGAAACATCTAAATTCTTTGGATGAAATTGTCCAGACAAACTGAGCCACTCAGCATAGAAAATTTCAGCCAAATGGTCAAAGTTGACAAGACATAAGGAACTGAAAAATGGGGTCTTAAAACAGGAAGTTTTATACAAGCTTAATAATAGGTGATGCAACCAGCCCTGCATTTGATAGGAATCATGCAATGACCTTTGGGGTAGTAAGTGGCAGACACTGGATAAACCGGTGAGGGAGGGGAAATTTTAGCCATAGACATTGGGACTAACTTTTCTTGTATGTTGAATGTTAGGTAAACAGACATGCAGTTTCCATACACGTGAAATCTCTAGATGTTTTATATATACTTTTTTCACAAAGTCCCATGATTTATTTATTTATTTATTTATTTATTTTTTATATTCAGCTTAATCAGGAGATTGATTTTAACATTTCACGGAGAAAATTCCCACATGAACAATGCTCCCACTCCAGATTGTTAGCTGAGCAAGGTTTTTATATAAGAATTTTACTTGCCAATTGTCGGAAAAAATAAAGACACAACTTTCTGGTGTACTTTTGTAATTTTATTCATGCCTAGAAAGAGATGGTAGCACATTTGGCTAGGTGTGATATTTAATTAAATTTATTTATTTTTATTACTTTATTGTTTTATCATTTGTAGGAACTATAAAAACATGATTTGTAGACTGAATGTTAATTTACTGATCTTTATATACATAGCATTACAGTTTAGAGACTTAAGTCTCTAATGCAGTTCACTTAGGGGTTAAGTGTAGGGTGACTCTTTTTTAAAATCTTGTCATGTCAAGCTGATTTAAAATTTGATTTGTTCTATAACTTTTCATTGTATTTTTAATTCAGCAGTGTATGGTAACTTTTTTTCATTCCCCTGTAGACTATGATAGCCCAATATTTGAGAAATTTGGAAAAGGCGGGACTTATCCCCGAAGGTATCATATTTCGTATCATCACCAGGATTACAATGATGGTGAGTGTGGGACACCACGATATTCTCAATATTTATTCTTTGTAAACTCTTTCAACTTAATTTTTGACAATGTAATCAGAAAATGTGAAAAGAAATGAGAAGCAAAAAGGTGTTCTCTCTGAAATAAATGTAAAGCATGCTTAATTAGAGTGCTTAAAGTTAATACAACTTTTTCTTTAGGCTCCTAAATTAAAATAGTCTGATTTTTCAGAGATGCTGAGCTGTATGTACTCCTATGAAGATACAGATTAGAGAATTAGGGACTCATGGGAGTAGCTATATGTGAAAACCCTCTCTGCCAAAAGCTTCAACTATACAGATGGCATACACCTTCATGAGATGAAGTGGGATTTTCTCCCACAAAATCTCACGCACTATATAAATTTGTTAGTCTTCAGAAGTGCCAGCAGACTCCTTGTTTGTTTTGCTTAACTAGACTAACACAGCTCCCCCTTTGGAACTTGTAATACTATACTGTCACAAATAGATAAAATAAGGAATGACATAGAAGAGGTGCATTGTTGCTCTTGTTAGTGAATCTCATAATGAAAGAGGAGAAGAACGTCACAAAATTGAAAAGCACTAAATTTAAACTGATAAAGAAATACTTAATGCATAGTTAACCTGTGGAGCTAATTGTTGGAAGGCGTATTTCAAAACAAGACTAGACATTTTGTTAATGGGTTATATTAGACAACAGAGAAATGGGGATGTCAACCACTAGCTAATAAGTAATCTTTCCTACAGGCTTGTTGAAGCATCCATTATGACTTTTCTTTCATCTTCATCTGAACTTATTAAACACCTTCTGTGTGAGGATACCTGAGTAGACAGTCCATTAGAACTCCAGTGTATCTTTAATCCATCCCGTCCCCCTCTGGAATAAATATAGCCTCCCACAGCAGTGAAGATTGAAGTATTGTTCCCTTTGAAACTTATCTCCATTTTTTTCAAGCCACAGTGAAGAGTCACTTAGTTGTGAAACTCTGTTTACAGGAATTACAGATATTACTTGCATACTGCTCCTAACCAGTCAGTTTTGGACTAAATCATTAAGGTAATTTGTCTGATCCCTGCATGTAAGCAGTCTGCACCCTCGTGTCCTCTCAGCAGGCTAAACCAGTAACTTCCTTTATCATTGTCTGCTCTGCAAGATTTGAATTGTATTGCTTTCCGTCTGCATATCATGCAGCATACATACAAACATATAGTACTTATTTCTCATGATACATACGGTGTTATTGGTAATCTTTGTACATCACTGCAGGTCGCAAAACCTTTCCGAGGGCCAGAAGGACCCAGGGGAACAGCTTCCGGTCTCCTGTCAGTTTCAGCCCCACCGATCATTCACTGAGTACAAGCAGTGGGAGCAGCACTTTTACTCCTGAGTATGAGGACAACCGAATGAGACGAAGGGGAAGTGACATCGACAATCCTACCCTGTCAGTAATGGATATTAGCCCGCCTAGCCGCTGTAAGTTAAAAAGTCACATTATGTCTTTGAAGAAAAATAAAAAAATACTTTGTTAAATATAGTATATAAAAAATGACAGAATTATTATAATAATGATATCAATGGAGTTCATAATGCAGGGTCATAATAGTTATTACAGTCGGATATTATAATTATAGGTTGCCTCATAGTCTAACCAATTACCAAAGATTTCCTTAATATTAATAAGGTTGGCATGCATCTGCCCCTGAATAATAAGATGCCGCTTACCAGTCAAATACCAGCTTCTTCACTCTCGCAAGTATGGGTCTTTGTTTAAATGAGCAGGGAACTTAATTAGTAGTATGGTTGTTGGGAGTGTGAGTTATTTATTTGACAAATAAATGTATCTAGCTTTATACTGGCTATGTAACTAGTACACTTTGTAATTGCCGTAGGTCGTGGCTTGATTTTTAAAGGGCAGTCATAAAAATACTTGGGTGATCAAAGGTGTTCTAGTCTTCTTTTCAGACTAGCCCTTAGTGAGTATCTCAGCTGTGCATGTGTTGTACTTACACCACATTTTCCATTTAGGCAGAATTTTATAAATGTGTGCTTTTTACTGGGAGATATTTTAATTAAAAAATTTTTTCCCAAAAGTTTTATTTGTGTTCCAGTTTTTCTTGAACTGAATAACAAGCTCATTTGAAAAACAAAGCATACTTATATTTTCAGCACCACGAGCTCCAACTAACTGGAGACTTGGCAAGCTACTGGGTCAGGGTGCTTTTGGCAGAGTATATTTATGTTATGATGCTGACACGGGAAGAGAATTGGCTGTTAAACAAGTTCAGTTTGACCCTGACAGTCCAGAGACCAGTAAGGTAAGAGATCCTGAAAGAAATATTTGTTATGAGATCACTATTAAGAGCTGTTTTCTGTGTGGTCTTCTGTGAGGTTGTGTGATCAAAAAGATATTCTGTTTAATTAAAATCTTTATGGAGATAACTCAGTTGAATGATTCTGGTGTTATAGATTCATAGACCTTACAGTCAGAAAGGACCAATATGGTCGTCTGTCTGACCACCTGAGCAGTGCAGCCCACAGAACCTCACTCACCAACTCGTGTAATAGAGCCCTAACCTGTGACTAAGCTATTGAAGTTCTCAAATCATGGTCTACAAACTACAGGTGACCCATCCCACATCTACAGAGGAAGGGAAAAACCTCTCAGGGCCTTTGCCAATCTGACCTGAGGACAATTTCCTTCCTGACCCTAAGTGTGGCAGTCAGCTAGACTCAGTGTTTAGATGAGACTCAGCAGGTAGACACATTATTTCATTTTCAGGTACATCTCTGTGGAACTGACATGTATTATCATCGGATTCATTAAAGCTAACCAGTGATCTAAAGTGGAAGATGCATTTTTCAGGAATATTACCTGAAGTAGTAAAATAAAAAATATATGAACTAGCATATATTAAATTTATTTAGTAACAAGACCGATAGAGAATGCTGTGTTAAAGAATACTGTTACACGGACCTGCCTGCAGTTACGTACAAACTGAGAATGTAGGTAAATTCCAATGCCAGCGGATCTGTTGTTATAAGTTATCCCTGTATTGCTCCCCCTAAACATTGTCTTAGTGCTTTTATTGACAAGTAGGATTTCCATATGTCTAATCTGAACTTGTTTGTCTCTAAATACAGTTAGTCAGAAAAGAGACAGTGTAAAAATAGCACCATGTTACTGCCCAGATCTGCTCCTTTTTTTGTATTCCAAACACTGTTCCCCTCTAAATCGTGCACTTGCGCAGATCGTGAAACCTGCGTCTACAACAAAATAAAGTGGACACAAAAAAATTTGCGCACACAAAAATGTTTTGTACATATAGCCTATGAAAAATTAGAGGGAACGTTGATTCCAAGTTGTATCTGCTAATTTTAGTGACACAAATAAATTCTTCTCTTCACTCCTTAGGAGTCCATAGTTAGTGCAGGTGCGTGGAGGGTGGGCTGGATGGATTGAATTCTGGCTCATGCATCTGCAGAACTAACTGACTCACAGTTGTTGACTTTATTACTGGTGATGGCCCATAGACCGACTGGCTGTACTTGTAAATGCCACTTGTTGATTCCCTCACTTCTGATGGCGTGGGAGCCAAACAAAACATTGATTTACAGCTGTAGTTTTTAGTGCTGATGGTTTAAAAACAAGTTTTTGAAAAATAACCAATTTGCACTAGAAAGGATTGAAACTGTAAACATGGAACCCTATGATGCCATTTTTGCAACAGTTATTTTTCAGAGCCATGCTTACCCTTACTTTTCTAAAGACACCCATGTCAACATCAAGGAGCTCTTCTCTCTCTAATTCTGGAGCACCATAAGTGATTTGTGAGCCTAGCTTGGCTGAGGGCTTTCACATGGAATTGCTCGAATGCTTTAAAATTCTAAATCACAAGTTATTTTTTAAAGGGAATGAATGGCTTTTCTACCCTTAACCCATTCCATGCTGTAAAATAAACTAAACTATAGTTGTTGGGGGGAGGGGAACAAAAGTAAAATATGTAACTAATTGTGAAATATAGTTATGAGATTTATAAATGTATTATTTATTTGATGTAACTTGAGATGAATTTTTAAGAACTAATTCCACTGATACCTGTAGAAAAACTTAATTTTTAGCTGGATCAAAAATTCTCAAACTTGCAACATATTACAGTACAGCTCTTGAATTCATTGACAATTTTAATTAAAACTACCTGACATGTTCTAGTTTTTGAGTATACAAGGTGCAGAATGATTCGTGAAATCAAATAACTGAGTGTAATGACTGGAAAATATCCCTGAAGAATTTAGAGAAGTCAAACATTTCTCTGATTATGCTGTAGATCTGCTCTTCCAATTCTAACCGTCATGTTTTCTAACAAGAAAATATGTAAATTTTTCACAAAATGCAGAGTAAAACCTCCAGTTAATTTAGATTCCCCAAAGTCTTCTCCATGAAATTAGTCTTGTTAATAGAAACTGAAAAACAGCGTTAGATGATTTATCTCTTAACTATTTTAAGCTTTATTGTGGTTTGTTTGTTTGTTTGTTTGTTTTCAGGAGGTAAATGCACTTGAGTGTGAGATTCAGCTGTTGAAAAATCTGCTGCATGAAAGAATTGTTCAGTATTATGGCTGCTTGAGGGATTCCCCAGAAAGAACACTTTCTATATTCATGGAATACATGCCAGGGGTAAGCAAGAGAGGTCACTACAGGCAATTATCTCTACAGAGTATGTGCCAAGCATGTAAATAAAAAAAGATTTGAAGGAGTGCACACAGATATTAAGGACATGTCTGATGATAAGCAGCTAACCAAAGACAGACAAGTGCATTAACATATTTTGACTTTTGCCTACTGTATTAATTGCTTTTATTAATTCAGAATTAGAACAGTTTAGAGAGTACAGTAATTAAGTGCTTCGGACTTGTTACTTCTTGCAACAAATGTCTTTAAAACATTTTTGTGGGGTTTTTAGCAACTTTTAAACAGGTACCTCAATTTTATTTTTCTGAGTTTGCATCCATCTCCAGCTTGACTGTATTCTGGCAATTTTCATAACAGAACAGAACTATACACAGCTGCCTCTTGAACCAATTAAGAAACCTGGAAGGGGTGTCTCAGAACCCGTGTGTAGGACTCTTGGTGGCCTGGAGAGAGACAGATCAAGCTGAAGTTCCATGGTTTAGGTCTGTTTTTTAGTGCATTAGGTACTGTTACTAGGTCACTGTGCCAGTTGGAAATGTTGAGAGGGCAAAAACTATTTAATTACACTACCTTTTCATTTGTTGGCACAGAATCATATGTCCCACCGTCCTTCCTTTCTGCATACTCCCTTATGGAAATATTTTGCTTTCTGAAAGTTTCATATTCACAAATTGGAACAAGCAGAACTGGATTATAGGAAGACATGTTTCAAGTATCCCTATGTGTTCATAAAGAATTAGAGCATTCTGGTTTGCTGTTTTAAGGTTGCCCAGAAGAAAACTTAGAATTTTAGATGTAATGTTGGGCTAATTTTATCATCTATTCGGATACTTTGTCCTCCAGATCTCAGGAAATCAGAGTTTGCATTTTTAAAGACCTGTTGTGTTTTTATCTTTATACTGAGATCCAAAGGAGCAGCCATATTAGTCTAGTTCAGTAAAACAAACAAACAAGGAGTCTTGTGACACTCAAAGACTAACAATTTTGTTTATTGCATGAGCTTCCATTGGAGAAAATCCCACTTCATCAGACGCTTTGAAGAAGTGGGATTTTCTCCCACCAAAGCTCATACAGTAAATAGAGTTGTTAGTCTTTAAGTGTCATAGGACTCTTTGCTTGTTTTTATCTTGGTACTTGTTCCTTTTAAACCATTGAATTTACATTATTTAAATAGCCAAGCCATCTTGTATTAAGATAGAAAAACATCAGTTCTAGGCTAACTGAGACTTTTTATGCCAAGTTCTTGCCTATTGGTTTTTGAGACTTAAAACTTAGATAGGTGGGGGGGGGGTTTTGGTGGTTTGGTTTTTTGTTTTTTTTAATGCCACACTCTAAGTTGTCTGTCTGTTGTCCAAGTCTAAGATGGATTGGGTAGAGTCATGGCTGTGTCATGTTACCATGACGAGCATAGCATCATCATGTAACTAGCAAACCTCTAAAAGAAATGAGGTTCAGAACGAAAATACTGTATTATCCGTATAGCCGCTCAGCAATGTTTAAATTATTTGGTATTTTTGTCAGATGACATTTCTTCATATCATTGTGCCATCTGTTAAAGCCTGAATCATTTCATTTAGCTTGAGATATAACTGGTTTTGTGTATACTTCTGATGCAAACTTTACACAACCCAATTATTTTTTAATAATGGTTACAAGATAAATTAGTCTATCAGTCTTAAGTGTACAATATTTACTGCTTTTTTCCTTTTGGCTGTAGGGTTCCATTAAGGACCAGTTAAAAGCATATGGAGCACTCACAGAGAATGTAACACGAAAATACACACGGCAGATTTTGGAGGGAGTTCACTATTTGCATAGCAATATGATTGTTCATAGAGATATTAAAGGTAATTAAAGGACAGCTATGAGTTCTACTTTCTGTACTCCAAATAAGCAACATTATCTTGAAGCGTTTGAAGTTTCATAAGCCAAAAGGGAATGATACAATAAAATTAAACAGTTGGTGCTAAGTTTGTGATGCCAGACTATTGAATTGACTTCACAGTAGGTCCATCAGAAAGTCTTTACTTTCAATAGACCAGACTTTGCAATGTTTTTCAAATCTCACAGTGCCCAATATTGCAAAGTGAGGTCAAAAGAAATTATTTGGTTTAATGAGTAATATGGGGTGTATATGACTTTTTTAAATATCAGAACTTTTCAAAATATTAGTTAATGAACAGCAGTCCAGAGACTGCAATGTAAAAAAACCTGTAGTGAGTGATTCTAATTTGGTGGACATAGCCTCATCATATTTGCTAAAACTGTTGCATAATTTTCTTGTTGCTTATGTGTCAATAATATTTTTCATAAACTTCAATGTGACAGACTGTCTGTGCATACCTGTTCCAAGGTAAATAGATCTGTAAACCAGTGTTCCCTCTAAGCAGATGATGCAGCTGAGCAACTTATGGATGCAGCTGAGCAAGTTCCCTCCCTATTCCCTGTCCTGGGACCAGGCCCCTGAGCCACTGCCCATCAGCTCCCCAAATGCATCCATAACTTTCTCAGTTGTGTCACCCCCTTAGAGAGGGAACATTGTATAGATGTCTTTTTGTTCAAATTTTAGTAAATTAATAAAAACACAGTATTTCAGTTTAACATTTTTATTAAACAAATATGAAGCAATGATGCTGCCTATCAAGCCTCCTCTACACCTCAGTTTTTGATGCCTGTCTTTGTCACATTTCCAGAATGCATATACAGAGTCTAGGTCAGCCTTGAATCCAGCACTTAGATATGACTTGATGTGTATTAGCATGTCTAGATGAGAAACATCCTACCTGTTACAAGGCTCTATCTTAATATTATTCATTAGACTGAAGCCTCTTTCAGCATCTGCACTAGACGCTTGAAACATATATATCAACCAACTGGGCCAGGAATGGGAACTTATCTTCTGTCAGTGTATAGGTGACAAACATCTAAGAATGTGTTCAGTGTACCAGCCATTACCTTTTTCAGAACAACAAACATTTTGGTTGTCTGTAATTTCAGCTCTCCTTTAGAAGATGTGAAAATACATGAAGAAAACGTGTAAGAAAATACACTGATAAGAGCTGATGATAGCCAATACAATTGTATTATTTTTCAGAGATTCCTAATGAATGTGCCAATTCTGACTAGATCTCGCTCATTGAGCTAAATGAAGTTGCCCTGATTTAGGCCTATATATTACTTGAGTTGATGTTAATTAAGGTCAATGACAGTTTTTCCACTTTTTAAGTAAAGTTAGATCAGGCTGCCTGCTCTTTCTGCTACAATCCCCATCTACCAGTTTTGTGGTGGTGTTGTCTGCAAGCTTTGAACTTTCCTTTACCAGCTTCCACCTGAAAACAGAGCTGTGCTAAAAATACATGGAGGGGACACCTCCTCCTAAAGCCATTGTTTATGGCATTTGGTAAAGATATCAAAATGGGAGGACATGCAGTTTGCCTATAATGTATTGTCAGGGCCATTCACTTAAATGTGAGCACAGATGGGGTGTGCCTCTTGGATACCACAAAGCCAAGCATGTGTGAATGCCTAGTATAGTGAGCCATTAGAGATCCTGGGATGGAAAGTGCTGTAGAAATGCTGGGTGTTAATAAAGTAACATAAGGTTCTATACAGCTCTCTGTGTTTATTCTGAATCTTGGGTGGAATATGTGTGTTGTGTCTACCTATCTCACTGTTTCCCAACCAGTGTGCCACAGCACACAGGTGTGCCACAGAATTTTTTGAAAAACTACTCAAAGAGCTTTGGATTGGCTCATGAAAATATATGGCTTCATTTGGAAACTATATGGCAGTGTGCCTTAAATGAATTAAAGGTAGCAAGGAGTGCCACTGCAATGACAGAGAAAACATTGGGAACCACTGATCTATGTGGCAGCAATGACTTGAAAGGGAAACAATACGTTTCCTTACCATAAACACTCCGCTCCCCCCCCCCCATGTGGCATGAGCTTATCCCCCCCTTCTAATCTGCCCGCAGCCGGAGAGCCCGATCCCCCGGCTCCTCCGCTTCCCGCCAGCCCTGACCTCCGCTCCCCGCCAGCCCTGATCCCTGGCTCCTCTGCTCCCACTTCTGCTCCCTGCCAGCCCCACCCCAGGCTTCCTGGCACCCAGGAGAAATGTTTCCGGGGCCAGGCATGGCTTGTGGCTGCCAGACCTGCGCTGGGGTCAGTGCTTGCTGCGCCAGTGAGGGGCGGCAGCTGCGCCACTGCTCACTGGCGCAGCTTACAGGAAACATTGCTGTAAACGTAGAAGTAAGTCATTCAGTTTGAACAAGATATGAAGATGCAGATTTTCTGAGTGCTGTAGGTACTTCCCTCCCTTAATTCACTGCTTTCTTGTCTGCCGTGTTCCCCTTTATTCATTCTTATCTTAAGATAGATTTGGCAAGTCAATGACTTTCTCACAGAGTTCACAGAAAGGACCTGCATAATTTCCGGGGAGTTTTAAATGGATGTCAGGAAGCTGTGACCAGCCTGGCATTTTAATCTTGCTGAATGAGAGGAATAGGTAGCCCTGACTAAAGCAGTGGTTCCCACCCTTTTGTCTGCCATGGCACACCTTGATACCTTGAATTATTTTGAGGTACACCACCATAAAGTCTCCAGATGAACACATGAATATTCATGAGCCAATCCAGCAGTCTGAATAGTTTTCCAAAAAGTTTTGTGGCACAGTTGCTCACTCCTGAGGGCACACGTGCGCCATTGGTTGGGAAATAGTGGACTAGAGAGGTGGAAATCCACAGAGAAGTCTCATTGTCTTCAAAGTATCTGGCAAAGTGGGGTTTTCTCCCACAAAAGCTCATGCGATAAATAAATCTGGTAGTCTTTAAGTGCCACAAGACTCCTTACTTTTTTTTTTTTGCTATAATTCAATTAGCGTCTCTTTGTGAGCAGAGCAAAAGAGAGTACAGGCAGCCAGGAACACTAAAAGAACCAGTACTTGGTCACCGGGCTGCAGCAAAACAATGCGTTCCATGGTGTTTTGGAAAGATGTGAAATTATACAGCAGTGTAATTGTGGAATCCACAGTGATTTGTCTGTGACAAAAAGAGCAGGTTACACCTTGGGACTATAATTTGCAGATTCTGCAGGCACAGATAGGTGACATCTGCGTCATTTACACTTGGTTCACCTTTCCAAAGTTTTTTCTGCAACTATAAGGACTAGAAACATTTTTTAAAAAAGAAAGCTCAGATTCTAGAGAACAGTTCTGAGGCAATGGACAAGTTCTTCACCATGGAATATACAAGGCTGTTGTTATAATGCATCAATTAAACCAAATTGTATTGATTCTGTTCACTCCCACGTGCTTGACAGGCTTTTACTGAATGTACTAGAGGGGTTTTTTCTTCTTTTTTTCAGGAGCAAATATTCTGCGGGATTCAGCAGGCAATGTGAAGCTAGGCGATTTCGGCGCCAGCAAGCGACTTCAGACAATCTGTCTCTCTGGCACAGGAATGAAGTCTGTCATGGGGACTCCATACTGGATGAGTCCCGAAGTTATCAGTGGAGAAGGATATGGGAGAAAAGCAGATATCTGGTATGTCCAAGAGCTATTCCAATGAAAGACAACTCCACATTACCCCAGAGGAGATGGCTTCACAAACCAATTTAAATGTTCATTATTTTAAGTTTAAGCATCATCATTCCACAGCCTGTTTAGCAAGAGTTACCTTGATATACAGATAGTATTTCATTTCAACCTAGGTTTTTATGTACAGTAAAGCAATAGACTAATAACTCCAGACTTCCTGCAAACTCTCTTGCTAATAAGGTGAATGCTACAGAAATTGTATACCCTAATACAAAGGGTGGGGACACTGTCCATTGCAGCATCTTTTTTTTAAATATCATAATTTTCAAGATTTAAGTGTTTCTTAATGCATTGTAATGAATGTGGGCACGCTAAGGTTTTTTAGTGGAATTCCGTGGCACTAAATGACATGATGTTGTCTGTTAGGAGCTTGAGCCTGATGAAATGCAAAGTGACAGGAATATTTTCAGTTTAGACAAGCCCAAGGTATCATCTCTTGGTCAAAGAAGATCAAGTGCATTTCTCTCCATCAGTACGACCGACCACTGTGCTGTCTCTCAAGTCAGTTGACCTTCCCAGCCCCTCCCTCCTTGAGGAATGGGGACCAAGCTCTGCATCAGATCATGGGTTCACTGGGTGATATTGTAGCCATTAGACCATGGAGCTGGCCCAGAAATTCAGATTGCTTGTAACTGTATTTCCAAGCAAGAAATTAATCTTCTCTAAATAAATGTCCTTCTCTGGAGTCTGCATCTGGGTTAGTTGACAGAGGGAGCTGAGCATAGGTGTGATTTGCAGTGGCTGGTGTGGCCTTTGAATGAAGTGCACAATTATATATATGTGATAGAAATCTGTTTTTCCAGTTGAAATTGAGTTGCAATGTTGTTGTGTAGACAACAATCTCCTGTTTGTGGTAGTTCAGTAGCTACCATGTGGTAGTTTTTGTTCCACAGCAGGAGAACATGATTCTGTTTTGTAACATGTTGTTTCACTTTTACCTGTTTCAGGAGCGTAGGTTGTACGGTGGTAGAAATGCTTACTGAGAAACCTCCCTGGGCAGAATATGAAGCAATGGCTGCCATCTTTAAAATTGCCACGCAACCAACCAATCCACAGCTGCCACCTCATGTCTCGGAACATAGTCGGGATTTCCTGAAGCGGATTTTTATTGAGGCCAAGTTGCGACCCTCAGCAGATGAACTGCTAAGACACACGTTTGCACATTATCACTAACAGCCTGCCTCAACTCAGCTTGTAGCTACTGCATTTATTTTCTATTTGACTGCACTTTCATTTTTATTTTTTACAAAAAAGAGAGAAAAAGACAAGAGAGAAAACAGATTTCTCTTGATTCTTTGTTTCACTTAGATTGTAAACAAGAATCTAAATTTTTGTATTTAGAATAAGGGTCTCTTTTCCCCCTTATTAGGACCTAGAATCTTTTGTTTCTATAATGTACTGATGTGGTTCACAAAGATAAAGCACTTTAGTACATATTCATTCCATAAACAATGGGAGAACAGACATAGAACTTGGACTGTCAAGAACTGTGTAACTTTTTCTAACACTGCTGACTGTCTCAGGATGCAGGGAAAAATACACAAACTGTTAGCATACAGGAAGAAGAAAATCATGATCTGTGATTGTTCTTGTGCACTGTAGTATTTGCTGCTGACTATTTTAAGTTATATTTTAGCTTGTTTAATCAGTTTCTGAATAGCACATTTGAGGCACGAACCCACAGTTCTGGAAATTAATTAGAAAGCTGAAAGAATTTAGAACCCAAAGTAGAGAGTGCTCTGCGTACTAAAGCCCCTGCCTGGCACTTGCCTTTGTGACCAGGAGAGAATCAGGCAGAAGCAGAACCATAAATCAGTAGTTGGTGAAAACTGGTATGGAATTATTGTATTACCTTTATAGAACAAGAATTACTGATAATAGTTTGTGTTAGACCCATACTCCTAGAGACTACAGAGCTCAGACAGGAGTCTTCACAACAACCTCCGCCCAAATAACTAAAAAGTTTGATGGTTAAAGCGAAAGAGAAGGTCAAGGGAATCCTTACCTGCTGCAGGTGCCAAAGATCTGACTACCATATAAGTTGAGAGGAGAAAAGTCCTTTCTCTCTGATGGAAAGGCAGGCACAGAACTGTGAGGGAAAGTCCTTCTTTACCTGCCAATGAATGGCAGAGAAAAATACTAATCCCTGCCTACTATATACATCATTTGAAAGGGTGAACCATAAGAAATAAGAGATTGGGAGTATTTCCAGAGACTGATAAGGAATGTACAGCTAATGTCATGCACCTGAATGTAATAATCCTACTCAGATTGGTTCGAACATGAGATTGTTTTAATAACACAATCCAGTCATTTAGGATCTTTGAAAAAGCCTGGGGGGGGGGGGATTCTAATTCCCTGTGTCTAATTCCATTATTGTCAAATGACAATGAGGCACTTTGAAAAGACTTCCTTGATCCCAAATTTTTAAGATGTAATGATGATAAACAACTTAGAAATGCTTCTTTCCCAGGAAAATCCTTGAACACAATCCATATAGAAATGTCAGGGACAGAAAATTCAGGAAAACTGGAATATTTTAAAAGCTGCATGTGTGACCCAGCAATGTTACTTGAGCACTGAATTTTGAAAATAAAAAACAGTATATCTCAACAAAGAGCAGCAGCCCAATATGTCATGCTAAGTCTTGCATTAAAATGACCAAAGATGTAAAAGGAAAAAAGCAACTAAACAGTATGAGTCTGCAGTTTCACAGTGCAGAAGATCAAACCGTGCCAGATCTCAGACAATCATAACAATTTTATTTATCTTTCCAGTCTCTAGAACAGCATTAAAAAAGTAGGACAAAATTCTGAGACACAAACACACAGTTCTTGAACAACTCCACTGGAAAATACTGATGAGAATTTAAGAAAGAGGGTTTGGAAACAAGTTCCTTGGCCTATATAATTTAAGTTGTATTCATGCTAGTGTGTTTGATTGCTTGGTTGCTTATCTTTCCTTCTTTGTTCTATAAAGACAGAATGTATTGATGCTTTTAATTGTCAAACCAGTTTGACAAAGCTGTGTATAATGGTTCCAAGAGTCCACTATCAAACACTTTAGGTGCATGGAAATTAAGAAATGAATGTATTAGGGCTGCAGTGAGAGATTAGTGTTGACTTGTGCAACAGTGACTCTTGAGAGTTCTGAATTTTATTTTGCTGATTGAGCCGCCAAATCCTGTATCAGCAATATAACTAGGAGCCTGGATCTATCTCAATCCATTTACTATAGTAGGCAAACATTTCTTCTTCTACAGGGGCCACTGTCTCAATATTTTGGGCAGGTGGTCTATTTCAGTTGTCTGTTTCCTGCGATTGTGACTTTTATCTGGTCGTTCTGTTGGTCACAGTGAGCAGTTGTGCAAGATTTATATGAATGAGAAGAGGGTTCAATCAGGGCAAACCCACAGGCCAAAATTAAAGTAAACTTGTGTTCACCTTCTTTGGCTTCCCTGTTGGCCAATGGAAGCTATGGAAGGAACTTGCATAAACCTTTGTGTTGTAAAGGATCTTTGCTTCATAAGCAATATTTAGTGGCCATGGGGACAGTAGGGAGTGTTATGTAAAGACTGGCTTTAAAATAGGCTAATGGTTTATGTAGCGTACAAACCATATATCTGAACCTGATTTCAGAAGACTTAAGACGGTACAAGAAAACCAAGCTGAAAATGTGTGTGTGAATAGTCAGTGGTGTCTGAAAGGGTAAGAAAGTTATTTATATTACCAAAAAAGTACACAACAAGAACTTCAAAGGGAAAATTCTGTCAGGTTTTAAGTGCAGTACTCAGAAATTTTAAAGATATTCTTGGATCAGTAGAAGAAAGTATACTCTCTGAAGCTTGGAAGTTTTCACATTCTAGTTTTCTAAAAATCCATCCTGTTCATATGGTAAAGATGGTTTCTCAATAGTGTGGTACTATTTCCTAGCCGTGGCTGGAAAAACAAACAGAATAAGACTGCTGCTTTTGTGCCTTTTATAGAAGATTGCTTTCTGTCTTGACAATGGTAAACTTGTTTGACATTTGGGAAAGATAAAAAATGCAGAATAATATAAGGTTTTGTAAACTTTTAGGTATAGCTTCCCCTTAAAATATAATTCCATCTACATTATAAATTATTAGACATATCAGAAAGCCACTGAAGCAGTATGTTACCTCTGTAATGACGACTAGTTTGACCAGTTTTGTTGTTTATGATAAAGAGCCCATCAAATGACTCGAAAGAATGAAGAACCTCCCAACTGACCTCAGCTACTTATGTATAGCCTTTAAACAATTACTGTATAAAATAAAAATACATATTTTGAGTTAGTAATAGGAATTATTGAAATTAGTTAAAATCTCTCTTTTGAGAAGCAGGTGGTACATTCATCCCCTTGCGTGTTCCATTTTGCAAAAAGTAAAGTGTATGTTTAAAGCTTGAAACATTTTGAGATGAAATGATTTTTGCTTTAGCTACTTTAAATGATGGTACAGTAAATCCCTCTGTTTATAAAGCATCTAGCCCACTATTGGCACTGTAATAAGCTCTGTCTGAAATTCCAAAGGCGCATGGAGCTGTATGGGTTAAAGCCCACTGAAGATGAGGCAAGATCTCTCTGCACCACTTACCGACTGTGATCACAATATTTTAGAATCATTAACTTACCGTTGCTCATCCAGTTATGAGACAGTGTCAGTGGAATGGGTCATTGTCACAGGGTCACATAAATGCCAAAGCAAAACTGGGCTTCCAGCAAATAAGCATCAAGTCTTATTGAGAGAGTAGAAATGTTTATCTTCAAATCAGGCGCTACTGATCTGGCAACTGTTGTTTTATTACACTGACTTGATTTCTGTTACACATATCTAGTAATATGTATTTAACAGCTTGTCTGCAAGTGGCTTTAAGGATTACTTAGTCCCTGCATAATTTTTGATATGCTGTGCTCTTATTGGTGTACATAACACATTGATTTGTACTTCAGCCAGTCAGAAAAAAGCTTATTCACTAAACAGTTTTTGGTGTATTTTTATTTATTTATTTATTTTAAATAAGCTGATTTCTGTCTGGTTGAAATGGAGAAGAATCTGAGTAAGAACTGGATGGCACAGACTCCATTTAGTGTTAAAAACAAAAATGTTCAAGTGTAGTCTTCTGAGAGGTAAATTGATTGTGATAATTTTAAGAAAACACTTGCCTTCACAACTCTTTTTTTTGTAAAGTAATTGCAGGACATTCCTAGAGGTGATTGAACCATGGCTTGGTGAGACCCCCTTTATCCCCGTCTCCATCTGCCAGACTTGGGAGCAGAACTTGGGGGTTTTGTCCTGCAGTGGAGTGATGGGGCTTGGGACTTCAGCCTTGTGGGAGGCATGGGAGGTGCCTCCCTCCCCCAGGGCTAAATCCCCAAGCCCTGGCAGCTTGCACCTGGTTCTCAAGATTATCATACGTGGCTCGGAGGATGAATGTGTTTGGCCGCCCCTGGCATATACAGTAGCAGTACGGGTTAAGTCTAAGACACACACTTTACTTTTTGCATCCATGATTCCTTCCATTCTGCTATACTTGATGTGATAGTTCAGGGTAAATTTCTAATTGAGTTACTGTCCTTTCAGTTATCATAAAGAAAAATAATGTAACAGTTGTCTCTTCGGCTAGTGCCTTTTTATCTGTATGCCTTATTTTTTATGTGTACACACTGTATTTAAATCATGGTTGTCAATCGTTCAGTGCCACCAGAACAGTCTTTAAAAATATATGCAAGACTCCCAAGACTGAATTCAATAACTGCATCAAAATTTATACCTTAGTTAGTGTCTGCAGCAGATTTTTTTTGAGAATTTATTACACTTGTTTTTAAATTATAAAAATACTTAGTGATCTCCCTTTTGAGAGTACTGCAGAATATCCAAACAAAGAGGTTAGTATTATTCCCCATTTTACAGTTTGGAAACCTGAGACAGACAAGATACATCGATAGACTGTACACTCATTGTTTCAGTCAAGGTTAGAATCCAAGAGTTCCTAGTACTGTTTGCTAGGGCTATATTAAACTTTGCTGTAATGGTAGAGATCTCAGAAAAGTTCTTAATGGTCTCATGGATGGGTAGATGTCCACCTACTTACTGTATGTGGGACTATACTATAACAAAGGAAGCTGTTTGCTTAAGAAAAGTATACAGTAAGATAGGCTTTGTCATGGCTAATTTGCAAAATGGTTTAAATGAGTTACCTTTGTTTTCAACAACACTGTGTTTCCCTGCTGTTGTCTTGATTGAAAGCTTTCCTACTAGAAGCAGAAGGTACAGTGCAGTGTACCAAGCCATTTCCTCAGACAATGTTGAGCAAAGTCAAACTGTAGCTTCAGAGACTTAAGGAAAATGGTCAGATCTACAGTTGTTTAGAACTAGATTTATTTGTTAGCTTTTTTATCTTCAGATTATTTAAACAATACTGCATATGAAAAAGCATATTTGTGTGTTCGAATGCCAATCCATCTGGTATTTTTGGATTAGCAAACGTATTACTGCCAATACCATTTCTTATTGCTGGGAACTTCCTATCTTGTATTCATGAAAAGTATGCAGTGTCAAGTCACTTAAAACCAAAGTTTTTTCTATCCCCTCAACAGGAGCCAAAAGTGATGTTTTATAGATTCCTTCTGTTATTCATCCTCATCTACCAGTAAGATATTGCTGAATGAAACAAAAGAGGTACGAGTAAGCTATATCCAGCACTGCCAATTTTTAAAGGATAGATTTGGATGCCCATTGTTGCTGCTTCGATATGCAAACTTCATTCCAGCATTAAAGTGGAAGGTTTTGAATAAAACTCTACACAATCTTGACATCACTAACAGTGCACAAACTTGGTGACTAATTCCTTTTCTATAACATGTTTTCTTATAGCCAAGTTTGAGCATGGGGGCATTTAAGGAAAGCCCTGAAGAGAAGTAGATTTGTAATCTGAACTGCTTTTATGCCATAGCAAACAAGAACATTTCAGATTGTTGTTGGGGGAGCAGTCCTTTTTAATTTGAGCCAAATCTCACCTGTAGGTACATGGGACTTTCAGTGCCCTTAAAGCAGGGGTCTGCAACCTGTGGCTCTTTGGCTGCCCCCTTGTGACTCTGGCCCTCCCCACTGCCGGGGGGGGGGGGGTTCCAGCTCTCCCCAGCCAGAGGCGAAACCCATTGTGCCTCTCAAAACACTTGGTTATTGAAGGAAATTTTAAAAATGGCTGCTGTTAGCTTTTGGGTTGCCAACCCCTGCCTTAAGGGAGAGCCAAAAAAGCACGCTGGAGGGAGCAGAATTTATCCCCAAGATGGTATTTCATTAAACTTTCAGATCAGGAACAAAAAGTGCTTTTTTGCATTTAATCTGTTTGGTTTATGTTTTAAATTTTTTTTGGCATTACTGCAACACTTGTTTTGGACTGTATTCATGTTCCACCATTAGCAATACCTTGGGGGAAAATTTGTAGCAACAGACCGTAGAGTTCAGGTGACCTCTCATGTATTGAAAGGACAGAATTTAATAAGCTCATTTTGTCTAGCTCTTGGGTTTTTTTCCATGATTTTTTTTTTTAAAGGGGAGAAAAACTGGATAAAAAATGGTGAAAATTTGGACTTAGTCATCTGTTTGTTATGTTGGTGGAACTCTCTTACTGATGAGGAGTGGAGACTCAGACTCCACTTGGGGAGGAGAGAAGAAAGATAACATGGGTTTACACTGAATATAAGGTGGGGAATATTTCAGAAAACTTTACATCTTTTCTCTTTATAATAGATCTTCTCTCCCACCTCCGATATATACACATGGCTATGAAAACAAACTTTTTTTGGTCAATTTCACAGTGATTCTTTCTATAATCCCCATTTAAATCTTGATGATGTTCACTCTAAAATGTAAATGGTTCATTAAACTTTAATGTCTGCCACCTCAGATGTCACATAGTTCATTTTATAGAATGTCGTCGTAAATAAATGGAGGAGGCTTGGATAAGTTTGAAAGTAGAATTTTTAATTTTCACAATAGTATGAATAAATGTAAATTTTCCCTTTTGAGCTAACATACATTTATGTAACCGTTAAATTCTCTGTATTGATCTATTAGTTTCTCTCTGTAAATGTTTTTACTTTCATTTGATGCTGGGCACAGTTTATAACATGTACACAAAGGTGTTTTTTTCCTTCTATCAATGTTGACATTTTTGCACATTTTTGAAAATGTTTAATTTGTACACTGATTAATACTCTGGCCAATTGTTGATGGGTGTATGAGAATCACGTACGTGTGCAATGTACTACTGTCTGGATGTATGTTTATTACTTTCGAGATGTTGCAATCTTTAAATGGAATATCTTGTGTATAAGTGTATTTGACTATGGTTCTATCTTGGTTGAGTAACTCAGGAGTTGAGGATTACTTACTAGTTCCATAGTGTTTCTAACAGTTTTCCTGACTTGTAAAGTACCCTTGTATTCCGTGTATGAATTGAGGGAGCGAGTGGGTGCGTGTGGATGTGTGTACATACACATATATAGATATATCCCAGTAGTCTTATTCCACAGTTTCATTTCTACATTTTTATGAACTTGTTTTTTAAGGGTACTAGGTTTTGTTAGAATAATTAAATATATAAAAGCTTTGAGACATTATTTACTAGATAAATATATTTTCAGCTGGCTGATGTTCAGAAAATATTTTTTTAATTTTGTTTTTAATCATTCAAAATGTATTTGTATTTCCAAAATTGGACGTGAGTTGTATTTAGAAGTATATTAAAACACCCTGGAGGGGCAACAGTGTTGATTTCTCTTGTAAGAATTTTATTAAAAAAAAAAAAAAAAAACCCCAAATGCTAAAGTGTTTCAGTGAGACAGAGAAAATATGCTGTTGTGAAATGGGGAAAGCAATCTTTGACTTCTCAAAGCTACTTGAAAAAATGTGGGAAAACAAAATCAGTCTTGGAAAAGTCCGATTTTTTTTTTCTGTCTCCTGTCCTTTGTGTTACATTTGATGTTAAAGCTAACCTTTCTTTGTCCTTTCTAGTTTTCTGATATTGGGAAAGATAAAGCAAGCTTCTAGATTGTGTTGGTGCATGTGATAAGTTCAGAATCTGCTTCAGAAATGAAGCTTACTCCTTTCAAAATACTGATTGAACTTTTGCTTTTCCAATTTGATTGACGTTCTCTGTGGCTTAAAAAAAATAAATAAAAATCTTGTTGTAATGTTTGAAGTGATGCCATCTAAAAATTCGCCTACTAGGCATACAGTGCACTGTTGAATGTCTCCAAATCCATAGTTTAGGAAAAGAGCCAGTAAACTCTGTTAAACAAAGGACCTACCAATTGCCTGCTGCGGTACGGTTTCTTCCACTTTTCATGCACGTGTTGACTTTGTTACATTCTCAAAATTGTGCTTGTAAAAAATGTATAAAAACTTTTTTGATTTTTTTAAATTTTTTTTATTTACCCGTTTTATTTTCTTGCTGGTAAATGGCTTTTATTTTGTTTGGGGGGTTTTTTGTATCTGATGTAAAAGAAGCCATGTTTCTATTTTGTGTTTGACCAATGACTTTGTTTATATGAAATTTGTATATTGTTGGTACACATCTTTGTTTAGATTGATCATGCATGAGGACCTGAAAGAATTAGCACAACAAAAGATTGCTTTTTCTTCCAAATTTAGTTCATTTTTGAAAGCTTATGGTGCAGAGGTTTACTGGATGTAACCTGATATGGAACGACTATAAACAATGGCACTTTGAGTGTTAATAAAACAAAAATATTTATTTCCAATTTGTATTTTCCTTCATTTATTTTGTTACATTTTCAAGACATCCGAATTATGCATTTCCCATGTTACATTTGCCTACAATGCTAGACAACTTAAGTGAAGCAAAATATAATGTGCTAGTAATGGTACCGAAAGGGGGGTCTCATTGTCAAGACCCATCAGCTAGATAAGAATATTTAAATCTACGCTGGTTATCTTATAAATGCAAAAAGTCATTGTAACAGAAAATGATCACTCCCTTATGTTTTAAAATAATGCCTCTAATTTTTGTTACACAGTAAATGTCAGTCTGCGTAGATTTTTTTTTCATTTGATTTCTGAGTTTCTTTATACAAACAAGGGCATGTTCAGGCTATATTCAGAATCAGGGAGGAGACAGTTTGTTAGTTTAAAAAAAAAAAAAAAAAAAAAAGAAAAAAGAAAAATGTTTCCCAATTTGACATTCAATGATGTGCAACCTCTTGGCTCTCCCAGAGCTTGACAAAAAAAAAAAAAAAAAAAAAAAGGTCAAAGTATTTTAAAAATGTAGTCCCTGCGAGACAGTTTTAACTGATATTCTCTAAGGCACAGATCCTGCAGATAACTGCACTTGTATCAGGCCCTACTGAAGTCAACAGGGCTTCAAGAGGTAGCAGCAGCTTTTCTGCGCATGGCAAATTGCAGGATTGGGAACTATGTCACCCAAATTGAAGCTTTTTGGCTGAAGCCATAGGACTAACACCCTCAGTCATTCTTGTACAAATGCTGAGGGATCTTTACTGACAATACTGGGGGGGGGTAAAAAGTGGTTACAGTTTAAGGTAGTAATAATGCTGCTGGCTCTGTGTGCTGTCACTCATAACTGCAATTTTAATGTGGAAAAGGGGCCACTTAAAAATAGCAAAACTAGAGAGCCCATAAGTAATCTTCATTCATATAATAAATTTATAAATAAATCAATCACTTAGTTCTGTATAAGTGCCACAAGACTTCTCCTTCGTTCATGCGCTTCACATCCTCATGGTTCAGTATGAACAGTAGGTAGCTGCCATATGATTGACTCAAGGACCTCAATTTGTTTAGTTTAACAAAGAGAAAGCTAAGGGGTGACAGTTCCTACATGGAGAATAAATATTTGATAAAGGGCCTTTTAATCTAGCAGACAAAGTATAATAAGAGTCAATGATTTACAGATGAAATAAGACAAGTTCAGACTGAAACTAAGGTAAATTTTCATCAGTGAGGGTAATTAACCACTAGGATGATTTACCAAAGGTGGAGGTGCAGTCTTCCATCATCAGCAGTTTTAAATCAAGGTGTGATGTTTTTCTAAAAGATCTGCAGTAAGTCACCAAGGAATTGTTTCTGGGAAGTGCTACTGGCTGTGGTGTACGGCAGGCATATAGCCACATGGTTCCCCACCAAACTTGTGGCGGTGTTAGGATGGAATATCCCTGTCCTGTAAGTGGATAAACACAGCTTTTGACTTGTGCAGGCCAGTGGTTTTTAATGAATTCCCTAGAACAGGGGTCTCAAACACATGGCCCGGGGGCTGCATGCAGCCCCTAAAGCTATTTTCTGCAGCTCACAACAATGCTATTGTTACCAATATTTGCAATATCATTGTATGAAAAGGTTTCAGTGGTGTCGCCTTTGGGCTAACGTACTAGTCCTCATGCGGCCCTTGTGATGATTTGAGTTTGAGACCCCTGCCCCAGAGCAAACAGGGGCAGCGCTTTATTGGCAAAGCCCCCATCCAGCCCTGACATCCACTGATGGGCTCTCTTCTCAGTCTAGACCAGGGGTACTCAAATGGTGGCCCGCGGTCCACAACCCGGACCACAAAGACATTTCTGGTGGACCGCCCCCCGCGCAGGGAAGGCTGCCGGCCGTGCAGGGCCGGCAGCCAGAGGCCCTGCTCACAGCTCGTCTGGGGCAGGGAGTTGTTAAAACTCCCGCCCAGAGAAGCTCTAATGGAGCATGCCCAGAATATCTGAGCATGCTCCGTTAGTGCTTCTCTGCCCCAGGAGCTGTGAGGGCCATGAAGGGTAAGCAGGGGAGGGGGGGGCCTCCAGGATCTGGCCTGTGGGGGGGGCAGGATCAGGCCCGGGGGGCGGGGGCCCATGCAGTGAGCAACAGGAGTTGCTCAGCTGCCAGTGGGTCTTAGAGGGAACATTGGCAACAGCACTGTTGCCTCTAAGGGGAGAGGGCAGCTGAGCAACTCCAGTTGCTCGCTGCGCTGCCCCCCTGCTCCCACTCGCCCCCCCGCTAGCCCCCCCCGCTCCCGCTAGCCCCCTCCGCTCGCGGCATCACCCCCCCGCTCCCAGAGCACCCCCCTCCGCTCACGGCATCACCCCCACTGCTCCCAGTAGCCCCCTCCTCCTCTCACGGCATCACCCCCCTGCTCCCAGTAGCCCCCCCGCTCCCAGAGCACACGCCCCCACTTGCAGCAGCATCCCCCC
>ML681984.1:4817611-4893919 GCA_007922195.1 Podocnemis expansa
CCCCCCCCCCCCGCTCCCAGCAGTAGGCCTACCCTAGTTGCCTGTGGACCCCGATGAATGGTGGAAGGCTGAATGTGGACCAGCTCGCAAAAAGTTTGAGTACCCTTGGTCTAGACTGTGCTGTTTTCCAGATGGAAGGTACAAAGACAATGCTGCAGTTTGTTTTAGCTTCCCACACGTAGATCTGAAATCCAGTGTGCTCTTGGAGAGCAAAGTGCTGCCCAAAACTGAAGTCGGATGCGAATACAGCAAAAGAATGGTACACGGCCTCCTGTGACACAGGGAGCTTGTTTACTATATCATATCATAGGGCTGGAAGGGACCTCTTGAGATCATTGAGTCCAACCCCCTGGGAATTGAACCCAGGACCTTCTGCATGGTAAGCAGAGGGGCTAGCCACTGCACTATTACCAACCCCCTTATGTTGAAGTGGAGGATTTGGCATGAGGAAGTTAACAGGTTTGTTTTGAGGTGTGGGTCTCAACCTTTCCAAACTACTGTGCTCCTTTCAGGCCTCTGATTTGTCTTGCATACCAAGATTTACCTCACTTAAAATCTACTTGCCTACGAAACCAAATGTAAAAATACAAGGGTCACAGCCTGCTACAACAGGGAAAAAAAGCTCCCTTTCTCATTTTTACCACAGACTTATGAAATGAATGAATTGGAATATAACTATTGTACTTGTATTTCAGCATCTAGTGTATAGGCAGGGTAACCAGAGGGTCTGATTTGATGGTTTATTCTATTACTCCCATAACCGTATCAGTTGTTGGGACACCATCATTGATGAACAGTTGACGAGTTGTTCCGCCCTTGATGGCTGCATATCAGACCCTCGGAGCCTGAGTTCCCGCAACGTCCGTTCCTGCGCACTCTGTTGTCAGTCTGCCTCTTTCGTCTTCCTCTTCTGACGTCCATGCTGTCCCTTGCAGGATGATCATGGAAAGAGCAGATGATCTTGTTCCATGCCCGTAGCGCTTCAGCTTCTGTTTCTTCCATGTCCATACCACTTCAGCGTCCATTTCTTCCTATGACCCAGCCTCTGGGGGGTGATGACCCCAAATGGGCAGCTTTGTCTTACTATTACTCCTTGCCCTTGGTCTTAAATTTTCACACTTTGTCTGGTCACCCTCTATAGAGAGCAGTACATTCCATGTGACATGGTGGTTGTAAAACTAAGCCACTATCTCAACGAATGGACGTATCTGCTGGAAGATCGCTGCCTACCTCTGCGGGCAGGGGCCAGTCGCGGGCCGGCTGGTTGTGCTCGGAGGCCGGGTGCGGAGCAGAGCCCGCGGGTGCTAGCCGGCGGCCCGGGCGCTGGGGCCCTGCTCTTTGTCCTCCGTGGCAGCTGAGGCCCAGCGCTAGCGGGGCAGGGGGCTGATGGGCTGGGGTAGGGCTACCAGCTACCAAAGCCTGGAAAGGACAGGGAAGTATGAAAAGGAGGAGACCTGGAGAAAATGTACTATTCTTCTGTTTTTAGGGGGCCTTTTGTTGAGAGAAAAGCTCATTCTCTGCTCTGGTCAATGATGGAGCCGGACACCAGGAGGAAGAATCACCAGTTTATTGACACTCAGAGCTACTGAGTGCGGCTGGCCCCGAAGGACCGGTGCTAAAGGGTTTTATACCCAGGTACAACAACTTAATTCAAGGAAGTCTAAAAATGGTTAATATATTCAAGGTAAACAAGATTAATCCATTTATTAGTACCATATAGGGATAGTTTTCATACATATTCATATAAGATAGGGGAATTAGTAAAGAAGGTCAAGCAGGCTCCTCAGCCTGGGAATGGAATAAACAGGAGAAATTGTTGATTAATAGGTGACCTCGAGACTGGTGCAGTTTCCCTAATCTCCTGCTTACAGACGGTTCAAGGATGTGAGGGGCTCTATACTTTTGTTAGTCAGGCTCGAGGTTAAAATAATATTAAGGGAACAGTGCTAAGATGGAGTCACTTATGCTCACAAGTTTGTGGCCTCATACAAATCTCATAACACTTTGAATGCTGTCCACTAAAAACAGGCCGTTCTGTGGCATTCCGCCATACTTTAACCCCAGAAGTAAAGAGCCAGGCACAATGATGTTTTAAAATGCCTGCCGGGTGGCGGACATGGAGGGGAAAAGGAGGACATGCCCTCCTCCTGCCTGACACCTGGGAACCCTGGGCTGGGGGGACTCCTCCTCAGGAGCTGAAAGTGGGGGTGTCGCAGGGGGAGGTTTGGGGGCTCACTCCCGTGGTGTCACACAGACACTAGCTGACACATGGGGGTTTGGGGGGGTGCAGAGCGGACAGGCTGCCAGCGCCCGCAGGCCTGGGGGGCGGGGCGGGGACCGTTACGCGGCGGTTAAACGGGCGCAGGGCGGGGCTGCAGCGGCGGTTGGTGACGTGTCGCCGCGCCCGGAAGTGACGTAGAGGAGGCGCTGGCGGCGCGGGGCGATGGGGCGGCGGGAGCGAGGTGAGGCGGCGGCGGGGCGGGGTGGGGCCGGGCCGGGCCGGGCCGGTGTGTGAGGGGACGGGACGGGACCAGCAGCCCCTCCCGATCTTCCGGCCGTGAAATGACGCCGCTAGGCGAGTCCCAATCGCCCGTAGCGCCCGAGCGTCCCGCTCCGGCCGGGGCCGCCTGGCGTCCCCTCAGCCCTGCGCGGGGGGGGGGCGTCTAGCCTGAGCTCCTCACCCCTGCTCTAGTCACACGGGGTAACAGTTTTCTGCTTGAAAATCCCCGCTGCCGGTACCCTGTCTTATATTCGCACAATTGGGACTGCTTTGCATTTAGAGAGAAGCTAGCAGACAGGGACCCATGTGTGCTTCTGAGGAGCTCATTTTAACCCTCTCCCCCTTTAATCAACTCAAGGCTCCCCAAAGTGCGTAACCGTCCAGGAGTTGGAGTGGGACACAATGCACCAGAATGGTCTTCCCAGACCCACTGTTTTTAGGGGACAGTGCTCCAAGGCCCTAAAAACAGAAAAGGGAGCCAGACTGCTGCACTCCCCAAAACGCAGCGTTTCAGCTCCATTCTGCACCTTTACAGGCCCCCGACAATGTTCCCTTTCAGCTGCACGGGGGCACAGGCCCCGTCACTCACCCACGCAGGCATCTCTGCCAGCCATGCACGGCTGACAGCCACGGCTGGAAGAGACAGGCTTTCAGCTGGCGGAAAACTGCCCCAGGCTGGGCCTGCTGGTGCTGGTGCAAAGCGTGCCAGGGCAGGGAAGACGCTGAGAAGCACTGGTTTAGACTGCTGCTGGTGAAGGACGAGCTTCCCCCGCTGACGTTGGGTGAAAGCCCTGAGGAGAAGGACCCTGAGATCACTGTCACGGGTCTTTTTGGTTCTCACCCCGTAGATGATGGGGTGCAGCATGGCTGGAGCCAACAGATGAATGTTGGCTACAATAATGCGAATGTGGGAGGAACGCTGGTGCAGAAACCATGGGTGAGGAAGGAGAAAATTGCTGGTGTGCAATGCACAGTGGTGACACAGATGTGCTGAGGGGCGTGAGATGTGCCTCTTTGGTGGGGAGCTTGAAGACAGCGCGGAGTATGAGGATGTAGGACAGGACGATGAGAATAAAATCTGCCCCCCCCCCCCCATGAGAGAGGCCACAGTCAAGCTATAGGCTCTCATGTCTCTTGTGTCGGCACAGGCCGATTTTGCAAGAGACATGAATTCACAGCAGGGGTGAGACATGAGAGTCTCGCAATATGGTAGCCACTTCCGCAGGAATGGGTGTGGAGCCCGTAACGTGCCCACCTCAAAACCACCCCCAACCCCTCTTCCCTCTAAGTTGTGTGTGTGCATGCACGTACACAGGCCATGAAACCTGTGCACACAACAAAATAAAGTCTGCACAAAAAAATTCAATAGTGCTAATTTTGGTGCTCACAAAGAAACGTTTTTGCGCACACAAAGACATTATTTGTGCACGCACGCTATGAGCAATTAGAGGGAACATTGCCTCCAATCCCACCTTGGCTATGACCCTGCTGGCCAAGATGACCAAGTGTCTCGGGAGTTACAGATAGCAACATAATGATCACAGGCTGGTACCAGGTTTCTGGGGGCTCTCAGGATTCATGCTGGTGAGGAGATGGGTTGCAGGGGCACGTTTTACCCAGGGTTAGCTAATGGGGCCTTCACATAAAAAGATTGGGAGCCACAGTCTCTACCAGTGGTTCCCAACATTTTCTCTGCCGTGGCACCTTTTGCTACCTTTCATTGATTGGAGGCCTACCACCATCTACTTTCCAAATGAACATTCATGAGCCAATCCTGAGCTCTCAGTAGCTTTTCAAAAAATTTTATGGCACACGGGATGGGTACCACTGTCTAAACCAGGGGTCTCAAACTCAAATCACCCTGAGGGTCGCATGGCAACTAGTACGTTAGCCTGAGGGCCACACCACTGAAACCTTCTCATACAAGGATATTGCAAATATCAGTAACAATAGTGTCACTGCAGGCCACAGGAAATAGCTTGAGGGGGCTCATACAGCCTGCAGGCCACATGTTTGAGACCCCTGCCCTAAACTGAATGGCCCCTGGAAACACCTTTGTTGCTCTTTTCTATATCTTTTCCAAATCAAATATATTTTTTGAGAGGGCACACTCCAAAGTGAGTGAATCATTCAAGCCATGCACATACTGTGTATTCATACAGTCTTTTATTATCTCTTTCTTCTGATGTTTGCTAATATGGCTCTTACTTTTTTCAAATGCTGCTGCATGTTGGACAGCAGTTTTCAGGGAGCAATCCAGAATCACTCCAAAATCTTTCTTGACTTGTAACATCTTGTTTATACTCCACTGTTTTGCATATAGAGGTGTTATTGTTTCTCAATGTGTATTACTTTGCATTCCTCAGCATTGAATTTCATCTAACATCTTGGCAGCCAATTGTCCTTTTCAGTGAGATCCCTTTGTAACTCCTGCAAACTTGTTTGGATATAGCTGTCTTCAGTAATTTTATATTACAGTATCTACAAACTTTACTACCTCCCTCTTCAGCCCTTTTTCCCCCAATGATTTTTTAGCTTGTTGGACAGTATTGGTTCCAGTACAGATTAAGGGAGCCTCTTATTTACCCTCCGTAGTGAAAACTGGAAGAGTCCCACGGCACTTTTAAAGACCAACAAATTTATTTATTTCATGAGCTTTCATGGGTAAAATCCCACTTCATCAGATACATGAAACGGAAGCTACGGTATGGAAGTTCCACGGGGGCAGCCGTGTTAGTCTAGTTCAGTAAAACAAGCAAGGAGTCCTGTGGCACTTTTAAAGACTAACACATTTATTTATTGCATCGGCTTTCGCGGGAGAAAATCTTCAAGTGTCTGACAAGCTGGGATTTTCTCCCACAAAAGCTCACGCTCTAAATGAATTTGTTTAGTCTTTAAAAGTGCCCCAGGATGCCTCGTTTGTTTTACAGAGCAGAAGGGAATAGGTGAATGCAGAGAAGAGTAAGTCACAAGGTCAACTCAGATTTTTGTTTTTCCAGCAAACTGAGCTGTGAAAAGTGAAAGCAGTAAACTGATGACTTATTTTTACCTTTTGTTTCCCATCTTTTAACCAGTTAGTTATCTCTGAGAAGATGTCCCCTTTTATCCCCCAAGTTGTTTCTTTAAAAACCTTGGGTGAGAGAACTTGTCAAAGGCTTTCTAAAAGTCCAGATATACTACATCCACTGCATCCCTCCTGTCCTCCTGTCTGCCTGATCCCCGTGGAGAATTCTGATAGACCGGTGAGGCAAGATTTGCCTTTCCAAGAACCGTTTTGACTTTTCCACAACATACTGTGTTTGTCTGTGTCTGATAATCCTGTTCTTTACTGTAGTGACAGCCAATTTACCCAGGACTGAAGATAGATTTGCTGGCCTGTAATTGCTCTGATCATCACTGGAGCCTCTTTTAAAAACAAGGTGTTACGCTACCTATTGTCCAGTCATCTGATACAGGGGCTAGTTTAAGCCATAGGTTATGGACCACAGTTAGTAATTCTGCAGTTTAAAATTTGAGTTTCTGCAGAACTCTTTGGTGAATACCATCTGGTCCCACTGATGTTTTTTTTCTGTTTAATTTGTTAGTTTGTTCTAAAACCTCCAGTATTGACACTTCAGTCTGGGGCAGTTCCTCAGATATGTCGTTTAAAAAGGATAGCTCCAGCGTTAGAATCTCCTCACATTCTTTTTAGGGAAGACTGTTGCAATGAATTCATGTAGCTTCTTCGCAACAGCCTGGTCTTTCTTGATGCTCCTTTAGCACCTCTATAGTCTAGGGGCCCTCCTGACTATCTGGCAGGAATCCTGCTTCTGGTGTATTTAAAAATAATTTTTTTTGCTGTTAGTGTGTGTGTTTTCTCTAGTTGCCCTTCAGAAATGCTGTTTTCTGTCTCCTTGCTAGAATTTTACTTCTCATTTTTAAAGGATGCCTTTTTGCATCTAATCATCTCTCTTGTTTAGCCACTGTTTTTTAAATATTTGGGTTATACCTTAAGTTTGAGTCCTCGCTATGGTCTTTTTAAATAGTATCCATGCAGTTTGCAGGCTTTCCACTCATGTGAATGTTCTTTTTAATTTCCATTCAACTAGCATCTTTATTTTTCTGACTTTCCCTTTTCTAAAGTTAAATGCTACTATAGTGGGTTTCTTTGGCATCCCCCCCCCCGGGTGTTAAATTTAATTACGTTATGGTTGTGATTACTGAGTGGTTCAGCTGTATTCACCTCTTGAACCAGATCCTGTTCCATTTAGGACTAAATCAAGAATTCCCTTTCCCTTTGTGGGCTCCAGGACAAGCTGCTCCAAGAAGCAGTCATTTAACGTGTCTAGAAATTTTATGTCTACATCCTTTCAGGGGGTGGCCTATTCCCAATCAGCATGAGGATAGTTGAAATCTTCCCATGGACGTCCCCTCCTCCAACTCCCATTTCTTCCTCTGTAAACTCTCTAATTTCCCTGAGCTTTTCACAATCACTGTCCTGGTCAGATGGTCAGTAGTGTATACCTATTGCTCTGACCTTATGATCTGACTGTGGAGTTTTCTAGCCATAGACGTTCTCTGATACAGCTTGATTCATTTACAAACTCTGTTCAACTCTGGTTTCTTTCACACATCGTGGTACTCCCCCAGCAATGTGAGTTACTCTAATTTCTGTGTATTTTGTATCCTGGTACTACTGTGTCTGATTATCCCTATTCCAGTGGTTCCCAGCCACTGCGCCATGGCACACCGGTGTGCTGCAGCAGCCCCTTAAGTGGGCCACCAGCAGCAGCAGGACCCAACCCCGGTCAGGGTCTGGGGGCCGCCAGCGGCAGCAGGATCTGGCCCTGGCCAGGAGCCACCCACAGGGTCCGGGGGCCAAAAGTGGCAGTGTGGTACAGTGTGCTGTGGCAGATAAAAGGTTGGGAACTACTCTCCTATTCAGCCAGGTTTCTGTGATGTCTACCATATCAATGTTGCAGCAAAAGATCTCTTAATGTAACAGATGGCTTGGCTACAGGTGTGGACAGTGCCTTGTACTGTCTGTGTATTTCTTCTGGATGGACCTTAAATGGTCACAGTGTAGGTTAATTTTGTGTCTTTGTTTTCAGATAAGAAGAAATCTAAAAAGCGTCACTATGATGATGACGACGACGATGATGATGATGAAACTCCTGGAAAAGAGTCTCAGGAAGCAGTTCCATCTGCAGCAGGGAAGCAGGTGGAGGAGTCTGGGATCAAAGTGGACGAGTATGGAGCAAAAGATTATAGACACCAAATGCTTCTAAAGGGTGACCATACCTCCCGCCCGCTCTGGGTGGTAAGTCCTAGCAAACAGCTTTGGATGCCTTTTTGCATCTAATCATCTTTTTTGTTTAGCTGCTTCTTTTGTCTGTGGCAAACAGCAAAGGAGAATGAAGTGTGGTGCTGTGTAGTGGGTTAGTTGTTAGGTAGATTTAAAATGGGACACAGAGGAGAAGGATTTTGGCTAAGGCCCAGCAACATGGACTGCTGTTGTGCAAAACACAGGTGGTGACAGCTCTGTCCTGGATTGCTGACAGTGGACATAGGACAAGATTTGTTAAAGATTCAGAGATGGGATTCACGTTAGCTACATAGAATCTTTCTCTATAATATGGTATAAATGAGCTCGGTGGTGGGGAGAGGGGAGGTTAAAACTGAGAGACCGCTTCAGTATGTGTTGTCCCCAGAGGAAGGCTTGGAGTACAAGAGGATTCTTAGCAATTTCAAAATATGCTTCCTTGCAATCTAGTAGAGGTACAGTGAAATTATTGTGGGTCTGTGAGTAAATAGAATCCTTGGCCAGAGTTTACCTGTGTAAAATTTTCTGAGCAAACTTTAAAGTTTGGTACCATCATATTTTAGAATGACATAAGTGGATATGTGTGTAAGAGTGTGTCAATTCAAAGATCTGCATCTTTTTTCCTTCAGAAAACTTCTGACTTAAGTAGAATTAAGGGGTTGACAAAGTGCCTTTAAGAGAAGGTGGGGGGTGAAGCAGGGCAGCGTACTGGAAGAATCTCTGCATTTCAGTCTAAACGACATAGAAGAAGCAAAGCCAGTTAGGATAAGAGAAGCAAATAGCACCTGTCTTAAGTGATACTGTAATTTGATTGCCTGTATTGGAAACACAGTTTGTACTGTATAGTCTGATGCCCTGCCTCTGTACTGTCCCATAAATGATAATGTTCTTTCAGCTTAGTATGTCCTTAATTCGAGTCATAAAAAGGGCTTTCTACCTAACTTCATTATTTCTTTAACATCTTTTTCATTTTCTGTCTTGTAGGCACCTGACGGCCATGTGTTCCTGGAAGCCTTTTCTCCTGTTTACAAATATGCACAGGATTTTCTGGTTGCTGTTGCTGAACCTGTGTGCCGGCCCACCCATATCCACGAATACAAACTCACTGCTTACTCGCTTTATGCTGCTGTCAGTGTTGGTTTACAAACAAGTGACATCACTGAATATTTACAAAAACTGAGCAAGACAGGTGTCCCAGATGGAATAATTCAGTTTATCAAGGTAAGACTGTTTCAGTGCAGAGTCGTGTTTCCTCTTCCTGTGTCTGTAGTACTCTTGTTCTCTTCTGTTTGTTCTTTGTCAGAATCCAGGGAAGCACAGACTTCATCATTTCGCCTACCTTTGCCTTTATGTGGTCTCAGAAACATAGCTTTCAAGCCGTGACAAACTGGAACTGGACATAAAAATTGCGTATTTCTGATTGATATTTAATGCACCATGTATGCACATGGTGAATACTGAAAATACCTTTTTGAATTTTGAATAGCTTTGACCCACAGACAGAAAATTTGAAGTACAGGTCTGGTCCTGTAATGTTTGCTTATGCCAGTAATTTGATTGGCTTTTGTAAGTGCAGCGGCATCTGGCCTGTAGGAATCAGCCCTGTCATAGGCATTAAAACGTCACACTGTCAGAAGATACAAACCTGCCCTATTGAACAGTTTCTGAATTGCTAAAGTTTGGGGAGTTTTTGCATTTAATATCCAACTTAATGAAAAATTAATTTTACTCCAAGACAGCAATGCCAAATTTAAGGTTCTAACAGCTGTCTTAACAGGCCCGTGTTGCACATCCTATATGATTTTTGGACTGTATTTTATTATATAACCAGAAATACAGTAATCCACTCATTTAACCATAAAAGCAGTGTAAAAAATGTACTTAATCAGGAGTCAAGAACTATTTTCTATTTTTAACAGATGTTATTCCATGGAACATACCAAACTGTGCAGGGTAGCAGAGTTAATATGGTTGTGGAAACTTAACTGAGTAACCAGAACTTTGCATTAATGGAGCTGGCTGCAGTTAACTTCTATTATTATGCACTAATAATATGCATTGATTGGCTGGAGGCATTTCTCTGGAAGAAAAAAAAACCCAGTGCAATTTCTTTTGAACCAAGAAAGCACATGATCCTCTAGAGAGCACTGTACCTTCAACCTTAGCTCTTAATAGTTGGAGTTTCCTTTTGTTCTGTTTTTGGGCAGCAGCTAACAGGACAGAGTCTTCAACATTGAATTGACTCCTAGATGCAGCAATAGTATAAAAAGTAACTGGTGTAGGTATTGCTAGGCACCTGCTGTAAGCAGTCTTGTTACCAACAAGTAGCCATAACCTGTCCCGGTCCTCAAGGTCTCCATGAAGATGAATTGCGGGAGTGCTGAAGCTTGTGAAAGACACCTTGGCATTACTCTAAAGACTTGTGAACAAGCTGTTATTTGGACAGATCTTAACAAAGATTCGAGACTATTTGAAAATGGGACTGCTGTCTTGGAGTCTCTGCCACTAGATCATAGGATAGATGAATTCTCTCTCCTGTCTTTGAGGGATGGGGGAAATAACTCAGATTTTTCAAAGCATCTAGTTTTTAACAGTAGCTAAGACAGGCTTTTTTACATAATCCATAATAGGGTGTGAAGCCACTTGAAGACCTCTTGTCTTTGATACTCATAAGTTATTGGGTACACAGAGTTTGATTGATTTCAGTTCTCTTAGCTTCCCATTTGTTTTGGCTCTTATGGATCTCATACTAGTGTTGGTGAACAATTCTGGCTACACAGAAATGCATGTGCAGTCCCTAAATCAGCTACTGCTTTACTATGCTGGATATGAATTGTTTGTTCCTCATGGAAATAAGAATTACTTGTTCCTAATGAATGTTCTTGTTTGTTTGTTTGCAGATGTGTACAGTCAGCTATGGAAAGGTGAAGCTCGTGTTGAAACACAACAGGTAAGCAGCTTCTCATTTTTTTTGTCGTCTTTTAGACATGATCTGGTGTGTGTGCGTGCGTGTGTGCGCGCGCGCGCGCTTGAAGTGTTTCAGTACAGTAAATATTTTCTTTGTTTGAATGTTCTGAGTACACTATAGTCATTCTATTGGCATGTGTGTGATTTATTTATTTATTTTAAAGAAAAATGTGGAGAGAGAACCTTTACCAAAAGCATTGATTGGCTGGTCCAACTGTGGTCTCAGACTCCTGAGCTGAGTGTGTTTGTTTTACAGTCCCTGACTGAGCATAATGTACATGGGATAGCACAAGATCACGTTTTTTGCGTGCTTGCAGTCAGTGGATTTAAATCGGCAATTTAAAATTGCCAAATGGAAAGTCTCAGTTGAAATGGTCTATTTTAATCAACTCTTCCATTTTTACTTCAGTTCTTTGCTAAAGAAAGGTACTTTCTCGGTTGTTGATGTAACCATTAAAATATGTTGATTTATAGTGAAATAGGGCATTTACACTAGATTTGGAACATTCTTTTGCTTCTGGAAAGGTACGCTATAACTATATACACATATCAAAGCAATTATACAGCTTAATATTTTCAGGTTCTTGTTGAGTGTACATTTTTTATGTTAAAAAATGGCAAAGGATTTAATGTTTACTTACTGGTTATTTAACTCTTTGGTCATGATTTGTGTCAAGCTTTTTTAGGATGGTAACCAAAATTCACTTAAGTACACAAAACAGCATGTACAATTTCTTTTTATGAATCAAAACAGCCTGAAATATTTTGGGTACATCAACTTCTCCTATCAAAACATGTTTCACATTTACAGCTCAATAATTTGTTAAACTGAGGGATTAACTGCAATCGGTGAATTGAACTGGTTATTTCAAGTCAGCCTAAGTGACAGTGACAGGAGGTAAACCTACTCACCTAAATCTCTTGAAAATTAGACTTCTAAGTTACTTAAATATGGCACAGCAGGTTATTTTATAATCCTTAATAAGAAAGATTAGGTTCTTTCTCCCTCCTGCCCCCTCATTCTTCATTTAGAAAAGCAGCCTTTAACACCCAGTTATGAAAGACTCATGGATTCAGAATAATTATTTCATTTAAATATTTTAGGCAATAATAAAGTTTAGGCTTTAACATAATTTGTATTGTGGTTTCATTATAAACAGGCCTGTTTTTAAAAAGAAAAGCTTATTAGAATTTAAATAACAAACTAAAAAAATCATTGATTTTTGATCTACTCTGCTTGCAGTGCTTTACTTCCTTGGTGTTATGTTAGGAACAGAGACTAAATTCAATGTGGAACCCAGTCATCTTTGGATTGTCCCTTCCTGTCTTTGGTGTAGGGTTCAAGTGCAAGGCAGTCTAAAAACACAGTCCAGGAGCAGTCCAAGCATTTGTATAATGCAAGGGTTCTCATAAAAATTACAGGCACTGAAACACTTCAAAGAGATTGTACAAAAATTCTCTAATGAATAGGATCTCTTTCATTCACGTGTGTTAATAGTATCTGAAGAAACGCTTCTTAGCTGTTGCTTTCAGATTGCATTACAAGAGAGCTGACTCACTATCAACAAGGTGGCATTACCTCTGCATAAAGAACTAGTGAGCCATTACTGGAATACTTTGTCCAACAGAGATGTCTGTGCTCCGAAAAGGATTTTGAAAAATTGGAAAGGGTTCAGAGAAGAGCTACAAGAATGATTTTGAAAACACAACTTAAAGTGAAACCAAACCAACAAGAAGTCTGTGGCACTCTTAAAAACTAACAAATTTATTTATTGCGTGAGCTTTGTCACATGCTTAAATTTCCCCATCTTCAAAGCACCTGATGAAGAACTTCAAAGCATCTGACAAAGTGGTATTCTCTCCCATGAAAGCTCATGCGATTAATAAAGTTGTTAGTCTTCAAAAGTGCCACAGGGCTCTTCATTTGTTTTTGCTGAATTAAACTAACACAGCTTCCTCTCTGGAACAAGTGAAACTAAAGAAGTGCAGTCTGTTTAGTTTATTCAAGAGACGGCTAAGGGGTGAGTTGGTTATAGTCCACCAATACCTATATGAAGAGAGAGAGATGGTGATAGGGTACTGTATAATTTAATAGAAACAGGGCTAATGAGGTTCAGTGGTTGGAGGCTGAAGCGACCTCAACTAAATTATCCCAGACAAGATTTTGTCAAGCCAGGCCTTTAAAACTTCTGAGGATGGAGAGTCCACCCCCTCCCCAGGTAACCCATTCCAGTGCCTCACCACCCTACTAGAGAAAAAGTTTTTCCTAATATCCAGCTTAGACCTTCCCCCACTGCAACTTAAGACCATTATTCCTTGTTCTGTCATCTGCCACCATTGAGAACAGCCTAGCGCCGTCTTTTTGGAACCTTTCTTCAGGTAATTGAAGGCTGCTATCTAATCCCCCCTCACCCTTGTTTCTGTAAACTAGATAAGTCCAGTGTCCTCAGCCTGTCTTTATAAGTCATGTGCTCTGGTCCCTTTTATAAGACCATCAGGAGGCCTCTCTGAACTGCCTTCTCCAGTTCAAATTTTTTTTTCAGCTTTTCTGGGCTCACATTTTAATCAAACTCTTGGATGACCATATTTGTTGTCAAAATCAGGCGGAAGAAACATTTCCAGGCCCCCAAAAGCAAGGTTTTCATTGTGTCTGCCTTATACTCGAGACTCAGGCAGCTGATGTGCACTCAGATTTCTTTCATGGCTGCAGCCCACTTAGGCTTCAAAAGAATTGTCCTCATTCTCTAAAAGAAGGCAGTAAAATGGGGAGATTTTCAGAGCTATCTAAAAGATGTTTTTGGAGTCTTTCTATTTTTTTTTAAATGGATTATTCAGATGAAGGAGTCTTTTAATAGCTTTGTGCTTGTCTACCCTGCAAAGTTTTGTCAACAAAACAGTGCAGGTGTGCACAACACAATACTCCTCCCACTGACAAAACTTATTCTGCTTTGCTGACAAAATAAAACCATCTCGAGGAGCAGCATAGAGCTTTTTGCAGCAAAGTTAGACTGGCAGAGTGTCAGCGTAAATGCTTTGCTTGCTTGCGTTGCTCACTTTGAATTCAAGTGCCCTGCACCCAAGTACACAGGTGTCTCTTCCCTTTTAAAAGCCAAGAAATTTTTCAAACTTCACTTCCTGTTTGCTCAACATGGGGAGCTCACATTGCATCTTCCCTACTAACCATGGTGGCTCCGGGAAGCAAATGCTCTCCCATTTGGAGCACGCCAGTGTTGTTAGATCTGCTTGGTCTTTAGGGAGAGAAGCCTGTGCAGTCTCTGCTCCAGCCATAGTAACTTTCATACCTGTGGTTGGTTTTTTTCTGGCATGTTGGATAAGGGCTATGAATGGGATGTGTATTAGTGCCATGTGAAGGTAAAGAAGCTGAGACAGGAATACCAGAAGACAAGGGAGTCAAAACGTCACTCTGGAGCTGTGCCAAAGAGCAACTCCTATAAGGAGCGGGATATCATCCTTGGCAGCAACCACATCTCCATCACCAACAGCCCCATGGATGCTTCTGGGGAAAAGAAGGACTGAAGATATCCACCAGCAGACTCAACCCCAGTGGTAAAGTGGTGGATGAGTGTTGGAGGATGACGTGGGACAGGCAGCAGGGTCACTGGTACCATGGGGAGCCACAACCTCTCTTCAGCCCCCAAAAGGTTCAAGCAACATCAGCGCTTTGTCTTTGTTGCACATGATGTGGGAGACAGGAGCCCTGGTAAGTGATCATTTTGAGTTGCTACTGCTTGGTTAGCGTGGTTGAGCTGTGGTTTGCTTTGTTATATGCTAGGAGTGGTTAAAGGGGTAGAAATATATGAGACTAGCTGTGTTGTCTATTTGCCAATCCCTGGAGCACCTATGCATTGCAATGGAGTATTGTGTCAGTAGACACCAGGATTTCATGGGAATCCTCCAGAGAGATCGCTAGGAAGTTTTCCTGGAGTTACTTGCCAATTCTTTGCCAGAGGTTCCTTGGCAAAGCTGCTTTGTCCCTTCCTGCGTTGTACACAGGAAGCTTTCTTGCACCAATTGGCAACACTTTTGCAGGGACCAGAGCAGCATAACGACCCAATCTGAAACTGCACTCATGAAGGAGATGCTTAGGAATGGTAGTTTCCAAAGGAAACTTCGAAGGATCTGAGGAAGTGGGATCTTTTCCCACGAAAGCTCATGCAAAAAATAAATCTGTTAGTCTTAAAGTGCCACACAACTGCTTGTTGTTTTTTTTTAGGAATGATATACTGGCTTCGATGGCCCATGGGGGAAGAATTTACAATCTTGACCTAGTTGTTTGCTATGACCCCTTTAAAAACAACAAAGAACCTTTTACCTCTCTTGAGCGCACTCCCTTCCCTGGGCTGAATTCCTCATGTTTAGGGTGTTTGCTGAGCCGTGTGCTTGCCAAGGGAAATGAGAAAAAGGTGTGTGTTACTACTGTGGTTCAGTGACATGAGTGCACTAATGATCGTGATTCCATTTGTTTCTTTTGCTTCTGTAGATGTTGCCTTCAGGGGAGCCCCCTACACACTTGCAGAGTGTCACCAACAAATAAAGAAGCAACTGATGAAGAGCAAGGAGGGCATGTTTCTGGAAGTGCTCTGATCCTCTCATCCCACAGAACAACAGTGCAGGGCATGGAGGGAGACAGGTGGGAGAGAAAACAGGGCCAGGAGTGAATTTTCACAGTCCAGGAGTGGATGGTAAAAGTAATGGAGGAGCAAGCGGAGATGCTGAAATCCCTAATGACGCTGCCGGCAGAACTTGTGTGTTCACCCTACCCCTAACACCTTCCCGAAAGCCCACAGAGAACTGCTTTCCATTCACTCTGCAGCCTCCTCCCACACATTCCTTGTATCTTCCCAACCTGTTATAGCACGCTGTTCTCTCCACCCCTTCAGACACTTCTAAAATGATAGCTGGGATTACACACAACTGAGAGCTTCCATCAAGAGAGTGCCCTTGTTCTGTCCCTTTCAATCAATCATTTTCTGTGTATTTTTATTACTATTTAATTAAAAAAAAAAAAACCCACTTTGGAAAGATAATCATTTTTTGTCTTCTACATACAGTGGTTGCTGCTGGCATTAATATATGGTAGCAGCTGGTGCATTCTTGCACTACAAATCATGAGTAGCATCTTCAGCGTTTTCATGCAAGGCGTCAAGTTAACCAAGCATGGCAGAGTGCATTACAGAAAGGCATGTTACGTTGTTCATAGTCAAAATGACTCCTCAAAGCCTCCCTGAGCCCTGTTTTGTCCCTCTAATAGCCCTGGTATCTGGCTGCTCAAAATCAGCTGCCAGGTTATCTGTTTCCGTGCTCCACCCTTGGGGAAACTTTTCACCTTTACCCTCGCAAGTATTACACAGCAGGCTGCTGTAACCATGGGAAGCATTCACCAACCCAGCAGTTCTTAAACACTGTCATGACACGTTATTGCATCACGGCACATGGCTGAGTCTGTTGCTGGGGGTTGGCCTCTTGCTGAAAGAAAGTCCTCAGCTTCCAAAACAAACCTACCCAGGAAGTTGTTGCCTCACTTCACTTTCTTGTCGGAGTGGGGGACTGTTTCAGTGGCTGGGGCCTGTGTCATGTACAGTTGCATATGCCTCCAGCCATACTGCGACATAAAAAAGGTTGAGAATTGCTTTAACCTGCCATAAAGGCAGTGCCAGCAAGTTTTTAATCTGCCAAGCGCATGTTCATTATGCCCCTGGTTAGCATGCTGTTGAAGCACTCCCTGCTGCTGTTCAGGTCTCCCATGCAAGGATTTATGACCCATGAGGGTAAGGGATATGCTGTCTCCCACGATACCATGGGTATTTCAGAGTCCCCCCCTGGAATCTTGTTCTGGTAGCTCTCATTTTGATGTCCTTGCTGAGGTGAGCACCACACACAGTTACAGAAAGAAGGCTGTGCAAGTCCAGAAGTTCTGTGGCCACTTCTTGTCATCCCAGACCTGCATAACGCTGCAGTCTGACCACTCAGTTCTTGTTTCCTGAGCCCCATAGCCCAATGATTTTCAAACCATGGGTTGGGACCCGGTACTGGGTCGCAGCACCCCCTGCTGCTACCAAAAGACTGGAAAGCATTGCCGAAAGATATAATTTTTGGGTCATGGTCATTAATGATTTTTTCAACTTGGTCCCAGAAAAGAAAGTTTGAAAACCAGTACCCTAGCCCGCATAGGCCAGTCATGGGATGTTAAATGGGGTGGATTCTTAGTGGGCGCAGAGAATTCTTTTTTGGGGTGGCTGGCTGGTGAGTTGTGCCCATGTGCTCAGGGATTAATTGATCGCTATAGTTGGGGTCAGGAAGAGATTTTCTCACAGGGCAGAGACCCTGGGTTTTTTTGCTTTTTTGCCTTCTTCTGTAACGTGGGTCATGAGTTGCTAGCTGGTGGTTTCTCTGTACCTTGAACTCTTTAAACCAGGGGTTCTTAACCTTTTAGCAAACCCACACCCCCACGAAAAAAAAATCTGTCATAATGACGTCACATCTGAAGTAGATTGGGTGGGTGTTCTGTGTTTAACATATGTTACTCCTGCACCCCTTGGACTCCTTTGTGCAGGCACCCCAGGTTAAAAAAACCTTGCTTTAAACCATGATTTGTGTTCTTTAGTGACCCCAGCCATGTCAGATGTCTGTTGCAGGAGTGGGTGGGAGTTTCTGTGGCCTGCAGTGTGCAGGAGGTCAGAGTAAATCATCATATTCATCCCTCCTGACCTTAAAATTTATGAATCTACAGTCCACCATGTGCAGCTGTTCCACAAATCCTAAAAGCAGTCTGGTGCTGTTTGCTTTTCTGTGGCACTCAGCAGATGCTGTGGATTCCTGTTCAGGTTCAGCACCCATAATACAGGGCTTATCAGCTGTGTTGTGTCCATAACACTGGTAACAACAGTAGAGAGCAGTGCAGGATCTGTCCTTTCAGGAAAAGATGGCAAGTGGACAGTAAAGGGGAGCTGTTGAAAAATGGCATGAAAAGTAATCACAAGAGCATGGAAGGATGAGGTGGAAAAACTATCCTAGGGTGTTGACCCCACACCCATAATGCACTGCAGTCCACTCTGCCCTCCCATAACCTGAGGTTGCAGGAAATGGCAGGTTGTATGGTAGGAAGCTATCCACAGTGTGCTGCTCTCACTATGGATGCTAGACCTCCAGCTCCGGATGTGCTCTACCAACAATCAGTGTTTAAAAAAATGCAGTGTATGAGTGAGTGTAACTTGTGTGGGCTTCATTTTGTTGTGTAGACTTAGCCTAAATGATGTGTTTATTTGCTGTGATGATGTGTACTAGAAGTTCTGTGTAATAGCAGCAATTATTATAACCTTTACATATAAAAGTGATGACAAAATTGTTAGATTTTGAGTAACTCCATCTGAAATCAGTTTCAGGTAGAGGAATTTCAGTGCCAGTGTTCCTGGTGGGATTCAGATATGCTGACCAACAGATAATCTAACTTGCTTTAAACTTGCTGGTAGCTGTTTCTGTAGTTCTTATTTGTTCTTTCCATTTAGATATTTTGTAGAAAGCACCCACCCTGAAGTCATCCAGCAGCTTCTGCAGGACCATGTCATCAGAGAGTGCCGACTGAGGAACGCTGAAGGAGAAGAAACAGAGCTTATCATGGAGACATTCACTAGTAAATCAGCAGTACGTTGGGATTGAGGGTCACCTTCTAAAACTCTTTCTGAGGCTGTACATGTTGCTGAATATCTGCCATCACAATAGTTGCACACTTTCTTCTGTTGTAAATGTTGCCAGTGCTCTGGCTTCATTAATGATCCTGTACTTAGCGAGCATCCCTGATGGGAGTCTGTTAAATTCCTCTTTCAGATTTCCAAATCCAGTGAAGGAGGTCCTTCAACATCACTGGGGACAGATACTCAGAATAAATCAGATGTCCCGGCTGACTTGTTTGAGTTTTATGAGCAGATGGACAAAGATGAGGAGGAGGAGGAAGAAACACAGACTGTGTCGTTTGAAGTCAAGCAGGTAAATACATGGTAACCCCTTAGCCCCATGGTCATGGTGAGTCCCACTGCAGGCAATCCAGTGGGTGGCTGCTAAGTACCGTATCCTCTGGCTTTTTCTTGGGGATGGTGTGGTGGGAAGTTGTCTGAGCCTCTTCCCCCGCCTCTGAAAGACCCACATCACAGAATCTTCCTCTCCAGCACGGTGGGAGTGACTAGATATTGCCCCTTCCATAGCTGATGCACGAGTGATGTTGACGGGCCACAGAACAATTGCTAGAGAATATTGAGGACTCCCATTTTTGCCGGATTGAATGTATTTAACCTCCGTGTTAGGTGGCTGATGTGGACTCTGACATATTGACCAAACCTGACTGAGGCAATTACTTAAAGTCAGACAATAAATCACCTTCACATCTTCTTCCAGCTCCTGCGATTTCTGGCAACTGACTGTCTTTTAATTTACCTTCTGGGTTTGATCTTGTTGATTGTTAGCTTTTGCTGAATATAAGGCTAATGTGGCATGCAGTATAGTCTATATGTTTGGGGAGTTTCACTGGATCTTAGATTTTTCAGTGTCGTAATTTCCAAAAATGTCATAAATACTTAATTTGGCTGTGATTTTTCAGAGGAGCTTCTGGAAGCTGAGTTCATAATAAAGGGGAGTGTCGTGCTAACTCCTTTGGGCACACTTTACAATCCCAAACTCAGTCCTTTTTTTCATTTGTCAAACAATTTTCCTCCTTTGTTTCTAATATCCTAGAGTATTCACATTGCTGTCTTGGTCACTATCAAAGTTCTGGGAATAGGTTTTAGCTTCTGCTGCTGCAGAACTAGCAAAGGGGTGAAAGAACAATAAATTTGCTTTTATACAGGAAATATATGTAACTTGACTATTTAAAATAAAAAAAAAAAGTAAAAGTGTTTGTTTCAGAACTGGAGAGTGTGCTTTTAGAATCTGTTTCCTTTTTAGGAAATGATTGAAGAGCTTCAGAAACGTTGCATCCATTTGGAGTACCCCCTGCTGGCAGAGTATGACTTCAGAAACGATTCTGTGAATCCTGACATTAACATAGACCTGAAACCCACAGCCGTTCTCAGGCCTTACCAGGAGAAAAGTCTAAGGAAGATGTTTGGGAATGGGCGTGCGAGATCTGGTGTCATTGTCCTGCCATGTGGTAAGTAGTGGGGGTTTGGCTGAGAAAAGCAAGGCCTTCGTGCAATTCACTGGCATTTATCTGTCTGTAATGTAGTAACTTTTGAATGCCCCACTTGATCAATGCCAGAATTTTGGGGAATGTTCTGGGCATACCCAAAAATGGGGTGGAATGGACACAGAGCTGTTGGCATCTGGTTAGCAGCTAGGTCTTGAAATGTCTGTAGATCAAAGACCCAGCATAACAATGCATCTCAGTTCTTCTGGTTCTCCTGATAGCCTTTTAGAAGGTTGATAGATCATTTAGCATCGTGCCTAGATAGAAAGAGAAGAAGTAAAGTGGGAAATGTAAGAACAGCAGGACTGGGTCAGTCCAGTCATCCGTCAAGCCCAGTCTCCTGGCTTCTGACGATGGCCATTGCCATGTGCTTCCAAGGGAATGAACAGAACAGGGCAGTCGTCTAAGAATCCATTCCCTGCACCCACTCCAAGCTTCTGACCGTCAAAGGGCAGAGATCCTCGGAGCATGGGGTTGCATCCCTGACCATGTTGGCTGATCACCATTGAGGGACTTGTCCTCCAGGAACTTATCTCATTCTTTTTTAAAACCCTGCAGTTGCTTTGGTCTTCTTCACATCCCTTGGCAGTGGCCGCTGGTTGGTTGTATGCTGTGTGAAGAAGTATTTCCTTTTGTTTGTTTCTAAACCTGCTTCTTATTAATTTAGTAACATTCCCCCTGATTCTTGGAAGGAGTAAAGAATACTTCCTGATTAATTTTCTTGACACCATTTGTGATTTTATAGACCTTTCTCATACCCCATTTAGTCATCTCTTCTCCCAGCTGAAAGTCCCCATCATTTTAATCTCTCCTCATAAGGAAGCTATTCCATGCCCTTAATCTTATTTGGTGCCCTTATGTAGACTTTTTCCATACCTAATACATTGTTTTTGAGATAGCATGACCAGAACTGCACCTGGTATTCAAGATATAGGCAAACCAGGGACTTTATATACTGGCATTGTGTACTTTCCATTTTCTTGTCAGTCACTTTCATAATGATTCCCAGGATCATTAGCTTCTTTGACTGTGCTGCACAGTGAGTGGGTGTTTCCAGAGAACTCTTTACGCCGACTCCAAGATCTCTTCCTAGAGTGAATCCACCTAATTTAGAGCCCATCATTTTGTATGTATAGTTGGGAGTGTGTTTTCAATGAGCACTACTTTGCATTTGTTAACGTTGAGTTTCATCTGCCATTTTGTTGGCCAGTCACTCAGTTGCAGTTTTCTTTAGACTTATTTATCGAGTAATTTTGTATCATCTACAGATGTTGCCCCCTCACTGATTATCTGTGCTTCCAGATGATTTATGAATGTGTTGAACAGCACTGGTTCCAGTACAGACTTTTGGGGACATCATTATTTACTTCTCTCTATTCTCAAAACTTACCGTTTATTCCTATCCTGTGTATTCTGTCTTTTAACCAAGTATTAATCTGTTAGAGTCTGATGGTATGTAGTGTGTCTGGCATGAGAGAATTGGTGGGTGGGAAGCTTCAGGGAGCCTCTGAGAAAGAGGAGGATGGCCGAGGGAAACAAAGGGCGTTTGTGGAAGTAGAGAATTGAGGAATGGTGCGTGCAGTGGGCTCAGCTTACAGAAGCAGCAAAACCCCTATGTATAAATAACAGCTTTCTGAAGCCACCTGGCTAACCTAAGGGGTTGTCTACATGTCTAGCTCTTTAGTGTTTTAGTGAAGACGCTGCTATCCAGATGCGCAAGCTTGTCCCATCACGATAGTTATAACATCTCAGCAAGAGACAATCTCCCATCGACTGAGCAGCATCTACACAGGGGTCTGGCTGGTAAAACTGCATCACTCAGGGGTGTTGATTTTTCACACCCCTGAGCAATGCACTTACACCAGTGTAAGTTTGTAGCATAGACCTGGTCTATATTTTGGAGCCAAGAAACTCTTGGCTGCAAAGAGAACATGAATTGCAGTGGTTTTGCTGAGATTTTCCTGAAGTGTCTGAGAAGCAGCAAACACAGGTGTGTGGTTTCATATGCTAATGCGTAAAGGCTGCTACTTTTGTTCCCACAGACTGGAAGCCCTGATTACTAAGAAATTTTCCCTCCTCAAAGATGGTTCCTGACTAACCATTCCACAGTGTTTTTCCTCCCCTTTCCCTTCTTAGCTAGGGGATGATGGGCTCCATCTGCGAGGCTAATTATTAATGGGAGTTGCTTCCTTGCAGGTGCTGGCAAATCACTGGTTGGAGTTACAGCTGCATGCACAGTCCGTAAGCGTTGCCTTGTGCTTGGCAACTCTTCTGTCTCTGTGGAGCAGTGGAAAGCCCAGTTCAAAATGTGGTCAACAATCGATGACAGCCAGATCTGTCGATTCACTTCAGATGCCAAGGACAAGCCTATTGGTTGCTCTGTTGCAATTAGCACCTACTCCATGTTGGGACACACAACTAAGAGATCTTGGGAGGCAGAGAGAGTGATGGAATGGCTTAAAAGTCAAGAATGGGGCCTTATGATACTTGATGAAGTGCACACCATACCTGGTAAGGAAGTAGTGTAAAAATTCTTAAACGGTTCCCTCTGCCCACACGTATTGTCAGTGCTGTGCTCTGACATTTTGGCTTTTGCTGACTTTCTCATAATGTTGTTCTGGAGTTCTAGAATAAGTTAGTATTTGAAGCTTTAATACATCTAAACAACCAGAAGCTTTGGTAAAAGTGTTGTCAGTACTACAATACTTATGTAAAGATTGCTTTCCAGCAGCCTCTTAAACAATGTTCCCTCTAAGCCAGTGGTTTTCAAACTTTTTTTTTTCTCGGGACCCAGTTGAAAGAAATCATTATGCTTGTGACCCAACAACTACATCTTTGAGCAATGCACTTCAGTCTTTAGGTAGTGGCAGCATGGGGTGCTGTGACACCATATTGGGTCCCTACTCTAACTTTGAAAAACACTGCTCTAAGCTGCAGATGCAGCTGAGCAACTTACAGTGCTCGCTGTGTGGCAATTTTTAAAGCTACCCTCACCCCACCCTGCAGCCAGCCCAATCCCATTCTCCAACTCCAACCCTAACCCGTCTCTCCTCAGTTCTCTCCTGGTCACCCCCCAGCAGGTGTGACCCTGTCTTCCCCCCAGTCCTTGGCACCCTTACCTGGCCACCAGCTGCTCCTCTGGCCCAGAAGAAGCACTGACTGAGCATGCTCAGAGGTTCTCCCAGATCCAGGGAAGCTCTTAGACAGTGTCTTCCAGCAGTCTTCCAGCCACGTAGGGGCCATGGCTGCCAGCTGTGTGCAGCTGGAGCCATTCCCTGCACAGGTCAGCAGTGGGGGCTGTGCCCTGCACTGCCATACAGCTTGGAGGGACCAGTGCTCTTAAATCATTGGGTGCATTTGTTACTCTTCTTAATACTAGTGGGAAATCATTATGGTAACTTTATTATTTTTCACACATGTTATCTCGAGCTGTGGTCCAGAGATCTGGTTGGTCACATGAGGCGGTGTTGGAAGGAAAGAATGGAGTGTTGCATTTTATGGGTAATTAGAGCGGTTAGAAAGGCCACGCCGGTACAGTCCAAGTTTCTGACTGTTGTATCTTTTCTGTAATGATTTGGATGTAACTTTTAAGTATTAATAAAAATGGAAAAATAAGGAAAGAGCCATTGCTGATTGGCAGCCAATTTAACAAAACTTTATGCCGCTGCCTCGGTTTTCTTACCATAGTTCCTTCTTAGACTGTCATAAAAATAAGGTAAAAGCCTTACTTTATTCTACTAGATAGGTGAGGGGAGCACTGGAAATACCTGAAAGGAAAGAGAGCTATTGTACCCCAGTGTACTGATAGCAGAACTCCTGTTCTAATCCTGGCTGTGAAATGGTGTTTGGGTCTGGTAAGTGGGGATTGTGACACTGGCAGACCAGGTGCTGGGGCCTCTAGACCTCCCTGATCATGGCTGGAAATGAGTCTGCCTCATCTGTGCATTAGTGTTGTTAAGAGATAGTAGATTTATAGAAATGTGTTTAGACTTTGTGAAATCCTAGTGAGTTGCTGAATGAATCGATCTCAATTTTTGTATCTGAATCCCATGTTAGAAGGTAATAGTTAAGTGTTTGCTTTGTAACTATAAAAGTGTTTCCTGTGAAATTGGAAATCCTCACAGTCAGGAGAGGAACATTACTCCTTTTATCCCGAGGTGTTATCTTCTGTCCAGCAAAAGAAGATCTATAGACTCCAGACAGAAGATTGTGGAAAACAAGTGGAGAAAAGACTTTATTGATTCCTCCCACCACATCCATGGAGCAAGGCCGGGCACAAACTCATGTCCCACCACAGTCTGAACTCTGGGGGAAGAGAATAAAAATCCCTGATGAGAGAGATCTGTATTACTGTACAGACTGGAATTCGGAGAGGGCCCTATTTTTGAGCAGAAGTAAGGGATCTCCAAATTGCTTGTCTTGTCCCTGAAGGACACAGAGCTAACAGATTAGAGCAGAGCCATTGCTTTTTGAAACCTGACACCGGGGGCATGTCTGCACTGCAAAATTAAGTTGACATCCAACTGCTGCAGAAATTAAATTGGTCAGGCATATCCACACCATGCTCATTATGTCATGTAGTGTGTTTTTTCACTAGCAGCGCTTGCATCAATGGACAGAGCAGTACACCAGGGATAGTTATCCCCTAGTGTAACTACCAATGGGGTTTCGGGAAGGACTTGCAGAGGGGCAAAACATTGCTTCAAGGTGCAATAGGGACATGGCTTCAGCCTCCATTGATGCATTTTAATCCGTTCCTGCCTGTGGTGTTGATGGCAACCAGCCCATATTTTTGTGCCTTTTTTTCAAAAGCCTGGTTTAGCCACCTGTGCACTCAACATGGCTGATTGTTCCATCATAATCCCCAGTATCTCAGCCTGCACTCATGATTCTGGGGTGCTCTCCTGCTCTCCATGACCATGCCCAGTTCTTCAGACAGTGAAATCCTCCCAGCTCTTAGCTCTGTGTCAGCTGTCCCAGAAACATTCATTATTTTGTTGAACATCACGTGATGTTCTCTTTTTCCACTTTTTCCACTGTGAGAGGAAGATGTGCTGAAAGCCAGCCTTTCCGCTGTGCAGCATATAAAGCGCAAGACAGACATTGTCAGTGTGTACCCTGGGTCTAGCACAAGATTAAGGTTGCTTTTTAAAAAAAATACTCCCCTTTTTACACTTAAGTGCAAGTCAAATCATCATCTGATTTCGTTGCTATTTAGTGAACTAGTTTGCTGTTCTAGCCATGGAGAGCATGGGCGATGAGATTTATGCAGCAGCTTGTGAGAAACTCGTGTCTGGAGCATATGTGGGCAGGTGGACAGTGCGCCCTCCCCACAAGGAGCAACGCTGTTGCTTTGAGACTAGGGACCAGCATTAAGCCTCCCAAATTGCTTTCTCTGTCCAAGGCAACTAAGGTAGTTTGTGGCCACAAGAAGACACATGACACCCGTTCGCCTCTTCCTTTAATGTTGTTTGTGGTAGTTGTCCTGAGCTTGCTGGTGAGATAAACCCTGATCCCTGCTAACCAAACCACTGGCATGTTTGGGAAACTGGTTGAAGGACCCTGAAATTGTCCTGGGTGAGGAATTACATGATCTGTTGTTTGAGCATCTGTAAGAAAAGCTTCCACCATCTCCAGCTGGTGACCCTATGTGATATTAGGCTTCTGAAGGTGACAGAAGAGGCAATGGAGCAAATGCTGCAAGGGTCTGGATACAGATCTGATCCCTGTGCTCCTGTGCTGTGTTCTGTGCTGCTGCCAGCTGAATTAATACTGGATTGACATGGGAAAGTCTCCTAATGGGATGGAAGAAATAAGGCAGGCCTCCTCACAAAACTGCAGAGAACATTTCCAGGAGATCTCTGTGGAGGTTTCCTGAGCCATCCCTGCGCAAATAAATGGCCTTTTGTGGAGGGTCACCCTCTGAGTAGGTGGAGCAGGCACTAAGAAGCAGATGCTCATTGCTTGTCACTTTTTTCTTCATATTATGCATGAAATGTAAGAGCTTGTAACTGCTATAGTTTGATTGACGTTGTGTACTCGCCAGAGATGCCTTCCACAGCATCATGCTCAGCCCATGTGCTGTCCTGTGGTTGGCTGGACTGCTCCAAGCTTAGAAATGGCTCCTGACTCTTGAGAATGGATCCACCACTCGCCCATGTCTCCCATTCTCCTCCCCTTCCTCATCTAGAGTGTCTTCCTTGTAGTTGCATGAGGAGGCCTAGGACTTAGACTCCTGAGAGGTAACCATGCTATGTGTCCCTGGCGTAGCCCTTCTTTCCCCTTCCCTGCACAGTCTTTTTGCAGATGTCTGCCTTTTTTTTGTGGCTGGATTGATGCTGTACCTGCACAGACCCTTCTCCCCTCAGACTGATATGATCTCCACCATCTGTGTACTCCAGACTGGCCTATGGTTGGGGCATTGTCTCCCTAGTCAGCTGCGCTGATGAGCTCTCCATGCTGGCAGGAAGTAGGATTTCAAGATTTCCCAGAGCTTTAACATGGAAGAGGCTGCTCCCTGTACACCTCACTGCTGATCAGCAGAGTTGCAGGCAATCTTCTGAGCGTTCACAGCAAGGCTTTGTGGGACACCTCCTGGAGGCCAGTTCAGTTGACTTCCATGACACTATCTATACCACCTTGCTATCAGCCCCTCAACATCCATCAAAATGTTACACTTCTTGGAGAGGTGGAGCAATTAAGTTGATGTTACAGGAGAGTTAGGCTGGTGGAAGAGACCTGGTAGCACAGATGTCATATGTTATTAGGTTGCCCCAAGCCATAGAGTAAACCAGGCCTGAAACTCATTTGTGTGCATATATGTTTATTTGTTTTGACATTATAAATAACACTTTTATTTTTCTTACTTAATAACACTTTTGTTAATTTAATATAAGATTGGATACTAGTTTTTTCTGAGAGATCTAAGATACAATTGACAGAGGGTTACATGACTGATCCTTTTGAGACTGGGAATAGCCTGAACATTGTTAAAACAAATAAGGAGTCTTGTGGCACATTTAGAGGCTAACAAATTTTTGATATAGGAAAACATTGGCAAGATAGAGCTTAGTGACTAACAGGACTGTCTGTGACTCCATGTTAAGCTCTTACTGTACTTGAGGAGTTCCCAGTTGCTACTGGGTTGGTGAAATCTAATTACAGAAAACACAGGCAGTTTGGTGTTAGTGCTGTGGCGTGTAGCTGTCTGAGGTTGGCACCCACATTTGAGATCCTCTCAGATGGCCTGACATGGATAATACAGGGGTCTGAGGACTGGATTAAGGATTGTACAGTGCTTCGAAGATACACACAGCAGGAAAAGTTCTTAAGCATATGTCACAAGTTTCAGCCAATCTTAAAATAGGTTTTGATGTAGGAGTAGGTATTAAATTAGAATCCTATCTGAAATAGGTCAATATTTGTTTAACTACTTATGCCATGCTTATCTCTGGTGATGTACCCACTTGCAATGTGTCTTTTTATTCCATTTATGAAATCAAAAGGAAATCTCACCTTCTGTTTCCTAGCCAAAATGTTCAGACGTGTGCTCACCATTGTGCAAGCTCACTGCAAACTGGGATTGACTGCTACTCTTGTCAGAGAAGATGACAAAATTGTTGACTTGAATTTCCTGATTGGACCAAAACTCTATGAAGCCAACTGGATGGAGTTACAGAACAGTGGCTACATTGCGAATGTCCAGTGTGCTGAGGTGATGCTCTACTCTTTACTACCACAAGTATTGATTGACTCCTTGTTTTTTTTATACTTCACTGTGTCTGTATTCTGCTGCAGCCAAAACTGTAATCCCATTTATGTTTAATGAGGGCAAGCAATTTCCTTCTAAGTCTGCACAATATTGAGATACTGTGTCATTCAGGCAAGACTGTCAGGAATCCACATAAGTCCATGGTAACTCCTGTTCTATGACTCAGACATTGCATGTTAAGAAGATTTATCTGGACATGCATCTCTTGAGACAGCTGAGTGCTGTTGCTGAGTGTAGCTCCATCTTCAGATGTGCACTGGTTTTCAGACTAGAGCCATGGCATGGTCACAGATCCTGAGATCAGAAAGGTCATTATGACCATCTAGTTCAGTGGTCTCCAGCTGGTTGATCGTGATCAACTTTGAACAGGAGTTGCCATTAAAAGCTGTGTATGAGTGGTGCTCCATTTGCTGGCAAAAGCTTGGAGACCATCGAGTCTAGTTTGTTCTCCTACTTAATGAACCACAGAAGGCCACCAGGTATCAAGGCCAGTAATTTGTAGTGGAATTGCATCCTATAGTTCAGAAAAGCACCAGACTGTGATTTAAATACTATGAAGTGACTGAGAACCTACTGCATTCCTCAGGAAAGCGCTTCCGATGATTAATTATTTTGACTATTACACGCATATGCCTTATTTCATGTACAGAGTTGTGTGGCTACAACTTCTAGCCATTGCTTCTTTGAAATGGGCCTATGTGTGATCTGCACAGCGGGCCACTTGCCTGGATGGACACAAGGCTTAGTATTAACTGGTGCCTGAGAAGGGAAAGATCTGTCTCTCAGCTCTGAAACCCCCAGTTTTTTGAAGATATCATTGAAATAAAGTCAGGTGGTTCCCTATATAGAAGCAGAGTTCTGTGTAAAGCAGGGGTCTCAAACTCACAGCCCCTGAAGTTATTTCTTGTGGCCCGCAACAACACTATTACTATCTATATTTGCAATACCATTGTATGCAAAGGTTTCAGTGGTGTGGCCGTTGGGCTACTGCACTAGTCCTCACGCAGCCCTTGTTATGATTTGAGTTTGAGACCTCTGATGTAAAGGGGAGCTGGGAGCTTTCTGTGGTTCTCCTTCTGCTCTTCCATTTGGAGTCTCCATAAGGAAGTGGCTGGGTGGGGAGGGGTTACCTCAGAGTGGGTGACAGCAAAGGGGGTGCATTTAGTGGCCATACTATTTTGGTGTTGCTTTCTGTTGTTTGTCATGTCATTGTTTTAAGAAGCATAAGGTGGGGGGAACTAACAACCATGGCTGTTCAGGTAATAGCTGCCACTCCATTGTTTGCTCTCCTTTTGGACAAATTGCTTTTTCTTAAAACAGAATGAATTTCCAACCTCTCAGCCATAACAGAGCACCTGGCCTAGGTCCCATGGGGCTTCTGCTGATCTTGTCCCTCTAGTGGAGCTGTTGGTAGGACTGCTGTCATGGTAGATGCACATGTTGGTACACTGTAGCCCTGGCACTGCAGTATTAAAGGAATAACTTGAAAATCCTGTCCTGTCTTTGTGTCCATTTAATGTCAGGTAACTCCCAAGATTACCAAAAATTTCTCTCCCCCCTTCTCCTGGTTTACTTACATTTCTAGGCATTTTCCCCATTACCTCCCCCTGCAGAATGAGTCATTTTTGCCTTGTTAAAAAACTTTATAAACCTCAAGTCTCATGAAAATGCCTTTTTTTTTTCTTTTTTTTTTTTCCTATTCAAGACCATATTATGTGAATGTCATTGGGATGTCTGAAAGTGGATCAAGTTAAAACAAAATAATCCAGGCCCACCGAGTTGCTTTAACCATGATTAGACACTCTAGGAAATTCCATTTCAGGAGTATATTTTCCCCCCTCTTGTGCACCCTGGCTGGTAGCTGATGGCGTACAAAGCACAGAGAGCGTTCTCTCTTGTGAACTTTAGTGACTTGCAGCTTTATGTGAGCTCATGTTCTTTAAATGGAAGTGTTTAGATTTTTTTTGGCATTTCATTTAGAGCATACATGATTTCAGCAAACAGCTAGAAAAGTAATGGTGTTTTCTGGGAAGCAACTAATATCTCTTACGGGTATGAACTTTACTTGTGTTCATGTAGCATCTGGTTTCATACTTTGTCTTGTCTGTTCTGACCTGAGAAGGCCACATAGTTGCATCATATCTTTGAAGCGACAGTAGAGGGCAGTGCGATCTAGTGACGAGGCTGGTCATGTTCAGTGCACATATCACTTGCTCATTCATTGCTCCAGTATAAACTGGCAAGTTCCAAAGGGGCAGCTGTGTTAGTAGTTCAGCAAAACAAGCAAGGACTCCTGTGGCACTTAAAGACTAACAAATGTATTTATCATATGAGCTTTCATGGGAGAAAATCAAAGCGTCTAATGACTAAATTTGTTAGTCTTTAAACTGAGTTACAGAACATAAAATATCAGTGTAGCTGTTGTATGTTAAGATAATTGCTAACTAGGAGCTCCTGTCTCATTTGTAATATTTGCACTAATTGTTTACAGATGTTTCAGGTTTGCAGTGAATTTGCTCCCTGTTGCTGTGCCAGGTTTATACTTTGGAGCACATGCCTTGTAGAGATCAGTATGTTTGGAAGGGTGTTTTTACTAGTTTTACTCTTGGAAGAGTGTGTAAGTCAGTAAAAGGAAAGGGCCTGCGTACTCTGGCAGTCATTCTTAAATCCTGTGGTGTAAATTATTCTGTGTCATCAAAAAATATGTTATTTCTATCTTCTCCTTACTCTCCTAGCAAAGTTCATGCATCTGCTCTTCTTAGTTGAAAATACTCACTGATGTAAAATTTCTTACCCCTGTCATGTAGGAGTGTGCAGCCTACTTCAGAATAGGTCTGTTGTTGCACTCTAGCCTGGTAGGAAAGGAAACTTTGTCTAAAACAGAGGTCTCAAACTAGGCTGCAGCGTGGAGAAATGTTCAGGAGGGCAGAGCCCAGACCAGGGCCCATGTGGGGGTGGGAAGGGAGTGCCACCCACCCCTGCTCTGTCCCTAGGCCTGCTCCAGGCCATAGCCCCACGTCCCAGCTGCGGCCCCAGCCTTTGGCTTCTGGCAACAGTCCCGGCCTCAGGCCCTGACCGTGGCCATTCCCAGCCTCAGGCCCCGGCCGCAACCCTGCTCCAATCCCGGACCCCCAGCTGTGGCTGGGGGGCTAGAGTATGCACTGTGGGGGGGGAGATGGGAGGTGAAAAGTTTGACGACCACTATTCTAAACCCACTGCATAGCCCACTTGTTAAAAATGTGCACTGAAACCTGGAATTGAGCCAAAGAAAATAACTGCCTCTAAGAAAGCAAGTACTTACTGTATTCAGTCGTGTCTCATACAGTGTTGCCATACCATGGTGCAAATGTTCACTTAAACTAGTGACACCCCAGACTACTGCACAGATTTATGTTCTTGATCTTGCATTACTAAGCAGTAATTACAAACAAGGCTTTATCCACGTGCACAGTTGTTACACACTCTTAGCTTTGTTTGGCAAGTGTTCTGCACGTCTGTGCTCCAGTACTGGGGCAGCGAGTATGATTAGATGGAATAGAAAAAAAGGCAAGTGTCTTCTGAACTCTGGTGCTCAGGTAATATCACTGCATTTGTTGCAAGTGCCTCAAATTCACTTAATTATACACAGTGATAAAGAGGTAATGAAAGTCTCTCAGTAAATATAAAATCATGCAGTTCTAGAAAAATATATTGTAAAATACAGGAAGGGAGAGACTGTAGGTGGGGAAAGTGGAAATCTCTGGAAAGCAGTATTGAAATTAGAAATAATTTGACATGGATATGTTAAAAAAAAAAAAAAAACAGATTGGTGAACTGCTACGCCTATATGGTACTGAAGGTGAAATGTCTCTTTCAGTCAACAGTGACTGAAGAATTGGGCAGGAGCTGATTTCAGCAGACAGTTGAAAGTCTTTATACCAAGATTAGCTGTCTAAAATGTGTCCTCTAGTTCAGCCAGAAGTTATGGGGTTGTTGCAGAAATTATTGGGTGAAATCCTCGGGCCGATGTTACGTAGGAAGTCAGACTGGATGATTCTAATGGGACACTATGGTCACAGATTAATTCTTTGATTATCTGTTCTCTGCTCCATATTAAATCTTGCTGCGGATTACTGTGTGTAATTTGGTTTTTCCTAAATTCTAGGTTTGGTGCCCGATGTCTCCAGAGTTTTATAGAGAATATGTAGCCATCAAAACAAAGAAGCGGATATTGCTCTACACGATGAATCCAAATAAATTCAGGGCATGCCAGTTCCTAATTAAGTTTCATGAGCGAAGGAATGACAAGATCATTGTGTTTGCTGACAATGTGTTTGCGCTGAAGGAGTATGCAATCAGATTGGGGAAGTAAGTATTAGTGAATGAATCTCTACTTCTTACTGGAAAACTAGTACATGTCACAGATTTCAGTTACTTTGGGCGTTTTTATGGTAAATATAAAACTTAATAAAGATAGGCAACATTGAAGAGCATTTCAGGTAAATGTCAATGTGTGTGAAAATATTTTTTTCCAAGTATAACATTCTAAGGTAATCCGAGTATTTCTTGTAGTTACTACAGAGGAATTTTAAACCAAGACTTACGTAGAGCATTAATAGTCGTAGTAAAATTGCCTGAAGATAACAGCGCTGTAGGCAGGTGGCTAAATAAGGGGTTATTTGGACGGTTGATTAGTGTGATACATTCTTAGGTATATCCACTTTCTGTGTATGTAACACGCTAATTGACCATCCAAATAACCCTTTATTTCATCCCTGCCCATATATGACATAAAAAAGAAATTTTGGACCAAGGAAGTCCTGGATCTTTCAAGATCCACGGAAGGCCATAGCCTTCCTTACTTTCTGTCCCCTTCTAGGACTCTTCCAAATCTGTGTGTCTTAAACTAGGATTTTAAGCTCCTTGGGGTAAAGGCTGTACAGTGCCTGGTACATCAGGTTGCAGGCACTACTGTTATACAATAAAAACAACAGCACAGCTTCTGTAGGCACTCCTCTGCTGCCTTTGAATTGCTCTTTGGGGTAGGGTTCAACTGCAGAAGCAGAGGGCAAGTGAATCTTAATTTTGGCAACAGGTTAGCATCAAAGAACTTGCAAAATTGATGAGGAAATAATAAAAATGATTTGCTCTTCTTTGCCTGATAGTCATGGAAAGGCTTCCAAGGGAGCCTGTGAAGAAGCCTGCTGTATTCAGTCATGAGTCAAAATCATCACTTTTCTGTTCTCCTCTGTCAGCAGAAAGGGCGAGGAGCATTTAGCCCTGTGAACTTTATCAGCTGGCCAGGCGTTTCCAGCATGGCTTCTTACAAAAACCAAATTCCCTTATCTCTTGCTAAAATTTTGAATGGCTATGCAATAGCCACTCTCTACCAGCTCACTGTAATGTCAAACAATGAGCAGGCTGACCGGGCTGGATGACATCCCGCTTTGGAACTCGTGGTTTCCTTCATCCTTATTTTTAAAATAGAGATTAGCTGGAGTGATGCTTGTGTAATGTTATTAATCATACTTAGTGGGCCAAATGCAATCTTGAGTAAAAAAGAAAGAAAGATGGGGGGAAGGGGCATCCAGATAACTTAGTGACTTGTGAAGATTTTTTAGAAGCATCATAAGAAATACTACTGAAGGTTTTTAGCAGAGCTGTTAAATTGGGGAGGGAGGGGGAGAGTGGCTCTTTTTTTTTTTTTTTGGAAGTAAAATCTCTGTCCTCCAAATTGCTCTCTTCAGATTGGGCTTGGAGCCTAAGGTTACACAACTGTCAGCACCGCAAGGAAGGAAGAGTTGCAGTGCTGTGCCATCTTGGGGGGTTGGTATAGGGCAGAAAAGGTGGATTTTCTTGATGCTCATGTAAAGTGCTGAAATTAGGGCTCTTTCCTAAAAGTAATTTCTGCTGATCCTGGTACTTCAGCCATCATTCTGTGTGTCATCCAGAGCTGGTACAGTTTGCATGATAGCCATTCTTCCCTTACAGCTGTGGTGCTTATCAGTGCATCTAAATCACTGCTTTGTAGAAGACACATTCCTCCTTCCTGGGTTTGACAGATTATGACACATGTATTGATCCTTGAGGCTCGTTATCTTCCTAGGGGCTAGAGGGAGCGGTACAAGCTGTTGTTTTGGACTGTTTTGTGTGTGTTCTTTCTGGGGGAGGTGCTTTAGCTAATTCATCACCATAGACTCAGCTCATGAGCATTGAAAGGAACGTAAATGTCCACCAGTTTTAGGTCATCCTATTTTATTGGTTTAACTAACGGGCAAATGCTCTCTCCTTACAGCAGGGCTCTCAAACTCCAAACACCACAAGTGCTGCACGAGAACTAGTATGTTAGCCCAAGGGCTGCACCACTGTAACCTTTTCATACAACAATATTGCGAATATCTCTGACGGTGTTGTTGTGGACCACAGGAAATAACTTTAGGGGCTGTGTGCGGCCCTCAGGCCACAAGTTTGAGACCCCTGCCTTACAGCTTTGGGAAGCAATGCCTGGTGGACATGTGAGGTTTACACAAATCTTTTATTATTAGTTCAGTCAACAGCAGAGTGTTTTGTGTGGGACTAATATCACCTTCACATGAAGTGAAAGTATAAATCAAGGTTTCACACAGAAACAATGGCAAATCGTTAACTGTAGCAGTGTTACAGGGTGTCACAAACTGCATAATAATAGTATTGTTTAAAACAGTTTGTGTGTCATTCCTATTAGCCACTTCAGCTTTGGCGAGGAGAAGCCTGTTGATAAAATGTACTAACTTGAAGAATTGGATTAGAGGAGATTTGGCAGCACAAAAACCAGAATGAAGTTTTCAGTAAGAGAAGGGATTACAGCCAATACCCAGGGGATAAGTGATGATGAATAGAAGTTCTTGGCATACCATGAGTTGGGTTCTTGTGCTCAGATACCATGGTTATGTGTAGTTTGTAAACTTAAGCTAGACTTTTGGGTCTCATGCTCTTTCTTTAAAAGAAAAGGGGGTGGGGAGTGGGGAGAAATTTAACATGAATTATGAAACGTGCTTCTCTTGGGTTTTGGAGGTGCTTACTGCAAAGAATTCCAAAGAGTGGGGAAGAGAAGAAAAAGCAGCAGCTACACTTCACTGCAGGTTTCTCTTGCTTTTACAGGCAGGGCTTGGAGTCTGCCACAAACTGCAGATGGAATGGAGTTAATAATGAAGGGCTCAAATTATATGCAGCTTTATGGAAAACTAGTAATAATGTGAGGTAGTTGGGAGACTATGTGAAATGGAGATCCAGGGCCAGTCCAAGTCTAGAGGTACAAAATCAGTGCACATACAGCATTCCCACAAACTCTTCCTGTCTCACCGCTTTCCCATGGGACTTTGTCAGGAGGTAACCTGTACAGCAGGGGTTGGCAGCCTTTGCTGACCTCTGTGCCAGTCCTTCCTCCCCGACACTCAGCTGGTGCCAGTGGCCCCCTCTGCTGAAAAATGTGGCGGCTGCTTGTAAATTCAGCAGCAGTCATAGCTGGAGTGGGATTACTTCCCCGGCATGCCATGGAAAGAAGTCACCCAGAGTGGCTCATCTTGGCAGTGCGCCTGGGGACGGGTCTGCAGGCGTGCCGCAAAAATAAGCAGCTCCTTTCAAGGGCTCCCAGGCATGCTGCAGAAAGAAGCTGCCCCAAGTGGCTCCTTTGAGTAGTATCACACTACAGAGAAGAGCCACTCCAGGCAGCTTTTCTCCATGTCACATGGAGGCGTAAGCATGGGGTACCCCTGTGTCCCAGCTGCACCCGAAGGAAGCCACCCAGAGTGGCTTTTGGTGGCAGGAGTGGCAATTTCTGTGGTACTGCAGAGGGTGCTGTGTACTGCTCTGAGTGGGCTCGGGTGCCACTGTTGGCACACGTGCCAGAGGTTGCCTACCCCTGTTGTACAGTCTGAAAGGTACTGCTACCATCTTGAGACTGACTGCCACCACAAATAGGAACTTCCCAGATGTATCTGAGCCTTAGCATGTCAACTTGCAAGGTACCCTAAAGAGTCTCAGCTTCCTCCACCACTCAAACCTTGATGGTATGCCCAGTTGGGCTGCTCTTGTACCACGGGTTCTGTAGACATCATATTCTGATCACAAATTGTATGTCCAGGAGATAGTGGAAAGGAAAAGAAAGGTGCTGACTCAGAGAAAGCTGACATTTTCAGATAAAACTATTTAACAGCGAGCTTGAGACACTGAAAATTTAATTAAAAGGAAACTTGAGTTCTTAAAACTCAAATGGGAAAAAGTGAGAGGGGGCCCAGCTGTCCAGATAGTAGCTCAGTGGATTTGAGGAGGGGAAAAAACCACCCCCGCAGGGGGGAAATAAAAAACAAAAAACCAACCAACCTCTTTATTTTAACAGCTGCCTTCAGTCTTTCATCTAGGATTAACAAATGTCTTCGGTCCACTAATCTGCAGTGCAGTCAGATCACATCAAATGAAAAACATTTACCACTTTCAGGATTTATTTCTGCAGAAAGTGGCAAGATGTCAGCTGCTGGCAGCTTGGGTTTGCTCCGGGTGGTGATTCAGTTTCCATTTGGGCAGGGTTACTGTGAAGAGCCAAAGGATGAAAGATGAGCAGCAAAACTGATTTGGTTGTTTTCTTTGTTTGAAACCAGAAACCAAATCTTCCATATTTGTATACTGATCTGAAATGTTCAGTGGTATCAATGGTGGATGGTTGTACTGCACTGCCCTCTGATATCCAAGGCTAGGGGACAAATAGAACTGATCACTTTCAATGTTTTTCCTGTCTTCATAGACCTTATATATATGGTCCTACTGCACAAGGAGAGAGAATGCAGATTCTACAGAACTTCAAGCACAATCCGAAAATCAACACTATCTTTATTTCCAAGGTAAGCGAAGGCATTTACTGTAACACTGCATTAGGTTGCAAGGTGAAAATATATTTTTAAAAGACAAAAAGTTACATACACCAACCTATTTTTGACATACTACTGATTGCCTCCCCAAAGGTATATTTTTCATTGCCTTCACTTTTTACTGTGAGAAAATAGCTTATTGCTCAGAGGCTGCTTCTGTATTGTAGGTAGGTGACACATCCTTTGATCTGCCAGAAGCCAACGTTCTGATTCAAATTTCTTCCCATGGTGGATCTCGAAGACAGGAGGCTCAGAGATTGGGACGAGTGCTAAGAGCCAAAAAAGGTAACTGAAGTTATTCTTGGGCTTCAGGTCTTGAGTCCTGGTACATCATTTTAGGAATTGTTAATACTTTAGGTTAAACACTCAAATGTTGGTGTTACACAAGGCATCCGTATAACTAAGCTGGCAGATTTCTACAGTCATTGTTGGCCTCCATTGACCCAAGATTACGTGTAAAATAAGAATTCAGGACTAGCTGTTAAACTCTGCTACACTAAGGAACTATCTCTTTTCTACTTCTTTTATGTTCTTTACTTATTTCCCTGACCTTTTCTTTCCTTCCTTTACCTTTTCTTAGCCATGTATTTATCCTCCCCCTTCTCTCTTTTTTTTTGTCCCATCTCTTATTCTTTCCTTTCTTTCCTGTCTGTCTGTTGGAACACTTTTATCGCTCCTTGTTCATGCTAGGCTCTCTTCTTTCTTTGTTTTGCCTTATCTTTCCTTGAGAACCCACTAAGGTCCATGCTATTCTGGAAACTGCAGGTGCGTGTTCTGAGCAGCAGGAAAGTGCTGTTTTCTGAAGATCGAGTCTTATTGCAGTTTTTAGTGGACAAGCGTCAGCATTACCAAAACCTCTGTCTAATTTAGCGTGAATTGATAATCTTGTTGGAAGTATCTGCTGGTCAGGTATTTGTCTACACATGGAGATGGAATTATCTTTCCCCTTTTTCTAGGTACTGTCTCCAGAGCAGAGGGTGATTACTGGCAAAGTGGTGTGGGAAAGTTTTTGCACTAGTGCTGCTCTATGTTTTATCTATTCTGTGGATGGGCATATGTGATGTTCCCCACAGTACAACCTGAATTGTTGGGCCCTCTTTGCTGGCTATCCTGGGATCCCTTTCACATTGCTTTGGTAGTAAACAGCAAACCTTTGAAGGCTCAGTTCACTTTCAGCCACCAGCGTGCAAATTCACTCCTCGCTAAGTACATGAATGCTACGCCTATCCATCCATGAATAGATACGGAACGACAGTCACAAATCCCTCAGCTTCAACTTTGACACCCCACTCTCCCCCGGAGATGTGCATTGTGTGCTGTTCATGCTGGTTTAGATGGAACAGTAAAATAAGTTTAACTAGAGGAAGATAGGGTTTAAGCGATTTACAAATTATAAGGCATAGAAGTCAGAGTTGGTTACAAAAGAAATGAAAAGATAAACATGGAATCTAATTCCTGAACTTTACTGCAGCCAGTAAGTTTAAAGTCAAAAATGTTTCTCTCATCCAAAAGCTTTCCACAGTGTGCAGTCTGGAAAACCCTCCTAGCTAGGATCACTCCTCCAGTTCAGTGATCCACCTTTTGTCTGTCAAGAACTCTTGAATAGAGATGGGGGAGAAGAGGTATCTAGAGGCATTTTTTCTGCCACCTTATGCTCTGGCACTTTGTCCTGGAAAAATCTTTGCTGGGTCACTGGGTCAGACAGTTCTATGGCATGTGCAAGCTGCCAGCTATTCTTCAGGGGAATTGTAAATTTCTTGTTCACAACTCTGCTCGTGAGTCTCTGATTAAGTAACTAATGACCGTTTAGCACCTACCTGGCATGCCAGTGTACCTTTGTCTGAGACAGTGGTCTGATGGCGTTACCAAGACCAGCAGCGTACTTCGGTAGCAGTTGTGTAACAAGATCTCCTAGGTCTGTATACAATGTTGATACACACATTTTGACAGGATAATGATGTTCAGGAGATTGAGATCTCAACTGATACTGCACAAGGCATACTTCGTACAAAATACATTGTCTCACCATATCAAAGTGGTGAACGTGGGCTACGGAGAGTCACATGGGGTATAGGATGTCATATGGAACTACTAAAACTTCAGAAAACAGTTGACAAAGAAATCCTGTGTTTCCTCTCTGTACACTTCTCTGCCCCCCTTCCTGTCTCCTGGGTGGCATGATGTGTGGAATAGTATTCTCCCTCCCTCCTCGCCATTTCCTGAGTATCATCTTCTGTTCATTCTTTCTCCCTCCTGGCTGAGGGGCTTTTGTGCACCTATGGGGCTCTGGGCAGCTGGGATTGGAGGGTCTCTATGGCTTCTTTTCCCTCCTGCTTAGAGATTTTTGATTCTCTTTTTCTTAAGACACCTTTGGATTCTCATCCTTTTATACTTAGGTGGGAGACAGCTTTTTGATGGCTTGAATCTAGTGCAGCACTGGGTGCTGATTATCTCCCCGTAAAGCTGAAGGCTGGTATGACGTGCGGACCTACAGGCTGAGCCGCTGTTCACATGCAATGGCATTTTCGTGGAACACAACTCCGATGGCTGTCCCTGAACTCACAAACCAGATACTAGTGCTTCAGATATCCTCCGTTCTTCAACTACTTCCCAGCAGCATAATTTTCCAATTTAAAAACTAGACAAGTATGTTTGCAAGACACTGAGAGTGTATTTTCTTTGTTGTTGCATAATCTTAATACTTGAAAGTGCCATTCTCTGTGCTGTGGATTTTGAGTTGAGAGATTTCTGAGCGGCAAATCTTAAAACATCTCAGTGCTTAACGTTTATAATCACCCTCCACGTCAAACCTAATCTGCTGAAAATGAGTAATAATATATTTTTTTCAGTCTTGAAGGAGCTCCCTTTTCAAATAAACAAATGTAAAAACTTGTTAAATTTTTGCTGCAGTTCCGGAATATGGCTTGCATCATTAAGGACAAGGGAATCTAATGACTGCTTGGGCTGGATGATCACAGTCTATCATCGTTGGATCTGCAGCCTCAGCAGTTCTGATGACCTATAAGCAATGCAGTAAGAGGAAAGAGAACTAGAGCGTGGATGATGGAAGTCTCATGTGAATCTGACCAATTGTGATGTGTAGACTTTGATTGCATGTTGTGGCTTTGTAGGAAGTGAAGACAAATTCCTTCTCCGTCCACAACACCTATTTTAGGTGACCAACAGTCACCATCCCTGTTGACCTTTACTTGTCCGAAAGAAATTCACATTTTGCTGACAAGCTTGCTTTGACTCAGAACAAGTTGTCCACTGATGCTGAAATGGAACCATGTCTCGCAAGGGATAAATGGTGTCATCTTTGCTTATAGCTGGTGCCTTTCAAGTTCTCTTTCGAGTAGTGTCCCTATAGGTATTCCATGGTGAGTCTTAGCACTTCCTTGCATTACAGATAGGAGATTTTGCAAGCAGTGTTAGCAGCAGTCTTGTGGCAATGTTTTTGCACCCTTTTGTTGCATGTGTGGCTCGACCCCCTGCCTCCAATTCCTTTCTAACTGTCTGCGGTTACAGGCAGAGCTACCTCTCTCTTGTGCTCGTACTTCTGACTAACTTTACTTAGCGCTTTCTTAGCCTTCTTTTCTTGGTCTAGTTCTACTTCCTTATTCCATTTCTTTTTAATCTTTATCAAATAAAAACAAAAACACTTCACGTCACTCTGTCCCTTTACCTCTCACTATGCCAGCCTCTCCTGGTTTCAAACGCTGAGAGTCCTGTTGGGAAGTCATGCCTGCATCTGACAGGCATGACATATCCATAAAACATCTTGGTGATGGGCACATATCCCAGAATACCCTCACTGTAAGAACTTGAGTGCTCAGGTGTGATGAGATAAAGACTGGTGTCTCAGACTCCTCCTAATGGAGAAATCTCTTTGCCTGGCCTCCGACTCAAGCCAACAGAAGGTGACTGACCAACAGTCTCTGAAGAGCACGTAACAGTACTATGTTTTAATGAGAAGAAGAGAAAAACACCTGTTTCTTCTCTGAGGATCGCCCTTCCTGAGGCTTCTGGCTCCTCAGGTTTCCAGAGTATTAGGCACCACAAGCGGTCCCTTACGGCACTGCCTCATCATGGACTGAGGCTGGCCATAGTAAGCCAACGTCTGTTAAACTGCTTAAAACCACTGCCTGTGCGATCCCGCTACTATTGGCACCAGTAACATTACCAGCACCGACAGTGCTGCCTGTGCAAGCTGTGGCACTGTAAACGTCAACCTCCACAGTGCCGATTGAAGCTGGAGCTCGCCCTTCAGCACTGACAACTGCCCATGTTGGATCCCTCAGCACTAGAACCACTTCTCTCCATAGTGTTTCCACAAACATTTTGCGATAAGGTACTGATGAAGCACACTGAGAAAAGGAAACATCATGGTTCCGATCAAGAACAAGGGAGGACTCCCCACCTTGGTCTTCCTTTCTCCACTCAGACTCACCCATAGCTTCAGCCTCACTTTCAGGCTGTGCCTCTCATATACCTTTCTCTAGTGAGAATGACAATGTACACCAAGGTAGTGTGGTTTTCTCACCCCAGCCGCACTCCCCTTGTAGAAGGGGGCATAAAATATGTTCCCTCCATGATGTACCACTGTATCTGTGCTATGGACAAGCTACTGACTACCACCCACATTGGCACAGATGGGAACCCTGCTCTCCCTACTTCATTCAGTACGGTAGACCATCTACATCCAAGACCTGTACTTCCCATCCTCAGGTCCATCCCCAACAAACTGAACCACAGGCTTCAACGTCCAACAAGGAGAGGGAACCTTCTGATTCCCCTTCCCCTCTGCACAGCTCCTTGTCTTCTCCTGACCAAAGTGATTATTCCATCTCCACCCATCACTGAATATGACTTTAAGCAGTTCCAAGAACTGTTTGAAAGAGTAACAGACTCCTTAGAGATCCCTTTACAAGAAGTAGCTCAGTTCCACCATAAATTACTGCATTATATATACACCAGTTCTCATCATCTTTAAAATAGTGCTCCCTATGAATGAGGCACTACTTGAACTTGCCAAGACCATCTGGCAGACCCCTGACACCATTCCACCAATGTGCAAAAGGACGGATAAGCCATATTATATACCAGTGAAAGACTCAGAATACCTCTTCACCCACCCTCCTAACTCCCTTGTGGTGGAAGCAGCAAAGCATAGAAATAAATGGTTTTATAACAGATCAACTCCTCTTGACAAAGAGGACAAGAAAATGGACCTCTTAGGAAGAAGGGTCTACACACCTTCCACTCTGCAACTGAGGTTCACTAACTTTTCTGCATTGTTGGCAAATTATGACCACAACAGTTATCTGAAACTCACTGATTTTTATTGATAACATCCCAGATAACAGAAAACAACAGTGTCTGGATAATTCGTGAGGGCCAGCTCATTTCAAGAACCACTCTTCAGGAAACGCTAGATGTCACAGGTACTACTACCCGTACTGTAACCACTGGGGTCTTGATGTGACATTCTTCAGAGGTGTGGGAGTGCCTTTGTCCTTGTGAGTGAAGGCCAACTGGGCAGTTGTGTGTCTGTTAAAAGTTTTGCTGGCATTTCCCTATAGGGTGAGAAAGATACCTCATCAGCTATAGAGGCTAGAGTTTAAGAAACCAGTTCTTGATATGGACATTCTAGCTATCTGTAACCAAATATTCATCTTCTGTCTGGGGAAGAAGCATTAAGAAGGTGGTAGTAGGGCAGTTCTCAGTTTCTTGATTTTTTGGCCTCAGACAACTGAGTTATAAGGCTAGTGCTAAGACAACATAGATTGCACTAGTTGACTATTTCCTATCAATAGATGAAGACATTGTGCTGATTCTCTTAAGTCTTTAAGCTGCCTTTGGTATTTTTGACCATAAGACTCTTCCGTTATTTCAAGGGTTCTTTTCTGCAAAGTACGATGGTATCCAGACGAGGATGCCAACTGTGACGTGGTCCTAAAGAGAGAGAATGTTGGTTGACTGGAGGAGGCAACCAGAAGAATTTTAATAGAACTTATTGGTGGTTTTCATGGAGAGAATTCAACCTTTTGTAACACAGAGGAGCACCATGGTTGTCACATCCTGGGCTGCTTTTGATGCCTGGGTAGTGACTGTTATTACGCAGTGCTTCTTTTCTCCATCCCCACCATCTGAGAAATCTGACCTTATTTGCAGTGCAGATCTCTCAACAATTACCCATGCCTTTATCACCTGGAAACTAAATTGCTGTAATGAACTTGGTACTTGTGTACACCTTGGAACTACTTAGTGCAGAATGCTGAGTACTTCCTTTGAGTGAAATTGAATATTGGGAGCATGTCAGATCAGTTCGTTGGGATCTAATGGGCTTGCAGTAAGCTTCTTGGTGGAATTCAAGGTACTGCTTTTATTTCGTAAAGCCCTAAATAATTTGAGACTTGCTTACTTGAGAAGTTCCAAAGGGGCAGCTATGTTAATCTAGTACAGCAAAACAAACAAGGAGTAGTGTAGCACTTTTAAAGACCATCAAATGTATTTATCACATGAGCTTTCGTGGGAGAAAGGTCTGACAAAATAGGATTTTCTCCCATGAAAGCTTGTGCGATAGATAAATTTGTTAGTTGTTTAAAGTGCCACGGGACTCCTTGTTTGTTCTGATTCACTTGAGAATCATTTCTTTCCATGCCTGCCTACCATAGTTAAGCCACTGGTGATGTTGAACTGGAGTTGCTGGCAGGACATTCTCTGTGAGGGTCAGTGACTTGGGATCTCCCTCCAGAATACTGGTTTGTAGAGTCCGGTTTCTTAACCTTTCTGGTATGGGGTAAATCTTCTACCCTACCCCCACATCCCTAGCTACTGAGGAGAAATGAGCAAGTTGCATATTTATGGATATTCCTTTTATATAAGGAATCCTTCACTCCATGGCCTGGGCACACAAAGAATTGAATGGGTGCATATATTTTTTATAAATTAGAAGAAAGATAGTTCATGTATTTGTGCTGATTTTCATTTGAGTAATCCCTATTAGATTCAGTAAGTAATACACATTTTATCTAGAGGTAAGGTTCCCTCTAATTCACCTTCCTTTATTTTAATTTCCTCAATCTCCTGATCCCTAATCCTAGTCTAGGGGGTGTAACTAAACGAACAAATAAATGTAGCATTATTATAAATGCATAATCTAAATTTCTAAAGCATCTAAGTCCCATTGACTAAAACTGTCTGTTGCTTTTTAAAATAGACATTGGGCTTCTCAACACATGGGTACTTTTGAAAAATGCACCCAAAATATCTTGTATTTAGACAACAGCGACCTGGAACACTATTTTTGTTTGTAATTACAGTATACAGCCCTTAGTGCATATTCAGAAGGCGGAAGCTTGTTGCTTAGACGTCACGATGGAAAAATATATGGATTGGAAAACGTGTCTGAAATAGATACAATATTCACATTATTGTATCAGCTGGTGTAGAACGGGGCTTGGATTCTCCAAAAGTTGCTTTCTGCTGTTTGAACCATAAAATCTGTTACCTTTATATATAACCTAGACTATTTTGAATAGTTTTACTAATTCCTAGATAAATGTCTTATTCTCTCATCTGCTTTTGTCCCATGTCAGTGCAAATCTCTATATTTGCATTTGGAAAACTTCCTCTGCTGTCTTGGTGGTGTACTTTTTCCTGAGTTGTATCTCAAACCCAATTTAAATTCCTCTTCAGATTATTCTGCATAGCACCCTTGTGGATTTTTTTGTTCTTACCTAGTTTGAAATACACAATTCAACAAGAAATATTTTCTTCGAAGAATCAGGTGTGAATTACCTCTTTCTCCACATTCTTTTCTTTTCAGGTTATCAACAGCTCTCAGTAAGAATTTCCATGGTATATACATTGTCACTTGCTAATTGATCAGATTAACTCAATGCATGTCTGCCCTTAATCTTTAAAATATGTTCAGAAAAGTAGTTCTGTAAAAGTAACTTCACACTTCTGCTCTTTTTAGTTCTTGTCTTTCAGTTCAGCATTCTGCTCACATATAGCTAATTGTCCAATATCTCTTGTCTCCTAGGGATGGTTGCAGAGGAATACAATGCCTTCTTTTATTCTCTTGTATCTCAAGATACTCAGGAAATGGCATATTCAACTAAACGACAAAGGTTTCTGGTAGATCAGGGTTACAGCTTCAAGGTAATTTTGTTCTTTTAATGTGAAGCATTGATGGTCTGTGCATATAATGTCAAATTCTCATGTCTTGGAGTCTTGATACTACCTCGTGTGCTTCCTGAAGACAATGAAGTGTGCAAGAGGTTAGCCATTTGATGCATAGTGGGAGCTGCTGTTATAACATTACAATTTTGTGGTACCTCTACTACTGTAGAAGGTAGATTAAGGTATTGTTAATTACAGCATATGATACTGCAAAACATTCTGACTTTATCAAAGGCAACGACAGAGAAGTAGGGCCAGAGGAATAACTATTTTGGAAAAATTGTCAGATTCCACAAAAACAGAATGGCCTTAACCTGTACTTGAAATTTTGGAAGCCTTTCTCTTTGGGGGTATGGGGAATGGAGCCTCAAGTCAATAAATTCACATCAATAACAAATGATGTGGAAAGGCTGAAGTACTCGATGCTTTTTCAGCCTCTGTCTTCACAGACAAGGTCAGTTCCCAGACTGCCCTGGGCAGCACGGTTAGGGAAGTTGGTGAGCAGCCCTCAAGGTGAAAGAACAGGTTCAGGACATGGCACAGGTTCACGAGGCCGCATGCAATGCAGCTGAGAGAGCTGAGGGAGTTGGCTGATGTCATTGCAAAACCATTGGTCATTATCTTTGAAAATTCATGGCGATTGGGTGGAGGTCCCAGAACACTGGAAAAAGGCAAATATCATGCCCATCTTTAAAAAAGGCAAGGAGGAGGATCCAGGGACCTATAGAACATATTGAATATTGAGCCATAGAACAAATTTTATTCCCATCTTTTAAGAAAGGGAGGGGAGGATCAAGGGAGCTATAAACCTATAGTCAGGCCACACTCAGTTTCATCTCAGTCCCCAGAAAAATCAAGGAGAAGGTCCTTAAGGAATCTGTTTTTCAGCACTGTGAGGAGAGGAAGGTGGTGATATATATAGTATACACCAGGGTCCACTGAATAGCTCAGCATATTTTACTTCCTCTGGTTATATGGTAAGAAAACTCCTCTTTTCACTTGTGATCCTTTCCCTCCTTCCTCCTCAGAAGTTCTGCTTGATGCTTTCATGAAAGGCTTCATAATTGAACTGTAGTTTGAACAGACTTTATTCCTGAAACCATATTGCCCAAAATAATAGTTCAGTGGTCGGTATCTTTTCTCTCTGTATTTGTTTTCAGCACCCACATTTAGAATAATATCTCTCTCCTTGATATCAAAGATACTCTCAAAAATTTGTAGTTGGACCAGGTGGTAGGAAGGCCAACGTAGTTATCCATAACTATCCCAGCCCATAATAGGTTGGTATCAGCATCACCTCAGAGATTAGCACTGTCAGTGGATAGTTGCTGATTATGTCACTGCGCAGTTTGGCACCAGGGGATGGTCCTTGTAATGATACGCGCCTGCTGGTGAACTGTGTTGTTAATGGTAGACTCCTGGTAGCAACAGTGTCAGGAACAAATCGTACGGTACTCATTCCGTGCTTAGCATTTCAGCCTACAGATCACACTTTCCCCATCGAATGGCAAAGGTGCCAGTTCCCCGTGCAGCTGGCTTTTGCAGTGACTGTCAATGAGGTGCAGGGACAAACAGTACACAGTTGGTGTTTTTTTGTAAGATGAAGTGTTCACACTTATGTGGCATGCTCTTGAGTTGGAAATCCAGGTAATATTCACTTTACATTGCTGTCTTGTCTAGTCCGTAAGACCGAGAATGTTGTATGCACAGAGGTTTTGTAACATGTATGTTCTAAAACAAGAAAATAAAACCATGCTTATTAGAAAGTCCCAGTCTGTAGCACTTTATGAAATTCTGTGCCTCGCAAGTGGAGCTGCAATGGGTCATCTAGTTAATTATCCCTTCAACTTGTTGGAAAGCCCAGGTACCAATTTTGTAGGGAAATGCTGTCGTGATTTAGTGGCAAGCTAGGATTTTACAGTCCCACTTTCCAGATTGTGACTGATGAGCAGTGTCCTAGAATGGGATTGAATACTTGGAGAAAAAGGGATTTATTTTACGGTAATTGGTTCTTCAGCGTTTTGTCCATGTGGTTGCCATGATCCACCTTCCATCCCTGATTTTTCAGAGTCATCTTTATTTGAGACAGAGAATTAGTGAAGGAACTGAGGGACGGTTGTGGCTTTCTGTGCTTTTGCCTCGGGGAAAGGAAGGGAGGGGTCATTAGGACATGCACGGTGCCCATGTAGTCCCAACGGATATTGCTATTCAAAGATTCTGGCCTTGCACATGAGAGGTGTATGTGCAACTGGAAGTGGAATCAACATGAATAAAACAGCTAGAGGAATCAGTGACTTACAAATACCACATTTTTCATAGTCTCTGGCCAGTTAAGGGGACAGTTTCAGAAGAGGACTCACAACTGCAATAATTTCACCAGTCTCTGTACATAAAAGCTTTTTATGTAGCATATCTAGTTTGCTGACAGACCTGCCAATTAGCGTTGAGCTAATAGTGACCAGGCCTGCAGGATGAAAGCTGAAAGACTCAAATCGCTGTACTTGTATTATGACGCTTTGGATTATGGAACTAATTAAAAGAGGCCAAAACAGAGATTTCCTTTTGCTAGTAATCCTTAGTTTTAGGAGTCTTAAACTGGCATTGTAACAAGGGCAGTGTGAGTGCCAGTCACATGGTTGGTGCCTAATTAAAGGCTGGTACCATGGGAAATAAATAAAGACTATAATTTTTGAAACAGTGCTGTTTTTGACAGCTTTATATACCATTTATTAAATAGTTGCATCCTTTATATCAGTTTGTATGGATAAAAATGGTGGCTTTTTTCCATCAGTTTGCTCTTTTGTGTGGTGCACTTGCCTTTTAAACAGATGCCTGTTGGCCTGATTCCTTGTTTAGAAGCCACTGAATTAAGTGCATTTAACTTGGGTCATAGCCTGTTAAAGTAAATTCACTTTGGAGAATATTGCTCTACAAAGCAAAGACCTAACAGAAAGACCTGCTAGATCAAAGAATCAGTGATAACTTCTAAATTTGACACTTCAGGTCAGTTAGAAACAAATATTATGTGTTGTTGAAAAACAAAGATTCTCTCTTCAGTTGTACCCAAGATTTTGTTTTTAAACAGATTACTGCACCTGAAAATCAGTACTGTCTGCTTTTTTTCCTGTCAGAAACTTGATGTGATTTGAGCAGTTTGTCACAGACTGTAAGTCAGAAAGACCATTATGATCATCTACCAGTGGTCTCCAACCTGTAGATTGTGACCTACTTCTGAACAGTGTTCAAGTTAAAACCCGTGGCTGTGGCACCATTTGCTGGTGAAAGGTTGGAGGCCACAGAACTGTACCCACCCACTCCTGTAATAGACTCTTAACCTAAGTCCTCAGCTAATGATTTAAACACTTCATGGTACAGAGAATCCAACAACAAGTGACCCGTGCCCCACACTGCAGAAGAAGGCGAAATCCCCCAGGCCCTGTGCCAGTTTGGCTGGGGGAAGGAATTCTTTCCTGACCCCAAATATGGCGATCAGCTAAACCCTGGGCATGTGGGCAAGACTCACCAGCCAGACACTCAGGCCCCATTGGAGGCCATGGGCACATTTACTGCTAGTGGTCAAAGATCAGTTACCTAATTAAGCTGCCCCACCATACCAAGCTCAGTCTTGAAGCCAGCCAGCAAGGTTTCTTGTCCCCCCGTTCCCTCTTGGAAGGCTGTTCCAGAACTTCACTCTTCTGAGGTTTGGAAACATGCATCTTATTTCAAGTCGAAACTTCCTGGTGGCCAGTTTATGTCCATTAGTTCTTGTCTCCACACTGATGCTGAACTTCAGTAACTCTGTCCTCTCCCTCTCTGACGTATTTATAGAGAGGTTTCCATTTCTCGGATCATCCTACTTGCCTTTCTCTGCACCTATTCCAGGTTAAATTTATCATCCTTAATCATGGGGGACCAGAACACAGAGGTCACAAGGACAATTGTGATCTAGTTTGGCCTGCGTCATGCAGGCCGTTGGTCTTCCCTGAATTGATGTCTGCCTGGATGTTTCTCTGCAAGAGACACTGGTGTCAAATTGCGATTAAAACAATCTTCAGCGAGAGAGAGTCAACTGCAACTGTTGCTTTGGTTAATTACCCTCACTGTTAAAAGTACGAACTTTATTTCTAGTCTGAATTTGTGTAGCTTCAACCAGAAGCACTGCTGGCCCGGGAGAAGACTCAGGGCTCAAGCCGCTTAAGAACAGCACAGCCCAGTGCTGGGACTCGGGGCTTGAGCCCCCTGTGCCCCATGTCAGTGATGGCCATGGCTTCAGCTTTCAGGCGGTAGACCATGTAATACTTTTGTCTGCTAGACTGAAGAGCCCATTATCAACGTTTCGTTTGCCATGTAGGTATTTGTGGACTGTGCCAAGAACTACTGGTAATCCTTGTGGAACCTCTATAGAAACTTTCCCCTGGATAATGATTCTATGTTTCTGTTTACATTTTGAGACATTGATTAGCTGGTGTTTAATCTGTTTGTGTTCCATGTTGATATTATATCATTCCATTTCCTCCTTCAAAATGCTTTATAGAAGTTAAAATAAATCGCATGAACACTGTACTTTGTAAGCTCATGTAGACAGACAAATAATATTGTTTGACAAGATCTATTTTCTATAAACCACGGTGATTGGCATTAATTGTATGTTCTAAAACAGCTAGATAAACCAAAGCTTTATTCCGTAAGGCAGGTTGGTTTCCTAGCTTTCTAATGGACTAAAGCAGCGAGCGTGTTGCGGGCTAAGCCCCCCTGCAGCTGAAGAGCTGTGGCGATGGGAACTGATGGCCGCAGCACTGGCAGCCCGTTTGTGGTAGCCCAGCTAACAGGGGGGCTGTTCTGCTCCCCTGCGCATGCTGGGAGTGTGTGTGTGGGGGGGTGTTAAATCTCCTGCCCTGCGTGCTGAGCCCAGGACGGGAAATGTAAAAGGCTCCCTGGCCCCGGGGCTGGCCAGGAAGCAGGTCCCCTGGCAGCTGTGGGTCAGCCTCTTTGGTTTGAAGATGAGCGTTGGGGTGGGACTGCAGCAAGGGGCAGAACCAGGGCAGGGGCCGGGGGAGAGTGGGCAGAAGAAACTCGGAGGTTGCAGGCTGCCATGGGAAAAGAGGTGAGATGTAGGAGAAGAGAGAGTTGGGGTTGTGGGGGAAAGAGTCGCAGAGGGAAAGAGACTCAGGGTTGCCAGGATGAGCCTTGGTGTGTTGTGCATGGCTGGGAACCCTCCCAGCCATGTCATGACCCTGCAAAGATTGAGAACCCCTGGTGTAAAGCATTAATCTCTTAACTGTAGGAGTTTAAGATAGCTCAGGTGTTTGGAGAATGTCGGCACTGAAATGGGAGGGGGAAAAGCCAGATGATAAAACAGTATGACCCTATTTGAATGGCTGTCTTGCAACTTGCCATGACTGGAAACTCTAGGAAATCCTGAGTGACCCAGGACTAGAGTAGACTGATCTAAAGCACTGAACTTGAGTCAGTAGTCAAACTGGAATCCAATATTCATCTCATTCTTCTCTGGATTTAAACAGATTGTATTTTAATCTGGCAGCCCTACTGAGGGGAGGATCTTTCAGTGGTTGTGAAAGAAACTGAATTCAGTGAATGGTCATATTGCAAATATATATATATATATAGTTTAAGACTAAGAAGCAGGAGCTGAGTGACTTTGGAGTTCTCTAGGCAAGGAGGACTTCAGCATAGTGGTGATATATTAGCAGCAAATAGCACATGTACTACACTGCACAGATACGTGTCTAAGTGGGAGACTAAATTATGTGCTGAACTCTACTTGGTCCTGCGTGGAGAAGGTAAATCAGGGTGGGATGCACATGTCAGAATTCTCATAGTGGAGCTGGTGGATTGTGCCTCATGAAAATGTAGGATAGTGAAGAAAGCTAAAGGAATAAACAGAAGTGGCTCAGTCCGTACAAAGACAGTGTAACCTAAGAAGCAGTTTTCTGCCCTCTTTATTAGTAACACAAAGACACCAACTAAGCTAAATGCGCTTTGCTCAGTTTCCTTGTCAAGGTGTCACATGAAACGTGGCTGAACGTTCTAGAATAAGTTCCAGAGAGGCGGCTGTGTTAGGCTAGTTCAGCAAAACAAACACGGAGTCCTGTGGCACTTCAAGACTAACAAATTTATTTATTGCATGACAGAAACTCATGCGATAAACAAATTTGTTTTTCTGGAAGAAGTATTCCCGCTCTTCTCAGTTATGTTTTTTTTCCTAGCCTCTTATTTAGGTGGCATTTTGCATTTCCTTGTAACAAATCAGACGTATGGTATCATTCCTTTTATAGTGTGTATATTTAGACCTGACAGAACTCATATTTTTAAGTTTTGGATTTATCAGCTTATTTTTAAGTATTTTTTAAAATTTTTATATGTTTACATTTCCACAGTTCTGCAAAATTAGGGATTTTAAGCATTTTAATTTTTGTATCAATTTAAATTTCCCCAGTTATACAGCTGGAGAGGGGTCATATATTAACTTAATGACAGCACATGTTGAGAGTCTCAAAAAGTTGAAACACTATCTATTGAAACGCAAATTATTGATTTCCTGTGTCAAAATATGTAAAGTAAATATCCACAAATCAGGTTCTAAATTCTGAAACAGCAGTTTTCTTTCTTTGCCCATTGGTAAATGTTGATTATTGTTGATGGAAATATTTCTCTGTTTGTGAAATCAAGGTTTACTGACACTTTAAAAATTTAATTCTTCCCAGCCTACGTATATTAATGATAACAGTGAAGCAGAGCTACTGGATGGCTAATACACCAATGCATTAAGGTCGGGGGTGGGGGGGGGAGCTGATTTTTTTCCTGGCAGTGAAGTAGACACAATTCAAAAGCATTAAACTGAACACTGAGAAAATGCATCCTCTACTACATTCTGCATCCTAGGTGATTACAAAGCTTGCAGGAATGGAAGAAGAACAACTTTCATTTTCATCCAAAGAAGAACAGCAGCAACTTCTTCAGAAGGTCCTGCAAGCATCTGATCTAGATGCTGAGGAAGAGGTGGTAGCAGGAGAGTATGGCTCAAAGTCAACTCAGGTAAGTGAAGAATGTGTAGCTTTGTGTCATTTTTAACTACAGAACGCTACTCTTGCTTCCTAGTCTTGCTTCTCTATAACAATGCCACGGTTGCCCATGAGCTGCAATGTGCAGAGTACTGGAAAATGAAATTCTTTGTCAAGAGCTTGCCCATGTCCATTCTTACTATAAGTGCATGGTTACTGAAACTTTTTTTCCTCCAAGCAGCAGCCATAGGGTTGGCTCCGGTGCCCCCTGGAGTGCCACGCACGTGCCACAGTATATCAGGCACCACCAGAGCCCAGCCTGCTTAGTTCCTTCTTTCTGCCTTAGACAGTTACTGGAACCTCCTGACAGCTCGATTCATCTCTCCATTGGCAGTAGTTCATCTTCTCTTTGTTATTCATAGCAGTAGATAAGTAGTTGTGAAGTGTTTAGTTTAGTCTTCTTAATAGCCATAGAGCACGATGCCTGAGTCTCCAAGGTTTAAGCCCTGTGTATCTTGCGGGAAAGCCTTCCCACTTCCTGACCCCACAAAAGCTGTTTGAAGTGTTTGGGGGAATCCCATGGGAAGGACAAATGTAAAATATAGAAGGGATTCAAACCCCGAACACAAAAAGACAGAGAAATGTGTCTTAAAGCCCTCCTTATGCAGGCTGCTCTGGCTTCCTCGCCATCCTTGATGCTGGCGCCAGGACCAGGTGCTTCTTCAGTACACAGCACGCAGTCAGGACTGAGACCGATGCCGACCTCAGTGCCCGCACAGGGATGGAGCCCTAAGCACCAAAGTGCTTCTCCGAAGAGACCAAAGAAGCACCGCCACAGCATGGTAGCTCCCCCTGTGCAGGAGTTCCACCTCCATGTAGCTGGGTGTTTTGATTGAGGAGCAGCCCCGATGCAGGCATGGGAGTAGCGTTAACCTATGCGTGTTGTTGTCTGAAATCCTTGCTTATCCACTAAGTGTCCAGAGCTTTGATACTCAGTGCAAGAGATATATTAATTTGATCATTCTGCATCGTATCTAGCTGCTCTGGCATCAGTGAGTTGAGATCATGCATATATTTAAACTGAGCAATTGTGATTTTTCTTCCACTAGGTTTCCCGTCGTTTTGGCACAATGAGTTCTATGTCTGGGGCAGACGATACAGTTTATATGGAGTATCACACCTCTCGGACCAAGGCATCTTCAAATAAACATATCCACCCACTTTTCAAACGCTTCAGGAAGTGATGTAATATTCTGATGCGTTTTGTCAAACTGTCGACCTATTTATCCTTCCATACAGAGACATACGGAGCCTAAATATCTTATAGGCCCTTAAAGGACTCTTTAATGTGCGTCTGTAGATGTGCTAACAGGTGGGATGAAAGAATAAAGGAAACTATCTCTGAACACCGTGGAAGATATGAAAGGACTGTGAAGCCTGGTTATGCCTGCGTGGTGTTTCCACAGTAATAAAAACTTTTATCTTTATCAAATCGATTTAGAGGTCACTTTTTAAGTAACTTCTGCAAAGGTGACTTTTTTTGTGTACTAAGTTGGTACCAATGTTTAAAATTTTATTTATCTTATAAATACTCTAGTTGAAAAAGCATAGTAAAGTCTAAAATGCTTGAAGAGAAGCTTAAATAAAAATCATTTATTGTGCACATTTTATCATTCATTTTTTACATACAGAGAATGGAATAATTTATACTCATCATTTAACCAAGTTTAAACTTGTAACAAACTGCTTCAAAACATCATGAAGTTTCAAAAGAAGAAAAATCTGAAAAGGATTTTGTCACTGGGGTAAACCTGGGAAAAACATTTGAGTTAATGCACAATCCACTTAACTTGTAGTTTTGGGGTCCTTATGTTACCATGGCTGTTAGTTGTGCATTAAAAAGGCAGCATTTTAACTTGCTAAGGGTGAGTTGGAAGCTGGTCTGTGATGGAGAGAGCCCTTTTTTTAAAAACGTAAATTTTTTTTTAGTAACTGACAATACTGGCCAAGAAATCTTCTGCAGTGTGAGTTAATTTGATTCAGTGATGGATTTGTTTTTACAATTGTGAAAATTTTTGATGAAACAAATGTGATCATGAAACAGATATTTAAGAAAACAAACCAAACCATAAAACCACCAGAGACCACTGATGATATAAGACCAGAACATTGGGTGGCTACATTGATTAGTTCCTTTCAGAGATCTGTGAACAACTCGTAATGTAATGCTGCCCTTGATGGAGCAGTTTACAGATCTAAGGCTAGGATAAATCTTACTGTGCTGGATGGGATGTGCATTAGGGGCTGAGTCTTTAGATAGTATGTAAGTGGTGTTCAGTAGAGAAAGAACAAAGAGAGATGTGCTTCCTTGCTGGAAACAAACACCAAAGCCCTGTTTATGCTGGCAAATGGTGGTGTTTCCCTTATTTATTCATGTGCTTGGAATGAAAACTGTTCATGTTCACGCACATGCTTCTAATCTTTCACCGATGTTTCCAGGATCTGTGTAATTGCGCTAGATCTAGACAGATGTGAGAATTGAATCCAACAGGTTCAATTCAAATTAGTTCATTATTAAACTCCTCCACTTCATCTCGCAATGCTCAGTTTTCCCTCCACAGTGCTTATCTTTCTTCCATGTGACAAGGCTGGAACTGCTCAGGGTAGTGCTTGGGTGGCTTCTGTTTAAGATATTTTAAATGGGAACAGCGAGTTTAGTATCTTGGGGCTCATTCCTTTCCACTCCCCCACCGTTTGATTTCCTGAGGCAATAAGCACGGGCCCAGCACCAGAATAGTTGTCCATTCCGCATACCTGCTGTCTTTGTATTGGGCCTTGCCCTACAACAGTCTGTTGAATTGTTTGTTTGGCAGACTAGAGTGGGAAGTAGGATGATGTGACCTTTAGACAAGTTTGTCAGTGTTTCTGGTTGGGATGCTTTTAGGTTTTAATGCTCACTTCAGAATGATTTTCTGCTCTTACAAACTCCTTCTATTCTTAGAGGGAACATTGCTTATGTTTTAAAATAAACAATAGGATTTCTTTGTTTAAAGTTGTGCATAATTCTGTCTGGATCGTAGCCTGCTAATGGTCCATAAATCTCATTACTCAAAGATTTCAGGTTTTCAAAATACTGGTTACTAACAGTCTGAGCAGGAATACCTATTTATTAGGTCCCTCACTGATACACAGGAAAATCTTCATTAAAGGTCATCTATCCTCCTTTTAAAATGAACACTTCAAAGTATCTCTGTGCAGTTTCCAGTATAGTTTCCTTCATCCTTAAAAGACAGCTTTTATCGTATAACCAACTTCTTTCTGGACCTCAGGGTATTGTTGAAGGCAGGTTTGACTGTTCTGTACATGGTTTATTGATGGAAAATGTTCAGCTCACCTGCATGAGGAACAGTACACAGGAAGGAGTGAACATTAATCTCTATCAGAATTGCTGATAATCTGCATATTTTTTCCTATTTTCTCTGCCATGTGAGAATTGAATCCAACTGTGCACCAAGTGCACAGTTTGTTTGAGAAGAACGGAACGGAACATAGAAATACTACTTCAGCACTGGACCAGTCCTGGAAGGTGCAGGTTACCCTAAACTCACCCATCAATGGCTTACTCAACTCAGATACTATGGCGATGGATGCCACTATAAGAATCTGGGTGGCCAGATCTGTGCTCTCAGGGGGGTAGTGTGGTGGGAAAGGTGCTTTGACAAGAGACTTGGGCATCAGGGATTTGGTTACAATGTTTTATTAATTCTCTCAAGCCTCTCAGTTCAATAATTTTCTGTGAGTAAATTTAGGAATTTAGCAACACCCCCAGTTTCCTAGGGTAAGAGATTATGTGATGGGGGAAGTACTGATCTCTGCCTAAAAAAGAAGTGATCAAAACAGCACAGTTCTTGCATTCCTAATGTCTACATGCAGTCTGGGGTGTATTCCCTTGTATGGATGGGTCTGTGTGTTGCCTTTGTGAAACAAAAAGTGAAGAGATCAAATAGGCTTTATGTTGTGATGTTTGTTGATGTTGGAGTCTTCCAAGATGATGAGTCTTGTAAGCTCCATTACCACAATCAAATAATGCTCAATAATAATTAGAGGGCCTCTCTTACAGGAAGCCTTTGGTGTCCACAGGTCTATAGAGAAAAATGTCCAAGTTTTCTTCCTTAATAGGACTGAAACCATTAATAATGGGAGATTGCAGCCATTTTCAGCTTTAATTAAAATTTGGAAAGTTTTAAATTCTTAAATTCTTTCCCTTCCTGTTCGTTCCTTCCTTCTCAACTAGAAGCCTCTTAGTACAAGACTTTAGGATGCCATGCTGATGGGCACACAAGAATGTCTTGCTTTGTACAGGAGAATCCTGTCTCCCCAGTAATACATTGTCTGCAAGCCCTTTTTCCAAAGTGGACTTTGAAAGCCAGAGCAGCAAGGCTTAAAATATTCCTTCCAAACTACTCCATGCGGCCTGCCTCAGAGCTGGGTCTGTCTTTGTCCCTGGCACATCAGCCAGTGGGAAAGGGACATTTCTCTGAGCTCAGTATCAGTCAGTTGCAGGATTCCTTCAACTTCCAGGATGTAGGTAAGACTGTCCCTGGTAAGAGTACCAAGAGGGAAAGGAGAATTGATCCTCCTAAGAGTAGAAGCAGTTCTTTTCAAGAGGTGTCAGTAAAGAGGGGAGTAAAACAATCCCTTCACTTCCAAGCCAAGGAGACTCGCAGCCTGAGGTTAATATCAGAGAGTCTTCCAGGGAGCACAGTCATTTCTGGTCAGCTTCATTAATCGAAGGCATTTCTTAATAGCTACTGAGGCTGCGGACGTGTGCGCACCACCAGATAGGTCGTTATTGGCTGCTGCTTCCTCATAGGTGCAGATGCAAGTACTGGAATGGAGCATCCTTTAAGGAGCATCCCTGTGGATGCTCCACTGTGCCCCATAATCAGTGACTTGTAGTAGCAGTCTCTGATTGGGCCACTCGTGTGCTGTCCCCATCTCGCATTGCATCAGCCAAGTGCTCCATTTGGGCACAACAACCACAGCCCCAACACCAACAGCAGCAGGGTCCATGTCACTGACCCTTCCAGTCATCCCACTGCCCCTACAGAAGTGGTGGCAGGGCCAGAGTTAGAGGTGGAAAGAGGGCAAGAGCACATGGCTCCAACCAGTCCACCTGCCAGGGCAATAATGGTTGCCCCACATCCCAGAGGCAGAAGTTTTGACCTCTCACCTGAGGGCTGCCACAATGCCAAAACCAGCAACTTTTGCTATTTCAACAGACTGGCACCCTTCTGACACCGGCGGTCTGAGGTAACATTGGACTGAGGGATATCGGATACTGTGTCGAACGGTTATGCCATCCAGTTCAGGGCCAGGCCTTCCAAAAGACCCCCCCACACACACACATGCTACCAAATTGAGGGCCCCTCCCACAAGGCTCTCCTAGAGCTGGGAGCAATAGAGAGAGCACCCACAAGAGAAAGAGGGATGGGTTTTTACTAGAGGTACTATTTGGTCCTGAAGGCAAAGCGGGGCCTGTGATCCATATTGGACCTAAGAGTCTTGAAAAAGCTTGTATGGAAAATAAAATTTTGAATGGTTTCCCTATCTCAGATTATTCCTTCCTTAGATACAGGGGCCTGGTTCACGGTCCATGACTTAAAGGACACCTATTTCTACATTTCAATAAGGCAAAAGCACGGGAAGTTCCTCCGCTTCACTGTAAGGTAAGAGCACTTCCAATTCACTGCCCTCCCTTTTGGACTCTTGCTGGCCCCAAGGGTTTTCACAAAATGCATAGGGGCCCACTTGGGGAAGCAAAGGGTCAGGATATTTCCATACCTGGATGATTGGCTAATGCGGGGGAGGTCCAAGGCCCAGGTCTGGCACAGCGTCCAATCTGGCCTAAGACTGTACGACAAACTAGGCCTCCTCATAAACCTCAAAATCAAAACTCATCCCAATAAGAATAGAGTTCACAGAGGCGTACCTAGACTTGGTGAGAGCAACGGCCTCACGACCCCATCCAGGTTTCAGTTCATGTCTACCGTGATTTCACAACTGTACTGCACCCCCAGCATTACAGCAAGGCGATGCCTCCAGCTGCTTGCCACATGGCCACCTCCACCTATGTGATAAGGATGACACGCCTCCATATGAGACCATTACAGTCTTGGCTGGTGTCGGTTTTCCACCCCCAATGCCACCTGCTAAATTGAGTAGTCACCATAACAAGGTAGGTCCTGAACTCCGTGATGATATGGTGGGACCCAGATTTGGCATGAGGGGCATCCCGTTCAAGGCCCAGAACTCCTCTCTTACCTTGATCATGGATGCGTTGGACCTAGGCTGGGGAGCGCACATAATGAGAGGAATTTCCACCCCAGGGAACTTGGCCACAGGCAGAAGGCCGCCTGCACATAAATGCGAAGGAGCTGAGAGTGATACGCCTGGCCTGCAGCAGCGTCTTGGATATAATAAAAGGGAAAACAGTACAGGTCCTAATGGGCAACATGGCGGCTATCTTCAACCTCAGCCATCAGGGGAGACGGCTCATCTGCGCTATGTGCAGAAGCTACACGCCTATGGGAGCTGGCTCGGAAACACTACTTCCGTCTAATAGCTGTCCACCCACCAGGCGTGAGCAAACACCAAGTGGACAAGCTCAGCAGACAATTCCTGCCCGAACACAAGTGGTCCCTACACCCAGAGGTGATGAGCCACTCTTTGGGAGGTGGGGCTCCCCCCCACATAGACCTCTCTGCGCCACAAGAAAACCACAAACACAACCTCTACTGCTCACTTAGGGGCAGGGAGAGGGGCTCTCTATTGCAGTGGCTTCCAGCCAGTGTGCCGGGGCACACTGGTGTGCTGCAGCAACACCCAAAGTGCGCTGAGAGCATCCCCGAGAGCTGGAGTTAAAGTTTCTTCCCTGCTCAGCCCAGCCATGTGGGCTGTGCAGGGCTGGGAAAAGGCAGGGGTTAAAGTAAGGGGGAAGGCACCAGAACACCGTTCTGGGGCCCCTATTTTTAGGCAGGTAGCCTTATGGCTCCCCTAAAAATAGAGGAAGGCACTGGAATGCAAGTTCCAGGGGTCCTCCTAAAACTAGCAGGAACAGCCTGAACACAGTGCTCCGGTGGCTCCACCTTAAATCCCGCTCCACCTTCGGCCCAGCCAGCAGAGAGCTGCAGGAGGCTGGGAGTGTGTGAATCTCCCCCTGCAGCAAGAACGGCGCTCAGATTTGTGGTGCTCTCTGCAGCAGAGTGACGCTGGTGCAGACGAGTGAGATCATCAGGGGAGTGCAACAGCGCTGTCCCCTTTTGATGCCCCTCAAACGTTGGCGCCCGCCTGCAATGCTTACCCGGCTTACTGAGTTGCAGTGGTGTGGCCCTGCCCTGCAGGGTGGAAATGCTTATGTCTGGCAGCCTCCAAACAGCCCAGGTAAGGGCTTTGGGGGGAGGGCTGTTGGGGGTTGTGCGAGGCAGCTGTGTGTGTGTAGCAGAGGTGGGTGGGAGTGGATGTGGAGCAGAGGGTGTGTAGCTGGGGTTGTGGGTGGCTGTTTGGTTGAGGGTGTGTGTAGCTGGGAGGGTGGCTGTTTGTGGAGGGGTGTAGCTGGGGGCTGCAGGCCTGGTTCTGGCCCCTGCAGTGATGGGAGGGTCCATCACAGGCAACGGGGGCTGAGGGAGGGGAGGACGGGACCCACTGGGGTGGGAGGGAGCAGCAGTGGGGTGAGGATTTGCCCTGGGTGGCAGGGTGTCTGTGGAGAAGGGGGAAGTGGGCGCTGCGCCATGCTCCCCTGCCCTGCCTTCCCGCTCCCCAGGTCCCCCCTTTCCCCCAAGTCACTCTTGTTTTGCCTTCCTCTCTCCTCTTTTGTCACCCCTGCCCTGCTCTGCTCCCCACGCTCACTCCTGCCACCACACACGACTCCTGACCTCCCGTTTTGCCACCCCTGCTCTGCTACCCCTACTACCCCACACAGCAGCATTTCCAAAACACTGTGCCATGGTTCATGAATAGTCATAAGTAATTTAAGTTAATTTGAATATTCATGAGTTTTTTAATAGTGGTGTGCCTTGAAAAATTTGAAGGTATCAAGGTGTGCCACAGCAGAGAAAAGGTTGGGAACCACTGCTCTATTGGATGCCTTCCTGATAAACTGGGACTGCCCCCCACTCTACGCCTTTCCCTCTCGCCCCCTAAATCACAGGGTCCAGCTAACGATCAAGAGGGACATGATCCTACCCCAGCTTTGCCATGTCAGCTCTGGTACAGCACCCTCCTCACCCTCTAATGGCCTGGCCCGTAACACTCCCTCTGAGAGCAGACCAGGACTCCGGGCGCCTGTGACACCCGTACCTCAAATCATTACATTTAACAGCAGAGAGGTTGCATGGCTGAGTCTTGACAAGCCGATGTGGTCCAACAGGTTCTAATCGACAGCAGAAAACACCACGGCACAAGTGGAGGTGCTTCTCCACCTGGGCTGCCCAAAGGGGGGCATCCCCAAGGTCTGTCCTGATCCATGCCATACTTGATTACCTCCTAGAATTGAAGGAGAGGGGACTGAAGCTTCCCTCCCTCAGGGTACACCTGGCAGCTCTCTCAGCTTTCCACACCTCCTTTGACAGGGTGACCCCCTTTTCTCACCCCATGACGACTAGGTTCTTCAGAGGTTTAGAGAGGCTCTGCCCCCAGGTCAGGGACCCAGGTCCTCAATGGGACTTAAACCCGGTCCTAGAGGGGCTCACAAAACCTCCCTATGAGCCCATAGCCTCATGCACTCTAGTGATCCTATCATGGAAGGTGGCATTTCTGGTGGCCATCACATCAGCAAGGAGAGTGTGTGAATTAAGGGCCATCTTCTCCGAACTCCCATATACGGTGTTCCATGCCAACAGATTCCAAAGGGGCAGCCATGTTAGTCTAACTCTGCAAAAGAAACAAGGAGGCCTGTGGCCCTTCTAAAGACTAACAAATTTATTTATCACATGGGCTTTCTTGGGAAAAAATCCCATTTTGTCTGATGCTTTGAAAATGGGGGAGCTTACAGAATGGGAGGAAACAAATGCAGGGGAGCTAAGTCATGGGCTCAGGTCCCACTGTAACAGAAAATCAAAGTAGTTATAAAGATTCAAACACTGGGGAACAGCACATAGAGGAAGATGAGGTCAAATCACCTGCTGTAATGAGAGAAGAATCTAATGTCCTTATTAAGTTCTGAGGCAATGCAACCAAATTTGCAAACAAATTCAATCTCGGCAGCTTCTCTTTAAAGCCTGGGTCTGGAATTCCTCTGTCTGAGGACAGCAATGAGCAAATCATCAATGGCGTGATCAGGAAGATTGAACTGCTGACCCACTGGTTTTAGATTGCTGTGATTTCTGATGTCAGATTTGTGCCCATTTATTCTTTTGAGCAGAGACTCTCCTGTTTGTCCAATATATAAGGCAAAGGGGCATTTCTGGCACACGATGGCATAAATTGCATTGGTGGATAAGCAAGTGAATGAGCCTTTGATAGGGTAGCTAGTTTTATTAAGTCCTGTAATAGTGTCTTTTGTGCAGAAATGTGGGCAAAGTTGGTAGCATGGTTTGTTGCAGGGATATGTGCCTGCTTTAATGGCTCTGTTGTTACATCTGTAATCCCTGGTAAGTATCTGTTTAAGGTTGGGGGACTGTCTCCCAGCGAGGCATGGTCTGTTTCCCAAGGCTTCAGAGTGAGGGATCATCTTGTAGAATAGGCTGTAGATCCCTCAGGATGTGCTGTAGAAGTCTGACTTGGGGGTTGTAGGTGATGACTAGAGGCGTTCTGTTGTTTTCTTTCTTCGGCTTTTCCTGTAGTAGTTGACTTCGGGGTATCCGCCTGGCTCTGTCAATGTTTCTTCACTCCCGTAAGTGGGTACTGTAATTTTAAGAATGCTTGATAGAGATCCTGAAGGCGTCTGTCTCTGTCTGGGGGTTCAGAGCAGATGCGGTTATATCTTAGGGCTTGGCTGTAGCCAATGGATTGTGTGGTGTGTTTTGGATGAAAGCTCAAGGGATGTAGGTAACTATAGCGATCAGTAGGCTTTCAGCATAGGGTGGTGTGGGGGGGTTGGTTGGGGACAGTTGGGCAGCTGGCGGGGGAAGAAGGGGTCGGGCTGACTTGGGGGAGGAAGGAGGTAGGAGAGCTGGTGGGTGGGTTAGGCTGGGAGGAAGGGGTCAGGTTGGGGGAGGCTGAAAGGGGGGTGGAGTGAAGATGGAGGAGGTGGGGGGTTAGGAGGGCTGGAGTGGGGACGTGGGGGCTGAGGAGGACATGGGGAAAGTGGGGTCTGATGTGGGCACTAGTGGACAAGGTTGGAGTGATGTGGGTTTGCAGCTGTGGCTCAGGTGTGAGGAAAGAGCTGGTGGGGCTTAAAAACGCCTACTTGGCTTGGTGCCTGCACATGTGTAAAGGGGGACAATGCAGGAAGGGGGCACAGAGATTAAGAGGGTTCTGAAGCCCATCAAATTATACTTTAACCACTACTTAATAGCCAAGTACATTCTCATCTTTCGGAAAACATCAGGTTTTATTGAGTGCCTGTCTGAAGAAGAGAGAACAATTCAGGGCTAACATTTCTGAAGGCCATCTCATCGCTTGAAGTGTTACAAGCTCACTGGACTTTCTAGACATGGTGGCACGTTCCATCACCACAGCCATAGTCATACGACATGCCCCCTGGCGCCACGTCTTTTGCTTTCCCAAAAACGTACACAATTGATGTTTGAGGACCTTTGCTTCAAGCTTTAAACTTTCTGCAACCAAAACAGATGACACGCTTCACACAGTGAAGGACTCCAGAGTCTAGAGCAACACTGAAGTCCCTGGGTGGGAGGTGAGCTGAGGAACCATCCCATGGCCTGCGCTGCTGCTCCCCCACTGCCATGCTACTCGCCACCCCACTGCCTTCAGTGGCAAGCCAGGGAGGGACAGGAGCACACCTCTTCTCCCAAAATGTGGGACTGGTTCTTCACCCAAACCTGGCAATACCACCTCAGAGCTTGGCTACTCCATGGCTCTGAGAAATCAAAATGACTCGTTCAGAGGATGGAAGAGAGATTCTGCCATAGACCAGGAGCTGGCAACCCCTGGCATGTGTGCCAAGAGTGGCATGCAAGCCCATTGCCCAGGTGGGCTGAGTGGGTACTGCTGGTCGTGTCCCCGGGGATGCCCTGGAAAGAAGTGGCCTGGAGAGGCTTCTCTAAGGCAGGGGTATCACTGGCCCCAAAAACCTCCTGGAGCCCAGACCTGGGGCCCTGTCCCCTGGAACACGACCACCAGCACCAGCCCCAGTCAGGGCCCTGGGCCCAATCTGCCTCATTTCTCAATCACGGACTGAGGCCAGCCCCAGCTCCTGCACCTCAGGTCCCTAGCTGGGGGCAGATCTGGCAGCCCCCAGTTCCCAGCCAGGACCAAGGTTGGGACTGGATCATGCTGGTGCTGCCGTGGTGGCCCATCTCTGCACCCCCAGCTGGGGCCCGTGTTCCTGGCCGGGGTCAGATCAAGCTGTGGCTGCTGCAGCGTCCCAGCTCTAGGTCCTCAGGCAGGATCAGGTCCAGATCAAGCTCCTGCCACTGCAGTGGCCGAGCCCCACACTCCTGGCTAGGGTCAGGGCTGGATGTGGGGGGAGCTCAGGGCATTCGCAGGCTTCATGATCCTGTGCTGTCCCCAGGACTTTGGGCACTGGAGCTGGGATGGGTGGCTTCTTTTTACGGCATGCCTGGGGACCCCCTCCCCACTCCAGCCCTGGTTGCCATTGAATTTTCAGACAATGGCAACTTTTTTTCAGTGAACAAGGGGTGGCACAGGGGTCAACAAAGGTTGCCGACCTTTCTTGCCATAGACTGGGGGTCAGCAACCTCCAGCACCCTTGCCAAAATGGCGTGGGGGCCGAGCCTGAGTGGCACACAGCGCTGCTCAGGCTCACCCACTGGCCCCGCTCCTCCCAGCGCTGCGCAGCCGGGTGGCAAGAGCTGCTTGCAGCGGTTCCAGACCCCTGCTGGGGAGTGTGAGCAGCAGGGAGGAAGAAGCCGCAGCACACAGGGCTCCTGACCCCTGCTGGGCAGGGCTGGAGGGGAGCAGGGCTGGTGTTGCCATGTAAACCAATGCGTATTCTATGAGCAGTTAAAAAAGGATATCTTCTGTTTTTCTCCTGTAGCTTGTATTACCATGCCTACAAACTTAGGTCCCAGTCTTGCAAAGACTTTTACATATGCTTAACTGTACTACTGTAAGTAAACTGGTTGTAATGGGCTACTCAAGGGGGCAAAGCTAAGCGTGTGCATTGTCTTTGCAGGATTGGGTCCCAGAGAACATAAATATTGGAAAAATAAACAGACCAAAATAAACTAAACAGAATGAATACATTGTACACAGACTTGCGGATTTGGCTCTGATGAATTCCAGGAGTGGTGAACTACAAAGGCAGGGACCCTGGGCCTCACTTGAAAGCCATACCTATGTCCTGAAGCATTACTAATGGAAGTGACAGACGGAGCCTCTCAGCATGTTTTAACTGCTGCAGTGGCATACAGGGGAAGAAGAGTTTTTGTTGCCCTCCACTGGATTCTTTCCTATTTATCCATAGCTTTTCTGTTGTGGGGGCCCCAAAACTGACCAGAACACACCAGTCGTGGCCTCGCCACTGCCAAAGAGAGAGGAACAATCACTTCCCTCGATTTACTGGCAATATTTCTCAGTTTCCAAAGGGATAGCCGTGTTAGTCTAGTCCAGCAAAAAAACAAGGAGTCATGTGGCACTTTAAGACTAACAGATTGCCCATCATCCAGATCATTAATGAAGATGTTGAACGAAACCAGCCATAGGACTGACCCCTGGCGCACTCCGCTTGATACCAGCAGCCAATAAAATTTTGGGCCATTGATCATTACCCATTGAGCCCAATGATCTAGTCAGTTTTCTATACACCTTATAGTCCATTTAGCCAACCCAAACATCTTTAACTTGCTGGCAAGAATACTATGGAAGACCATATCAAAAGTTTTGCTAAAGGCGAGGTATATCACATCCACTGCTTTCCCCACATCCACAGAGCTAATCATCTCATTATAAAAGACAATCACGTTGGTCAGGCACGACTTGTCTTTGGGGGATGCATTTGGCTTTTCGTGATCACCTTCCTCTGCTCAAAGTGCTTCAAAATGGATTCATAGAGGACCTGCTCCACGATTTTTCTGAGGCCTGAGGTGAGGCTGACAGGTCTCCTTCCCTTTTTTTTAAAGATAGGTACTATATTTGCCTTTTTCCAATCATCTAGGACTTCCTGGATCGCCACAAATCCTCAGAGATAATGGTCAACATTTTCATCAATGATCTGGATGATGGAATAGACTGCACTCTCAGTAAGTTTGCGGATGACACCAAGCTGGGGGGACCAGTAGACACGTTGGAGGGCAAGGACAGGATTCAGGGAGACCTAGATCAATTGGAACAGTGGGCCAATAGAAATCTTATGAGATTCAATAAGGACAAATGTAAAATCCTGCACCCGGGACAGAAAAACCCCCTGCACCGCTACAGGCTGGGAAACATTCAGCTAAGTAGCAGCAGTGTAGAAAAGGACCTGGGGGTCATGGTGGATGGGAAGCTGGATATGAGTCAGCAGTGTGCTCTTGCTGCCAAAAAGGCCAATGGCATACTGGGCTGCATCAGAAGAAGTGTTACCAGCAGATCAAGGGATGTGATCATTCCCCTCTATTCTGCACTGGTGAGGCCACATCTAGAATACTGTGTTCAGTTTTGGGCTCCCCACTACAAAAAGGACAGGGACATGCTAGAGAGAGTTCAGAGGAGGGCAACCAAAATGATTAAAGGGCTGGAGCACAAGCCCTATGAGGACAGACCGAAAGCATTAGGCTTATTTAGCCTGCAGAAGAGAAGATTGAGGGGGGATTTGATAGCAACCTTCAACTACTTGAAGGGATGCTCTAAGGAAGATGGAGCTCGACTGTTCTCGGTAATAACAGAGGACAGAATGAGGAGCAATGGTCTCAAGTTGCGGTTAGGGAGGTCGAGGCTGGATATTAGAAAAAACTTTTTTACTAGGCGAGTGGTGAAACATTGGAATGAGCTGCCAAGGGAGGTGGTGAAATCTCCATCTTTGGAGGTGTTTAAGGCCCGGCTGGACAAAACCCTGACTGGGATGGTTTAGTGGGAGTGGTCCTGCCTCTGGCAGGGGGTTGGACTAGATGACCTATGAGGTCCCTTCCAACCCCATGATTGTATGAATGGTTCTGCAACTACATCAGTCAACTCCCTCGGATGTATTGCCTCTGGCCCAAGGGACTTGTGCATATCCATCTTTTCTAAACAGTCCTGAACCTGTTCTTCCATCTCAGGGGGGCGCAGCATGCCCATTTCCTTCCACTACAGTTCTGCCCATGCAGTATTCTGGGAACTGACCTTGTCTCTGAAGACAGAGGTAAACAAAGGATTGAGTACTTCAGTTTTTTCCACATCATCTGTCCTCCTCCTCCATTTTGTAACGGGTCCATTCTTTCTCTGATCACCTTCTTGCTGCTCACATACCTTTAGAAACCCTTCACGTCCCTTGGCATCTGCAACTCCAGTTGTGCTTTGGCCTTCCTGATTTCACTGCTGGTATGCCTGAGCAATATATCTACACTTCTCCCTAGTCATCTGTCCAAGCTCCACTTGTAAACTTTCTTTGTGTGTTTGAGCTCTCTGAAAATTTCTCTATTAAGCCAAGCTGGTTGCCTGCCATATTTGCTATGCTTTGGCACACTCGGATGGTTTGTTACTGTGCCTTCAAGAAGGTTTCTTGAAAATACAGCTAGCTCTCGTGGACTCCATTCCCCCTCATACTAGTCTCCCAGGGGATCTTGCTCATCAGTTCCCTGAGGGAGTTAAAGTCCACTTTTCTGAAAGCTAGGGTCAGTAGTTTGCTGCTCTCCTTTCACCAGATCTTGAACTCTACTAGCTCATGTCACTGCTCCCCAGGCTGCTATCCTCTTCTGCTTCCCCTCCCAATTTTCCCATTTGCAGGGGAAAAGCAGGTCAAAAGAAGAGGCTCTAGTCGAGTCCATCAGCACTTTCATCAGGAAGTTGTCCCCAACATTCTCCAGAGCTGCTTGAATCGTCTGGGCCGTGCTGTGTTGCTCTCCCAGCGGATGTCCGAGTGACTGAAGTCCCCCATGAAAACCAAGGCCTGTGATCTGGAAACTTCTGTAGTTGTCTGATGTACAGTCTGGTGCACCTCATCCTCCTGGTTTGGTGGTCTATAGCAGACACTCACCACGACATCACTTTTGTCGCCCTTGCCTCTAAACTTAACCCAGAAATGCTCAACTGGCTTTTCTTGTTTCATACCCGAGCTCTTAGCAATTATATAGCTCTCTTACATACAGTGCAACTCTGCCACTTTTCTCCCTTGCCTGTCCTCCCTGAACAGTTTACATCCATCCATGATGATGGTCCTGTAACCTTAGGGACTTGTCTACGCTGAAAATGCTGTGTTGATCCAGTGTAAGGGCCGGTTGTAGACCTGCTCAATTGATCCAGGAAGTGCTCTCCTAATCAATTTGTTAGTCTTTAAGTGTCACAGGACTCCTTGTTTGTTTTACTGAAGTAGACTAACACGGCTGCCCCTTTGGAACCTGTCGACTCGGTAACTCAAACTCTCCAAGTGGAGAAATGCTGCATCGAAAGGAGACCACTTCAAGTCGGGGCAGCTGAGTAAAGACATTGTGGGAAGTGAGAGTAACTAAGTCAACAGGCAGGGCCATTGGTTGGGGGGGGGGGTGATAGGGGCGATTGCCCCAGCCCTCATGGCTCCATGGGCCCCGCTCATTACTGCTGTGAGCAGGGCAGCATGGGGCCCGCACTGCCCCCCGCCCGTGGCCAGCTGTTCCCCATCCTGGCGACAGGGCGAGCAGCCAAAGGTGGAGGCCGGATTCTGCACCCCCAGCTCTGTGCTGAAGGCAGCAGGGGTGGGGGGGACAGAAGGCAGTGCAGCCATGGGGGGGGCAGTGATGTGGGCCCCGTGCTGCCTCCCGCTCCCTCCCTGCTGCCTTCAGCCTGGAGCCAAAGGTCGCGCAGGAGGGTGGGAGCGTGGAACTTGGCCTCCACTTTTGGCTGGCTCCCCCCGGCCTCCCACGACAAAGAACAGCCAGCCCAGGGCTCGGGCTCCGCTCTGCTGCCCCTTCCCTGGGGGGCTAGCAAATGTATTTATCGCATGTGCTTCAGTGGGAGGATGCAGTGAGTGCTCAAGGCCATTCTTGGCAGTATGACTGGTACCCACATGGAGAAGCAGGAAGGGGCAGCGATCACGGGCTTAATGAGCCTTGGCAGACTCTCCAACACATCCTGAATTCTAGCTCCAGGCAAGCAGCACGTTTCATGAGTTTCCAGGTCTGGAGAGCAGAGATGGATGATTCTGTCTTCCTTAGGAGGGAGTCCCCTCCTTAAAAGGGAGTCCCCCTTCTTTCTTGGCTCTCCGGTTACAACATGGAGAGCCTAACAGACGGTTTTGTCTGGGCAAGCCAAGAGGCAATTAAGTCTGGGGGAAACGAGGAACAGAATTGCTGCAGATGAGGGAAAAGAGTAGTGTGGCCAGTGAAGCTGCCAAAAAGGGCTGAAGTAACTAAAAATTGCTGGGAGAAAGGATAAAAATAGATTTAATCTCTAAAAAATGGATATTATGGACTATTTCATTGTAGGAGCCTTTTGTCAGTTTAACTCTTTTTAAAATTGTGCAAAAGAAATTGCTATCTAGATTTTAAATATAATTCCCTGTGCAGATAAAATGATCACAATTAATTTTAGATGTGTACATGTTTATTGGGAGTGAAAGAGCGGTTGAACATGACGTAATTACAAGAGAAAGTTCAGCTAAAAGTAAAACGGTGTTCTGCAGGAGTATGCAGATGTTATTCTGGAGAAAGGTTTCACTGTAATGAAGAAAGAGAGATTTGTGCAATAAATACAAGAACAAGGAAAATATGAATAACTGGATTATCACCACAGGAGCTGCTGAGAAACATAATTGCTGTGAAAAAGCCCCACTGTTTATATATGAATACAAATATCCATATATTTTATTGCATATTGAGTGGTGGTTACATAAACTTTATTAGGAGAATTTAGTATTTGTTGAAATATGGAAAATCTGGGATAAATAATTTACTAATCTTAACACCCTTTTTTAATCAATGAGAAAACTCTAATCCAGGAGAGATTTTTTGCCAGAACTGGAGGTGGAAGGGTGGAATCTAAATCTTGATTGCTTCAGGGCAGGCTTAAGTGGCAAATTTATCTGATTTGAATTAAACAAAATAATAGGTTCATTTTATTCAACTCTCATCCCAGACCACCCCCCTTTTCCAGCCTCAGGGGAGGGAGCCTTTAATAATGGTCTGTGTAAACTGATGCTCAGGCATTAAGAGACCAGAGAAGTCCTGCTTGTGCAAGTTAAAGCAGAAGAGAAACGGCAATCAAATAAAAAGCAGCTGCTGAAACAAAATACAACTTTTTCTGAATTAAAAAAAAAAAATGTCTCTTTTCACCAGCGCCGTGAAAAGCAGTTGCAAACAAGCGTTTACGCCCGAGAAAAGGAGTTGCTTTCTTCCTGTGATTTTCTTCAGCAGGTTTCACCAGCTGACCAAGCCTGCTAGCAGCCAGGCTGCGGAGGTGCAGAATAACGCCGCAGGAGCAGCGGCAGCGGCGGAGGACAAAGAGGAGGAGATGGGGGCTGGGGGGCTCCTGAAACCCACCCAACGCCACCCCCGCAGGGTGAAGAGCCTGCAGGAAATGCCTGGACCCAACACCCTCTCCAACCTCCTGGAGTTTTTCTGGAGGGACGGCTTTGGGCGCATTCATGAAATCCAGGTGCGATTTATTGAGACGACAATGCCGTCGGTTTATTTCAGGGGTGAATTCTCCAGATTAAAGCTGGAGCTGAACTGCTGACTTGGCAGCCCCGCTTGCTGATGCGGGCAGGAGGGAGCCCCCTCCCCGGGGACCCCCCTGCAAACCCGGGGGGTCCCCCGGGCAGAGGACAGCGGGGCTGGCCCAGGAACTGAAATTAGGGGGCCGGGGCGGGCTTGGGGTGCTCCTAACTCGGGAGCTGACAAGTGGGGTGCTGGGAAATGCTGGGGGGTGGGGGGCTGCTCGTTAACTCGGTGTAACACTACGTCACTAGCCGACAACTGGGGGGTCCAGGGAAATGCAGGGGTGCTGGGAAATTCAGGCGGTGGAGGGCAATTCAGGGGGTCTGGGGATGTTGGGAAATTCAGGGGTGCGTAGAGGGGGTGTTGGGGCGCTCACTAACGTCCTATACACTGTTACTAGCTGACAACTGGGGGTGCTGAGAAATTCAGGGGGTGTGGGGTGCTCATTAACTTGGTATAACACTATGTTACTAGGTGACAGCTGGGGGGTCTCGGGAGATTCAGGGGTGCTGGGGTTAGTGGGAAATTCAGGGGGTCTAGGGGTGTTGGGGTGCTCATTAACTTGGTATAACACTATGTTACTAGCTGATAACTGGGGGGCCCTAGGGAAATTCAGGGGGTCTAGGGGTGTTGGGGTGCTCATTAACTTGGTATAACACTATGTTACTAGCCGACAACTGGGGGGCCCTAGGGAAATTCAGGGGGTCTAGGGGTGTGGGGGTCCTCATTAACTTGGTATAACACTATGTTACTAGCCGACAACTGGGGGGCCCTAGGGAAATGCAGGGGTCTGAGGGGTGTGGGGGAATTCGGGGGCTCTGGGGACGCCAGCTGGGAAGTTCAGGGGAGTTGGGGAGATGTTGGGGTGCTAACTTCCTATAACACTGTTACTCGCTGACAGCGGGGGGTGCTGGGGTGCTCACTAACTCGGTCTAACACCGTATTGCGGACAATGGGGGTGCAGGGAAATCTGGGGGGCTGCCCCAGCTCCTAGCCGCCCCTGAGGCGGGGCTGAGGGGGCTGCGCGCGAGCGCAGGGTTTCGCTCCCCCACAAACGGCGGCGTTGGGGGCGGGGGAGGGGCGGCGCGTGGCGGTTACGGCCGTTTGTGGCCCCGCCCCCTGCACGTGCGGCTGCCCGGGCCCCGCCCCGTGACGTGCCGGCTGACGCGCCCCGCCCCTCTGTTGGCGGGCCGGCGGGGGGAGGGGCGGGGAACGCTGCGGCCCGTCAACGGTCGCGGCTCGCGCCGCCGCTGCCGCCCAACGTTCCGAGCGCGCGCGCGCGCCTCAGCCTCCGCGCGCCCCCATTGGCCCAGCGGGAGTGGGGGCGGGGCTGGCTGGTGGGCCCAGGCCACGTGCAGGCAGCAGCTGGCCCAGGACTAGACATTGGGGTGCAGGAGGGCTGTTGGGGTGCTCACTAGCTTGGCATAACACTGGTCCTAGCTGACAGCTGGGGGTGTTGGGAGATTGGGGAGAGGCTGTTGGGGGGTGCCAGGGCTATCCCTCATTGCATGCCCAGGGACTCCTGCCGCACCCTGAGCTCTGGGCTAGACCAGGCAATGGCATGGGATGGGGCAGCTGAGCCACCTCATGCCATTCCAGTCACTTAATTTGGGTGGGAAAGCACCAGCGTCCATAGTGGGTGGGTGGCTCCAAAGGCTTCCCAGAGGATCAAAGCATGAGACACAATGGGCTTGTCTCCCAGGAAAGCTCATGCAGTAAATAAATTTGTTAATCTTGAAGTGCCTTTGTGTTAGCTAGGTTCCAACATGCCATTTTGCGCAATGCCTGGGGCAGGAAAGGTGTGGCAAGCAAACAATCAGAAGGCTAATAACTAGATAGATAACAAACAAGGAGTCCTGTGGCACTTTTAAAGACCAACACATTTATTTGTTGCGTGAGCTTTCATGGGAGAAAATCCCACTTTGTCAGACGCTTTGAAGAGGGGGATTTAGAGAATGGGAGGAAATCAGCACAGGGAATTGTGAGTCATGGGATCAGGTCAGACTGTAACAGCAAATCCCATATATGCTATATAGATTAGGGGTCAGCAACTTTTGCCAGCCCTAGTGTCACCCTGCCCACGACACCCTCAGTGGGTCCCAGAGGCAGGGCCATGGCCCTGGTTCGGGACCAGCACCCACCAGTTCGTGGCCTCCGTTCCTGGCCAGGACCGGCTTCTGATGGTGGGCGGCCTCCCACCTGCAGCAGCAGCTCTGGGTGGGCTGACCTCCCCTGCTCTCCTCTAGCCCTTCCCCGCAGGGGTCAGGGCCAGGAGCGCCATGTGCTGCAGCTTCTTTGCACCTGCGCTGGGGAAGCACAGCTAGCAGGGGCCTGGAACCACAGCAAACGGCTCTTGTGGCCCCAAGCTAGGGTTAACAGGTGTCAGGCAAAAGAAGGACATGTCCTCTGTCCAGCAGGGATTTTAAAAATACATGATTTTGTCTCGCTTTTTACTTACAGGGTTAAAGTATTCTGGAACACCCTGGAAGACTCTATTTTTAGGGGGGAAGCGTTCCAGGGCCCCTAAAAACAGAAGAATATTACATTAATACAACATTTTCTCCATGTGTCCTCCTTTTTGTACTTCCCTGCCCTCCTTTCCATGCTTTGGTATCTGGTAACCCTACCCCAAGCTGCGCAGCGCTGGGGGAGCGGGGCCAGCGGGGTGCCTGAGCAGCGCCATGTGCTGCTCAGGCTCAGTCCGTGTGCCATTCTGGCACACGTTGGGGGTTGCTGACCCCCTGATATAGATAATGCTGCTGACCAAGTCTCTGGCATGGCTTGTTATAAAGAGAGTTCCTCTGTATAGTTCTGCAGGAAAGGGCTGGGATGTTGCAGTGGACAAGAAGCTGGACAGAAGTCAGTGTGCCCTTGCTGCCGAAAAAAGCTTAGTGGGTTGCTTGAGTAGGAGAATTGCCAACAGATGGAGGAAAATGATTGTTCCTCTCTAGTCGGCACTGCTGAGGCCTCCTACAATTTGGAACATAGTATCCAACTTTGGGGCCCCCACTACAGAAAGGATGTAGACAAATTGGAGAGAGTCCATTGGAGGGCAATAAAAAAATATTATGGGGCTGGAGCACATGACATGAGGAGAGGCTGAGAGAACTGGGCTTGTTTAGTCTGCAGAGGAGGGTTGGTGGGAAGTTGATAGCAGCCTTCAACTACCTGCACAAAGGGGGGGGTCCAAAAAGGATGGAGGGAGGCTTTTCTCAGTGGTGACAGGTGAGTGAAGAAGGAGCAACGGTCTCCAGTTGCAGTGGGGTATGTCTGGGTTGGGTATTAGGAAAATCTTTTTCACTAGGAGGATGGTGAAGCCCTGGAATGGGTTACCGGTAGATAGGTGGTGGAGGCTCCATCCTTAGAGGTTTTTAATGATTTAGTTGGGGGTGGTCTTGCTATGAGCTCCTGAGGTCTTTCCAACACTTCTATTCCCTGGGCACGTTTGTTTTTAGGCAGTCAGTCTTTCCTGTCCTGGGTCTCACTTGCTTTCTGCCTGCATTTTTCTAGGTTTAGGGCAAGTACCTGCATTTTGAAAAATATAAGCTTGTGTTTATATTTTCAGTGATAGTACCTAATGGGTTGTCATGCCTAGTACAAAATCAGACATTTGTAACACAAAGTATGACCCTTTAGAATAATTATTGCTTGAAAAAGTACCGTCTGAGCAATTTTTTGTTAGAGAGAATACATTTGACTTTAGGCATCAAATAAGCATGATCCATTACAATATACTACAGGGTGGGATGTCAGTGTAGAGTGGTTTGGCTCATCCAGCGGTGGTTACACCCACTGTAGGAATCCCTGCCAGCCAGACCCATTTACCCTCAGGCTTTTGATCAAAGGATGGCTCATTCTCAACTGCTGGGTACGTGAGAGATCAGCAGTTGAGACTTCCTCTCTTTCTTCCCCCGTTGATCCCTTGTCACGTGCTCTTTGGTTTCCACATCAGCTCCTGCTCAGTGCTGTTACTGAATGAGAAGAGAGTCGGCACCAGGACTGCGGTGAAGGATTGTATAGAGCTGTGGTTCCCAACATTTTCTCTGCCGTAGCACACCATGCTACCTTTAATTAATTTGAGGCACACCACCACATAGTTTCCAAATGAACTTATGAATCTTCATGAGCCAATGAGCCAATCCAGAGTTTTTTGAGTAGTTTTTCAAAAAAACTTTGTGGCACACCTGATGGCACACCTGTGTGTCATGGCACACTGGTTGGGAAACACTGGTATAGAGAAGGGAGAAAAAGCCTGCAGCATCCAGCAGGGGTGGAAGCAACAGTTCTTCAAGCGCTGCTTACATCATTCAGTTCTAGGTGTCTATGTGTCGCAGTGCATGATTGGCCAGAAACTTCTTGCCCTAGCCTGTTAGAGCAGAGTTGGCAGTCAACGCCCCCTCTGGCCTCTCCTGTGACTATATACGTGGCTCTGACCCTGACCCTGACCCTCCTCAGTTCCTTTTTCTGCCCTCAGCGATGGTTATGGAACAGGCCGCTCCTCGCGTTAGCACAAGTGCCTGTCTATTCCGCTTTGTTTATGAGCTGAACAAGCGTTCCTTCACCTCTCCCCACCTTTTTTCAGCCCCAAACTACCTGAGAACCTGGGGTTTGATGGGACATACTGCCCCCCATACGTTGATCCCGAGCACGTGTGCTGATCAGACACCCTTCTTATACTGGGAGGGGTAAGGAAACACCCTCACCTACAATGGGATTGAGGGATGGATTGCTGCTTTCCTCTAACCCTGGCCTCATCTTGTCCTTATGGCCCCCTACAAACCCCAGAAGGTTTAGCAGGGTTCCCACTGAGGTCCACAGAAGGCAGTGACTCCACTTCTTCCCCTTTCTTCCCTCCGGGGAATACGACTCTTCTCCATAAGTGGTACAGTCAGTTACTAGCCCAGCACTCCACAGGGCAACCCTCAGTAGCAGCCTCCGGCCTATGAGACAGGTTGATCCCTGCTGCTCTAACAACCAGGTGAGGTTTTTTTTTCCCCTCCTCTTTCTGACAGCCAGCTAGCTGCTGCCCTAACCCTTCTCTATATGCTCCTGGTCAGGACCCCTGCTGTATGGTTAAACAAGGCTGAGAGACTCTACTTAGAAGAGGGTTAATGAGGTACTGATAGGCCTTCCATGAGGCTACATACACTGCTAAGTGGAAACGTTTCTGCCTCTGGTCCAGGGGAGGAAAATAATGCGAGAGTCAGCTCCCATTTGGTCCACACTCTGCTCCCTGGACTTTAAGGATAGGAGCCTATTGACCCCTTTCTCAAGGTTCACTTAGCGGCAGTCTTGGCCCGCCTTGATAAGATGGAGGGGTCTCAGTGCTCTCTCATCCCGCCTCAGCCGGGTCCCTGAAGGGTATTGGGAGGATCTGCACCCCAAAGTTTTACCATCCAATGGGACTTAAATGTGGTGCTCGGCAGCTTAACAGAGCCATCCTAGGACCCCTTGAACCCGGGTATGCTGTTAGCCCTTTTGTGAGAAATGCTTTGGCTTTCGGGAAGTGGTCTGAGGCCCCTAGCAAACTAGATGGGCCTAGTCTGCTGTTGGTAGCATGCCCTGCAATGGGTTCCCCCAAGGGATGCAGGGTAACAGACTTTTGCACCCTTTCAAGAGAATTATGCCCGCCCCCCCCCCCGTATTTCTTTCCTGTCTGGGGCTGCCCCTTCCATTCCAACCTGCTATTGGAATACATAGTGGTATTTATCAGGGGAGACCATCTTCCTCTTGTGGAGGAAAGGATATGCAGCTTTCCCCAAATGTCCCTGAGAAATCCCTTGTCACTTGAAGGGGCAAACATGGGCGTCATACTGCTGATCTTGGATTGCCCAAGCAACTAATAGCTATAGCCCTCTGCCTCTGACACGAGATGGCTTGCCTGACTCTGAGAGGCTTGCCACCTACTATTTACAGCTTGGGGCAGGGGATAATAGCCAGTCTCTTAGGAGCCCAATGTCTTCTGAGCACCCCACTGCTGAGGAAAGTGGGCAAGTATTGATACCAAGGCTGCCTCCCCTAAAAGAATTTGCAAGGCAGCCTCTTTTGTTCTCTTCTCCCTTTGTTTGGTTTCCAAAGAACGGACAAGGAAAAGAGTGAGGGAAACACACATTTCAGCTTCCTGATATGTGCACATATCTGCTAGGACCTAAGACAGGAATTCCTCTATCTCTCCACGTGCCATGCACCCATCCTCACTTACGATCCTAGGGACAAAGGAATGTGGGGTCTTTCCAACTCCCCCACCGCCTTCCCTCTGGTTGTCTCTCACACCCTATTCTACTATTTCAACTTCCTTTTCCTCCCATAAGGGGTTTGAGGAGTTTCTCCCGAAACTCCAAATGGGAGTTCCTGCGGGGGGGGGGCCTTGCCCCTGTTGCAGTGTTTTGTAAGAAGGTTATTTCCAGGGGTTAAAGTATAATTTGGGGGCCCCTGGAACCCTCTTAAATTGGTGGACCCTCCTCATGCTGGGGTGGGGCTCCCTTGTGCCCAAGCTACTCAGGGGTTAAAGTATAATTTGAAGGGCC
>ML681984.1:4894319-4975922 GCA_007922195.1 Podocnemis expansa
CCCCCACGCAGTCACCCCACCCCCCAGCTACACCCCTGACAGAGCTAAGTCCCCCCACACAGCCACCCCACAACCCCAGCTACACCCCACAATCAAACAGCCACCCCACTACCTCAGCTACACACCTTCTGCTACACCCCCCCCCCGCCCAACACAACCCCTAGCAGCCCACCCCAAAGCCCTTACCTCAGCTGTTTGCACGCTGCCTGACCAGCTGAAAGCTGCTTCTGGTCACAAGCTGCTCTGCCCTGCAGGGGGGAGATTCACAAACTCCCGGCCTGCTGTAGCTCTCTGCTGGCTGGGCTTAAGGAGGAGCAGGGTTTAAGGCAGAGCCACAGAAACTCTGCATTCTAGCTGCTCATGCTATTTTTAGGGGGGCCCAGAACTCTGCGTTGCAGTGCATCTCTCTGTTGGGGGGCAGAAAGCTGCCTGCCTAAAAATAGGGGGTCCCAGAACTGTGACCCAGTGCATTCCCCCTTACTTTAACTCCCTGGTTATTTCTATTGGGCGCAGCCCTCCTGGAGGCCCACAACCCTACAACCCCCTTCTTCTCCAGGCACCAAGATCAATGGAGCCCCTTTGGAGGTCCCAAGGCCCTCCTGGTTGGACCTCTTCCAAATAGATGGGTCTCGACTCAGGGATTTCTTTCCCCTTGAATACTGATAGGTCAGGAGAACAGGCGCCTCCGTTCAGAGCCAATTCTCCCTTTTTTGTGCTTATCTTCCCACACATCCTTCCTAATTAAAGTAGGACACTCATAGCCCTGGCGTATCCTTCCGGGATCTTGGTCACAGCAATCCAGACCAGTGTATCAGAGGTAGAGGTGACAAAACCCAGTTCATTGAGGTCAGAGAGGTCATGCCCTCTCCCCCATTGTTCAGGACATAGGAACCATTTGCTACATTATGGAATAGTGGAATGTTGCTAGTGACAACAATTTCCTTTGCTGAATCACCTGATGATCTATAACAGGGTGGATCCTTAATGGATCAAGATTGCTCTCCTACTAGATCCTCAAGACTTTCCGACAGAGTGGCAGGTTACCTCTTCGGCACCCCTTGTGCGGCTCTTCGCCCAGAAGAATATGCACGTTGGTAGTGTGCTCATCAGTGTCGACTTGACAACCTATCGCTCTGATGCCCAACCATGTTTTGGGGATGCTGTTCTGAGCATAGCTGTGCTGATGGTGGGAGAGAATTAAACTCTGCCCACCACCCAAGGTACGGCAAGTAGTCACCTAGAACTGAATGATGTGAGCAGCGCTTGAAGAACAGTGGGTATATCTGTCTTTCTTTGAGACAGGCTGTTAGCATGCAGTCAGGTCCCTCCCTCCGTCCCTGCTACTCAGAGTTCTTCAATGGGAATCTTCAAAAGAAGAGCAGAGTCTTCATCCATCAGAGGTGTGATCGCAAGGGTGGAAGAGATGCTCAGAAGATAAAAAAGGAAGAGAGAAGGGAGTTCAAGCAGTTGTTGAGAAAACACAATGTATCAGGATAAAAACATAAGTGATACGGATGGAAAACAAAAATCAGAATAGAGAAGAGGAGCTAATAATTCACAGAAAGGAGCAGAATGAAAAATTCAAACAAGTTGCTATATTTTAGAGGAAAGATTTGTTTCTTTCCGTTAAGATTTTTTAAACTAGGCAAAGATTAGGCTCCTAAATCTATAGTGAGGTCAGTAGCAGCAAAATTTTAGTCGTCTGTTTTTTTAATTTCTTGACCTACCTGGATTGGTGCAATTGAAAACAGTCGTGTCCCCCCAAATAATCTGCATGTGTGCACAAGACAAACATCTGAGCCAGAGCCACAAAGTAAATTGTAACAGCATATCTATTGTGCAAACTACTGATTTTTAGTATGTTAGTGCTATAAAATATTTGGAAATAATAACGAGAAACAAAGTGGAAAAATCCTAAATAATACACACACATATGCTTTTCTACTTTCCACAATCACTGAACAAAACAGGATTTTCCCCTTATTCCAGTATAATTTGTGGGAGGAAAACCAGCAAAAAAAGATGTGGGGCACAATACCTTATCAATTTTTTACTCAGTGTAGAGTCTTACCCAAAACATTTTACTTAAATCATGATGGCCTGTTTGCATATACGCTTTCACTGGATTAGTAACACCCTATTAAATAAATTAAACAACAGTGAACATCAGGAATGAATTAATCTGAAATCTCTTTGTAACAGCCATAGCTACATAAATTATGTTCCTGAGACACTGGAACGTTCCATACGCCATATGCAGAAGGGTAGAGTGGTTAGCGTCAGTGAGATTTAAGTGCTTTTTACAATGAAGGTTCTGTTCTCATCAGTAACGTGATTCCAGAATTTAGTTGGCTCAGGCCACAGCAGCAGTGCCTATAGCAACTCTGGGTAAAGGGAAAGAGTTTTGAATCCAGTGGAGCTGGAGTTGTTGTGTTTCATTTCTAGGTTCAGAGGGAGGAAAAATGAATGTGGGGAAGAAGGTTTTGGACTCTAATCATTCAGACTTTATATGTGAAGTATAGCATGACAAGTGAGAGAGTAAGGAGACAAAGTAGGATATTTTAAATTACTTGAACAAGAAAAAAAAAGAAGAAAGGAATGTTTGTGACATAAAATATCAAACAAGCTTCTTGCCATATCTGCAATATAGATTTGATGCACAGACCACAATTCTCTTTAATATTTATTTATTTATTTTTTTAACGAGTAATGTTTCCAAATGAGCTAGTGGGTGTAGGGACCGAATGGAAAGCAAAATTTCTCCCAAAAGAGTTAACACTATATTTTTACTGTGGTTTTTTTTTTTTTTGGGGGGGGGGGGGAGACATAATTTTATCGAAAGTTATTAAAGCCAACTAAACATTTCATCTATACACTAGTGCAAGACTAAGGGATATTACTCAAATTAAATCTACTCTCATAGTGGATTTTTTCCAGGCCTGATTCTCTGATTGCAAATTTTCTTCTGCATCACCTGCCCAGCTAATGGATTTTTATTGTCTATATCTGCTATCTCCTAAAGTGGTTTTGTGGTTTCAACTTAGACCAGGCGTGGCCAAACTGTGGCTCGGGGGCTGCATGTGGCTCTTGAATGAAAATGTCTGGCTTGTGGAAGAGCACCAGCAGATCAATTTAGTAAGTAAAAGTATATGGCTATATGCCTCGGGGCGGCTCTTGAAGGTTTAATAAACAACTTGTGTGGCTCTTGAGTTCCGTCAGTTTGGCCACCCCTGACTTAGACCTATATTTAGCCCTAATGTCTCCTCAGTAAAGTCAAAATAAATTCCTGAATGATGGGTGCTTCATTTCAAAACGAGCTCAGAATTTTTAGAGCATCACTCTAAAATAATCTCCAAGGTAATCTTTTTTGTTTTTATTGTTGAATGTTTCTCAATTCCTCTTTCTTAATTGCCTGCTCTTTGCCCCCAGCTAGAATTCATGGATCACTCAGTAGCAATACCCAAAGGGGTAGCTGTGTTAGTCTGTTTCAGTAAAACAAACTTCGTTAGTCTTTAAGTGCCACAGGAGTCCTTTTTTATTTGTTTTTCAGTAGCAGTATATTACAGAGGAGAAAGATATTCTCCATCTTTTCTTTTCCCCCACCTGACAATGTTATGTCTCTTTTGTGATTTTTGTCATAATAAATCTACGCTAAAATTTGGAGATTTCCATGCAATGCTGTCGTGCTGGCAGCAAGCAGACTTTGTAAAGAATAAGGAACACACTAATTGGCTCATTTATAGAAAAAGGACAAGTAAGCCTTTTTAAAGCATAAAAGTAAAAATTAACTTCATGATTATACTTCTGATCTCCCTTTACTTCCATCCTTTGTTTTGATTTTTTCAGTGCTGACCTTTCAGAACTGATCTTTTATTTGAGACCAAAGATTTTTATAATGGAGCACTGCTCAACAGGTTGAGCAGAGAAAGAATTAGTTTTGTGACTCTTTCACATGAGAGTAACCGGTTGTCCTACCCCACAAGTCCTTTCACCTCTTCAGTATTTAGCTTAGCTAGTCCTTTGTGTCCTGTGGAGGTCTGGGGTCTTTCCAGCCTTAAAGGTCCTGCATGGCAGTGGCCTGCCTTCTGGTTATGATGAATATTTCAAGAGAGATGTAAAGATGATTTCTATAGTAATGTTTTTGGCTGTTGCTTGATGAGAGCTTGGCATGTGGATCTGGATCCAGGCATGTCACTGTTCTGCCATGAAATCACATGTCTGGTCTTCAGCTCCTGTCTTTCAAGTAATGAAATGTCTCTGAAGATGGCTGATATTTGGAAGTATGTTTTGCTGCCAAATAATTTATTCTGTTTCTAAAGGTCTACCTCTGTAAACTGTCCACTCAATAGACTGGGTCCAATTTTATGCTCTATGACAAAAGTATCAGTTTCCTTTGTCTTTTATTTTATTTTATTTTATTTTATTTTTGATATTGCAGCAAAAACACACTCTGGAATATGGAAAGATCTTCAAGTCTCACTTTGGTCCCCAGTTTGTAGTGTCTATTGCAGATCGAGACATGGTTGCCCAGGTTCTTCGGGCAGAAGGTAGAACACCGCAAAGAGCTAACATGGAATCCTGGCAGGAGTACAGAGATTTACGAGGGAGAGCTACGGGACTTATCTCTGCGTAAGCATAGCCTTAAATTTTTTCCTCTTCTTAATTTGTGTTGCCAAAGCATGTTAATCTTCTGAAGTACCACATAAATCAATCTAGAGATTTTTTCATGTAGTATATGACTGGTTTGAAGAACAGTTATCTGCCTCCAAAAGATTGCATGTAACATAACTTTGTGTGCGTTGGTATATGTTGGTAATTGTCCTTATGGCACATTCATAATGATTAATGATGTAGTGTGCTTATCCAAAAGGGAACTAATCTTTTTATGAGTCATGGCTATTCTCTTACTTTGATCAGATAAAACTGCAGCAGCAAAAGGTTTTATATAGTGAAAGTCCGATGATGTTTCATATTTATATTACATCAAAATCTCAGGGTTAAAATACAGGCCAGAGTCAATATAATGGGCTCCTTGTCGACCTATTAGAACTGGAAACTCTTCATATTAGAAAAGAGATAAGTAAGGGGGTTATGATGCAGGTCTATAAAATCATGAATGATGTGGAGAAACTGAATAGAGAAGTGTTATTTATCCCTTCAGGTAACAAAAGAAATTAATAGGCAGAAGGTTTAAAACAAAAGGAAGTGTCAGGTGTGGGAGGACAATCCCAGGAGAAAATACAAGGAGGTAGATGTGATAGAACTGAAAATTGACTTGGGAAAGTAGAGCAATCAGCCTGGAATCTTAGGTGCCTGTACACGAATGCAACGAGCCTGGGAAACAAGCAGGAAGAATTGGTAGTACTGGCGCAGACAAGGAACTATGATATAATTGGAATAATAGAGACATGGTGGGATAGCTTGCATGACTGGAGCTCTGCCATGGATGGGTATAAATTGTTCAGGAAAGACAGGCAGGGAAGAAGAGGGGGAGGAGTAGTAGTATATGTAAAAGAGGCCTGTGACTGCTCAGAGCTCCATTATGGAAGTGGAACTGAGCCAGTTGAAAATCTGTGGGTTAAGATTAGAGGAGAGAGCAACAAGGGAGATGTTGTGCTGAGTGTCTGCTATAGACCTCCAGACCAGAAGGAGGAGGTGGATGAGGCATTCTATCAGAAAATGTCACGATGCCAAGTGGAGGAGATCAGGGAGAAACTCCTGTGTCTGTGACCAGAGAGAGGAAGACAGAGTTGCAAGGGGTGGGAAGGAAGACAAGATGGGTTGGGGAAAGTCGCATCATATTTTGTCAATTCTTTCTTGAAAGGCATAGGCAAAATATTCTGCAAAGAGAAAAGTGTAGGCAGGAGGATAAGAGAGTTTGAGGAATGAATGAAAGGTGGTGAAAAGGCAACTGGCATTGCAGACAGCCATTGCAATGGGAAAGGATGGCTAAAGAATCAAGGGTAGAGGAGAGAGAATGCAAAGGAGGGAATCAACAGTATGTCAATGGAGAAAAGAGAAGAGAGGTTTGAGAGCAGATAAGTCATTAATTCTAGTAGAATAGAAGTTGTGGAAAGAACAAGTCAGAACGTGAGAGAGGGGGCTTACTGGTAAGGTGTTCAAAGAGACTAGGTAATGATTGGAGAGGGAGCGCTCAGCAGCAGAGAAATCAAAGAGAGAGCAGTGCTTCAGTCAGACCAAGTCAAGCGAATGACACTTTTTGTGAGTGGAATAGTAGAACCAGGGTTGCAAGTTGAATGAAGACATGAGGGTGAAAAAACATGCAGCTAAAGGGGTTGGATGGATTATCAGCATGACATCAGTGAGAAATGAGAAGGGTGAATATAATGGATTGTGAGGTGAGGAAGAGAGAGAGAGAGCCAGAAATCAAAGTTGGAGAAGTTGAGTAGATGGTAAATGATAGCAACATGGACAGGGAGAGGAAAAAAAAGTTGGATTCAGTGCTGTTCAAAAGAGGAGAAACATTGAGAAAGGGGAATGGAGGAGGGGTTGGAAGTAACAAGAATGGGAAAAAAAACCCTGACACGCCCACCAATGTTCCCCCTAAGACCCACCGGCAGCTGAGCAACTCCTGTTGCTCACTGCGCGGGGCCCCCCACCCCCTGTGCGGGCTCGATCCTGCCGCCCCGCCCCGCCCCCCGGCGGGTCCGATCCTGGCGGCCCTCCCCCCCGCGGGCCCAATCCTGCCCCCCCCATGCTTACCTTGCATGGCCGTGCCACAGCTCCTGGGCCAGAGAAGCACTAACGGAGCATGCTCAGATACTCTGGGCATGCTTCATTAGAGCTTCTGTGGATGGGAGTTTTAATAACTCCCTGCCCCACAGGAGCTGTGAGCAGGGCCTCCAGCAGCCTTCCCTGCGCGGGGGGGCTTGGTGGGCTGCGCGGCCGCGCGGCCGCACACCTTAAAGGGAACAGTGACGCCCACCTCTGTCTGATCAATGACAGGAGGTATAAGAGCAATGGCCTCTCCAAGAGATGGCAAATTTCACAGGCCATACCATTTGAAGGGCTCCATTTCTTCTTTGAGCCCTGCTCACATCATTCAGTTACAGGTGTCTACGTGCTGCAGCGTACAGTAGCTCGGAAAGTCATTAGCCTTAGCCTGTCAGGTCAGGGCACACGGCCAATGCCCCCTCTGTGCCGCTACTGCGGCTATATAGGTAACCGTGACCCTGACCCTCCCAGTTCCATTTTCAGCCCTCAGTGACAGTTTTGGATCAGTCAAGAAGCTTGTGTAAGCAAGTGCCTGTCACCCCTTTTCTGTGAAAATTAAAATGGCGGGCTTTAGATTGTTTCCGGCTTGTTCTAAAGCGTTTCCACTTGACAATCCTCATGAGAAGTGCCTCGTGTGCCTCACGGTGAACTGCTCTATCTGCCAGTCCTTTAAACGCAGGACTCACAAGGACAGAGAGCGACACCTGTGCCTCTGATGCTGCCCAAGCCACTAGTGCTCTGCTGGCACCCCCGGCAGCTGGGCCGCTCCTGCACTGGAGCCCGCCTGACACTGACTCTCGGAGCAGAGATCAAAGCCACGGTTGGCATCATTGTCAGTCCTGTCACGGCACCGCTTGCCTTCAGCACCGCGTTGCTCCTCGTCTGAGATGGGACTAGGACTGTCTTCAGTGCCGTCAACTCCGCGAGCTCTAGTGACGGCACAGGCTCTGTTCCAAGACCCGGCTCCAGTACTGATGAAGAAAGCCAGGTTGACAAGTAAGCTGCCTCCGGCACCTGGGGAGTGGTCAACACAGGAATCAGCTCCGCTCCCAAGCCTGGTACCATCCAGCCCCCGTCCGGTGTCGCTAAATGGTACCAGCGATCAGTCGGACGGTCACTCCGATTGGCACTCATCCCGCGAGCCCTTGGCAATGTTCCCTCTAAGAGATGGTGGCACCTGAGCAACTCATGTTGCTCGCTGCGCTGCCCCCCCCCGCCGCTTGCTGCGCTACCCCCCCGTGGGCCCGCTCCTGCCCCCCCCCACCCCCGCGGCCCGCTCCCGGCCGCCCCCTGCTCCCAGCTGCCCCCCGCTGCCCCCCGCTCCCGGCTGCCCCCCCTGCCCCCTGCTTCCAGCTGCCCCCTGCGGCCCCCCCTGCCCCCACTCCCAGCGGCCCCTCCACCCCCGCGGCCTGCTCCCAGCCGCCCCCCTGCTCCCAGCGGCCCCCCTTCCCCGTGGGTCCGCTCCCGGTGGCCCCCCCATCCCCGCGGGCCTGCTCCTGGCTGCCCCCGCTGGCCCACTCCCGACAGCCCAGCAGCCCCCCCGCCCCCACGGGCCTGCTCCCGGCCACCCCCTGGCCCACTCCCGGCTCCCCAGCAGCCTCCCTGCCACACAAGCTTACCTTGTGGCTGGAGCCGCACCGCCCAGCCACAGCTCCTGGGGCCAGAGAAGCTCTATGGAGCATGCCCAGAAAATCTGGGCATGCTCCATTAGAGCTTCTCTGGGCGGGAGTTTTCAAAACTCCCAGCCCCATAGGAGTTCTATGGAGGGCCTCTGGCTGCCGGCAGTGTGCTGCCGGCTGCCTTCGCTGCGCTGGCGGCTGCGGCGGGCTGCGCTGCAGCGCGCCAGCGCAGCTTAGAGCGAACATTGGTTGGTACTGTGCTCGCAGCGCCCTAGGAGATGGAGGTCCAGCTCATCCTCTCTGTCATCTCTGGCCACCGGCTGCTCCCATGATTCCCCAGATGACATCTCCAGTACCAGAGAACGGACAGGTAAAAGTCATCAGAAACGCTCCTGGACAGCTGTATTGAGGAGGAAGACAACCCCAGCAACCCCGGTATGGAAGCCGCAGCCCAACTCTTCCCGTGCCACCAAGACTTCCCAGGCGGGCAGGGGTCGCTCCTCCCCATGCCGTACCATGATCAGCAGTTCTTTCAATGAGTGATCACACAAATGGCTAGACACGACAACCAATGATAGTTCGACTTCGTGGTACATTCAGCACAGTCTCTGCCCAGGACCCCGGACTCCTTGGATGTTTCCGACTATGAGCCCGACCCAGACTCTACACAGCGTAGTAGATCTCAGGCCCCTTTGTCGTCCTCCCCAGACGAGTGTACCTTTCGAAGGCCCCTTGCGTATAAGGACGACTCCTGCGCCCAGCAGGATTTGCTCTGCCGCATGGCAGCAAACTTGAACATAGAACTAGGGGTGGTCTGGGAAAAAACTGACCCTCTCTTTGATGTAGGGGATGCTCCCCACCAGCCAAGGTGTCTATTCCCCTTCATGAAGGGATGTACAGAATTTCCAGGGCGTGTCGGCAAACCCCATCGTCAATTCCGCTGGTGTCGAAAACAGCAGATCACAAGTACCATGTCCCTTTGCACAAATTCACATTCCTTTTCTAACACCCCATGCCAGGATCCCTATTGGTGGATGCAGTCAACCAGAAGGAGAGACAGGACCAACCGAACTCTACTTCTAAGAATAAAGAAGCTAAAAAGCTTGACTTGCTGAGCAGAAAGGTCTACACCACTGCAGCCCTACAGCTGTGTATTTCAAATCACCTGGCCCTTATGGTGAGATATGTTTTCAACCTCTGGAGAGCCATGCAGGGGTTTCATCACCTTGTCCCCAAGGACCGCCTCAGGGATTATGAGGCGATGGCTGAAGAAGGGGCCTTGACCTCTAAAGATGCTCTGATGGCTATTTGGGATGCATCAGACACAACCTCGCATACCATGGCATCCGCCATGGTGATGCACCATTCTGCCTGGCTCCAGGGCTTGGGCCTGTCCCCACAGATGCAGCTTATCATCCAGGACCTGCCATTCGAAGGCCCTGGCCTCTTTGCTGAGTCCACAGACACCAAACTGCACAGCACGAGCCACTCATAGATCGCTGGGAATCTACACCCTGCAATCTACTCGATGCTCTTTGAAACTTCACCAACTCTTGCAACAGCAGCTGCAACAGTTAAAGCAGCAAGTCCAGATGAAAAGTTCCTTTCCTTGGTTCTACCAGTACCCCCAACGACAACTCGGGGACTTGGATAAGGACAAAGCCCTCTTGAGCAAAAATGGGAAGCCCCACGCTTCACAATCCAGCAGATGCAGGCAGGGTACTGACCACTCGATGGGGAGGAAGCAGCACTTTTGAAGATTACTCCAAGGGCAGCGAACCCACAACCTCGACCCCAACCTTTGCCAGCCACCTACACTGCTTTGCGCATCACTGGGTCAACATCACAACCGACCAGTGGGTCCTTGAAACAGTCTCAGGAGGGTATTGCATACAGTTCCAATCAGCCCCTTGGGCCAGAAAACTGCCCCCTTGCCCAAACCTCAGGAACTGGGAACTAGATCACCTGCTCGAGAGGGAATGCGAGAAGCTCCTCTCCCTTGAGGCCATAGAAAGGGTCCCAAAGCAGGAGAAGGGAAAAGGGTTCTATTCCCCATACTTTCTGGTCCCCAAACCCAGTGGGGACCTAAGACCCATTCTAGATCTCAGAGCTTTAAACAGATACATAAGGAAAATAAAGTTCTGCATGGTTTCCCTGTCACCTATCATCCCATCTCTGTCTCCCGGAAACTGGTTCGCAGGCCTCAATCTAAAAGATGCTTACCTTCATATAGCAATATATCCCTGCTGCAGGAGGTCCTTAAGGTACATCGTTGGGGGGGGGGGGGGGGAATCACTTCCAGTTCACATCGCTCCCCTTCGGGCTCTTTCTGGCCCCCAGGGTGTTCACAAAGTGCATGGCGCCAGTCACTGCATTCCTGTGCCGGCAGGGCATAAAGATTTATCCCTACCTGGATGATTGGTTAATACATGGGGAATTGAGAGCTCAGGAAGAGCGCCATGTCAGAGTGGTAACCCACCTGTGCGGGTATACCTGGGCCTCTGCATAAATTGAGAAAAGTCAAAAATCTGCTCATCCCAAACCTTAGAGTTCATAGGAGCTCTCTTAAATGCTCGCAAGTGGAGGGCTTCCCTGCCCCCCTCAAGATTTCATACATCTGCACCATCATTGCGGAGCAGCAGGAGTCTCAAGTGACCACACCCTGTCGCTGCCTACAGCTGTTCGGGCACATGGCAGCCTCCATCTCCATGATTCGGATGGCAGACCTGAGAATGAGGCCCCTCCAGGTCTGGTTCTCCACTGTGCTCCACCCATGGAGTGACCCCATGTCCAAGGTACTGTTGGTCCCCTGAGACATCCTGGGGACACTACAAATTTGTAAGGACCCCCGGTTTGCATTGGGGGAATTACCTTTGAAACGCTAAGGCCCTCAGTGACATTGATAACCGATGCCTCGGACTTGGGATGGGGAGCCCGCATTTCAGGGGGGCTTTCCACCCAGGGACTTTGGTCTCATGCAGACAGCCTTCTTCACATAAATGTGAAGGAACTGTGGGCCATCAGATTGGCTCGCACGACCTTCCTGGACAGGATACAGGGCAAGTTGGTCCAGATTCTAATGGATAACACTGCAGCCAAGTTCATCCACTCCCCAACTCTCTGCAAGGAAGTGTGCAAACTTTGGGAACTAGCCCTGAAATACGATTTCGCCCCGGTGGCAGCACACCTACTGGGTGTGGACAACAGGCTGGCAGACTCGCTCAGCAGAAATCCACTAGCGAATCATGAGTGGTCACTCCACAATATGATGTTTTCTCACCTGATAGACAAATGGGAAACACCCCAAGTAGACCTGTTTGTGACATGGCAGAACTGCAAGTGTCAGCCATTTTGCTCTCTCAGGGGTTGGGAGGAGGGGTCGCTCAACGACGCCTTCCTCATCACTTGGTCAGGACCCCTAATGCATGCCTTCCCACCAGTCCTGTTGATACACAGGGTCCTTCTGAAAATCAGGTTGGACGGAGCAAACATGACACTGATAGCTCTGGACTGGCCCAGACAACACTGGTTCTCGCTCCTACGGGACCTGTACTTAGAGACCCTGCTTTGCCTTCCTTTGTCGGCGGACCTCCTGACACAGGACTTGGGGCGCCTGCAGCATCTGAATCCAGGTCGCCTGCATCTGACAGCTTGGAGACTCTCTGGCTCAGTGAGCAGGAAAGACTCTGTTTGGACAGAGTTAGGAAGATCCTGGTTGGTAGTAGAAAACCATCCACCAAGTCCACCTGTACAGCCAACTGGAAATAATTTTCCATCTGGGCTTGACATAAAGGAGTAAATTTCATACAGGCTCCTTTACACCTACTCCTTAATTATGTTAGAACTTAGAGACAAAAATCTTTCTCTTTCCTCACTGAGAGTCCACTGAGCGGCAATCTCAGCCTTCCATGAAAGGGCGGACGGTGCCCCTGTTTTCTCCCACCCTATTTCCACTAGATTCCTGAAGGGATTCGAAAGACTTTTCCCACAACCCTGTGAACCCATGCCTCCTTGGGACCTGAAGATGGTGCTCCAGGTACTGATGGAGCCCCCATATCAACCTTAGACTCGTGTACGTTACTGGTCCTTTCCTGGAAGGTAGCCTTCTTAGTAGCAATCACCTCGGCTAGAAGGGGCTCAGATTTGAAGGCCCTTTCCTCAGAACACCCGTATACGAGGTTCTTTCCCGATAAATGGTACTGTGACCCCACGCCACTTTCCTCCCCAAGGTTGTTTCTCCCTTCCACCTAAATCAGGATATTTGCTTGCCAGTGTTTTTTTCCAGACCCTCAGGTTACAGAGAACTAGAGGAGGTGGCACACTCTGGATGTGAAAAGAGTGCTCCTAACATACGTCGAGCACACACGTCCATTCCGCAAGAACTCCCAACTCTTTGTGGCGGTCGCTGAATGCAAAAGAGGTCTTCCAGTGTCCTCACAGTGCATTTCCAAATGGATAGTAAACTGCATCAAAGACTGCTACGGAAGGTTGAATACGCCCCTTCCTGGGACTGTTAGGGCTCATTCTACCAGAGCTCAAGCTTTGTCAATGGCCTTCCTCTCCAAGGTCCTGATCCAAGAGATCTGCAGGGCAGCTACGTGGTCGGCGATGCATACTTTCACCATGCACTATGCTATCATCTAACAGGCTAGAGAGGATGCCACGCTGGGCAGAGCCATACTCAGTGTGGGCAGACTGTAACTGCTCCCACCATTCTTGGGTATGGCTAGCAGTCACCTGTAACTGAATGATGTGAGCAGCGCTCAGAGAATGGTGGGTTACTTACCGGTAACCGTCCTTCTTCAAGATGGACTGCTCACATACATTCAGGCCTCTCGCACTGTCCCCGCTGACAGAGTTGGCAGAGGTATAAGGGACTGGGAAGGTCAGGGTCACTATCACCTATATAACCGCGGCGGTGGTACAGAGGGGGTTTTGCCTGTGTGCCCTGACCTGGCAGACTAAGGCTAAAGACTTTCCAAGTTACCGTGTGCTGTGGCACATAGACACCTGTAACTGAATGTATGTGAGCAGCTCATCTCGAAGAAGGACGGTTACCGGTAAGTAACCAACCAGTCTTTGTGGCAGTCTAGAGCTGAAGGTAGTGAGATATGAAGAGATGATGGATGACTGAGATCTTTTTAGAGATCAAATGGGCATTCCAGAGACAGCAGGAGGCAGTGGTGGGAATGAAATTCTTCTCTGGGCCAGTAATTTTTTTGTACTGCAGTGTCATTCAAGTAGAAGACTTTCAGGAGAGTATTTATGCAAATAATTGTTAAAATGTTTTAAAGGATGTTTGGGTTTGTCTGCTTAAAAGAGACAAGGTAAACGGGGTAATATCTTTTATTAGATCATCTTCTTTTGATGAAAGAGACAAGCTTCCCATCTTACACAGAGCTCATCTTCAGCTCTGGGAAAGATAGAGAAGGGTAGAACAGTTAACACATGGTGCAAGATGCCATTGAGGTGAAGTGGGCAATTAACACCTCTCCAGTCAGGACAAAGGTGCTGTTTGAGGGTTACAAATCGTTGTAATGAGTTATAAATCCAGTATTTTTATTGTCTATGCTTTTTTTCTTTAAATGTCTAGTGGATTTGCTGAATTTAAGTACTTAGGCTTGTCTTTTGAAGATTCTGTACAGGTTTCCTCTGCAGATGAAGACTGAGAGGTTAGATACAGATTAATCATTCTATGAAAATTGTTTGCCCACAGGGCAGTGGTATGGCGTGTTTGCTGCCTTTTGTCATTTTTCTGTGTGAGTTGATTTGAGAGTGTAGTGATTGTCTTGTTTCACCCACATAGATGTTGGTGCATTTAGTGTAATGGAAGATGTACAGCACATTTTGTGATCAGCATGTGTAGGACCTTACCTTTGAATCTTAACAGGTGTTAACTCCAATCTGATCCATCTTGTACTTCCCAGTGAAACTCTGAGTACCTTTCCCAGACCTCAAGAAGAGCTCTGTATAAATGCAAAAGCATGTCTCTTTCACCAACAGAGTTTGTTCCAGTAAAAGATATGACCTCACTCATCTTGGAGCTCTAATACTGTTCCCTCTAAGCCAATGATGCAGCTGAGCAAATTCTGGATGCAGCTGAGCAGGTTCTGAATGCCGCTGAGCAAGTTCTCTGCTGTTTCCCTGACTCCCATTGGGCCTCTTCCCTGCTGCCTTCCAGCACCTCCAGTGCATCCAACAACTTGCTCAGCTGCATCATCAGCTTTGAGGGAACACTGTAAATAAACAAAAAGTAAGAAAACAGAATTAGATTAGAAATATCTTTCTCTTCTACTCTCCAAATTCACTGGAAGCCTGAGAGGCAGATTTAGTGCTAAGGTTCTTGTCACACTAGTCAGGGGTCTCAGACACTCGGCCCCTAAAGCTATTTCCTGTGGCCTGCACTGACACCATTCTTAACAGTATTTGCAATATTGCTGTATGAAAAGGTTTCAGTGGTGCAGCCCTCAGGCCCGTATACTAGTCCTCATGCAGCCCTGTACTAGTCCTCATGCAGCCATCGTGATAATTTGAGTTTGAGACCCCTGCACTGTGTCAAACATTAGCCAAATAAAAACTGGCATACAGTTTAGTCAGAACCAGACAGTAATCCTTGATTAAACATACTTCTTAATTAAGAATTCATCCTGATCCTAAGATTTAACCCTTCCTGAAATTGTAGAGCCTTTTATCAACAGACAACTTATTGATATCCCTGTCTTTACTGTATATAGTTATTAATTTTCCTGCCCATATGACCAGTTTAGCAGAGGTTGTAAATTCAAGCTGCCATTTACTTGGAGCAAGTAGTTTCCTTCTTTTTTCTGACAAAGCCCTAATAGAATATGCAAAAAGGAGGGGTACAATTATACAGTGTTGTGAATAGTAAGGGAAAAATAGACTGAAAGAACAGAATTTCTGGATATGTTTTTCTGCTCTGTTGCTGCTACTTTATTGCAATGGATTCTGCTTACAACCCTATATAGAAAACATTGTTGCACTGTTGTGAAGTTATATTGAGCCAGAATGTTTATACATAACACTAAAGAAATGAAGATGCGTTCACATGAACTTGAGTAATATACATTCTGTGTATTCACAGTATGGTGCTCCTATATTTCAGGAATAAAGAAGTTTTAAAAAACTCCATTAGGTGAAATACAACATCCTTTCAAGATCCGAAGGGGCAGCTGTGTTAGTCTCGTTCAGTAAAACAAAGAAGGATCCTGTGGCACTTAAAGACTAACAACTATATGTATTGCATGAGCTTTTGTGGGAGAAAATCCAGTTCATCTGATGCTTTGAAGATGAAGGAACTTAGAATGTAAATCTGATGAACTGGGATTTTCTCCCACAAAAGCTCATGCAATAAATATAATTGTTAGTCTTTAAGGGCCACAAGACTCCTTGTTCATTATACAACATACTGGGTACAAGCCAAGTTGCTATGCTGACATCGCTTAGTGCTTGCATCAGTGGCCCTCTGTGGGTGTGTGGGTCTGTCTGCCTGTCTGGGGGTGGCTCTGTGTGTGTGTGTGTGTGTGTGTGCGTGTGTGTGTGTGTGTGTCTCTGTTTGGGGGTGTCTGTGTGTGTGTGTGAATGTGTGCATCTGGGGGTGCCTGTGTGTGTGTGTGTGTCTGGCCATCTGTCTGGGGGTTCCTCTGTGTGTGTGTGTGTGTGTGTGTGTGTGTGTGTGTGTGTGTATCTGTTTGGAGGTGTGTGTGTGTGTGTGTGTGTGTGCCTGGGGGTGGTTATTGGGTGGCCCACCCACGCGGGAGGGCTCCGGGGCCAGCAGATTACACTCTAACCCCTGCAGCAGGGGTAGTTTACCTGACCCCTGGCCAAGAGCCTTCCCCGCCCATCCTCCTGTTTCTCTGGCCGACCCGTGGTTGGGCTCCTTCCCCACCCGCTTCCCCGAGTCCCGGGTGCCTTCCCAGGTGACCCCCACCACCACACTTCCCCCGCTCCCCACTCCAACCCCGCTAAAATCCCCCCTTCCTGCTTGCCTGGCCTCCAGAGCTGCTCCCTGGCCACAGGCTGCTGCTGCCCCAACCGTCATCAGGGCCAGAAATTTCAAACTGACCTAGCCCGACGCAGCCTCCTGCCAGCTGGAAGACTGTGTCTTTCAGCTCGCTAGGGTCCGTGGCTACTGGCTGTGTGCTGCCGGCAGTGATCTGTGAGCTGGCGAGTAATTGTTGCTGCGCATGCACGCACATGCGCAGCTTACAGGGAACATTGCTTGGGACTAATATGTCTTCAAGCAAATAAAGAGCTGTAACACATTCGTCACCATTGAGATACAGACTCTGTTGTCAGCAACTAAAGTGCACGTGTGGGGCATGGGAAATACAAATCAGGATCTTAAGTTTAAAAACATTGGCCTCTGCATATTTCAGGTAAAAGAGACTTTCTTTTAGCTGTAAGAAATGCCTTCAGCAAGCTGAAAATACTAATTGCCACAGAAAAGATAACTTCCTCTAGATTGGGAATAACCAGGCTTGATATGCAGATAACAGGATTTACTATCTTAGATCAGGCCATTGATCCATGAAATCCGGTTACGTTGGATGTTTGTGAGAGAAAAGCAGCAAATCTGTATAAAAGAAAACAAATTAGCTAAGATATATATTTTAAATTTCATTTTAATGGGAAACCACGTGATACTTCTGCTAACCAGAATCTCTTGTTATGTTTTTGTTGATCAGGTGCTGTATGTAGGTGTGACTAAACAATTACTTGAAGGCACTTCCAGAATTCTGAAAGAAAATGTCCTACAGTTCTAACCAATTAACCAATTAATTAACACTAAGAAATTAACAGACAAACTTGTTTCCACACTGTAATAGTGCGGTGAATCAAACAATGGAATGATTTGCCACCTTCAGTCAATACAGAATAAAACCATAGAAACCGTTACTTGACACACAAGTGTCCACTATACTCTCTCCAAGTAGTGGTTTCTATTTTTCCAAGGAATGTATCACTGACTTACAAAAGACACTCATTTAATTCATGAACTTCCTGTCCAGCTAATGATTGTCAGGAGGAATTGTGTATAGACTTTTTAATTATTTCTTCTAGGGAGGGGGAACAGTGGCTAAAAATGAGGAGTGTACTAAGGCAGAAGGTCCTGAAGCCCAAAGATGTGGCTGTTTTCTCTGATGGAGTCAATGAAGTTGTTGCTGATTTAATTAAAAGAATCCATGTTCTGAGGAGTCAAGAAGAAGATGGGGAAACAGTGACCAATGTTAACAACCTTTTCTTCAAGTATTCCATGGAAGGTGAGACACAAACCTTATAATATCTGGAGGAAAGATGAATGCTAAAATATGTGATTATAAGTAGACATTCTTCTCATGAACTGACCCCGTCAGACTCAAAATAACATAAAAAACCTAGAGTGCCTGATCTTATGAATACCGCACTTAGGTCGCTCCTACATCAGCAAGTGAAGCAGTAGCATTCTTTCATCAGAGTCAAAACTGATCCTTTGGGTTAAATCTTGCAACCTGCCTATGTACAAAGTGTAAAACCAAGGCCCTAACCACTTGTAATCCTCCAAAGTCCTATGGTGCTTTTCACAAGTGTAGGGGGTCATACGCTTCAGTATAGTTGCTGAATTCCAGGCCAAGAAGTCACATTTAGCCTGCCTAAGTTCTGTCTGAAGTTTCAACAAGGAAAATTATTTTTCTTCATTGCCTACATCTGCCTATTTTCTTCAGAAGCATCTGACTACTCATTGAGATAAAGATACTTAAGTAGATGGAGCTCCTGTCTGATCAATATATCAATTCCTATATTTGTATGCAACTGTTATGTATGGTTTTTGTGCATGTAAGTATTTGTTTTATTCCTTTCTCAAAATATCTGATTTTCAGCAGTGGGTGAATTATTTTTTATTTGATTTATGTTGATATGATTAGTTTTTGATTTAAAGTGTCATGTGGTTGTTTAAAGGAAGCTGCATGAACTAGAGAGACAAGATAAGTGAAGTAATAATCTGTTGTTGGGGCAGGTTCCAGGGCTGGATCAATGCAGGCACCACAGGGTCTGAAGTGCCAGGCCCTGTCGTAAAAGGGGGGGGGGGGCAGAGTCCAGCTGCTGAGGCCCCTCCTTGGTTCGCCGCCCCCCACCCCAGGGGCCTGTGGCCTGGAGCCCTTCACTGGAGGCCGCACCGCACTCCAGTCAGCCCTTCTCCCAGCTGGGGGCAGACCAGCCAGACCGGGGTTGGGGAGGGAGGACCTCAGAGAGCAGCTTTTGGCCCCAGGTTCCCAGTGCCAGCCCACCTGCTGGCTGCCATGGTGCGAGGTGTGGAGCCCTGTAGTGGTGATCTCCATGGTGTTGGGGGGCTGCAGGGCCCTGAGGCCCCTTGATTCAGCCTTGGCAGCTTCTGTTGGTGAAAGACAAATTTTTGAGTTTACACGGCCCTCTACTTTGCGACTGGGAAACTTATTCAGAGTGTCAGAGCTGCATAAACACAGGAGGGAACAGATTGTTTAGCTTAAGTGTTTAACGTATTTCCAGGGACTCTTCAAGGTGAAGTGTCTGTTAACACCTGTCAGATCAGAGGGAGGAAAGTTAGGGGGTTGTGGGGAGGAAGCAGCAGAGAGGGGTTGTTAGTAGGTTTGTAATAAGCCATAAATCTAGTGTCTCTATGCAGTCCATGGCATTTAGTGTCTCTCAAAATTATGTATATTTACTAGGCTTGTCTTTTGAAAGTTGTGCAGATTTCCTTTGAGGATGGAGACTGATATGTTAGCTCTAGAGCAGTGGTTCCCAACCTAGGGCAGGGGTCCATGGACGTGTTCCAGGGGGTCCACGGCACTGCTCTCCACTGGGGCCAGAACCCAGCTGCAGTCCCGATGCTCCCCACTGGAGCTGGATCCTAGCAGGAGGGCGGTGGTGCCACTGGTTGCTGATGCCGGCTGTGGCTCAGCTCAGCTCCGCTCCCTTGCAGGGGCTGGCTGGGGGCCAGTGCGGTGGTGCTGTTGCTCGCTGGCCCTGAGGCTCAGCTTTGCTCTCCTGCAGGGACTGGCTGGGGGCCATGGCTGCGGCAGGCCTGCTCCTTGGCAGGGGCAGGGGAAGGGGCCACAGCTGTGGCGGCCCAGCTTTCCAGCTGGTCTCAGCAACGCCGCCAGAGCACCTGAGGCTGGATTCTGCTGGAGTGTGGGCTGGATTCTTCCTGAGGCAGTGCAAAGGCACCCCACCTGCAGTCAGGGGAGCCACAAATTTTTTCAACTCAAAAAGGGCTCCCCAACCTTGAAAAGGTTAGGAACCACTGTTCTGGAGTTTAATGGATGAGTGGTGGTGGTTGAGGTTGTGACATCTGTCATTCATGCAGGGAATGAAAATAGCATCAATGTATCTCAGGTATACCACTGGCTTCATGGTTCATTTGTTCAGAAATTCTTCTTCAAGTTGGACTTGACTGGAATATTGTGGATCCATCCTAGTACCCATAGCTGTGCCCGTGATTTGGACAAAGTGTTTGTTGGTGAATATAAAATTGTTGTGGGTAAGGATGCAAAAATGAGTTTGGCAACTTGTTTGGGGTGAATATCTGAGGGTTGTCCATTGTCTTGTAAATATTTGAGGCAGGCAGTTATGCCATCATTGTGAGGCATGTTGGTGTATTGGGAGGTGACATCCACAGAGGCATGGATGGTGTTCTGAGGGAAGCTGCTAATGTTGTGGAGTTTGTGGAGTATGTTAGTTGAGTCCTGAAGGAAGATGGCCCTTAGTGTAATGAATGGCTTGAGAATGGTTTCTATGAATCCTGACGTTCCTTCAGTAAGAGTCCATAACCACATACGATAGATCTACTTGGGTTCTTTTGTTTGTGTATCTTGGGAAACATGTAGAAGGTCCATGGGTGGATTCATGGGGGAGCAGTTTATAGAATTTCTCTTCTGTTATTTGGGAAGATTCAATGATAACCTTAAATTCTTGGGTAAATTTTGGTGTGGGGTCATCATTGAGTTCTGCATGAATTGGTGTGATAAATATTACAAGATGGATTCTGTCACATACCAGCCGTCTTAAGAAAATCTAATTTAATGCAATCTCTCTCAGATGCATAATAAAGCACTGTGTCTGCATGATGCTTAAGGTATTGGTGCTCTGCTTAGATTAGAACTGACTGACTCATTGAGATTTGTAGCCACTTTCAGCATTGCTGACATATAAGCCACTGTTTCAAATGGCTCACTACTTGGTAAGCTAACGTGGGTCTGTGCTAACTAGATAATGTCTAAATAGTATCATCAGCTAAGTGTTAGCTTCTTAAAGCATTTTAGCCTTCAGAGAATCAGATTTCCTTTAATTGATAGATGAGTTAAATTCTCTAAGTTCCTTTGAATTTTCACCCTTGAATTTTCACCTCTGCATGTTTTTGCGTTGAATGTAAAGTTGACTGAAAAATTATTGATGTTGTAAAATAAATTCAGACCTAGAATTTTACCTGCGTAGAAATATGCATGTAAGATACGAAATCTGCTTTTGTCAACTTTCTTTTATTGCTGATCATTTTAGCAGAAATATCCAGATAAGAAGATTCTGTTTTTTGAGAGTGCTGTCATCTTTGACAGTTTAAAAATGACAGGCATCCTTAGTTCACAGAATCAACTCCCTGACTGTAATGAATGGGACAATTCATGCTTCTCGCAGCTGTTGTTTCAGGCCATGTCGAGATTCAGTAAAACAACGTTTGATTGTTTCCAAAGGGGCAGCCGTGTTAGTCTAGTCCAGCAAAAAAAACCAAGGAGTCATGTGGCGCTTAAAGACTAACAGATTTATTTTTTGCATGAGCTTTCATGGGAGAAAATCCCACTTCGTCAGATGCTTCGAAGATGGGAGGACTTGGTTCAGATTTTCCAAGTTGTCTTCACAATGATTAGAATGAGGGAAAATGTGTTAAATGTAAGCTTGCATTCTGGGAAAATCTATTCAATAATAAGTATGAATATGGTTAGTGTAATTTTTTACATTTCTTGAAAGTTTTAGATAAGAGTCGACAGCAAGTGATGTGTGTGTGTGCGGGGGCGGGGGGTCCTGATTTTGTTTTAGTTTTGTTTAAAGAAAGTAAGGAAAAAATAAATAGGAGTCAAATGTGGAGTAGTGAATTCCATGACTTTTCTCCTGTGCAGGTGTGGCAACTATTCTATATGAGTCCCGACTGGGCTGCCTGGAAAAAGACATCCCACAGAAGACTGTGGAATACATAGAGGCTCTGGAGTTGATGTTTAGCATGTTTAAGACTACTATGTATGCAGGGGCAATTCCCAAATGGCTTCGTCCTTTGATTCCAAAACCCTGGAGAGAGTTCTGCAGATCCTGGGACGGACTCTTCAAATTTAGTAAGATTTAATAGCTGCTGTCACGGTATTTGAACAGAGCTTGTTACATTTGTACTCTTAAGTTATAGTAAGATACTGGAGAGGAGGAAGAAACTACAGTGTGCAATATTAAAGGATTATTTAGAGTGGTACAAGAAGAGAAACTAGATCAGGGGTCTCAAACATGCAGATCCTAAAGCTATTTGCTGTGGCCCACAATGACACTATTGTTACCAATATTTGCAGTATTGTATGAAAAGGTTTCAGTAGCGTGGCCCTCGGGCTAATGTCCTAGTCCTCATGTGGTTCTCCTGGTGATTTGAGTTTGAGACCCCTGAATTAGATGAACATTTACACTACATATCAGGAGAAACTTCTTGATAGTCACATCTAGTAGGCTGTGATGAAATGATCTTTTAAGAGAAATGGTGAAAGCTGGACTGATTGGGACAGTTGAAATTAGATGTAACAGAACACTAGAAAAAGTATTCCATGAAACCATCCTTTATGGGCTAAGTGCTAGATGGTGCAGCCTAACATCTTTTCCATCTCTATCATCTATGTTTCTGTGAAATCGTGATTATTATCTAGAGTTTAAAGATATCCTGGCATCAGCTTTTCTGCTAAAATTTATTTGTTTTGTTACCTGATTTACCTATCCATCATGTTTGTTTGTCTGGTTCACGTGTTGCATTTTACCTGTCATGTAGATTATGGAAGCAACTGTCTTCTTTGTATTTGTCTGTACATTGCCTACCAAAATGGGGCTCATGGGGGTTCCTCAGTGCTAGCAGAACACATATATTAGATTGATAACTCATAGAAAAAATCCTAAATGATATGGAAAAAAGGGGTAAACAGGCAGCAAAGTTTGCAAATAATACAAAATTATACAAGATAATTAAGTCCAAAGCTGTCTGCAGAGAGTTACAAAGGGATCTCACAAAACTGGATAAATGCAAGACAAAAAGGCAGATGAATTTGAATGTTGATAAATGCAAAATTGTGCATATTGGTAAACATACTCCCAACTATCCATACATACTGATAAGGTCTAAATTAGCTGTCACCAATCAAAGAGATGTGGAGTCATCATGGAAAAGCTAGGGCCCTCCTAAATTCACAGTCCATTCTGTTTAATTTCATGGTCATAGGATTTGAAAATGGGTCAATTTCATGATTTCAGGTGTTTTCATCTGAACTCTCATGGTGTTTTAACTGTGAGGGTTTCAACCCAAAATGTGGATGTGGGGAGGATGCAGACCTGTTGTAGTGGGGTGACAGGATTGCCACCCTCACTTCTGTGCTACTTACAGAGCTGACCTAGCTTTGAAGACAGCATGAAGGTGAGTCTGATATCCCCCATGCTGCTGGGAGTGCCCATCCTGACGGAGAGTAGCAGCTGGATACCCCTGGCTGGGGTGCTATCAGCATGGGAAAGATTGGACCATGTCCCAGACCTCACCCTGCTATGGGAAGTCTGGGGTTGGGCAGCAGCTCTGGATTTCTGCAACTGGAGGAGGCTTTCCATCTCCTGGTGTTGCTGGGAGCAGCCCAGTCTGACCAGAGCATGGGGGAGATCAGAAACCTTCTCTAGCTGCAGTAACCATGGGGGCTGCTGCCCAGCCCAGCTGCTTCCAATAGCAGGGGGAGGTTTTGGAGACGGGTCTTCCTCGTGCTTCAGGGGCATCCCAGCCTGGTTGGGACTAGCAGCTAGAACTCCCTGGCTGCGGCTCTCCCAGCAGCATGGAGGAGATCAGATTTCATGGGGAAGGGTCAGTTTCATGGTTTGTGGTGCATTTTTCATTTCTGGGAAATTGGTAGGCCCTATAGCTAGTTCTCTGAAAACATTTGCTGAAACTGCAGTGGCAGTCAAAAAAGCAAACAGAATGTTAGAAAGCATTAGGAAATATATAGAGAGAGATATGACAGTAAATATGCCACTACGTAATCCATGATGCTCCCACACCTTGTTCTGGGTGCATTCTGGTTGCCTCATATCTAGAAAGATGTTAGAAATGGAAAAGGTACAAAGAAGGGCAACAAAAACAATTAAGGGTATGGAGCAGCTTCCATATGAGGAGAAATGAAAAAGACTCGGACTGCTTGGCTTGGAAAAGAAGTGACTAAGGAGGAATATGATACATCTACAAAATCATGAATGCTGTGGAGAAAGTGAATAAGGAAAAGTTATTTATTCCTTTAGAGAACCCAAAAACCAGGGGTCTCCCAATGAAATCAATAAACTGCAGGTTTAAAACAAACAAGTACATTTTCAAATGATGTGCAGTCAACCTGTGAAACTGATTGCCAGGAGATGTTGTGAAGACCAGAAGTATAAAAAATGGGGTTAAAAATGAATTAAATAAGTTCATGGAGAATAGGTCCATCAAAAATTATTAACCAAGATGGTCTGGGATGCAACTCCACGCTCAGCGTGTCCCTTATCCCCTGACTGCTAGTTGCTGAGACTGGACACAACCTTAACTTTGATGATTGTCCTGTTCTGTTCATTCCTTTGGAAGCATTTGGCAGTGGACACTGTAGAAGACAGGCACCGGGTTGGATGGACAATGTGTGTGACCCAGTATGGCCATTCTTATGCTTTTACGTAAACATTTGAAAAATATTTTATTAAGAAATAATTTTACCAACATCGTCTATTTAGTTCCTTATTTTCTATTACCAGTTTGTTATTTATTTTCATCTGTTCTGTTGCTTGTTCCTTAGCGGATGTCTGAATCCCCTGTTAAGCACCTGTCCAAAACATATTCAATGTAAGGGAAGTTTTTCCAGTGACTTCAGCAAGCTTTGAATAGGTGCTCTGTGACAAAACAATAGTTTCTACTACTCATTGTGAAGTCACAAAATGAGGAAGCAGCTGATGAACTCTTCAGCAATATTGAGTATGTTTCATGAATACATACCTACTACTTAAAATAAAGATGGAAGAAAAGTAAGAGAAAGTATGGCAAATGGTTTGAAACATTCAATTTACAAGCATTTCAGTGGCCTATAATCATTCTGTGGAAATGAAGCCTTGTTTTAACATTTCTAATTTAAAATTTGGGGTATAAAAAATCCTGCAGAGGTAGTGCTAGGAAACTGCATAAGCCTGCATTTATTTCACTAAGTAAGATTATAGTAGAATCTTCTTTTGCTATGTGCCCCCAAATGTACACTATCTGAGAGAAGATTTGAGTGGTTTTTAGATTATTAACTGTAAATCTGTCATGTGACTGGAGCTGTCTGTAGTGATTAAGCAATATCTGTCAGAAAATCAAAATCCCTACCTCTACCTGTATAAAAGCATTCCCTACAGTACATTTTTGATTGCTTTAAAGGATTCACTTGATGGGGCTTCTTTACCCCTTTTGGAACAACCCCCCACAACCCTGCCAGCAACCTCTCTCCCCTAAAGGCCTCTGATGAATATGAACAACAATTACAGAAGAATTCATTGTCTTTGTTTTCAGCTTTTTTTGTCACATTGTTCCAAAAGGGTAGCCATGTTAGTCTAGTTCAGCAAAACAAACAAGGAATTTTGTGGCACTTCTTAAGACTAACAAATTTATTTATCGCGTGAGCTTTTGTGGAAGAGATCCCACTTCACTGATGAAGTGGGATCTCTCTCATGAAAGCACATGCGATAAATAAATTTGTTAGTCTTTAAAAGTGCCACAAGATTCCTTGCTGGCTTTGTCATATTGTTTCTTTTCTGTGGTAGCATCAGCTATGAGAAAGGAATTAAAACGTAAGAGGAGATTATGTGCTTTACCAGTCACCTGTTTGTGTTTTGTCTATGTGGTCTTGATGCAAGAATATGCTAATTATGTTGTTTTTTCTATGAGGTCAGCATCTGACCAATCTATGGGGTGGGTTAAACATTGTGCTATGATCTGTTCTCCACCTCCTTCACCTACTGGAGGTGCCATGCTTGTAATCACTTGAGAATACAATGGAAAAAAAGCAGGGAGGAAAAGATGAGCTGAACAATTAAGGGATTTTTTTGTAATTTTGAAAGGTCAAATCCATGTTGACAACAAGATAAAGGATATTCAGTCCCAAATGGAGCGAGGAGAAGAAGTAAAAGGCGGTCTACTCACCTATCTCCTACTGAGTAAAGAGCTTACGGTGGAAGAGATCTATGCCAATATGACTGAAATGCTTCTGGCAGGAGTGGACACAGTAAGCTTATTATTATGTTACTTACTTTTGGACAGTCTGCTGTATAAATTCATTTCATTAGCATCCTGGCAGCACCAGTGTTATGTAGGGACTTCTGTGCAGCAGAAATTGCATGTATGATTCTCAGATTCACTGTAACAATGGAAAATACTTACTAGTCTATGTAGTATGTCCACTGAAGCCAAACATACTTTCTACCATGGAACTGAATTTTGAACATGGTACCACCATTTCCTACGGGATGCTACTCTACGGTCTAATAGAAATAGATTGTTAATTTTTCTTAAATTTCCTTTTCTAGTTTGGGTATGAAATACATTGCTATTTTCCCTTTGGAGAGACTGCAATAAACACTATTGAAAGTCTCTATCAAAAAAAAAAAAAAGAATAGGGTGGTAACTGTCATGTAGAACTTGCTAATGGATTTTGATATGTGTACAATCAATTATTGGAGACATTGTAGATCAGATAAATGGTCTCTGTTAAAGTCCTTTTGTGCCAGTAGCCTGATGCAAAGGGACCTTAGGCCAACCACAGAGGGGGATGAGGTGGAGTCACTAACATGGAGGAAGCCTGATCGCTGCCATGTTTTTGCTAGCCCTTCTTGTTCAGGTGACGTGATGGTGTCTGGTAGGGGTATTCCAAGGCAAGGGAGAAGACATGATGGAGCTGGGGGTGGAGGGTTGTGTATGATGAGCATGAGGAATCATTGTAGAGACAGTCTAAGTTAGAACCACCCAGTGGATTAGAGATTAGGGCTGCAGAGAGGTGGTTTCGGAGCCACCTTTGCCTCTCCCACCCCCTAGAATGGGTTCAGCAAAGCTGAAAATCGCACCCTAGGGCTGTGTTCATCCGCTGAGTTAGAAATGAGCTCTGTGCTAGTGATTGTAATTGAGCCAAGCTCTTTTGCCTCAAAGCCAAGAAGGATTTGAAGCCAAGAAGGATTTGGTGAAGAGATACAAGCTTGTTTGCTGGTAACCTTGAAATAAAAAGCTAGCTCATTTGCTGCTAATTGGATTCAGTTTTATCTGGGTGTGAGAACAGTCTGGAAGTATTCAGGATGGCTGGGGGAAAAAGAACTTTATGATTTTCTGAATTAAAAGTGTGTTTCTTTACTGAGAATTACTCCATTGATTATGTTTCCCAGAGACTTATAAGCTTGGTGAGGTTTTTTTTTAAAGTAATAAAGCAGAACTTATTTATTTCATTAGTTTTCCAGCCCTTCAAAGCCCTAGTTTTCGACTTCTAGACTGAGAACATTGGGCAGTGTAGTTGTTCATGATAACAGAGTCTGTTGTTGCATTTAATACAGCATTCTCAACTGTCAGAGATCATTTTATGAGAAACTTGTGCTTCTGGCTTCCTCCCTTCTCTTGCAGGGCAGAAATGGAGGGAGCTGTGTTTCCCCGGTGTTGGCATTTCAGGTTTTATTACACAGGGGAAACTGAAAGAGCTCCGAAGGATTGTTAAGGACTTTGACTAAATGCATAAAGCTTTTATTTGGCTTTCAAGCATTTTGGCCATTGAAGCACAGAGCCAGTTTTGAAGAGGATGTGAAGGAGCTGAGAACCTGGGAAGAGAAACAGTTTATTTCGCAATAACTTCTGTGTGTAGCTGGGCACAGCTGTCACCCTCTTCAGAGAGGAGCAGCCCAGAACTGAGCTCTAGTGAAGGGCAATTACTTCAGATATTATGTGAACAGGCACCATTTCAGATTTTGGAGGAGCAGGAGAAGCAGCTTTTAACCATGGTTCTAGGGGCTACTGATACACCTCAGAAATTCTTTTTTTTTCAGATGACAATTTAGAAATTAGCTGACAGAAGCATCGTATCTAATTCTTATTAAAGAAAGAAAATGAAATAAATATTAGACCCAACAAGCTCTAATACAAGTGGCAAGTCACTTAAGGGGCACCTGGTTAGGTATAAAATTCAACGTAAATTCTTACTTTGTTACTAACTCTTGAATACCACAATTGAAATGATTGTAGAAAAATCTAGATTATTTTCTGTCATTTAGGCTCCTGAGTTGTTGCAGTTTACTAGGCTTGGAACAGATCATTTAACTTCTGGAAACATCCTACAAGGGCAAAGCCCTGTAAGTTTATACTGCACCTGTGTGGGGGCTCTCAAGATGTTACCCCTCTGTATATAATAATAAACTAGAATGATGCCAGTTTCTAAAGGCATAGCCATGTTAGTCTAGTTCAGCAAAACAAACAAGTGGCGCTTTTAAAGACTAACAAATTTAAAGCATTTGATGAAGTGGGATTTTCTCCCACAAAAGCTCATGCAATAAATATATTTGTTAGTCTTTAAAAGTGCCACTTTCAAGTACTTTCACTTCTGTTTAAAGGCTAGTGACTTTTCAGAAGACTCTTAAACACAACACTACAGTGACTGAGTTGCAGTTGTCACAGGAACCAAACACCAAAAAAAAAATCCACCCCCAAAACAAACCCCACATTTTAAGGTTGAGAAAAACATTGTTTTATTTATTATTTAGAGTTTTTATATACTTTTTAAAAACTGCTAGTCAGTTTTGACACTGTGCCTCAGTTTCACTCTTGTAAAATGGGAATAATAAGACTTGCCTGCCTGCCATATGGAATTACAAGAATTAGATTGTGATCTACAGGGCAGGAACTGGGCCTTTTGAATCGTTTGTTTGGTGCTACCAATTAAGTTCTTGCAGTGCTATTGAATGTTATTTAGCTGTTTAGATGCCCCCGGTGGTAGCTTAATGGGACTTTCGTGATGATTAAGATATTGGTAGAGTACAAGCTGATCTCTGTGCTGGCCGGCAGCACAATCTGCAGCCCCACAAGCTCAGCATCTGCTGGCAGAATTTGTAGCACAGCGCAGAGCCACTCCTGACCTTGGAGCGGCAGCTGCTGCTGACTGATATGGTCTAGACCACATCTGGCTGTTCCCCATTTCTGCCCCGGTAGAGGGGAGGGGAGGGTCTTCCCTGCTTTTCTGAAAGCAAACGGACCCCAAGACCCACTTAGCTGCTCCTTGCCCTCCACCCTTCTTCATTTCCTCTGCCTCAGGAACCTTGCCCCAGGGACTGTTCCCCTTAGCTGCTCCTCCCACACTCACTGTCCCCTTCCTCAGGGTACATCCCTATGCCTTCAGCTCTCCCTTCCGACTGTGACCGATTCCCCTTTCCTATCCCACTCTCCCCAACCCCCTGCCCCAGCATCATCATATCCTTTCCTTTCCACCATGACTGGGGGGATACTGTGCCTCGCTCAGCTTCCCCCCCAGCAACACTGGGGACCCTCTGCTCATTTCTCCCCACCACCAGACGATACCCTATACGCCTCCCTTCCACCTGGATTGATTCCTTCCTTGCCTTCTGTACACCTGGGGGGGGTCTGCTTACTGCTTCACTACTATGGGTTAGGTGGACTGTCATTCCATATAGTCTTAGCTGCTGATTGTTGGAGGCAAACAAGGGGGCCGGGTGGGTTAGCTAACACGGGAGGAAGCTGACCTAGAGAACCCTGGTTCCTAAGAGCCCTGCCTCAGGCTGGGACATTGTGCCATGAGCAGACCTCCAGTATGAAACTAGTGCAGGAGAGCGGTGGTGCCCCTCAGAACAAGAGGCTGAAAAGAGGGCATTTGGGGTATAGGTGCTCTTCAGTGGAAGCCCAGGATTTGAACTCTGGTGCAAGCCTAACCCTCTTCCATCCTCACACAAATTGGGTTAACTCAGGGCTCTGACCCAGGGTTCCATGACGCCATGGGGGTGAAGGATCCAACCCTGAGTCAAGCCAGGTCCCATGGTTCATGCCTCATTGCTTTGCAGTGTAGACGCAGCCTCACTCAATTTATAAAAAGGGAGTCCGCAAAAAGTATTCCCTAGTCCCACACGCTGACTCCCTTTGTCCACTGACAGTCAAGTTTTCTACACTGCACCATGAACAAAATGCTGGGGCAACTGCATTTTGGGAGGGCCCTGGGAATTTTGGGTATGGCTGGTTAGTCTCACACTTGCATAATATCATGTTGTCACTGTAACCCCAGGTTGGGACCCAACAACTCCATACGTGGGATTACAAATGAGTGTAGATGCTCAAGCCCTAGGTAAACAAACCTATGGTTTGCTAATTCAAATTCTACTAACCATGGATTTATGTTGCAGAGCAGACACATTTGGGGACAGCATTTTCAACATTGTGTCCTATTTCTGCAAATGAACACAGACTGTAAAGGTCACTGTCATGTGAAATTTGCCCTCTGATTCAAATTTTGTAATTATACCAATAGAAATATTTCTATAAATTTGTTTTGACCAGTGCACTGTTGGCAACCCAAAACTTCCAACATTGGGGTAGTGCACAAGAACCTGAATGCAAAAAACTGGATAATCTGTTTTCATTCTACAGACTGAGAGAAATGCAAACTCAAACAAGATGAATGGTGAACAGTAAACTAGAGATTAAATCTTCTTGCACTTTTAGTAATGTTAGGTGGGGTTATTTATAGCATAAGTGAGCTAGCATGCCTGCCAAAGTACACTGAATCAGTCAGTCTTGGGGGTATTCTACCTGTCTGTGGAGAGGAGTTTGGAGTGAAGCAGGTTCGAAAGAAGCTGCTGTCCCTTCTTTTTGGATGTGGTAGTGTGCATTCTCCCACACACATGCACCTGCACCAGCTTTAGTCATCTATCTAGCATGGAGGAGGACAGGGTCTGTTTTTGTGTCCTGTCCCTGCTTTTCTTTAGTTGTGCAGCCCCATTCAGGATTTATGATTTTCAGTCTACTAGTGTCGCTTTAAATGCCTAATTCTGTACAATCTTTCATGACCATTAATATCATCAGTATGTGATTTGCTTTCTTTTAATATACCATTTTAACAGAAACACCTTGTTCATAAAGAAAGAAAAAAGGTTAATTATGCTGGGTTCTTTTAAACCCTGATTCATATACATATTCCCCTTAAGCATTGACAGGAAGGCTTTTCCCAGGGGGTAGAGTTTTGTCACATTGGTGCAACAGCAGCTTCCAATGACTGAAAAACGTATATTATGTTACAGTGTCACTTACTCAATGATGAAACATTATCAATGTAATTGTTACTAGGATTCTGTGAGAATGCAATGTGCTTCCAGTGGGTGAGAAGTCTGTCATTCAGTCTCCCGCAGAGTATTTTTGTTGGGAGGAAAAGCACAGAAATAACCGAGAACTATCTATTAATTTAATCCATTCATGTTTATAGCTTTTGTATTACATATCTCATTTTGTTTTATCTAACTTTTCCTGTTGCTGTTTGATCTTTGAAGTCCGGAGGAGTGTTTGTTTTGGTGTTTTTCCAGGTGGAAAAGGGCTGAGATGCAAGATGATGTAGCCTAATTCCACATTTGAAGTCCAGATGTTACTCATAGTCTTTTGTTTTATAACTGGGTGTATATATAATGAATTCCCAATTGAAAACTGCTTTGTTTTTGCTGGCATTGAATTCAGTATTTGTAGCTACTTTTGTCATTTCTTTCTTTTTCTTGATGATCTTGGCTGTTTCTTTCTTAGACTTCTTTCACTTTGTCCTGGGCAACATACTTGTTGGCAAAGCATCCTGAAGTTCAGAAGTCTGTGTATGAAGAGATAGTCTATAACCTGGGAAAGGATCAAGTTCCCATTTCAGATGATGTCCCCAGATTGCCATTGATTAGAGCTGTGCTCAAAGAAACCCTAAGGTAAGTGAAACATCTAATTATCAGCTTACAGTTGTCTGTCACTCTCTTTCTGGTTATATATTCTTGTGTGTCCAAGTGACGATATATATTCAGTTGTCACTGTTGGTGGTGGCTGCTATTACTTTTATTCACTGTGTCGTCGTCATATTCTCAGCCATTTAATATAGCACATAATACCTATATAGCATGTTCTGTTTTCTAAGTGCTGTATAAATATTAGCTAATTAACACTCACAATGTTCCTGCAAGGTAGATAATTAAGAGCTTAATTGTGCCTTTAAAGCAGGGTTCTCAAACTCAGATCACCACGAGTGCCACATGAGGACTAGAACATTAGCCCGAGGGCAGCACCACTGAAACCTTTTCATATAACAATATTGCAAATAGTGATAACAGAAGTGTTGTTGTGGGCCGCAAGAAATAGCTTTAGGGGACACATGTGGCCCGCGGGCCGTGTGCTTGAGACCCCTGCTTTAAAGCATTGGTCTCTGTGTGGGACTGTGAAACCACACCACCTCAGCAGGAGCTGCAGAGAAATTGTGCCTCAGGGAATACAGAGGGAGTGTGTTTACTGCTACAGTATTAAGGAGCCCATGGGCACACAGCCTACTTCTTTCTTTTTGAGATGGCTCTCTCTGTTAGCCAGGAGCAGTCCCTGTGCTCTTGGAAGCAAAATGACAGCAAATGTGCCTGGCTCCTGAGTGAGGGGGGTTTCTTTCATACTGCCTCATACATATTTGTCCTCTGATCTTTAGTAGTAGTATCCCTATTTCACAGATGGAGAAACTGAGGGACAGAGCTTGACTGATGTGTTTACCCATCATTTCGTTTTGACTTGCAGTGTTGTAACTTGTTGGTTCCAGAATATTAGAGAAAAAAGGGGGGCTAGGTAACACTTTTTATGAGACCAGTTTCTGTTAGTGAAAAACACACATTTCTGAGCTTGCGCAGAACTCTTCTTCAGGTCCCAGAAAGGTACGTCACTTCAACAAAAGATGTCACCTCACCTACCTTGTCTGTCATTATGTCATTGGCAGAGGCAGAATTAGAAGTATGGCGATATTAGCAACCAGTCTTAAAGTCAATCCAATAGAGAGGCTGTGATGCCCCCCACTCTTTTGGTCCCCAACAGAATTCATACTTGCCACAGTTCTTGTCATTCTGAATGTATGTTAATGTGGTATCCAAATAGGCTCCAGCTGAACCATTGTAGATTTTGTTAATTATAAAAGCTGAATCTCTCATTAATATTTGTCTATAGGTTATTCCCAGTATTGCCAGGAAATGGTCGGGTGACTCAGGAAGACTTGGTTGTTGGAGGCTATTTGATACCTAAAGGGGTGAGTTGTGTGATAGTCTTATGGATGGAGAGGAACAGACTCTCTGCATAGAATCATGGAAGTATAGGGTTGGAAAGGACTCTAAGAGGTCATCGATCTCTGCCGTGCCAAGACAGGATAAATGTGCATAGACCAGTCCTAACAGGCGGATGTCTTTACGTACAAGGAGTCTTCCGTTAAGACAGAAATACACTTGTGTGACTTCACAGGTATCACCAGATGGGAGCACAGGAAAGAGGAATTTATAATAGTGTCCATTTATGTGAAAAAAAATGGAATATTATCATTGATTACGTTTTTTACCTGAATCCTGATGTAACTGTGGGTGTTTTCCTTATTAGAAGAATTGGTTCTCACCCTCTGAGTCTTACAGTTTTGTCTTTACTATTCAAAACCCTAGAATCGGAAGGTTGTTGATTAAATTTGTACTAGGATGCTATATTTAGGTTGCACAATTATAGCACATATTTTCTTGTTTTTGTAATTTGGGGCATCAAACTTATTCTACTGGGAGAGATGAATTTCTGTTTCAATTATGATCCAGTTCCAAGGCATAAAGTTAGGACTGAAACATACTCTCAATTCACGGTGGAGCTCTCACTGATACCATGTGGAGATTTACACAAAGATCAAGGTAGAATATGTCTTTACAAAATAACTAAATTTACAAAGCCTGGTGTCATTTACAATAACGCTTTCTTACATTGGTAGAGTTAAGTGGCCTTATGAATGGATGTAAATGTAACTTGCTCGCACTTTAAAGCCCTTTTATATTGACAGAGAAAGGTAAAAGGGCTTTGGTGTGAAGGATCAGACCCTCACGTTCATATCATTCTTTATTGCATCTATTATTAAATTCAACATCTTGGTTGGTGACATGATTGCCTTTAGTACTGCCACTGTTTCCTATCTTTGTTTTCCTTCCTTCTCCAGTCTCTTTTCTGTTTCTCTTCTTTTTCACACTTCTGGCCTGAATCCACAAAGGGACTCGGGTATTAAAATGCTCAGCATTCATTGCCAAACTTTTAAGTACCTGGGAAATCACTGGAATAACTTTGAGATCCACAAAGCTTGAGTTAGATGTCCATGCTCCCTTACACAAGGAATGGGGAGAAAGGTGAATGTCTAACAAAATGATCCACAGAAGCCAGCCCACTAGTCAAGAGGCCACCTGAGCTAGCCAATGAGAGACTCTGAGAAGAGTGGCATGTTCTAAATCCTGTCCCTGTCAAGGAGATAGGCACCCATCTCTGCTAGTGATACAGAATCAGGACCCCCTCCTCTTTAAGTCATTTATTGTGGAGAGTTAGGCTGCAGCATGTGTCTCACTCTGCACAAAGCAACTAGAGATAAAGGAGGAGATATCAGCACCAATCTCATAACCTTGTACTTGGAGCACTTTCTTGGGGTGTGGAAGACCCAGTTTTCATTCTCTCTTCTGCCTGATAGGGAGAAAGAAGGTGGGAAGGACTGTATCTGCTCTCAGGATTGTGGTCTAACTACTGAGTTATGGTGACAAGTTCCAGGGGGATAGCTGTGTTAGTCTATGTCAGCAAAACAAACACTAACAAATTTACTTATTGCATAAGTTTTCATGGGCATAATCCCGCTTCATCAAATGCATGAAATGGAAATTGCAGCATGTAGGTAGGTGAATGTATACATGCCAAGGAGAGTAAGCTACAAGGTCAGTTCAGGCTTCTTCAGCAAACCAAGCAAGTTGTTTTGATTCAAGCAGTGTGGAACGATAGATAAGAAGGTGAGAGAGTGAATTAGCCATCCCAGGTCCCTATTCTGATGGCCAGATTTTCATATGAATTCCACCTCTGGAGTCTCAAGTTGAAGACTGGTTTAAAAGGTGGTTTTTTGTTTTGTTTATTTTTATGCTTTTTTTTTTTGGTAAAGCACTGTAACTGTCATGTCTGTTACAGGATGTTCATGGAGGTTAAAGTGCTCCCCTGTTGGTTTTTAAATGTTCCCATTATTGATACATGATTTGTGTCCATTTTTCTTTTGCATGGAGACAGTCCAGTTTGACCAGTGTATAAGGCAGAGGGGCATTGCTGGCAGATGATAGCATATATCACATTTGAAGAGATGCTGGTGAATGAGCGCCTGATGGACTGGCTGATTTGGTTAGGTCCTGTAATGGGGAAACTTGAGTAAATATGTGGGCAGAGTTGGCAACATGGTTTGTTGCAGAAATAGGTATTTCCCTTAGTGTTTCTGTTGTATGGTGTGTAGTAGCTGGTGAATATTTGGTTTGGGGGCTGGGAGGCTGTCTGTAAGAAAATGATGGGATATGCTGATATGGGGCTTTCTGTCCCTGCTGTTGAAGCTGTGCACTTTGGATCTATAGTACAAGTCGCTGGGCCAGAGAGGGAATATCTTTACAGCGTGGTGTGTTGGTACCCACCTGGCAGGTGAGAGACCCAGGGTCCAATCCCACTTTGTGGATCTGGGCCTTTGTATACATCTCCTCCCATCTCCCTCTTGTATTTCTCTTCCTGAGGCAATTCCAAGTTCTCTACATGTAGGTTTCCCACCCATCATCTTCCCCATCCCATCTGCTCTAAGTAATCATCAGTTAAATAACTAATACTGAGGTTTGTGCTATCATGAATAGATTTTACTTTTAGTAACACAGTTAGGTTGATGAGGGAACTGGGAAATCCACATCTCTCAAAGCTCTTTTTTCATAATGTTGACAGACTCAAGAATTGCAGTGGTTTACATGTGGTTCATGTTCGAAAAGTTATTTTCACAATCGTGAGGTTTTTTTTATTTTTTTTAAAAAAAGAGAAAGCTGAGATTTTGAACATAAGAATGGCCATACTGAGTCAGAGCAGTGGTCCAGTTAGACCAGTACCCTGTCGTCCATTAGTGACCAGTGTCAGGTGCTTCAGAGGGAATGGATAGAACAGGTAATAGATAGAAGAATCTGAATATGGCACTTAAATCACAAAAATACAATGCACGGGGTGTAGGTTTGGCTTATGGAAGTCACTGGTTTATTCTGATATTTGTTTGCAAACTAGATTATGATGATTCTGAAGGAGTGATGAAACTGCCTGTTGTGTCAATCCTTATGGCTAAGTTCTGCTCTTGGATACATACATTTAGCTTCGGTTCTTTGCTGTTTTATATCATAAATTGTGATGTATGTTATTCTCCATGCTGTGTTCTGTTGTTGTGTTATTCCCTAAGTCCAAATTCCACTCTGTTACCTGGTGTAAATTCCGAATTACTCTATTGAAGTTAGTGAAGATATGCAGGCTTTACACTCGAGCAGTTGAGAACGCAGATCCAGTTTTTTTCTTTTTGTTTCCTTTTTTAGAAAATGCAGTTCCTCCTTCCTTTTATCGTGTTAGGCAATGCATACAGAAGAAGAGCAGTACATAAAAGGATTTTTATATTTCTCTCCTCTATCTATTTTCTGTTTATACAAACTTATGAGGAAACTTTTATTGGGCTTAAAAGCTTTTGAAGGCGATCTAATTTGAAAAAACAACAAGGAGTTGTGTGGCACTTTAACTAGACTATCACAGCTATCCCTTTTAAAATTGACAAGATGCAAGGATCTAATTTGAGCCAATGAAGAGATCTAATGTTGAAATAGTCTTTGTGAAAACTTAGATATGTTATTTCTACATCATCTTTTTATCACAGCATACTTCATGTTACAGAAATTGTAATTGAATTATTACTACATGTATCAGAATTAACTAAATATAAAATGTAATTTGTTTTCTCAGACCCAGTTAGCACTATGTCATTATGCTACATCATATGAGGAAGAGAATTTCCCAATGGCAAAGGACTTCCGACCTGAGCGCTGGCTGAGGAAAGACAATATGGACAGAGTGGACAACTTTGGTTCCATCCCGTTTGGTTATGGCATTCGCAGTTGTATAGGAAAAAGAATCGCGGAATTGGAAATTCATCTTGCACTGATTCAGGTGAGGAATATGTGACAATGTTATAAAGAGAGAAAAATATATTAGTATCAGCTATTTGCTATGTGGAGCGCTTCTGGACAGCTTTTTGTTTAAGAAAAGCTTTGTTTAAAGAATTCTGTCCATACCCCAGTCCTACAAAGAGTCTCTTTTTCATTACAGATACACTTTCACAGAATTAGACATACCAATAAAAAGCAATATTACAGAAATAAATATTGTGAATCCTAGTTGCAGTACAAGGAAAATCCATCCAGTGTAAGATTACTAAGTAAATAAATTACTTTAGTGTAGAAAGATTTTCATAAATCAATTGCAGCCCTTAAGTGAAAGGCTTCTTTGGCATATGATCGGATGGTTCTTTGCTCAGTTATGGGATTTTGATTCAAATGCTGTATTACAGTTAAACATTTACCAGAAAGTGAAGTGGGTTTGTAATTCTGTAACTGAGGCAGCCCATATTAATCAACATTCAAACAAACATCCATTTCTTCATGTTTTCACTGCTCCTTGTATCTTCTTTTTCAAGTTTCTGCATGTATTCTTTTTGGTATTTTATAGCGAGAAATTTGTATTTCTTCCTGTGTAGCGAAGGCTATCTCATCAATTCCCGCTTTACGTATCCATGTCCAAAAACCCCACAAAAGATTTTGCTGACATTGATCAATCCAAACAAAAGGCGTTGCAATCTTTCTATGTATTTAGCATGACTTCATAGTCACCACTGATCCACTTGCATGTGCTCAGTGGTCAGTACTCTGGAACTCTCTCTCCCGTGTACTGATTGTCATGCTGTTTTAATGGAGGTATCATGGGCATCAATGCAATGGTCTAGTATCAGCAGAATCACCTGTTGTTGTTTTATATTCTATGTACAGTCTTGCATCATGCTCATCATTTCATTATCTGAGTAGGTGCATTAAGGAATGTAAAGGACATCTATCATGTTCTGTTCTATCCTCTGTCCAGAGGGAGAAGCGTGTGCAATGGAGTATTTTGGTTTGGAATATTTTTCATTATATACATGTGCGATATACTTGCTAGTGAAGGCAAGGTCAGACATATGTACCTTGCATTTAGAGAGGAAGGTAGACAATCCGTAGTTTCTTTGGGAGTTCATTCCACAGTTTTAGGCCAACATGTGTGAAAGCTCTGTCTTCTGCACAGATGAGCTTTTCCTTTATTGTAGAAAGCATTATTTTTTTCAGAGAAGCATACATAGTTGTCAACCAGTCTTCATCCTTGAGCACTGTTTCATTTCCTTCCAGAGAAATTGTGTTACGCAGATTCACTGGAATTGGCAGCAAAGTTGGTGGTCAAAATGAACTCTATGGAATATTACTGGTTTTCTGTTTGTAAAGTTATAAATTCATATGTGTAGATTTTTAAGCTTTTTAATATCGACATATGTCTCTTTTCAGCTGCTTCAAAACTTTGAGATAAAAATTTCTCCCAAAACTAAATCAGTCCAGGCCAAAACCCATGGACTTTTGACTCCTGGAGGCTCCATCAATGTGAAATTTGCTGACAGGAAGTGAGATGCAAATAATTAGGAAGTGTTATTGTACTCTTCTTGGAAATGGTCTTGCATCTGATTGAAATTTGATGATCGTTCTTGTCTCCACTGGCATTCTGCAAAATGATCACGTCTTAGATGCTGACCTGCTTCTAGCAATATCCAAGAGATGTTATCCCTCTCATAGATGATAATTCTACAAGTTCCTATGACACTGTATGGACATAGAAACTTAAAATGCTTCCTTTTTGCACTGGAAGTCACCTTTAACCTGGAGTCATTTTGGAACAACAGCATCCACTTCAGACACAGCAAGCATATTGTCTCATGCTCTTGTTAAATTGCTCAGTCATGAAAGACGAGAATTCCTGTGTGTCTGTATGACTGTGTATTGATGTATACTGTACCCAAACCTGTATATTTTGATGGGCAGCTTCCCTTTGTTGTCTTCAATGCCTTTTTTTGAATTCTCTCTCTCTAGTTAGTTTCAAACAGTATTGACATGATATGCATTAAAATAAAATTAATGCAATAGTTTGAAACATAAGGATATTGTAAAAATACGGGAAAGATCCTTGCACTTTGTTTAGACTCCACATTAAGGATCTGTTTTTAAATGTTTTTATAAAACATAAAGAGAATAGAAATAACGATGTCCCTGTTCTGTTCATTGCCTTTGAAGCATCTTGCATCGGCCACCGTCAAAAGACAGGAGACTGAGCTAGATGGACCACTAGTTTGACCTAATATGGCTGTTCTTTTGTAAATGTGCCTGTAAAATTAAAAGCATTTTAAAACCCTTTTTTAAAAAAATAAAGATTTAAATACTGTGTAGCAGAGTTGTGAGCCCAAACAATGTTACTACCCTCACACGAATACATGAAAAACGCATGTTACTCAACTGGAACAGTGAAATACTTCCAAGTACTAAATAAACAAGATAAATTATGGCAATAAATTAGTTTATATTTTTTGATTACTTATGACCTGACTATTAGTAGTAACACAGAGGCTTCTTTAAAGACTGGCAACCAAAACACACACATGCCATTTTTTTCCTGATAGTCACATTTTAAAAATAAGAACTGGAAACTCCCATTATACTGGACTACTCTTTGTAGGATCGATATGTGACTGCTAGAATGTTTATCTGGTTTAGGTTCATTGACTGTCTAATGTGGCCAGTCTGAATAGTGTATACTTTAGCTTTGAAAGCTAGTGAAAAGTCTCTCTGCAGTTTGTCTTGTCCTCATTATGGCAGCAATTTTATATCTCTGAACATTTTTTTTTCTTGAGAGTATGCTTTGTTTTGGAATCTTTTTATTCTTGAGCTAAACCACTTTGCAAGTGAATTCAAACCTGAATATCCTGTAGTCAAATTAACTATATAAAAATGTGTTTAGCTGTTTAGCTATCAGTGTCAGAATATTGATGATAAAATCTGAGATTATGCGGAGGTGGTATACTTACTGCAGTTCCTAACCCTTCTGACATAATAATTAAATTCAAGAAAGCATGTTGTATGGCTAATTTTCAAACTAAGATTCATTTTTTTGTTCTCTGCCCATCCAACTATCAAAATCAGGCTAACGTGGGCTAAAAACAAAATAATTTTCTTTTGTTATTCTTACTTTGCTTGCTGTGTAGTTACAGATGCAGTTCTGCCCTGTTTGGGTTATACATTTGAGAAGATTTGCCAACCTTGATCCTTTCCATGGATCTATTACGTAAAATGGATTTACAGATCAAAAATTGATCTTTAAGTTTGTACAGCGACCCAGCAAATATTCTGGAAGAAATTTGAGTTGCCAAGGCATGTCTACGTACCATAGGATCTGTAGGCAGTCTTCAGAGTTTTACAACATTTTCCTGTCTTGTGGATTGCTGCGTTTATTTTGTTTGTTTGAGGAGGTGTTTACAAAGACTTTCCATTTTGCCCCTTTTTATTGTCCCCAACATCACCTTCAATGACCTGGCTTTGAACTAACCCTCCATTTGTCTGAGAAGGACTGGCCTGACCTTTTGCAGAGCCAGTCTACATATCTCTGAGTGTCCTCCAGAAAGAAGCACTTCACAAAGGAGCAAAACCTCTTCACTCAACAGGTTAAGTGTACTGCCTGCTTTCTACTCCCAGCATCTGCTGACCTGAGGACCAGTGGGCCTGCATTTTGCTCCATCACATGACCATCAGTCTAGACGAGTGGTTCTCAACCACTGTATTGGGACATGCTATTGTGTTGCCTCACAGAAGTGTGTCACAGAGAGCTGGGGAAATGGCTGGATTTGGCCTGGGAGAGGAGGTCTGGTACTTCCTGTAGAGTCGTGATATGCCACCAAACTTGTTGTGGCCTGCAAAAGGTTGAGAACCATTGGTCTAGACCAATGGTTTTCAAACGTAGAGTGGGAACCCGGTACTGGGTCGCAGCGCCCCCTGCTGCTGCTGCCAAAAGACTGGAGTCCATTGCTCGAAGATATAATTGGGTTGCAGACACAAATGATTTTTTTCAGCTGAGTACTATGGAAAAAAGTTTGAAAGCCACTGGTCTAGACCAAAGATTAGTGTATTCTAATAATTTTATTATGTGACCAATTCCAAGCTAATATTTCACAGTATAAGAGCCAAGTGGCATTGTAGAAATACTAAATTAATAAAGCATTTTTCAAAATTTCTTTTCATTAAACAAGCTGTGATTTGTTTTTGATTAAGAATCTGTCTCATTTGTCTGTTGCATATAATAAATATCTATAAAAATGTACAAGTCCCCATTCTAATTTCAATTGTTGCACTTGTTTTCTGATATCTTAAAGCTTTGAACACCCAGGGGGAAGGGGGAACGGAAGAGATCCCTTACACGTTACTGGCAACTTCATTTGTTGGACAGTAATTGGAATTAAACACAAATACATTTTGGTTATTAAATTACTAATCAATGTAGAAAATTGGTATTTTCAAGAACTGTGACGGGGCAAACTAGATGGGTATAGGAGGGTAGTGGAAGGGGTATATATTAGCCCCAGGCTTAGTAAAGCCTTGTTTCTTGGGCTAGGTTAGCAAGGATGGTGCCAGGATAATTGGTTCCAGGTATCTCAATCAACAAACCCGCTGCACTGCTTAAAAGCCTCCTCAGGCAGGGCAGGGCAGCTGAAGGGTGTCCAGAGGGGAGTAGAGCTGCTGGAGAAGTAGTTGTTTGCAGTTTTGCCACAACATCCCAAAAGGTACAGAGGGAGTGGGAGAATGCTTACAAGCAAGGCTGTTTGGTCTGCAGCTTGAAGGAGACTTGATTTGCTGCAAGAACTGAGGAAGGGAGTGGAGGTGGGGAAACCCCAACCCAGACAAGGAGAGAACCACAGACACTGAGGCTTCAAATCAGGAGGCTGTGAGTCCTCAGCCCTAGTGGGTGGCACAGGAACCGTGGGGCTGCACTTTGGCAGCCCAAGGAAGACAGAAGCCTCCGGGACTCAGTTCGAAGGCTGCTGCTCGTAGGGTCCCTGGGTTGGGGCCCGGGGTAGAAGGCGGGACCCCCGCCCCCTTTCCCGGTGGTGCAGTCCCACTAAGGGGTTGTGGAACAGGAAAGAAGCCCCAGTGAGAGGGACCAGCCAGACTCTGCCAGCCCACAATTTAAATACACAGGACCTCCAAGAGGCAGATTAGGCCTCGCTCCACCACAGAACAAAACTATACAATAGCTAAAATGTTGAAAAATGAATCACAAACATCATGATTCAAGAATTTGTTACTAATGGTGCATTAGTAAATTTAAGGACACTGAGGAAATTCTTTCCTCTTGGTCATAGCTCTTTCTTAGAAACTTGAGGATTTATTTCTTTTCAAATTTACAAAACTGCACATCCTAAAACTGTTTGGGGCTTTTGTTTAACCCCTTCAGTTTAAATGCTGTCTGCTGGATTTATGTGGTGGAATGAGAGAATAAAAACTAGCATTATTAAGCTTAAAATAAATGTGAAAGGGGGCTTGTCACAAGCTGGCTGGCCCCTTAAAGTACAGTAAAGGCCAGTTTCCCTGATGAGCAGGTGGGCCTAATGAGGAGCAGGGTGACACCTGAGTTAGAGGATAAGAAAAGATCTGCAGTCAGGCACCTAAAAAAGGAAGGCAGCTACAGAATAATACTTCCAAAAACAGTCTGGAAGAGGAGACGCGGATGAGGCCCCACAGAGAGTTGGGAGCAGTTAGCTTCTGTGCTGATAACCAGGATGGCAGGCAAAAAGACAGCACTGGGAAACTCTTTGAAACCGTTTGGAAAGAAAGTCATCCTGGGGAAGGTGAGTATGAAACACAAAAACATTGTGATTACCCCGGATTGGAAAGTTGTTATTTTGATTGACTGCTTCATTTATGAAGGCACATAGAGCCCATTACTCCTGTATGCAATTCAGATAACCCTTAACGTATTATCCCCACGACGCTCTGTGATGTAGGGAATTTCTCTTTTATAGGTGGGGAACTGAGGGGCAGATGGACTAAATGACGTACAAGGTCACACAGGAAGTCTAGGTTAGGGAATTAAACTTGGATTTCTCAGATCCCTAACTAGATTTCTCACTTGTGGATCAGAAAGAATATTATGGACCTATGAACATTAATAAACTTTATATTGAATAAGTTGTGAAGACAGAATAATATGACATTATCAAACTGCCTGCTCTGAAGTATAAAGGCATGAAAAGGGTGTGATGGGTGAACCCACCCTGCACTAAAGAAACCCAGCAATCCCTGTGGGTGGTGGAAGCTCCGCTCCTTAAGCCCAGCTGGGCACGCTCAGACTGCTGCCCCAGCATAAAAGGGAGCAGCTCAGCTCAGTCTGAGCTGGCCAACAAGGAGGGAGGATCTACACTGAAAGCTCTAGACCAGGCAATGGGAGACCGAGCCCCCAGAGGAGGCCACCAGGAGAAACCACGCTGTGACGGCTGCCCTGAGACTGACCCACAGGCGCTGATGACAGCCGGCAGACTTCGGTAACCTCCAGGGAAGCCACCAGCCGTCTGCATCTGCAGAGAGGCAGCATGGACCAGGACGATGCCAGAGGACAACTCACTGCTTGGGTAGGAGTTAGCTCAGGGCCTCGAGCACGGAAGAGGAGCCCATAGGAGACAGCTCAGTGGGATGAGAGCTGCTGGGGGAGGTCATCTTGTTGGCACTGCCAGAGCTGCCTGCCACCAGGGACCCTGATTTGCTGCTGGAGCTGCCACTAGCCATCTACCCTGAGGAGACCAACGACGGCCCCAAAAGCCAGGTACCGCATGGTGAGGTATTGGGAAGTAGCCCAGGAAAGCAGACGATAGGCTGACTGCTGTGGCCTGGTACCTGGTCGGCATGCTTCAGATGGGGCATCCTTGACCCAGCGCTGGAACCTTCCACCACTGAAAAGCTCTGGGTCAGGATGTGGTGGAGTCGAGGTGGGCACATGTCCCCCTATCTACACTAGTCCTCACAAAGGTCAGTAGCCACTGCACAACAGGCTAGGATGTGAGCTTGCTCACCCTTCGCCAGACCTGTCCGAGGGCCTGGCCTTGCCCTGTCCTGCCTTCATGCTGGGTCTCAGAGGCAGCTGATTCCCCCATTTTCATGCCTGTCTCATCAGGAGCCACAGCAACACAGGTGCCTCCGGGTGGATGTGGAGGGGTTGCTCCTTACAGTCCCACAACACTGTGAACCAACAGTGGACCCATCCCAGGAAACTTACTCCAGCCTAATGTCTGTTGTATATCTCATCGCCTTGCCCTTTTGTTTTATCCAGGGCAGGAGAGGATTGGAAGAAAGGGCCAGAAGGATCTCGCTTTCTGGATGTGCACATCCTCTGACCTGTTCTTTCTGCTATCTCATACTTATTCTATACATGGCCAGAGAAGGAGCCGCAGAGTTGGGTTCTCCACAGTGCCGACGATGTGCCCGCTCTGCCAGGCGCTTCGCAGACCTCACGTTCCCAGTGCCCTGGGACTGTATTGGTTTCGCTGACATGCAGTCCTCTGCGCCCATAGAATTCATGTACTTGGGTTAGGGTTACCAGAGGTCAGGCAGAAGGAGGACATGTCCTCCTTTTTGCTTTCACGTCCTCCATCTGGCAGGCATTTTAAAATAAAGATTTTGTCTGGCTTTTTACTGCTAGGAGTTAAAGTATGCTGGAATGCCATGGAATACCTTATTTTTAGGGGCGGGCATTCTAGGGCTCCCTAAAAACAAAAGAATATTACATTAATATTACATTTTCTCCTTGTGTCCTCCAATGTCCTCCTTTTCATACTTCCGTGTCCTCATTTCCAGGGTGGCTTTTCACTTGCCTTTTGAAGCACTACATACTAGTAGGGACAGAATTTTTCAGTGTTACTTTTTAATTAGGGTAAGTAATAGATGTGTGATTTTTCAGGTGCAAAGTCAAACTTTTATTTTAAAAACCAAAACGTGCAAGCTTGATTGACTGCTGAGTTTCCTTAATGTAGTGAAACAAGCAAGGAGTCCTGTGGCACTTTTAAAGACTCACAAATTTATTGGATGAACTTCGTTTTGTTCTGTTCTGGTTTTTGTTTTTTTCTCCTTGTTTGTTTTCCTGAACTAGACTAACAGGGTGGGCTGCCCCTTTGGAACTTAATGTTGTGAGTTGACAGTGATCATCAATTGAAAACTCATTTAAGAAGCATATAGTACTTATTTTAGGTACTTACAGCCTATGGGTACCTCTAACCTGAACGATGTATGTATCTGATTTTATACAGACTCAGATGATAAATTGTTTCTCTCTCTTTTTTTTTTTAAGTCCATTCTTAATATAACTGTAAAGAAAAGCTTTCAAAGATGATTCAACTAGTGCTTAGACAATCTAAAACAACACCTCTGAACAGCAGTCATTTCAATGAAATATTGGCTGTGTTCACACAGCCTCCTTATTTCAAAACAACAGAGGTTGTTTTGAAATAAGGTTTCAGCTGTTCACACGACGCACAGTTGTTTCGAAACAAGTTAAACCCCATTTGGGGTCGAAACAAACTTGTTTCGAAACCGTTGTTTCGAAACAAGGCGTGTGAACGTGTTGTTTCGGAACAAAGTGTTCCGAAACAACACTGGATCCTCAGCAGCCCGGGCTGCCCCCCCGACACCGCCAGCTGGCGCCCCCGACCTGCTGGCGGGGTTTGGAGGCAGCTTGGGCGGCTGGCTCCAGCGCCCCGCAGCCGCTCACCCCCCCCACCCGCCGGGGGCTGCAGCCCCCTTTCCGGGGCTACAGCGCCCTTTGTGGGGCTGCAGGGTGAGCTGCTGCAGCGGCTCACCCCCAGGGGGCTGCAGCCGCCTGACACAGGTACCGAAATAGCAAGTTCACAGTGTGAACCTGCTATTTCGATTCCCGCTTTTTCCCCTTATTTCGAATTAACATTTTGTTAATTCGAAATAAGTTGTTCCAAAATAAGGGTTATTTCGATATACAGTTGTTTCGAAACAACCGTATCGAAATAACCCGCTGTGTGAGAACACAGCCATTGACTTTTAAGCCTAACAGGAACTAGAATTTCAGATAGTTTAGCTATGCAAGTATGCACTTTATTTTCACTTGCATTTATGACTGTTAAGTACAAATACCATGTGACTCACAGGTGGGCAAACTATGGCTCGTGGGCTGCATCAAGCTTGCAAGGGCCTGTTCTCCAGCCCACCAGCTCAGTTGCTCCCCCCACCCCACCCCAGCTCCAGTGGCAGCTCACACCACAGCCAGAGCGCTGCCACTCTTCCTTCCCCTCCCAAGTCCAGCATCGGCTCCTGCTGCGGCCAGAATGCAGCTGCCGCTCCACCTCCAAGCTCTGCTCCTCCTCCCTCATTTCCCTCTGTGAGTGGCCATACATGGCATGTGGCCCTCAGGCCAGAAATGTTGCCCATCCATGATGTAACTGCATGCTCCAATGCCCAAAGGCCAGAAACAGAAACAATTGTAAAATCCCTTTTATAATTTTTCTGATTGAATGCAATGTACACTTACTGCCATATGTATTTTTGGAAGTGTTAGCTCAAAGGTGTTAAACTCATTCAGTGTGGGGGCCACATTGGAGGGCAGGACACATGACATGGACCATGTCTCTGCCCAGGCTCCCCAACCCTTTCCCCCTGCCACATTCAGAGTGGCATGGGCTCCCCTTTCCTCTCCCTTTCCCTCCAGTCTCTCCCACACCTTCCCTTTCCCCTGCCCTTGGGCTCCCCTTCCCCATGCTGGCTCCCTGATTCCCTCCCCTGCTGTGCGGCTCCCAGACTCCCTTCCCCTTCCCTTTCCACTTCCTTTACTGCATGGTGGCAGACAGCCAATCAATCTCAGTCACAGCCACAGGCAGGCTGGGCTCCTGCCTCCCCCCTTCCCTGCCCAGTCACTGTCAGTCATTCAGCATGCTGGCCTTTGGTTGGCTTCAGTCCTGGCTGGCCTTTGATTGGCTCTTTCCCCATATGGGCCCCACCCACTTTTTCTTTTTCTTATTTGTGATGCGTGCAATGTGCTGTCAATCGGATTAGCATGCTGACTGACTGACAATGAACAGTTGAGGTGGGAGGGCCATGCTGTGGCTTTACAGACCCTGACCTAGACTGCTGTGACTGAGATGCTGATTGGTTGGCAGACCACAGCAGAGTTGGGCCGGGATTGGCTAGAATGCTTCCTTTGGTCCTCTGTGCTGTGACTCGGGTCATGTGGGTGAGTCAGAAGCATGCCTAGCTCTGCCCCAGCAGAGACCACCCAGGTACAGTCCAGGCAGCCCAGTGGACCATAAATTTGATGCCCCCCCTTTTCCTCCCTCGTGTAAGCTAATTATGCCAAAAGTTTGAGTGCCCAACTTTTGATACATCTGCTTGATTTTTTTCAGAGGTGCTTAGGATCTGCAGCTCACAAGGGAAGCTTACAGTAGGAATAGAAATCAGATTTTAGCTTGAAAATACTGGACTTTATTCTACACTGTCTTGCTAGTTGCTTTGTCATTTATTTCTGTGAAAAGTGAAGTAAAATGCTAGAAAATTAAAATTGTACCACTTAGAGTCTCTTTGAATGGGTATTAGACTTGATGGTCTGATTTTTTGAATACAGAAATCTGTGTCCTATAGATTGTGTGTAATGAAGCAAGCTATTCTTATTGCTTGCTTGAAACTGTGTGAAAGAAAATTTTTGGAGATTGGTGCAAAATGGAGCATATCTGAATCCTATCAGTAGGCCTACAGATTTAGGTTCAACTGTTCCAGACTCATCAACACTAAAAATCAATGAATAAATTTAGTGGAAACCAAAACTATAATAGTGTAATGCTTCATCCACACACAGGAAAGGAGGTTTCTTTAGGTGTTAAATCTGATGCAGTAGCCTCTGCTTATCTAGTTTTCCTATGGACAGCAAATCTAACCACAGTGATAGGCAGCATAGAAGTTTGCATGTGAGTGTACAAATTCGGTTCAGTTGTTAGGTCTATACTAGTTATGTTTTTTTGGATGTCTTTGTCTATGTGTTTCTTGCCCAATTCAAGCATAGTGCACTCATTTCATGATGTTCCATGGGTGGTGCTTTTATCTCCATTCTGGGATCCTTGAGGTTGGAAAGCATTATACTCCCCATTTACAGATGGGAAGATGAGGCACAGAGGCTAAATGCCTTGTCCCAGGTCACACATGGAGCATGTGGCAGAGCAGGCAATTGAACCTAGTTTCCTCTTTCTCAGTCCAGTGCCCCAACCAGTTGGCCGTTGTTCCTCCCCTCTTTTTGTACGTAGCTGACGAAGTGGGTTGGAGCCCACGAAAGCTTATGCCCAAAGAAATTTGTTAGTCTATGACAGGGGTCCCCGTGCCAGTCCTGTCCACTACACTCTCAGTTGGTGCTGGGGGTAGGGTCAAAAGGGGCAGGGCCAGGCCTCCGTTTCGGGGCGGCCTCCAGTGTCCTGGTCGGGGCTGCCTCTCGCTCCTGCTGGCGGGGGGCTTCTGGCTCCGGGGTTGGAGCTGGAAGCAGGCAGGCTGACCCATCCCACTCCTCTCCAGCCCTGGCCAGCGAGGGTCAGGAGCAGCACGTGCCACGGCTTCTTTGGTCCTGCTGGCCACGCTCCCCAGCAGGGAAGTGCGGCTTTGGCACGTGGCTCCGGCTGCAGGCCGCACAGCCCAGAGGGGAATGGGGCCAATGGGGGAGCCTGACTGGTGCTGCATGCTGCTCAGGCCTGGGCTCCCTGCCATTTTTGGCACGGGTGCTGGGGGTTGCCAACCCCTGCTCTATAAGGTGCCACAGGACTAGCGTTGTTTTTGCTGTACACAGGCTAACACAGCTACCTCTCTGGAAATTCCCTCTTTTTTAGATAAAAAAGGGGAAAAAATAAATGTAACTGTTGGGTGGGTATTTTTTTTAATGGATTTCTCCTGAGAACTTCCTTAACTACCCAAAGTGTAATTCATCTCAGAAGTTTATTTTTCTGCAATCTCTGAGGAATAACATTGTATGGTCTGGTAGTAGCACTAGATGGTGCTGTATGCACAGTATTCTGTAAATCAATTAGTACAAGTCATTTTAAAGAAGAAAAATAAACCAAAACAAGTAGTTTACACTATTTCCCCTTCTATAGCCTGGACATACCTTCTGCACTTCAGATGAGGTCAGTTCTTCAAAATACAAGATTCTGTGATATTTGTTTGACAAGGACTTTAAGGAAGTTATTTTCATGCAGCAAGCTAAAAACCACACATCTTTGCATGTGCAACCAGGATCCTTCTTTGCATGTGTATTTCTTTATATATTTGCTCCAAATGAGAACTTACAGAGTTACACACAGCACTATGCATGCAAAATAATTGGGTGCACAAAGTTGTGTGTGCGAAGGGCTGAAAAGGGCTAATTTCTCCATGGCCCAGACCAGCACTCCTGCCCCAAACACCTCTGAGCAAATAAAAACAAGGAGGGTGAGCCCCCAACAAATGTAATGCATGAGGGTTTTGTTTCGTTTTTTTTTTTCTGATAAGGCTTATGTGGAATCCTATTTGGAGAAAATTGGCCCCTCTGAATCTCGTATACATTTTGATCCAGTTCATCATTATTAGCATCGATCAGGACTGTAACTAGGTTGTCTGGTGCCTCAGGCAAGCAGCTCCAAAGGCGCTCCCCCACTTGGGCCCTGATCTGGCCCAGGGCCCAATCTGTCCCGGTGGCAGGGAGCCAGATCTAACCCCAGTCCTCTGGCTGGGCAGGTGCCTTTTTCCACCACCGGCCGATTGCGGCCAGGGCCTGGCAGGGGGTGCCTTCCTTGGCAAGCACGGGTGGGTGGCTCAGGGGCAGGGTGGGAGATGACCTGCCCCATCCCCAGCCTCAGCCCCAGCCTGGCTCCTGCAGGAATGTGCCTTTGGCAAAGGTACATTCCTCTTTGGGGGTTGGTCTGGCGCTCCTTAAAATTCAGTGCCCAGGGCTTTGCCCCATTCGCCCCACCCTAGTTACAGCCCTGGCACCTATCACTTATTAAGGACTTAGTGCTGCATAAAATGTAAAACAAAGACGGTTCCTACCTTGGGGAGCTTAGTATAAACAGAGCAGATGCAGAGAAGACAGGAGCTGTTGGGATGACTGGAAGAAGGAATACCTTGGAAGGAAGTCTTTCTTTGCTTGGCTCTAGCTCTGTCATTGACTCACTTGCAAATATTGCAGGACTGGTTATGGAGGCTGCTCTCAGGCTTGGCAGCGGGGCTGTCCCAAGGCTTTTGGTGTCCTAGGTCAACAGCAATTTTGGTGCCCCTGGAACGGGGGCGGGATCCTGCATGGGCAGGGAGTGGCGCCACCGCTGCCGGGATCCAGCCATGGACAAGGGTCCAGCCCCAGCCGGGAAGCGGTGCCATGGGTGGGGAGCAGAGCGGGGCGGGATAGGCTTGCTTGCCCCAGCCCAGCCCTTTGCACCCCTTAATGGTTGGTGCCCTAAGCTGCCTCCTAGGTCACCTCTATGGAAGGACCAGCCCTGCTCGGCAGAGTTTGTCTGAAACACTGCACCCTTTTATTGAGTATTGATCCAGTTGGGAAGGAGTTAAATGGACTCTGCTGATTCACAGAAGTGGCTTTGGACAGAAGGGAGGTTGGAGCCCTTGATGTGGGGAGAGCAGGTTTAGGGAATCAATTTAGCAATCTGGAGGGAGGAGCAGTTGTAGCAATCAACGCTAGAAAATCAAACCAAAAGAGGTTTGTTTTTTTTTTGCTTGTTGAAATGAGTGAAACACTGAGTCAGGCTCAAGGTGAGCAGCTAAATTGAGAGCACGCAGCCCATGCTATATCATTTCAAAAAGAGAAACTAGAAATGAAGGAAATCAGTCAAAATATTAATGATTTTCTGACAGGCAGAAATGCCTACATGAGCTTTGAAATAGCCCAACTTTGGTCAAATTTGCAACATATGCAAAGACAACCAATATTTTTGCAAGGTAAGTCACACAGTCAAAGCCAAGAGAGTCCATGTATTTGGAATGTTCCACAGGGGTAGTCACGGTAGTTTAGTTTGGCACCAAACAAACAAACAAAACAAAAAACCCCCCAAAAAACCAACCCTCCCCCCCGAGGAGTCCTGTGGCACCTTTTAAGACTACAGTAATGAATTTATTTATCGCATGAGCTCTTGTGGTCAAAGTCTCACTTTGTCAGATGCCAGAGTGGAGAAAACTTAACTTTGAGGGGGGAAAAAGCTTAATAGCATGGGAGGGGAAGATAAATCCTGTGATTACATTTCACTGCATCAGGTCAGGTTACTTCAGCTAATCAAACAAGTTGTATAGATTCGAACATAACATATCAGCAAGTGGGGAAGCCAGGAGGAGTGGGAATCACTGTTGGTAATGAAAAATGCGGGGCAGGGGGAGTCCTGTGGCACTTTTAAAGTCTGATGTTTGTAGTGGGAAAGCTAGTGTATGTCCTTACTCAGACCAAGGATGATGGTATCAAATTTACGTATAAATTCGAACTCTGAAGTGTCTCTTTGAAGCCTTGATCTGGTGTGAATGTGTGTGAGAATACTTACAGATAAGTCCATCACTGAATGGCCTGGGGGATTAAAAGTGATTTGCCATTGATTTTTGACTGTTCTTACTTCTGATGTCAGGTTTGTGTCCATTTATTTTTTTGTACAGAGACTGTCCAGTTTGCTCGATGTGTGAGGTGGAGGGGCATTATTGGCACATGATGGGATTTATCACATTGCTGTAAAGGTGCCAGTGTCCGAGATGATAGGGTGTATAGGATTTCCATTTTTATGAATTTTTGGTAGTAAATAGAATATCCCTGGTTGGGGCTCTAGGGATGCGTCTTTCTTAATTTGTTCCTCCGTTGCTTCAGGGAGTTTCTTGAGTAGATGGCATAGTTTCTTTTGGTATTCCTCAGTGAGGTCAGAGAGAAGTGGCTTGAAGAACATCATGTTGGAGAGTTGTCTATAGGCCTCTTGATTGTAATCTGATTTATTCATTATGACTACAGCACCCCCTTTGTCACCCTCTTTAATAATAATGTCAGAGTTGTTTCTGAGGGTGTGGATGGCATTGTGTTCTGCATGGCTGAGGTTTTATGGTACAAGCAATGTTGTTTGTCCATGGTTTCAGCCTGTGCATGGTGGTGGAAACAATCTATGTAGAAGTCACGTTTGTTGTTCTGACCATCAGGAGGAGTCCCTCCAGAACCTTTCTTTCTGTCGTGCGGGGAGGAAGTTATCTGTAGGTTATTGTGGTGTTTGGCAGTGTGTTGGAAATATTCCTTGGGTTGGAAATAGCAAAAGTAGACTTCCAGGTCACCCTAGAATTGTATCTTATGTTCAGTGCAGTGGGTGGAGGTATTTGGAGAACAGCAAGTTGGTGACTCATCTCCCTGAAAGATGCAGTGACTGCAAAGCGAGTTTCTTTTTTTGGAAGTTCAACTGTCAGTGGCAGAGCTGTAAACTTGAAACTGAACAGTGAAGTACAAGGTAGTGTTGTATCAAGAAACATGCTTAGTATTGTAGCTAAGGAAAAGGAAATTCTTTCGTATTCAAAACAAAAAATAGCAATGCAAGGATAAGTTATTGTTACAATTATATAAAAAATCCAAGTTGCTAACACTTTCAGCAGTAAATGCTGACGTTCCACCACGATTAGAACTAAAAACTTGTTTAGGGATCACTTTTTTTTAAAAGTACCCGCATTAAATGCCACATAATTGTATGCACAAACCACCGGCAGCTTACTAAGAGACTTCTCAGATGTCTTAGAGCACAAAACATCTGAAAGGTAAATCATACATTAAGATAGACAAATCCAGAGTTATGGATTCATTCAAAGAGAAACATTCTGTTTATCCTAAGCACATAAATTTTAAATTGAATTTGATAAAATGGAAATGCTAGAACACCAATCTAGCACATTTGTTTTATGGTGTTATGGAGGGCTGAAGTCATAGTGGATTATGTTTCAATATGGGATAGAAATCTAAGGGCTGGATTCAGAAGATCCCAATACAAAAATACTGCTTATTTGCTTTCCATAATCAAGGTCTTAAGGAGCACAGTGAACACCTTCAGACATGTCTAAACTGCCAAACAGCAAACTTTCAGCTACTGGATGTTAGTAATCTGTTTAGCTGATCAGTGCTGACCAGGACTTAGCCATAAATGTAGACAAACACCGGTTTCATTGAAGTGAATCAACTTGACACATAGGTGGCACATGCCTCTTGAATTTGGAGAGGTGGCTCCATCCAGTTTCCTACCCCCTACTCTGCTTCCTCCCTTGAGGCCCCACCCTTGCTAGGCCCCCTGCCACGACATGGTCCATCCCTGCTCCTTGCGCCTTTGGGCTTCAGCAAAGATACAGAAAGTCCTAGCCTCATCTTAAAGCTATGCTGATTTACACCAGCTGAGGATCTGGCCAAAGGATCCTGCTTTTTGGGTGGAAATGGAGGCTAGAAGAGCAAAATTACTACTTTTCCATTCAGGGTAAATTTGTGTAACTCTAAATACTCAGCAGTGAGAATGCTAAACAGGTAAAGGAGCCGTAGTGATTTAACTTTACTGAGTCATGCTGAGGGCAATGTTCCACTCCACATGATGCACAAACAAAAGCTACCTCATCTCTATGCTATATTTGTGGAGTCCTGCTGGTCCATGGCTAGGGCTCCTGGGTGTTACGGTCATACAACTACTAGATAATTTGGTCACATCCATTTTTTTAAATATTTGAAAATACTTTCAAAGCTTAAAGAATTTAGCAGGAGAAGGAAGGCTTGCGTGCCATATTTTACGTGGATGGTTGGCATGATCAAATAGCACTGAGGAAGCAGTGCATTAATGACCACATCACTCCTCATCCTCCCCGAAAAAGGTTTCTGTATTGAATAGGGGTATGTAATTTCAGTAGGTACCGACTTCGTGACCTCTAGAATTATCATTCATTATGGAGCCACGAATAGAGGAAGCCTATATATTGATAGCGTTTGCAAATGACTCCTATGTGTTTGTATCTCTTGCTAGAGTTAAAAGCTCCTTAGGCAGATGATCTCTTTTCAGATGAACTCTGTGCCTATAAAAATAATACCCATCCTGTGGGCGGTTTTATTGCTTTTTGAGCAATTTCTTCTTAGGGATCACATTCAGTGGGGTGGGTATGCATAAGACAGAAAGGGAATATGGGACTGGTCTCTTTGCCAAACATTTACTACTTAACCCCTAGGAAAGTGGCATTTTATTGGCCTGCCTGGAGGTGACAGCTCATTTGGGATCTCAGAAGACATGTCAGCATTCTGTAGTATAACTGCAGTCTGGTGATAATTTCTGTGCAAGATACCTCCCATCCATCCAGTTTGGTTTCTCATCCTGCCATAGAGCCGACAAATGTTTCACCGGTTTGGAAATTGTTCTTTCTTGCTACAACTGCTGCGTGGGGTTATATTTTGTTAGCAGCAGCCTGGAACCTGAAATGGCCACACGACTCCTTGTTTATTTTGCTGGAGATAATGTAGCATCTTCCGTTTTCATATTCAGATCTTGGTATGAAGTCCACTGCCAGAAGAGTGCATGTATTAAAGTTACAGGCAGAGGGTTCAATCCTGCTTAGTGAGAGGCTATCCGGTGAGAGAAGGCTTAGACACAGAACGGGATGTTTTGACCTCTAACAATCTGGGGACTATTACCTTACAGATCTCTAAATCTAGAATTCCAAAAGATCAAACAGGTGATAACCTGAATTTGGGTTTTCTTTTTTTAATGTTAAATCCAGAGCTCTCAGAATGCGTCATTTAGAGTTTCTGCCCAGCCTCACAAGAATTCTTTGTTCGAAGAGGCATCTGCAAATGCTACTGGCCGTGTAAGATGTGCAAATCCTACAGAGAGAATAAAAAGAACTCCATGTTTGTGGTTTGGCTTTTCTTTAGCCACAGAGCTGCATTTTTTTTCAGACACTCGTTCTAGATAAAAATATTTGCAGTCTCTCTTCTGCTTTTCCCAGTTTCTGAATACACAATGGAGTTATTTATGTATGTCCGAGAGACTTCCTGCCTATCAGAAGAAAGTGTGTGGGGGGGGAGAAGCAACAGCTAGAAATGAACCCTTAGGTTTGTCCATTTTGCCTCAGATGCTGGCACAGAAATAAAATACAAAATACCCTTCCCTCTTGGAATTTGATATTCCTTTATGTTTGCTCTTGTTGGTCACGTGGGCTAGAGTTCATGGAGACTTTACTGCTTTGCTCCCTTCTCAGAGCTGGTCTGTTTAATGGATTTATGAGTTTCCAATAATTTCCAGCTAACAGATATGCTCCTTTTAGCTGAAGCATTAATGTCTCAAGCTTTTAACACACACATTTCCAAGTTCTAATCACACCTTCAACCAAACTGGATTCAGAGCTACATATGTGGAGCACGTCTGTGTGTATATGATACTGCTCTTTTATTCGATGGTATCATATTTTGGATGTCCCACTGCTCAACAGCCTCTTGCTTAACTTCGTCAACCTTTAATCAGTATGCTGAGCCAAAACTGTGGCCTCCCCACGCTTCTATCGGTGCTTCACTGGATGGCAGATTCTCTGGGCAAGTGTGATGATCCTCTCCAGGACAAGGCAAGCAACAGATTTTTCGGTCCACTGGCAATTAAAAAATAATGTTTCGGGTCAACCCCAAAACTAATAATATATGAAATTTTCAGCAATCAAAAGGTTAAAATAAATTCATTCAACAGGTCAAAAACATTTTGTTTTCCAATTTTTAAAAGCAATAAAGAAAGAAAGAATAAAGTTAAAGAACAAAAAGTTGCCTTGAACTGAAAAACTGAACTGTTTCTTTGGAAATGCTGAAACAATCCTACCCTCCCCACCCCCTGCCCCCAATGAACGATTTAGCAAAAGCCATATGAATTCCCTGGTCTGTGCTGCTGAATCTGCATTTTTTTCCTGGAAACGAGATTGCCTAGCTCTAATCCTCTTCCCTTAGTGGGGGGCTGGTTATGTAAGAGTCATCAAGCTTCTTCGTCAGTCACTCATCCCTTTGAGGGAATAGGAATGAACGCAAGGCATTTGCCAAGGCACCTCTGGCCCTTGGTGCCTCTGCTGCAGAAGAGTTAGAGATAATGCAAAAGGAGTTTAAGCTTTGCTACGCATAGGGCCCAGGAGGGCAGTCTCTGAATGGCTACGCGCAAGCCAGTGCTGCTGTTGAGGTGTGGAGACGGTCGGGATACTGAGATCCTTCCCCACTTATGCCACTGAGATGATTTTCTCTCCATAGCGTGGGGGGTGGGAGGGAAGGATTTCTCCCCTATCTCTTCTCTTTGCAGGTGATCAATTCTATTATCAGGTGTCCAACTAAGCCACATTCTGAAAATCCATGAGATTGACCCAAAAACCAAGAGATTTTTTCCTCTCCTTTTTCATATCTGAACTTTTAGGGTTCACTTCATTAAGGGGTGTCCAGAAATTCCTGGCTAGGCACTGGTTTTTTGAGAAATGAAAGCCACATTTTTCAGTCACTCAATTTAAACCTTGAGTTTAAGAAAACCCCAAGTCCTGCAAGATTTACATTCAAGTTGTGAGAGTTGGCAAGACTGAGAATTGATGCTTGGACTAGAGAAAAAGAAAGCACAAGTGCAGTGCTGGCTTCAGGGAGACCTTATAAGAACTTTGTTTAAATAAAATACCTTTTGTTGCTTTGCTCCAAAACTGATTCTTTTGTTTCAGTTAAGGGGAGCATGGTGGTGATGTAGAAATCCATCTTGAAGAAATTTAGTCATCACAGAGTGCTGATGACCCTGAGGTTTCTATACATGAGGCCATGAAGGATTAAATAGTGAAGTGTGTCTAAGGCTCTGTAAATATTATCTGTTAGCCTTGGCAGGGAAACATCAAGATGTAAAAGCATTTGATATAGTGGTAGACAATGTCAACACTTTCTTGTGTGTGAATAGGAATGGTTCAGTGTCCCTAAAGAATAAGTTTGTATTTGAGAGCCTGGACTTCACAACAGAGTTAGAGCTACATAAAGCGAATGAAGTGTCTGCACTACTCTGGTGCTCTCGCTGATGTGAGTTACCCATTACTTCAGCTAACACGGCTGCCTCTTTGGATCTTTTGCAATGTAGACAAGAACTAGGTCTGCTTTATAACCTATCAAATCTGTATAAAAAATAAGGAGTTCTGTGGCACTTTTAAAGTTTAACAGATTTATCATGAGCTCTTGTGGGGAAATCCCACTTCATCAGATGCTTGAAAGTGGAAAATGTACAGTATGAGAGGGAAAAATAAATCCAGTGAACTGTGAGTGACTCCGTGTTTGTTTTGCTGGAGCAGACTAACATGACCACACCTCGACATCTGTATAGTATGCCAACATTAGAGTGTCACATAAAACATTTGATTATGAGAGAAGGGGTGTAGTTTTAGTGAAACTAAACACAAGCAGACAAATGTTTCCTGATAAGAGATATGCAATGCGACAGGAGTCATTGGAGAAGGCAATGACTTTACCAGGCTGCTCGTCATAACAAGGCAGAGAATATAAGTAATTTTAAGAATGGATTCAGGTCATTTAACTTAGTTTGCTAGGCTTTTGTTTATCTTAATCCCAAATGTCTACTTTTACCATGCCACCCTGAATCCTTACCTTCTATATGGTGCGAATGCAGTGACGTGATGGCTACATTACAGCTCAACATTATGAATTGTATCTCCAACTGCCTCACTGTGTCGTCTTTTCACCTCACATTTCTCAATGTGGTTTCCTTTGTGTCAGCGGAGGTGGCAGCCATGATGGCCACCCCGCCCCACACGTAGCCCCCTGGATTGTGCTCCCTGATGGGCCTCCGTCTCCGGGCCATCCAGCACAAGGGGAAAGAGTGTTAAGTATCAGTCTCCCCTGATGGCTCTCAGTCTCCTGTGTGAGTTTCTTCCTCCCTAGTTTCTGTCAACAACAAAGGGGGTGAGTTTCTATCCCCCCCAACAGTTTCTCGGCATCTCGAAGGAGGGGTCATTGTCTGGGGTCCCAGTTTTATCATTGGTCCTGACCAGGATCCCACTCCCAATTGGCTATTTTTACTCTGGCTGGGCAAAATTCTATTAAAACCCCCTGTCTCAGCTGGCTTGTTGTTCTCCCACCCTTGAATGCTAAAGGGCACGTCACGACCCGGTCGGACTGATCCCCCAACTGAGACAGGGAGAACCCACCCCTGAGACCCTCTTTTTTTTTGGGGTGTACATGGATTGCCGGCCGAACGATTAAGTGCTGAGATGCTGCAGCTGGTCTGCCTCCTCGCTTTGGGTTCTACTGCGGTCCTGGGACAGGTATTATAAATCGATATAGGCCTCCTACCTTCTCTTAATCATTCTACTTGGTACCATTTATATATAGTCTGTGATTGTAGCTTCTTCACCTGAGTTTTGCATAGTTTGTGTAGTTGTTATTATTTTCTCTGTATCCTGCATAATCTTTTTATGGTATAGTTGTTTAAGGTCTAGCATAGTTTTGTGTTGTTAATTTGCCAGGTGTTTTGTTAGTCATTTGTATTTTGCATCCTTCTTACTGTATAATTGTTCATTACTCTGCTTCTGCTCTAAACTGCTGGCCCCAAACTTCCCCAGTGTACACGGGGGGAGTGTGGGAGTTTATTTTCTCTCATCTGACTTTTTTTTATTCTGCCACCCACCCTTCTTGGCTAGCAAGGAGGAATGGCTTCCAGCCATTGGTAAATACGCGTCGGGTGGGCTGGTCAGTGCCTATACCGATGTTGAGGCAGTAAAAGGCCAGAAAAGTCCTTAACTTATTATGGCCACCCTCTTGTAGGTCATTAATCCATACTGTTATTTAACTATAAGTACTTTTGTAGGTTGTAAGTGTTTTGCATAGACTCTCATACTTTATCCTGTTGTTTGGCTGGAGGTGTTTTACAGGTGCTTTATATAGACTCTTGTTCCACACTGTTACTTGGTTATAAGTGCTTTGCATAGGTTTTTAGCTTTATATTGTCATTTAGTTATAAGTGTTCATTTAGATTTTGCTTTATGCTATTAGTTGGTTATAAGTGTCCTATATAGATTTTTGCTTCATATTGTTAGTTGATTACAAGTGTTTTTGTATAGATCTCCCTGTTTTACACTGTTAAGGGGTTGAAGGTGTTTAAGGTGTCACTATAAAAGTAGGTTTTTTTGTTTAATTGAACTGGTGTCTGTCTCATTGGTGGGTGTCGCTGGTCCATCCCAGTCACATCGCGAACCCGGGGTTCAACACTTTGCAAGAAGGATATATGTTAGACAATCTGTGGTTAATTAGACAGGATGTTTTAGAGATTTCAGAGTCTTCAAAGTGAATGTGTTTTCTGTTTGGGACATCAACATACATGAAAATGTTTGAGATATCTTTAGCTAAAAATTAACTTTGTCTAAGAACTCCAAATCAGTTTTAACCATTTGCCCCGAGTGAGAACTAGAGCCTCTCAGCAGTTGTTTTAGAAAACATGAATGCTTAATTTTGTAATTGTATAAAAATATGGAGAGAGAAAGAAAAAGAGCAAGATAGAGCTCAGTCACTGGGGTTTAAACATTACTTTAGAAACTTGGGGGGAGTTGATGAACTTCTTCATAATTCTAGCAGAGTTTACAAATTACTCATGAAGATGGGTAGCTTACACACTTTCCAGTCAAAATAGATGTTTTAAAGGGGTTTGAAAATCTCTCAAGTGTGTAAGCAGTGTCTGAATGAAGTCTCCCCTGACGTCTAGTGATGAGTTGGAGCAGAAGACTTCAAGAACTGGCCTGGTTTGCACAGACATGGGCACAGCACAAACAGTCACTTTTGGCTGGTGTTAAATTGCAACTCATTTTGGTATTGGATACAGGAATGGGGTAATAAAGTGTTGTTACCTGAAAGGTAGCAAAACTCTAGTAGGCATTTCCTGCTTGAGGGTGCTCAACCTCAGCTGAACTCAACTCGGGAAGTGAAGGTTAGGGCTACCAAAGGCCAGTGGAAATGAGAGCGAGAGGGCATTGAGGTATGTGTGTTTGGTGGTATGGTCTTTGCCCAAAGAGTCCATGACACTGTTTAGCCCCTCTCCCTCGACTGTTTAATGACAGCGCTGAGTAGACGTTTTTGGGAGTCTTTGGTTTTATTATGGGTCATGAGAGCTGAAATCATGGATAACCAAGTCTTAGGCCTGCTGTGGGGGAGTGTCTCCAGTGATTAACCAACCTGATTATTGAGGTCCCCCCCAATTGCTGAAATCACTGAGAGTTGTGATCAGTGCTGGGACCTCCAGACTTTGAAGATGTTGCAGAAGAACAATGCAGAGTGGATGACGGTGCAGTGGTGGAGTGAACAACGGCACAGCACAGCCGAGCGATTGATGGCGTGGTGGCCAGTGGGAGCGTGGACGGCAGGATGGTAGCAGCGATGGGTTGCAATATAGAAAGCCACAGCTGGGCCGGTGTTTGATGCCTTTCTCTTGCAACTTTAGAGGGGAAACAAGGGGCACTTTTAAAGACTAACAAATCTATTTATTGCATGAACTTTCGTGGAAGAAAATTGCACTTTGTCAGATGCTTTGAAGATGGGGGAACTTTCAGAATAGGAGGAAGATAAATGCAGGGAGGTGTAAGTCATAGGATCAGGTCAGACTGTTACAGCAAATCAAAGCAGTTATTTGGATTCAACTGGTGCAAACGCACCATTAGACCCAGGTCTTTGCTGACCAAGGACAACAACGGTGAGGGGGTTGCAATGGAGGGAGGGCTCCTGGGGGAATTCATGTCCCCAGATTTCCTTGCTTCTCTGTGAAAAATGACAGGGAAGCAAAGGAAAGTCCCAAGAGCGATCACACGACACTCCCCCGGTGGCATGGGCATGTAGTTTCCAGGTCCCTGCAGGAGCCAGCAGAGACCAGGCTGGATTAACTAGCTTGGGGCCCCGGGCTGCCTCCCACCATGGGGTCTCCCTGCCTGGGGTCACTTGACTGCCCCGCCTGGGCCACACAGGCCAGCCCCTGCTTCCCGCCCTGGTCTCCTGGGACTGGGAGGGGGACCCAGGGCCAGAGGATGCTCCTGCCTGGGCCCCACTCCGGTCACTTTGGTCCTGGAGGGATGTGGTCGAAACCCCACCGTAAGTCAGTTGGCCACTTTCCCCTGCTGGCAGAGCAAACAGGAGCTGGCCCCCCAAGGCAGGCCAGGCGGCCCAGGGGTGGGGCGGAGTGCAGTGCTTCCATGTTTATTGACTGACATATAAAATATACAGAATGTAAAATGCACAGAACTTTTATTGTTTTATGGTGCAGAATTTTTAATATTTGTTGCAGAAATCACTCAGAAGTTAAAGAGAGCAAAGTTGCATATTGAAGGAACATTTATGTGTTGGACTTTCGCGCTGCAAAGTGAGAACCTGAAGCAAATGACACTGCCCGTGAACTCTGAGGTGGGTGTTCTGCTTGTGGTCAATGTGCTTTCAAATCACGCTTGTGGCATTTTCTCGATTAAACTTCGGTTACTTTTCTTATTATTAAAAGTCTTTTCTGCTCTGCAGTAACTCAACACTTGCGAGAGGGGAAGTATTGCCTCTTTAGTGGTGCCTGGAGGTGGTGTTTAATCTTCCCAGATTACTGGATGGAAGTTTGAGCCAGTTCAGTGTTGCAACCCTAAATACTGAACCCAGCCCTTGTTGCTGCTGACTCCACCTGGCAGTTTCAAAAGGGATAGCTGTGTTAGTCTAGTCCAGTAAAAAAACAACAAGGAGTTGTGTGGCACTTTAAGACTAACAGATTTATTTTTTGCATGAGCTTTCGTGGGAGAAGATCCCACTTTCTCAGATGCTTCGAAGATGGGTGAACTTACAGAAAGGAATGAAACTAAATGCAAGGGGGTGTAAAACATAGGATCAGGTCATAAAGTAACAGCAAATCAGAGCAGTTTACAGGCTCAAACCATGGGAAGCCTGAAGTCAAATTACCTTTTGTAATGGGAAGAGAACCCATAGTCTCGACTCAGTCCTGCTTTCACAGAATTTAGCTTGCATATTAATTCGAGTTCAGCTGTTTCTCTTTGAAGTCTTGATGTCCCAGGTACATCTCTAACGACAGTCGTTAACAAATCCGTCATCGAGTGATTAGGAAGATGGAAGTGCTCAGCAGCTGGTTTCTTTGTTCTTTGATTTCTGATATCAGCTCTGTGCTCATTCAGTCTCTTACGGAGTGATCATCCTGTTTGTCCAATATATAAGGTGTTGGGGCATTTCTTGCAGATGATGGCATAGACCACATTAGTAGATGAGCAGGTAAATGAGCCTTTGATGGAGTAGCAGGCTTGATTAGGACCTATGATGGTGTCTGTTGTGCAGATATGTGGGCAGACTTGGCAGCGTGGTTTTTTGCAGGCATGTGCCTGCTTCAGTGTTCTTGTTGTTAGATCTGTAGTTGCTGGTGAGTATCTGTTTAAGATTAGGGGGCTGCCTATCAGCAAGGAGTGGTCTGGCTCCAAATGCTTGAAAGAGAGAGGGATCATCTTTTAGAATAGGCTGTAGGTCCTTAATGATCTGTTGTAGAGGTCTGACTCCTGACACCTGGCAGAAAGGTTACAAATGTAATTTGAGGAGTCCCTTAGCTCTGAAGGTGAACCGGTCAGCTTACAGACTCCATAATCAGTCTTACTTTGCCTGTGGAGCATGTGCCTCATCATCACTAAAATGCAGCCACCCTGCGAGGTGTGTGGGTGGGTGAGTGAAGCAGCTGAAGAGCAATTATTTAACAGCACACTCCAGCACCACTCCTCAGTATTAGAAACAAAATAGATAGAAAACCTTGGGCCATCCTTTTGCAACATTAAGTGTTTCCATCCAGGATTCCCCTTTATTTCTTGCTCTTAAGGAAGAGATCTTTCTAGCATCCTGTGTGTTGCCGCTGTGGAACTTTTAAAGACTACCCCCCTGGAGCTTCTTATCAACTAACTTTTAAAATTTCTCATGGAAACATTTATTTTTAACACATAAAAACAAAAAGAACAGAACAATAAACTTAAACTTACCTGAAAAATCAAACGTGGCAGAGCCACAGGCAACAAACACACTGGGTAGTAGGCATCTCTGAACAATGATGACAAATATTCCCAGCCAATACCAGCCAGCAAAGTGCTGAGTCTGGAATATGAGCTGGGAGATTGGGTTTTCAAGTTAGAGTTCAGCCACCTTATAATTAATAAAACCACCTTATTATAATCAATTGTTATTTGTATTACCGTAGTGCCTATGGCTACGTCTACATCTGCTTTTTTAGTTTGACTTGGTAGTCCAAACTTAAAAACCCCAAGGTTGGTCTGACTTAGCCTCCGGCTAGATCAGACTAACTGCTCTTTCATTTGAACTAGTTGCTTGTCCTAGTTCGAAGTTTTTAGTTTGAACTAGTTAGCGCGGCTGGTTCGAACTAATGGCTTTGTCTAAACTAAAAAAGTTTGAACTAAGCCATTAGTCCATGTCTACATAGCGCTAGATCAAACTTATAGTTCGAACTAAGCACTTAGTCTAGACCTGTGGTGGACAAACTTATGGAACTGACGAGCCCCACAAGTTGATTATTAAACCTTTGACAGCCACATTGAGGCCTATAGCCATATACTTTTACCTACTACAAAATTACTAAGTTTAAAATTCATTGCACACTTTAATTTTATTGTAAAAAGATGACAACTATTGATCCTACTAATGTCAGACTCTAATAATTACTTAAGGTTACCATGAAAATTAGGTCTATACAGTAAAAACTTAGCTGCTGCTCGATGTAGAAGACTGCAGGCTAGTGGCGAGTTTTTTAAAATCCCAACCATGCCACACTTCTCCCTGCCATCCCCAACCATGCTGCACTTATCCCCACCATCCCGACCCCCTCCTAAACTCCTAGACAGGGGCTGCTTTCCTAAATTGATTTGCTGATGTTCTTCCAAGGAGCAACACATTTTCATTCAAGAGCCCCATGTGGCTCCTGAGCCACAGTTTGGCCATGCCTGGTCTAGACTAACCTGTCAAATTTATTAGTTCAGACTAAGTTTTGCTTAGTTCAAACTAAGAAATTTCTGAGTTTGAAGTAGGCAAAGCTTAGTGTAGACACAGACTCAATTAGTTTGGACTAAGTTTGCTTAGTCTGAACTAATTGGCTATATAGCCAATCAGCCCTACTTATGAACCAAGACTGTTATGGTGGGTGCTGGACAAACACAGGTTAACTTGAAGTCATATAAAATTTACTTGCACCACTATTGAGTTTGCTTTCCATGAACACTTATTCACTGGGGTTGTGATGACACATTGTTCATACAAGGAGAATTTCAAAGTCACGTGTACATGATTATGCAGAAACCAGATGTTGAATATGCGCATGCAACTATTTGTGATGAAAGTTCTTAAGGCTTAACCACTTCTCCAGTCAGAAATAGAAAAGATGGCATTTGATCATGTGAGCAGCTACAACTAACCAACACCTCCCAAATAGTAAACAATGCGTGTGGCGTTCTTGCAAAGAACCAAACCAAAAAATTGTCCAAAAAGAATCATAAAAGCAATTTCTTAGACTGTTTTGAATAATGAGTAAATCCAAAGCAGTGCTCATCTGCTGGCAGGACAGAGAAATTTATAGGTCAGAGAAATTCATTGGCTATGAGTCACTCAGTTCTGTCATCAAGGAGGTAAAATGAAATTATTAGTGTTCTTTAAAACAAAGGGATGCAAGAAGACTAGCAAAGCCTACTATGGACATCCATGCTGCCTTATCTGAGCTAGACATCTCTGACTTGAAATCTTGTAGGTTGCTCAAAGAAATACTTAATGTACAATATTTGCTAAGTTTCACTTATCTGTCACGTCAGTGGTATGATCACAGAACTCTAGAGCACTGTTGTAGGGCTTAATCCAATGCTCTTTGATTGTCCCTGCAGGAATTCATGCAGGTTTTCAAATTGTCCAGAAGTTCTTCCACCAGACTGGGAAGAGCAAGCATCGTGCCTCTTGTACAGTACAATGAAAGACCCACTGTATAAGGAGGGTAGTATTATTGTTCCTATTTTACAGATGTGCAAACTGAGGCATGTAACACAAAGTGAGTTGCCCAAGGTCACCCAGCAGGCTGGTGGCAGAGCTAGGAATAAAACCAGTCCCACTCCATGGTGGTATCCATTATACCACATTGGTTTTCTCTTGATTCGCACCCTCTTTTTAATAATACTGATAATTAATAATGGAATTAGCTGCCCAAAAACCTGTTATGAAAATTTAGTAGACCAAGCATAAGAGTTGCTTATCTCCCTTTGCCAGGATGATTGATGCTAGCAAAAAAGAACTAATGATTCTTTACTCACCTATCGAAGGCTACGTCTACATTAGCACAAGTTAATTCCAATTTGTTAGTTCAAACTTATAACTTTGAAGTTAGTTTGAACTAACCTTGAACTTATTAGTTCGAACTAACAACGTGGACTAGCTTGAACTAGCGTTAGTTCAAACTAGTCGATGTTGTTAGTTCGAACTTATTAAGTTTGAACTAAGGGTTAGTCCTGGTCTCCACTGTATTTAGTTCGAACTGATGCTCAAACTAAGTGCTTAGTTTGAATTAACCAGTGGTAGTTACTAGTTTGAACTAAGCGCTCATTAGTTCGAACTAAGGAATTCCTTAGTTCGAACTAATGGAAGCCTGATGCAGACTGGGAAAAAGTTAGTTCGAATTATGGCTCCTTAATTCAAACTAACTTGCCAGTGTAGACGTAACCTAAGACATTACTGGCCCTGGATGAGTGAATGAGTAGAATTTTACCAGGCTCAATGGAAGTATGTTTACCCTTTTTCCATATCTTAGGAAGCAGCCATGCATTAGCGAATTCTTTAAAAAGCTCACTAATTTTCCTAATCATTCATTTTGAAACACATGGATGTATGTTAGCTGGTCCTAGTATCTGTTTACATCATGGGTCTCAAAACTCGTGGTCCACAGGTGGCATGCGGCCCCTAAAGTTATTTCCTGTGGCCTGCAATGACGCTTAGAATTTCTCAAATAATTGATAAGGCAAAATTTGAAGTGTGTTTATTTGCTTACTATTGATCTTCCTGATGATATCTCCATCTTAAACTGAAATAATTCTTACTCTTGGCATTGGTATGATACTGTTCATTTTTTCATTTTGACTGTACTTAGGCAACTCCTTCCCAGTTGGGCACACTTGAAAGGGGATGCTCCCATGTCGCTACCCTGAGAGCACTCCTCATCCGTGTCGGCTTGCAATGGATCGGGGAGAAGCTATTGTGGGATGATGCACCCCATCCCCTGGGCGACAGGTAAGAGGGCAAGCTCATCCCTCTTTGCCCTCTATCTTCTCCTGCCTTCCCCCCCCACCCCCGGCAGTGCCCCTTTTATATCGGGGCCATGATCTTCAGACTCGTATTAGGTTTTTGCCTGTGAGATCCTCGAGTCTCACTGTAGGGGTTTTTGCCTTTTCAGCCCCTACCCCTCCTTCCCAAGGGCCTTCACCACTTTACACTGGTTTTTCTGCCCATGAGCAGACCCCAGTTTAGCCGTTGACTGGAACCTCCTCTGCTCTGGTGCCTCCCTCTACCAGGCAAGGGTCGCTTCCCCTGGAAGCTCTAGACAGCCGTCTAGGAGCTGCCCTGACCTCTCTATTGCACCCCTCTCCTCCCTAGAATTGCTACGAAGGGAGATAGGAGGGGATAGAGCTCCTAACCACCATCAGCACTTCTACATCTGAGTGAGCCATTTGAGGACCTGTGGTTTCCAGCTCAGGCTAGTTCCCCTGCAGAACTCTGGCCCAGGGAAGCTTATAATCCTTAATGGACTGGAAAGCCTGATGCCTTATGAATGACGTTTTTCATAATGTTCCCTCTTGCCCCTCTGTATTCCTTAAAGGACACAGCAGTTCTCTCTTGTCTTCGCTAAGTCAGGGTTGCCTTATGCTTTCCTTCTCTTCCGGGATCCTCCCTCCTCCCAACAGGGACCTGCCCAAGCCTTAACCCTACCAATATGTGGGGTGGCACACCAATAATAATCCTTCCCTTGGAGCAGGAGTTACATACCACGTCCAACTTGTGTCTTGCCTAAGGTTTCGCCATTCTCCTCATCAGGACCTATGCAAGGTCCCTCATAGTTGGCCCTTTGTAGCCAGGACCCAACATCTGCACCTGTCGGTAGAATGAGTCATCCAGCTGTTATGAAGGTTGACTGTCTCTTCATACAATTGAGAGATGAGAATGCCTTCCGAGCTGCGTGCCCTTTCAAAACACTCTGATTCTGGAGTTGGAGACATGACCTTTGAGGTGGACCTGACCCATCTATAGAGATGGCCAGATACCCATTCCCATGATTCAGCACACCTCTCCCTATGTGAGTCTGCGTGCCAAAAGAGTAGAGTACAAGGGCAGGGGACAGAAATGTGCACCATGTGCTGAAGTTGCATAAGCCCACCCCCCCGAACCCTGTGATGTTTTCATCACCCCTAGCTCAGGTCATTTCCCCCCCTTTTTGGTTGGAGACAACCTAACGTGGGGCATTCAATCACTTTTCTCCTAGTTTCTCTCCTGATACTAGGATAGGTGTTCCTAAGGCTCTCTTTTTACTACAATAACCTGCTTAAGGGTTACCTCTAAAGAAGGGCCCTTCTGAGATGTCCACTTCTCCATCTATGATGACCTCCCTGAAGGAGTGTCTCTGACGTTTCTGGGCCCCAGAGGTGGGTCTGCCAAGCATCTAGGATTTATTTCGTGGCCCTCCCTCCCCATGCATCAACAGATGGAGGGGTAGGGGTCCCAACCTACTCCTTCCTCGTACCCCTCTTCCTGCATTAGCTTCCATATGGAGCTGGGACGCCTCATTTAGGGCGCCCCTTATCAATCCTACCCATGGCATCTCCTGCCAGTACACCTATGGAGAAAGGCCTCTTGCCTATTTCCCGTTTGGCCAAGGGGTGATGTGCTCCCTGCCCCAGTCTTGGTTAGTATTTAACCCAACTCACCTCCCCCTTTTGGGGTTGAGGTGGCAAGGGCAGCAATTATTCCACCCTTGCCCTTCGCCTGCAGCTGTGGGAATCTGTTGGCCTGGATCAAGACTGCCTTTCTCAGGAGTTGATTCTTCTAGGAAGGGGCAACCGTCCTACACTGAACGGTCTTGCTGGTGACAAGGTTGTTCTTGGTATTATGATATAGCAAATTCCCTGACAATGAACCGGGGACTGCCTCTGTTAGGGTTATAGTCCCCTGACAGAGTGGCAAATGACCCCTCGGCACTCTCATGCATGCCTCCTGAGGATCTTGCACTTGGTGGTGTGTCCGTAGGCATTCGCCTGGTGGCCCACTGCTTCTTCACCCTGTTTGGGGGCTGTGCCATTTGCGCTGACAGCGGATAAAGTCTAACTCTGCCCACCTTCCACAGTACAGCTAGCAGTCACCTAATACTGAATGTATCCAAGCAGCGCTCGAAGAAGAACGGTAGGTTACTTACCAGTAAATGTTCTTCTTCGAGATGGGCTGCTTGGATTCATTCAGTCCCCTCCCGCCATCCCCGCTACTCAGTGTTAGCGATTAATGGGAACTCGGGAGGAGCAGGGCTGGGGCCATATATATGGCCAGGGGGCGGTGGCTGCCAGCCCTGTCCTGACAAGCTAAGGCTAAAAGAAGTTCTAACCAATCGTGCCCTGTGACACATAGACACCTAATACTGAATGAATCTGAGCAGCCCATCTCGAAGGACGTTTACTGGTAAGTAACCTACCATTCAGCAATGTGAGCTCTGCTGACATCCTGGGTGCTTCACAATCACACTTCAGAGAGGGAAGTAATACCAAGCGAGCCCTTATACTACAGCTTGAGAACCAGCTTATGACACTCAACAGAGGACATCTATCTATCTATCTATCTATCTATCTATCTATCTATCTATCTATCTATAACTGGATGAAATGAGCCAGCACCCCTCTCTGACTATGGATTACTGTAATTCACAGTTTCCAAAGCTGGAGGTGGATGCAATTAAGGGGCTTCAATTTGTGTAGAATATGACTGCTTGTCTTTCCAGAGCAACTGTCCACTTGGAATCTGTTATCGCTAGCTGGACAAAGAACTAGAAAACAGGGAAGAATTCTGCACTGGCCATGGGATGGTTTGGATTACTTCATATACCTTTTCTTTAGTCCTGTGACAAACGAGGGCATTATCTCTTTTTCAAATGGCATAAATAGGTTTGGCACTTAAAACTTACACCCTAAAGGGAGGCAACCATGTATCACAGAGTAACCAGTGCTCCACTGAAAGAGGAGAAGTTAATTAAGGAGCAAAAAATGAACATCTTTAACATGTCATTGACTACACTCCACAGCGTGAAAGGATGGGGGGAATGAAACCCGTTTTTAACTGGGATCTGAAATGTAATGAAAATTCCTTTCCAACAGAGGAATTCCTTCTGAAGAGGCCTCAGACTGACACCACATAATTCTCCTCAGGAATGCTGCTAAGGAAGGATTAATCTCTGGAAAGATAAGGGCCAGTGGTTTATTGTGAAATGCTCCCTTCTCAGCCACACTAGAGACACTTTTCTGATCCAGACTAGCTGTTGCTGGGCCAGATCTGTGCTTGCAGAAGTTGTTCGTTTCAGTGGGGGAGACACTCTTGCATGTCTTACAAAGTTTTCATGAAGGAGGCAAATAAATAAAAATAGTGACAGATCAGCCACAAGTTTTGGGGATTCAGCACAGCACACCCTCTGAGAGCAATTTTTAAAAGGAAAATGCTTTTCTTTACCTGAAGTGTCTTTATCTCTTTTGCTATTCTAAAGGTGAGGAAAAACACCAGTTATTAAATAAATGAGTCATTATTATTACACATGGCTGGCCCAAAGGTTTTGATACCCTACACAAACTATGACTTTGGTGCCCCCTCCCATTCACTGTAGTGGAAAAATAAGAAAGTCTAGAATGATCATTTTAATATATTTTTTAAATAGTGGAAAAATAAGAAAGTCTCTAGAATGAACATATTAATATATTTTTTAAATAGAAAAAAATTCACTTACATCTAATTTCATGTCTCTTAAAGCCTGGCACCCTAGGTGGCCACCTAGTTTATGTATATGGTCAGGCCGGCCCTGTTGTTGCAGAACTTCTCCCTGTTGCCCAGGGGTTAAAGTAAGCCAGAATGCATTCTGGGGCCCACAAATTTGAGGGGCCAGAGTTCTGGGGCCCCCAAAAATAGAAATATAGGGTGGAATACACGTTCTGCTCTGCCCTGGCCCAGGAGCTGCAACCAAGCTGGGGAGTTTTCAAATCTCCCACCCTGAGCATGCTCAGCTGTGTGCTCAGCATGGGAGCGGCCTTGCCAGGGAGCAGCTCCGGCCAGGTAAGGGGGGCTGAAAGGGGGTGTCGGGGTGTCAGCAGGGGGGCCCAAGGATTAGGAGGGTTCTGGGGCCCATCAAATTATAATTTAACCACCGCTGCTACCTTTCATTGGAGAGCAAAGGTCTTAGGGAAACCTCTACATGCGAATTCTGCAGCAGCTGGATCAGCAAGGAATGTAAATAAACCAGATAAGGGGGAAGGAGGCACCCTCTTTGCCTGAAAGAAGGAACATTCCAAGGTTGAAGGGAAGGGTAAGTCTCAATATGGGCCAATCCATACTGGATGTTGTCCAGCAAAGATGCATTATCTGAGGAAGGTCACTACAGACCAGGTGAAACGTATAAAAACTATAGGAGCCTGTTTAAAACAAACCTGGAATCCGAATTTAATCTGGTTTTAGTACTTAACAAGTGATACAGACCCTCAGTTTATTTGTTTAAAAATGTTGGTTTTATTGAGGTAGATTCACTTCAGCTGTAACATAACTAAGACAATGGGGTTAAACCAGAGATGAAGTTGGCCCATGCTTTTTCAATGTTATGACTAGATATGGACCTGAACCAGATCTGAACACCCTTCAGCCTTGCAGAGGTTTGAAATCTGAGACCCAGATGCGGGTCCAAATCCAAATATTAGGGCTTAAGCCCATTTCTAGTTGTAACCTTTACCTAAGTGTTTTTAAACTCCATGACTGATTTTTAGAACTGGGTACTAATTCATTGAGATAAATATTTATTACTAATTTTTGCATTTTAAAAAATCTAATTATATTAATAAACATCTTTGACAACTTAGTAGGTTGTCAAATAAAGATGGTTATTAACATAATTATTAGATTTTTAAAATGCAAAAATTCATTGTGTGTGTGTGTATGTCTGTGTAATAGTATAAAACCAGGATTCTTTGTCTAGCCAACCAAATACAGATATCTCAGTAGTACTGCATATTAATTTTAAATTGAGCATGGAATGTGGCCACTGTCTTTTTTTTTTAAATACAAGGTTTTTACATTAAGGCTTTTGCCATGAGGGAAGGAAAAAAAAAACCCTATGTATTCATTCTCATTGTTTGGAGCTCAAAACATAGTGAGCTGTAAAACTTTAAGACAGAAAAGATAAATATATGTCACTTGGGTGTATTGATGAGGTCATGATTAAAAAAGAAAATGTTTTAAGCAGTTCAGATTAGAAAACAACAACATACTGTGCCCAGGACAAATTTGCACATATCAAAAAAGAAAATACAACACTAGTTTTTGCAACAAAGGGAATAAAATAGTTTGAGGATTGCAAAATGTAGGTGATGACACAGACCTCAGTGTAGCAAAATGCTGAGCCACATGCTTACCTTTAAACACGTGAGCAGTCCCGATGACTTCAATGAGGCTACTCCACAAACTAAAGTGTTTTACTGGACTGGGACCTGAAGGGACACAATCAACTTGAAATCAAGTCAATTCAAATCCAATATTTTCAGCCACCCCCTGCCAGTATTTGTGGTTTTCCCATCACAGTTTCCTGTTTGTTAAATGTTTTTCTTGGCCTCTGGTTTGTGTGAATGATTCATACAATCAGCAGGGGAACCCAGCTAACGGCATGATCATGTATGAGCTCAATCAGAGCCTGACCACGTGGATCTCCTTGGAGGACTAGGGCCTGTGGACCCAGCCCTGCTCCCCTTGACCCCATATTGCTGACTGAGCCTTACGCACATGAGTACTCCCACCAACATCAGTAGGACCACTTGTGTGAGCTAAATTATTTGGGTGTAGGTTTGCAGCTTCAGGTCATAAATGATTGACCATAGTAAGGAAACAACACCACTTACCACATGCAGAATGTTGTCAAATACACAAAAACAAACAAACAAAACATTTTTCCTTTCTAGTCAGTTTTAGTGTTTTAAGACATTACATATAAGAGCAGAAGAAACAGGTGCATTGAGAACTGTGCTTTTAAATGGATGGTGTCTCTAAATTTTTGGATGGTGGTGGATTGTTTTCATTGTTGTTTTTTAAAAAAGTAAACCTGTGAAAGGAACCAGTTTCTTAAAGCCTGATCTGCCCACTCTATCTACAATTCATAATTTTAGACAAATTGCCTTATAAAAAGATACTATAGTATTCTACACTGATAGCCAGAATCATCTTTATTGTAAACTGTTGTACTTTGGATCATTATTGTAGAATGCTGTCCTGCTATTTATAAGGTTTGGGTAGGCAGTATGGCCCTAATTCAGCAATACACTTATTCACATACTTAATTTTAAGTGTGTGCTTTATTCCCATGTCATAATGTGTCAGGCATGTGTATGAATTAAGTACACGCTGAAGTGTTTTACTGAATAGGTATGGACTTACAACTTGCATGCTTAAATCTGAGCATGTGTTTAAGTGCTTTGCTGTATCTGGACTTGTATCACAAAAAATAAAAAGGATATTGCAATTACAGGCAACACATGGCATTGCAAAGCAGAATTTGGAGACCTCTGCTGCACATCCTCAGGGATCTACAGCCTATTCCAGGGGTCGTCAAACTTTTTTCTTCAAGACCCAGCTCCAGTTCCCTTTGCCATGCAGTGACCACTCCACTGTGGGAGGGGAATGGGCCACCTCCCCCACCTGATCAGCATCAGCCGGCAGGAGAGTGAGGGGCAGTGCCCACCCGATCTGTGCCGGCCAGCGGGGGAGCGAGGGGTAGCCGTCCCCCCTCCCAGGTGCAGCACGGGTGCTGCGATCACATCCCTTCTGGTCTGTGACCCAGCAGTGGTGTCGCTGGCGTTGGGCACTCTGGGGCATGTGCCCCGAGTCCCAACACCAGTGCCCCGGATCTCCGGCCCAAACGGGCCGGGGATCCAGGGCCCGATCTCGAGCTGGCTGCGGCCGTGGCGGCCCCATCCCCAGCCGGGGATCCGGGGCCTGGCTGGCTGCCCAGCAGGCCAGGGATAGGGCCAGGGGGAGGCCGTGCCATTGCGGGTAGCTAGGCTGCGGCCACGGCGGCCCCGTCCCTGGCCAGGGATCTGGGGCTACATATGCGGCCCCGGCCTCCAGCGGCTGCTTCTGGCCAGGCCGTGCTGTGCCGTGCCGCGGCCTAGCTGCCCGCGGCGGTGCGGCCGCCCCCTGGCCCTATCCCTGGCCAGGGGGCATGGCCTTCTGGCTGGGGGCGGGGGCTGGGCCTGTGCCCCGGGTCCCTCCCCACCCCAGTGACGCCCCTGTGACCCAGTACTGGGTCGCAACCCATACTTCGATGACTGCTGGCCTATTCTACAAGACTATCCTTCGCTCTCTCAAGTCTTGGGAGATGAGACAGACATCTCTTTACTTACAGACAGCCCCCCAACCTTAAACAGATACTTATCAGCAACTACAGACCTAACAGCAGAACCATTAAAGCAGGCACATGTCCCTGCAACAACCCACGCTGCCAGCTTTGCCCACATATCTGCACAAACGACACTATTACAGGACCTAATCAAACCGGGTACTCCATCAGGGACTCATTCACCTGCTCATCCCCAATGTGATTTATGCCAGCATGTGCCAGAAATGCTCCTCTGCCTTATATATTGGAAAAGTAGGACAGTCTCTGGGCAAAAGAATAAATGAGCACAAATCTGACATCAGAAATCACAACATTCAAAATCTGGTAAGTGAGTACTTCAATCTTCCTGATCACTCCATCCATGATTTGCTAATTGCTGTGCTCAGACAATTGAATAACAACTCAAGGCTTCAAAGAAACACTGCAGAATTGGAATTTATATGCAAATTTACACTTTCTCCAGGGCTAAATAAGGACTTTGGATTTTTTTTTCTCATTACAACAGGTGATTTGACCTCATCTCCCTCTGTATGCTGTTCCCCAGTGTTTGAATCTTAATAACTGCATTGATTTGCTGTTACAGTGGGACCTGATCCTATGACTTACACTTCTGTGCATTTATTTTCCTCCCATTCTGTAAGTTCCCCCATCTTGAAGCATCTGACGAAGTGGGATTTTCACACATGAAAGCTCATACAATAAATAAATTGGTTAGTCTTTAAGTGCCACAGGATTCCTTGTTTGTTTTGCTTAAAGATGTAGTTTTTGGGTCATGGGTATAAAATATTTTTTTCAACTGGGTCCTGAGCAAAAAAGTCTGAAAGCCATTGCCTTAACACAGTGGAGTCCAACCTTTTTGGGTGAGGGGTCACATTGCAATTCTTTTCTCAGCTGGGGGGGGGGGGCAGTAAAATTTTTTTGATAGATAAGACATACAAATTGATTTTTATTAGTAAACTTTAATAAAATAATAATTAGTGTGATATTTGGCATTGCTTTTGCTTGCACAAATTGTAAATATCTGCCTGCACACTTGATGTAGCAATATGAAGTATTCCAGATAGCCTCAGCCAGCCCCAGCTCTCAGGCTCTTGCGGCAGCACTTGACTGGCCAGATAAAAGCCCTTGGCGGGCTGGATTCTCGGCCCCGGGCTGCGTGTTGAATAGTCCTGCTTTAAAATGTTTACTTCTGGGGGATGTAATGAGGGTTTAGCTGTGTTGGTCCCTTTTTCCTTTCCTCCTTATGAGTGGAGAAGTGTTAACAGGCCCCTTCACTTTGAAAATACATTAACTACTTATGCTAAACTCTCTCTCCACCTTGTATTTAGCTGTTATACATGGAGCATATTGTACTCAGGCCTGAAGAAGACCTCTGTGTGAGCTGGGAAGCCTGTCTCCGTCACCAACAGAGGTTGGTCCAGTAAAAGATATTATCACCCACCTTTTCTCTCTGCTTCTTAGGGAAGAATGACTCAAGCACCTCTACAAAGATCAGTTCTCCTCCACTCACCATCCAGGACTTAAAATATCTTTTTAAAAGATTCTTCGGGGCTCGCAGGCCAGATGCACCATGAATTGTTATTTGTATAGCACCAGAAGCATGCTAGCCACTTCATAGCCAAATCAGGGAACACACGTCCTGCCCTAAGGAGTTTGCAATCTAACGATCCAGTCCTGCAGACCCTCACTAAGCGTAATGTGTATTACGGGGAGGAGTCCCATTGGACTACGCTCTACTGTGCTTTCAGAATTAGGCCCAAACGGGCAACGTACAGACAATGGATGGGAAGCAGAATAGAGCAAGATATTGAGTTTGCTTGTTTTTATTTTTTGTGAGTTTTATTTTACTGTAGGGTTCTATGAGGCGAGCACTTGCATTTATACATTTCCTGGCAGAGATGCATTTTCAGAAGGGAGGTGGAGGAGAAGGCAGAGGGCCTCTTTGTTTCACTTCAAAGCTGATTGCGATGATTTACATTACTATCTTTATTAGCCTGTCCTGGGCCTGTTACCATTTCCTTCTTTGTTTGCCTAATGTTAAGTGTGAATTCTGCAGGTCAAGGGCCGTGTCTTCCTAATCTCCGGGAAGTGCCATATGAACGTAGAGCACTAATGACATAATCAATAATGATTCTGAAGGCCATATGCCATATGAAGGTAGAGCACTAATGATAGCAGCAATAATAATTAATGACAAGACCAAAGATCAGGCTTTAGATGGTATCACACAGAACATTTCCATCTCCTCAACGCCCAATGAAATTGGTGCTGTTTTAGATGAAAACCATGAACTATGGGTGGTGGATGAAGGAAGTTCTCCCTTAGCTAGCATGGTATTGGTAACAAACCAAGCTACCATTATCTGGATTTGGCTGAGAGGATCTGGGATTCCCATAGGATGCCCAGCTGTCCTTCCGAACAGAATCTGTAAACTTTTGCATTAGGAAATTTTTGAAGTTGAACACAGTCATTAACAAGCTCTAGTTCAGCTTTCTAGGGACACTGCATCCCTGGAAATGATTTTGGGTTTTACCACCATTTCAGTTGCTGCAGACTGAGAGGCTGGTACCGCAGATCCATAGTTCAGGTTAGCTGATTAGCTATCAGGAACCAGGTAATTTATTCCCAGCCCATGCTTTTTTAATACTAAAAGAAGCAACCAAAGAAGAAAACGAAGGAAGCTCTGTGATACGTTTTGCAAAGCTTCCTAGATTTTTAAGGCCAGAAGGAACTATGAGGTCATCTAGTCTGACCTCCTGAATAGTTCAGGCCAGAGAAATGGATCCGGTTGCTTCTCTACTGCACCCAATAACTCGTGTTTGACTAAACCATCTCTTCCGGAAGACAATCAGGCTTGGCTTGAAGCTTCTAAAAGTTGGAGAACCCACTACTTGCCTTAGTACTTTGTTCTGATGGTTAATCACCCTTGCTGGGTTTTTTTTTGTTTTTAAGTGCCTTATTTTTCGTTTGATTTTGTCTGGATTTCAATTCCAGCCACTGAATCTTCAGGTCGTGCCCCCCCGCCCCCACCATTAGATTAAAGACTCCTTTAGTACCTGGTTTCACCCTGTGTAGGTATCTGGGGTGATAGTAGACCAAATCAAATCAGAAAGTAGACCTAATCAAATCTATTTGAAAACTTGCAGTGCAGTTTGTGAAATCTGACTTTTGGTTCAGTGAAATATAGTTTTCTGTGATGTCACTTCTTAATTGGAGATATCAAACATTAAGTTGAAGAGCATCAGGATGCGTTATTTATAAATATTAATAATCAACAATAGCACTTAGTTGCAATTAGTTGTGTAGGCCTTTGAAAAGTAATAAGATTGACAAATTGCTGTGCAAGCAGAGAGAGGTCTACAAACCTGCATCCTTGACAATGTCTAAGAATGAGTGTTTCGTTGTTCTATTTTTCAGCATAAAACCTTTAACCATAAATCACACCCCAACTGAAATTAAGGTGAATGGAGCCATCAGCAGGCACCTGTAAATAATGTTGCTCATTTATTTATTTTATAACATAGGCTCAGTGGTGTTTGGCTATGGGATGCACATCTTTTTTCGATACGGGTCCTTAGGTGCTAGCAGCCCTTCAGTATTATCACAGCATGCTTCGTATATTTGTAACCCTTCTGCCAGGGCAGGCTGGCAGAACAAGGGCTGGGTCCTATACCTAGGGGTTTCCCAATGACATGACACCACCAACTGGCTCGAGCCCCCACCCAAATTTCTGGGAAATCCTGCACCGTTCCCTGGGCACCCCAAAGGGTAAGGCTTCCCAACTTACAAGCACAAGTCTGAGTGTAGTAAACAGAACTTTTAATAGTAGTAAAACAGAGTGTAAAAGCCAAATAACAGAAATCAGCACTGATCTAGCAAGTCAGTACAAAGCAAAGTTCCCAACAACCCACACTGCATAATCCAACATACAAGGTAAACTCACTAGCAAAATCGGCACTGATCTGGAGAATCAATGCTAACGAGGCTCCCAACCAACCCTAGGGTACATAGGAAGTGTCTTTCATGCCAGCTGTCCACCGATGCCACCTATTGGTCACTCACTCCTTCCAAATAGCACCGTCCCTTGGCTCTGCCCGCTGTCCATGGCTCCACCCACTGGTCATTCACGCCGCCCAGATCACCGCTGGCCGCTCTCATCATTTGCCTGCTCCTCCCACCAGTCACTCATGCTGCCCAGCTTGCCGCTGGCCGCTCTCACCATCTGCTGGCTCCGCCATGCTGTCCGTCGGCTCCACCCACCAGTCACTCATGCTGCCCAGCTCGCCGTGGGCTGCTCTCACCATCTGCTGGCTCCCCTTCAGTGATCTCAGCTCAGAGGGGATTTTCCTTCTAGTGATTTTTAGCAGAGAGGGAGTTTGCTTCTCTCTCCCCAGTGATTCTAGCTCTTAAGTAGCTGCCAACAGCTACCTCTATCTAAATGACAAAGGCCTCAGAAGAAGCCTAGCCATAGTTATCATTAGACAGTGGAAGCAATAAGGGGAGAGGCAGAATTAGCTTCAACCCTCCCCCATCTTTTTCATGCTGAAACATGCAGTAGCCTCTCTTACAAATCTTTTTTTTTTTTTTTTTTTTAACTAAGGGTGGCTTTTACACTTTAACTAAGCCAGACAGAATTGAAACAGAGAGTAGAAATTAGATACCCCACCTCAGGAGCTATAAGGCACAGCTCCTAAGCCTGCCTTACATATTAAAAACATCATATATTGTTAGACAGATATGGGGGATGCATGCAGAGTAGACAAAATTTCAGTGCATGTTGCAATGACAAAACGTGTTTGATGCTGGCCAACATGGCCTAAGCTTGCTTCTCCTCTTGTTTGCATCCATGTAACGCCATTGACCTCAACAGAGTCATATGTGTACTATGTACAGACAAGAGGAGGGCCCCGACCGTTCCTCTCACTCTGTGTGGTGCCTCCCCATCCTCAGTCTTCGCTGCTGTGGATAATGTCCCCACCCTCCCTCAAGTCCAAGAACACAAAGTCAGGATCCTACGTTTAGGCTGTGACCAAACCTTGTCTTCTTCCTTCACCACTCCAGAGCTCTCCCTCCTGCTAGCTCTACCCCTTGCCTGTGATCTGGTCCTCTCCCACCTCAGTTATTAACCTCTTCTCATTGCAGCCTGCCTTCACACCTGTTGCTTTACCCACTGAGCCACTTTGTTGGCTGCTTGATGCTCTTTTGTGTCAAGTTCAGATTTCCTCTTCCCTGAGTGACATAGTTACAGCGATGTAATCCTAATGTGCACAACCCTTGGTTGATGGGAGAGCTTCTCTTCTCTACCAGCTACTGCCTCTCAGGGGAGGGGGAGAACCTACAGGCTCACAGGAAAATCTCTCTTGTTGGTGTAAGTAGCGTTTACAGCAGGGATCTCAAGCTCATGGCCGTGGGCCACATCCAGCCCCTGAAGTTATTTTGTGCAGCCCGCAACAACGCCATCACTAGCAATATTTGCAATATTGTTGCATAAAAAGGTTTCAGTGGTGCAGCCCTTGGGCTAACATGTGTCCTCATGCAGCCCTCATGGTGATTTGAGTTTGATATCCCTAGTTTACACTAAAGTGTTATGAAAAAATGAGCATGCCTACCCCCCCCCAATTAAAAACACAGTCAATTAACTATTCATATGCAAGATCTGAACTATTAAGATCTATGTTATGTGTTCCTAAATGGATCAAATGTGTTAGCCTATTTCTGCAATCTATATCCTTCCTCTCCTCTGTGCATCTCATAGTCCCTTTCCCTACTCTGTCCTGTTTCTCTGTTAGACTGTCAGCGTTTTGGAAGAGGACATGACCTGTATTCTGTATCTTTTCTGTTACATTTCTAGCCAATACTTATGGGTGCTAAATTTGAGCATGGTGAGGCTCTTGGTGTGCTGAGTCTGCTGCTTCTCATACTGCCCAAAACTATTCCTCAGACTCTCCCCTCTGTCTGTCTTCACCTGGCCTATTGCCTTACACTTAGATCATCAGCTCCTTATGTTTTTGTTGCATCTGATGAAGTGGATTGCAGCCCACGAAAGCTTATGCCTGAAGAAATGTGTTAATCTGTAAGGTGCCACTGGACTCTCATTTTTTCTTTTTGTTTTGGGTTTGTACAGCACCTAGCACAATGGGGTCCTGGCCCATAGCAGTGCCACAGTAAAATAAATGATAAAATAAATAAATAGCAATATTAATGATCATAATAAATAATTATAATAGGATGTAATGGAGGATATGCAGGTGTCTCTGCTGCCCTAGAACATAAGAACAGCCAAATTGCATCAGAAACTATAGTTCAGGTGTAGCCAAACTGCGGCTTGGGAGCTGCATGTGGCTCTTGAATGAAAAAGCGTGGCTCACAGAAGAACGTCAGCAAATCAATTTAGTAGGTAAAAGTATATGGCTCTGTGCCTCAGTGCGGCTCTTGAAGGTTTAATAATCAATTTGTGTGGCCATAAGTTTGGCCACCCCTACTATAGTCCATCTAGCTCAGTATCTTGTCTTCTGGCTGGCCAGTGCCAGCTGCTTCAGAGGGAATGACTGGAACAGGGCAGTAACTGAGTGATCCATCCCGTCACCCTTTCCAACTTCCAGCAAACAGAGGCTAGGGACGCTTCATGTCATGGGTTTGCATCCCTGCCCATCCTGGTTACTAGGCATTGATGGACTTGCCCTCTGTGAACAAATGGAATTCTTTTTGAACCCCATTGTAGTCTTGGCCTTCACAACATTCGTTGTCAATAATTTCAACAGGTTAACTGTGCGTTGTGTAAGTACTCTCTTAAGTTTGTTTTAAACCTGCTGCCTGTTAATTTCATTAGGTCACCTCTTGCACAGGGTAAATAACGCCTCCTTTCTCCACACCTTTGGTGATTTTATAGACCTCTATCATTGTCTCTCTTCCAAGCCGAATGGTCCCAGTCTTTGTAATCTCTCCTCATATGAAAGCTGTTCCATTCCCCCTAATAATTTTTGTTGCCCTACTCTGTACCTTTTCCAATCCTAACAAATCTTTTTTGAGGGGAACTACTGGATAAGATCAGAACCATTCAAATATATTGACAGGTTTCAGAGGGGCAGCTGTGATAGTCTAGTTCAGCAAAACAAGCAAAGAGTCCTACAGCTCTTTTAAAGACTAACAAATTTATTTATTGCATGAGCTTTCATGGGAGAGATCCCACTTTGTCAGATGCCTGTGAAGTGGGATTTTCTCCCCCGAAAGTGTGTGAGATGAATACATCTGTTAGTCTTTCAAAGTGCCACAGGAGTTAGGCCCCTAAATATATTTGACCATCTGGGACCTACCTGAGGTTACTAGATGTAGGGTAAAAGAAGCAAGGAGTCCTGTGGCATTTAAAGACTAACAGATTTATTTATCGCATGAGCTTTCGTGGGAGAAAATCTCACTTCGTCAGATACTCTGAAGCTGGGGGAACTTGCAGAATGGGATGAAAATAAATGCAAGGGAGTGTAAGACAAATGAGTGGCACTGGTGCTAGGTTTACTGGGCTTGAGCCCTGAGTCCTGGCGCCAGAGCCTCAGGTCTGCAGTGGTTGTGTGCTTAAAGTGCTTGAGCCCTGAGTCCTGGCACCTGAGGCCTGGGTCTTTTTCCAGGCCAGGGGCACTCCTGATAAGACATGGGATCAAGTCCTACAATAACAGCAAATCAGAGCAGTTGTGTAGGGTGTGATGCTGTAAAACAGGGGTCTCAAACATGCAGCCCATGGGCAGCATGCAGCCACCAAAGCTATTTCCTGCAGCCTGCAATGACACTAGTGTTACCAATATTTGCAATATTGTTGCATGAAAAAGTTTCAGGGGTGTGGCCCTTGAGGTAACATACTCATTCTCATGCGTAGAGCCCTGCATGGATACACATGTGTGGATCTGTATCTGATCTGCATCTGCAAGAAATGGTCTGTGGATATCTGTGTTGTATCTGTGGATGTGGATACAATGTGGATATCTGCATATTTGCAGGGCTCTAGCTCTGTGAGGATAAAAATATGTGGGCCTGTATCTGATCTGCATCCACAAGAAATGGTCCGTGGATATCCGTGT
>ML681984.1:4976360-5245399 GCA_007922195.1 Podocnemis expansa
GGATATCTGCATATTTGCAGGGCTCTAGCTCTGTGAGGATAAAAATACGTGGGCCTGTATCTGATCTGCATTCACAAGAGTCGGTCTGTGGATATCTGTGTCGTATCTGTGGATGTGGATACTGTGTGGATATCTGCATATTTGCAGGGCTCTAGCTCTGTGAGGATAAAAATATGTGGGCCTATATCTGATCTGCATCCACAAGAAATGGTCTGCAGCTATCTGCATTGTATCTGTGGATGTATAGAGCCCTGCAGATCCATGGCTATCTGCATTATATCCGCATCTGTGGTGACAACACAGATATCCGTGGACTGTTTTCTGTGGATGCAGATTGGATACGGATCCACACACGATTATCTGCACAGAGTTAGAGCCCTGCAAATGTGTGTACCTCTGCATCCGTGGCTACAACGCGGATATCCGCGGACCGTTTCTTGCGGACGCAGGTCGGCTACGGATCCACGTATTCGTATCCGCGCGGGGCTCTACGGACGTGGATCTCCGTGGACGTCTGCGGGTTTGCAGGGCTCTGCGCCTGCGGCCCTGGTGGCGACTTGGGCTGGAGACCCCGCGGTGGAAGCGGGCGACTGTGAGTCCTGTGCCCCAGGCGCGCTGCCTGGCCATCCCGGGGGCTTCGCCTGGCCCCAGGGGGCTGGCAGAGCCGGGGACTGACCCTGCAGGGGGTGGCTGGGGGGGGCAGGAGGAAGCTGCCCCTTTAAGAGGCTGCCTGGGCTGTGAGTCCTGCCTCTTTAAAAGGCCGGATCCTGGCGCCGGCTCCGGGCAGGTTATGGCCATTGTTTCCCCCGCTCCGGATCCTGCACCGGCGAGACAAGATGGCTGAGCTGGGCAAGGGAGTCACGGCGGGGAAGATCGCCAGCAACGTGCAGAAGAAGCTCACCCGCGCCCAGGAGAAGGTGAAGCCGCAAAGCCCCGGCGCGGAGCGCAGCCGCCGGCGGCTGAGTCTGGGGAGCAGCGCGGCGCCGCGCCGGCTGCGGGGAGCGGGGTGGCGGGCAGCGCTGCCGGTTCCCCTCTGCTCTGCCGGCCAGGGCCCCCCAGCTCTGCCCCCAGGGCCCCCAGCTCTGCCCCCAGGGCCCCAGCTTTAGGCTCCCCCCAGCTCTGCCCCCAGACCCCCCGCTTTAGGCTCCCCCCAGCTTTGCCCCCTGGCTCCCACCTCTGCCCGGGACTGGGGCACCAGCCGGGCGGGAACAGCCTCTCCCGGGCGGCTGCGGGAAGTGGGGCACAAACAGCTGGCTCATTTGTGGCTCCGCTGCCTCCTCTTTATTTTCCCCTCCTGGCAGCTTCTGCCCCCCACTCGTCCCTGCCTGGCACCAGCTGCTCTGCCCGACGTGGCTGTGGGGTGCTACTAGCTGGGGTGAGAGCTCAGGGCATGGCCCCGGGTGGGTCCTTTCAGGGAGATGGCTGGCAGACAGAGAGGGGTTAAATTAGCCCCGGCGTGTGGGGGGATCCCCTCGATGGGGTGAAGTCGAGTAAGGGGGAGGTAAAGGGTTCCCCGTGCCCTGTCCCCCAAATCACAGCCCTGCAGTCCCCGCGCAGGGCTGGCAGCCTCCCTGCTTGCTTGGGCTGTTGGCGTCCTGCCCCAGAGATACTCCCATGGGAGCTGTCACAAGCCTTTCCTGGCTTGTCAAGCGGCCCGAGAGCCTAAGGCCTCTCCCAGCCCTGCAGGACGGCAGGTCTCCCTGAGCCCCTAGAAATCTAAGACTGCCACGGAGCCCCTCTCCTTTTGGAGGCCAGATGACAGTCATGATCTGCTCCTGGGTTGGAAACTCATTGCTGGCAGCAGATTGAAACTGGTATTTTAGGAAGCACTGCATGGCAGCCCCAGTTAGATCTTTGTGTTTTGCTAGCTGGAAGATGCTAAACATGTCACTGAAGGGTGGGGGATTCAAGGAGTTTGATACCACCAAGCTCCCTGTCTCTTTCTCCCCTCTAAAAACAGAGCGTGGCATTTCCTAGTGCTGTCCCCTCTTTCATTCCCAGATTTTGGAGCCTGTCCCTGTGCCATGTATGCCTGCCTTTCCTAACATTAAGCTATTGCTATAGGGTGGGTTTGGATCGCTTTTTTCCAAATGTCCGGGAAAGGTTAGGGGACTATGCAGTGGGTTGTTTTCATGTTCGTCTCTCTGGGATCCTGCCCTGGATGCCAGCTGCCTTGCCTGTGTGGGGATTATCGGACATTTTATGCAGGGACACTGATCAGCTGTCTTCATCGCGAGCCTGCTCATCTTGGGTTTTTTCAGTGATTGCTGTTGCAGGGAAATGACATTGACTCAGTAAGGGGCTGTGTGTGTGTGTCGTTGGGAGGAGGTTTCTACCATGACTGTTTCCGTATTCTAGGAGTTTCCTTTCCCACTTCTTTCTAGATTAAAGGCTTGGTTTCACAAAGCCAAGTGGGTTATAAAATGCAAACAAATCAGAATGGAGGTCACAGGAGCTCCCTCTGCCCTCACTGAATCGCACTTACTTAATGAAGTTGGAATTGAGCCCAAATAAAAAAAGCAGCAGAGCAGTGACAGCACAGGACCAAAAATTTCTTCTCCTGCTCACTAAACAAGGGCTCTAGCACAGTGACAACTCTTGGGTTGTAAACAATGAAAAAAGAAATCGCATGGCTTGGTTTAGCCTCTGCGAACTGATTCAATGGAGAGGACATCTCATTCTGCTGTTTTTGACTTCACCCTGTTTTCGTGGACCCAGGGAGTGGCTTGCACAGAGGAGGTTATCCCCCTAATTTAGAAACTAGGAAAGGACGAGGTAGGCAGTCCACACCGCTCACCATTGCCCTCCATTATACATGACGTGGTCATGTGGGGAGACACATGCAGTGATCGAGATGCCATCGCCCTGGCATTTGTCCGACTTTATTTCCTTTAAATAACAGATAAATATAAATCAGTGGTTGATGGGCAGAACGTAATGGCCCTCTATGATCTAACAGAAGAGTTGTGTATATTTAAAGTCAGACATCTGTAGCTTCGTTGAGCCAAAGTTGGTTGGAGATAAGCAGGGTGCTCAGCACCCAAACATTTATTTATTTTAAAAAAATCAAAAGGCATTAAAAATGATCCTTAAAGATGTTCTGAAAGATCCGGCAATGTTCTTTAAAAACCTCACTGAATTAAGTTGAAATCGCTTTGGAGGATATTGGGTTAAAATTGCGAAACCTGTAAATTATTGTGGGATGACATGTGACTTCTTTGGGACCCTGGGAAGGGTTATCTGTGTCAGAGGACAAATTTAAGCAACCTGCCAGTCAAAAATGAACTTCCGGGGCGCACACATTAAGTGGGTTTTCTAGAATAAGGTGAATGCAAAATTCCTTCTCTGGTTATGCAGGGACCAAAGCTTTTGAAGCTAGGCCCGGAAGAGAGAGCCATTGTCCATGATTCACCTGGTGCTTGAAGCCAAGGTCAAAGGCTGGAGCGGTATAAAGGAAAGAATTAATTATCCATAATCGTGTTGGTACTGGGCCAAAGCCAATATAAAATTGTGACTACAGGAAAAAAAAAGCTGTAGGAGCTAGAAGGAATGATCACGTATCAGAGCCCTTGCTGGCACTGGTGATGGTTTCTGATAAATTTGTTAGCAGGCATGCAGGTTAATTATTTTCTCCGTAGTGCTTTCACCATAACAATAAATGTGCTTGCTTAGGAAGGCTGTGTAGTTACTTATAATTGAACAGTCATTTTTTTTTAGTCTCTAACATGAAAGCCATGTGCAGATGCTGGCTGTTTGGGCCATCTAGTTTTCTGGGGACATCACCGTGTAATCAGGAAAACTTTGCAGCTTGAAAATCCTTGGTCAAAAGGGACAGAGCCATTGTCTCCACGCAACAGAGGTGATAGCTGGGGAGCTAGATGCCTGTAAGTGGGAGCCCTTGCTGGGCCACAGTGGGGAAATAAATACAGGCACAGTTGCCCTGAACTGTGAAGGCGCTGGGGAGCGGGGCCGGCGGGGAAGAAAAGCCGCATCACATGCATAGCTTTTGCCGTCCAAGGCACCACTGGGAGCAGGGCCAGCGGGGGGGGAGCAGCCGTGGAGTCGGAGGGCCAGAGGCTTGAATAAGCTTGGCATGTGTGCTGGGGGTTGCCAAGCCCTATTTCTTTTTTCCTGTAAGTTCCCCCATCTTTAAAGTTTTTGATGAAGTGGGATTTTCTCCCAAGAAAGCTCATGCGATAAATAAATTTGTTAGTCTTTCAGTGCCACAGGACTCCTTGTTTGTTTTACTGAACTAGACTAAGACAGCTGCCCCTTTGGAACCTGTTAATCCACTATCCTTTTTAGGTTTTGCTAATGAAATGAGTATCCCTCCTCTTATGTTGCTTTTCAGCTTTAGCTGTAAGCATTTATGATCTCAGCAATTTCCCTGTGATGAATTTGAGCCTCATGTTGAATGAAGAATGCTGTCTTATTTGGTTCCAAACTCACAATAGATTACAAGACGCATCCTCTTTCCCGTTCTGAGCTTATTAGGTGAAGAGCGCAAAATGTTCCTTCCAATGCGTGTCTGCTTTTCACCAAAGCTCTTGGTTTATTTCTGGGAGATACTGTCTTACATTGAGCAGAAATATGTGACAAAGTAGTTGGCTATGTGGTTGGGAAATGAGATATGAAAGTCCTGTACATTCACATTTGGCCTAAAATAGCAGCGAGTAAAAATTGTTACCAGTGGTTTTTAGTCAGTGATCTCTGTAAAGAACAATTTTGGTGTCTCGCACCAGTTACTCATGGTGGTTGTTTTTGCCATGTGGACAGCTGTCCATAACTTACTCACCCACCCCATCTTTGCAGTTAAATGGGGCTTAGGCAAGGAGTCACCTTGTGCAGTATGTCTACACAGCGGCTAGAAGAGTGATTCCCAGCTCTAGTGGACTAGTGCTAACATTTTTCGAGCTAGTGCAGTGTGGATGTAGTTTGAATATCTCTCTTGCTCTCCTTGTACCTGACCTGGGACTTGCGTCTCCTGTGCTGACATCAGAAACCAGCTATTGGTTTTTCTTAGTCATGGGTGAGGCATGTTGGTGGGACGTGTTCATCGCAATGGCCTATCTTGTAGATAATGGAGATCTTCAGCTTCTGAGACTTCAAATGTAGCAGCCTTCTTGGATTCTAAACTTAACTATAAATGAGAAGAAAGGTTGGTTGGTTGACACGAAAACAATGCAGATCCTCAAGTAGGGAGCCATCATGGGTCTAGTGAGTGGTGTGCTTTTTATGGCATGTAATAAGTGCTCCACAATCAATCAATTTCTCTCTCTCTCTCTTTTAACCTGTAATAATCTGCTTTCTCTTCTAATTATAAATATCTCTCTTCCCTATTTCACATGGTACTTTTCCTGGTGCTTTACTGATACCAATTTTACACCCTGAGTTATATTAACCTAGTTCTGCTCCAGGGATTTGCTGTTTCTAGGCCTGTTCATCGGTCTATACAAGTACAATTTTCACTCAATTTAAATATAAATGATTTTGGCTGATTGGAGTGAATCATTCTTTAAACTCCTCTGTGGGATTCCAGGTTTGGGGTCAGTTAATGCCACCTACAAACTGATAATTTGCTTCTCATTGCTCCATTGGCTGTACGTGGACGCGTCCCTGAGCCAACCTGGTCTTTTTAGGTTGTGTTTTGTTTCCGTGATGGTTCAGATTATGGTAGGCTACCCTCGTGTGGTTCTACATCATTAGTCTGGAGCAGGGCTCCCCGGTTGTAACCTCCCCAACTCTGCCGATGACTTGCTGGGTTAGCCTAGAGCTTGTCTACTCTGAAAATGCTGTGTCGATCCGCGGGGTTGATTGAGCAGCCAGTGTATACCTGCTCCATCGATCCCGGAAGTGCTGTCCTCTCAGCTTGGTAACTCCATCCTTCCACGTAGAGTAATACCGCATCAAAGGGAGGGTCCGTCAAGTTGATGCAACCAACTGAAGACAGTGTGGTAAGTCTGAGTAACTAAGTTGACGGGAGCTACGCACTCTGCAGCACGCAGCTTGCCTATCTCCCGTCAACTTAGCCCCACAGTGTAGACCAGGCCTTAAGCATTTTACTTCAACTTTGCGCTTCACTTTCTCCATGTGTACGCTGGGGATGATGACATGTATCCACCTTTGAAGATGACCTCTGAAGAGAGTGTTTTGCGTTATCAGTTTACTATTGGTGTGCATGGCACTTTATACACAAGTAGGACCAGCACTGCACTAAGGAGTTTACAATCCAATGCAAATGATTGACAATGAGAAGTAACAAAGGATCGTTGGATGCAAGGTGACTGGGAAGGAAGGGGTAAAAGAGAACCTGTGCTTGGGAGGCCTCTGTTATTCATTTTCCAATCCTTTCTCGAATAAATTGTCTGCCAGCAGAATGGTGGTTGAGTCACCAGGGTTCAGAAGGGAGCTGTTTCCAGTGATCTCAGATTCAGTTCCTTTCTTTTTCTTTCTCGTTCTTTTTTCCTTAGCCCTTCACTGAATAGGAGCCATGTGGTGGATGTCACTGAGTAGGAAGGATTTACTGAAAAGGCAGGCCCAGCATTTTGATCAGATCGGGGCTGAGTCTGCTCCTTTGTGTAAAGAAGCCTGTAAGGTGGGTTCAACAGCAAGAACTCCCTGGGTGAAATTGTGCCCCTACTGAAGTCACTGGGAGTTTTGCTGTTGACTTTAGTGGGACCCAGGATTTCACACTGTGGTCTTTCAAGAGTCTTAATCCGGTTTTCTGCAGCCGTAGCAATCCCTGTGGGCTGCAGCGTCAGAAGGGAGTTCCTGACACGGCCAGCTCTGGCTAGCTCATTGAGGGTCTTGGAGGTGAGAGGTGAAACTTTTAAACGTTTGTTGAAGAGGCAAAGGGGCCAGTGTCTCCATGACCCTCCCGCTGGGACCGAGGGGAGGAAATATCTGGAAGAGCATGGCCCCTCTGTTCTCTTTGGTATGGTAGAAATAATTTCTGCTGCACCTCAGGTTCCTCAGGGTGTTTTGAAGACTTTGAGCCACTTCTACTGTTCGACCTTGTTCCTGGGTGAAGTGTGAAATGCTCTGTGTAAGGTCAGGTGGGAGACGTGCTGAAGGGACACTTCAGCAGGAATCATGCTCCTACTGCGAGCATGGCGTGCTTCGTCTGGAGAACTCTCCCTTTGGCTGGTACAAGGATTGCTTTATGAGTGGTGGTCATGGGTGGTGGGTGTAATAGGCCGGGGGAGGTGAAACCACTGTACCCCCCCCCACCTGCCTGGATTGTGGTGGCCTCACTTTACCTGTCCCCCATGGGCAGGTAGTGGAGGCCGTGAGACTGGGCTATGGTGGGACTTAAGAGTTCCTCTGACAGGCCACAGCTCAGGGCTCCTCTAAACAGCTCTGGGCACTGATGAGGCCAGCTGGGGCTGCTCTGGGCCCTGGACTGGGCAGCCAGGTCGAGCAGGGGGGCTGAGCAGGTGATGGGGTAGGTGGATGCTTGGGCAAAAGGGATGAGGCATGGACTAGCCTCCCTGAAGGCTGGTGGTGCATACATGGTGGTGGTCAATCGTAAAGGACCTTCTGTACCCACCTTTCCTAGATCTAATCCTGTAAGTGACAGCTGCAAACTGATCACAGTGAAGGTAATTCACTTTTCCTGTAGGAAACACAAAGCTCTGTAACTGTTTCTGGTCCAGCGCGCTCTGTCTCGCTCTTCACCTGTGATTTAATTTGATTATTGCTATAGGCCTTCTCTAAAGCTGTACTCGGGAGATCGGGTGTTTGCACTGTTTACTGAGACTACTGTAAGAGGAATATTGATAAGACTTAATTTTCAGGGGGCTATCAGAAATCTGACTTTCGGGCTGGAGTGCAGTTGAAGAGCTTTTGTTTGTTCACCCTTTGTTCTCTGCTAATCACTGCCCTCCAGTAAAACCAAAACCACATCATTTGGTTACTAATTGTCATTACAGCATCATAAACTTGCCTGGCATTTTACTAACAAAAGAGAGAAATCGCTATCCTGGAGCATTTACAGTCCAAGGTGCTCAGCCCTTGCAGGTCAGGATACGAAGGGCATGTCTACACTGGAAAATTGAGGCAACTGCAGTTAAGTAGGCTCGTGGCTTCTGCAGTGGAGACGGTCCTTGTTCCTGTAGACACTTTGCTCCTTGTGTCAGGGCTGTGTGTCCACATCAGGAGCACTGTCAGTGTGGAGCATTGTGGGATGGCTTCTGAACACCAGCGACTGTTGGTGTAAGTGGTGCAGTGTCTACGCTGACCTAATGATGTTGACGTTGACTCTACGCCTCTTGGAAAGAAGTTATCAAGTTGGTGCAGCTATGCCAGTGGGGGCAAAATGGTAAAAATGAGTTAGGGTGATGCAAGGCTTCTTACATTGCCCTAACTCCGACATGTAGATCAGGGCCTTGGTCTACTGGGGACGGTAACAAACACTAAGGGAGTCTTGTGGCACTTCCAAAGATTAACAGATTTCTTTATCCCATAAGATTTTTGTGGGCACAATCCCACTTTATCAGAGGAATGCAATGGAAAATGTATTTTCCTCCTTCCCTTCATCCTCCTTCTCTTCCCCTGAAAGGTCACAATAATAAGAGCTTCTGGCTGCTTTGACTGGACCTGTTTGGTGTTTCCAAGAGTGTCAACATTTGCGATTTCCCCCTCCCCTGCCAGCAATGGGATTTTGGTTGTTGTCCGGTGACATTGCAAGATGCTTCAGCCTCTCTTGTGAAGCTCAGCTCTGTGAGAAACAGGCAAAGTTTTTCCCCTCAGCATGGCCGCACTCCCTCCTCCGCCATGTGAGAAATAGAGGCAGGACAGTGCATACATCTGCTTTTTCCCCCCCGCCCTATCGTCTGCATTACTCTTCTCCATCCTCTACCTCTTTCTAAGCAGAACCAGTGGAGTTGCCAGCCTGGGAAAGTGGGGAGGGCACACTGCTGCAGCCCCACTAAGCGGGGCATGTGTTGAGTCCTAGGAGAAGCAGAGGTGAGGCTGGAGAGATTGTGACCTGGGGTGGTGGGGTTGGGGTACTTCTGCGTTCAGGGAAGGGGTGGAGATGGGGCAGCTGTGGGAAGGAGGAATAACAGCAATTATTTTCAGCTATTTGGACAATTGTGATTAAAAACATCTAGCCAACGTAGTGTAATCATTGAATGGCATATATATTTATGTAGTGATCAAAATTTACACAGACAAGAAAAAATTCTCAGATAATTTGAGCGTGACTGAACTTGCTTAAAGTAGTAGTCAGTGGTTTATAAATAGTCAGTCAGCTTTCAGAGCTTTGCGTGATAATATTGGGAAGATATTCCTCCATGTTAGGGTCTTCACGGCTCATATAAATGATTATTGAAAAATAATGGGAAAACTTAGAGACAGTGCCTTATGTTTCTTTTCCAGCTCAATTCTAAATATGTATGAATTAGGTTTTTTCCATCTAACTTTCACACTCAGGAGCAATGTTCCCTCTAATTTTTAATAGGCTGTGTGTCGAAAAAATTGCTTCTGTGCAAATTTTTGGAACCAGTGTCCAAATCTGTGTGCGCTCCAGTGAGTGTGGTCAAACTTGTGAACACAACGAAGCAAGTGTGTATGATGCATATAATATCTAAATTTTATTTTTATATGTTGATAGAAATGGCTTTATAAATTACAAAACCTTATTTGAAACAGGCTACTAGAAAATGCCTTCTTAAAGTAGTATAAAAATATTAGCACTGTTGAATTTTTTTGTGCATGCTTTATTTTGTTGTGTGCACAGGTTTCATTACCTGTGTGCATGTGCGCAGCTTAGAGGGAACATAGCTCAGGAGTACTTTGTGTGGCAGTATTTAACAGAAGGGCTCTGTGTATTCTTCATGAGCATGGCTGCCTTGCTTCCACCTCATCTTTCCATTTCTGAAGTTATACTTTTGAGGAGATGGACATCCATCTGAAAAATGAGATACTGTTAACAGAAGCATTACAATTATTGTGAAATTGGGGTTTTTTTTCTGCTTAGAAGTAGCCCAGATAAACACAGTCTTAATCACTTTGTGTCCTGTCATTTCTAATTCTCCTTAAAGGTGTTTGTGTAACTCTGGTTTGCCTTGAGTAGCTGGGGAGAGACATGCATGCATTAAAGTTGCAGCCATTTCAGTCCCAGGATATTAGAGACATGGTGGGGAAGGCGATACCTCTTATTGGACCAACTTTTGCTGGTGAGAGACAAGCTGTTAAGCTTACAGCGGGCTCTTCAAGTCTGGGAATAGCACTCTCAGCCTCACAGTTAAATGCAAGGTGGAACAGGTAGTTTATCATAAGCAAACCAAACAAGGAGTTCTGTGATACATTTAAACAGTAACCAATTTATTTATTTCATGAACTTTTGTGAGAGAAAATCCCACTTTGATAGACAATTGAAGATGGGGAATTTACAGAAATAAATCTGACTGCATGCATCGAGTTGTCACCTACCACGCTCCACAGTAATCTGGACAGGCTCAGTGGGGAGCCCATCCTCAAAGAATTTTTTCCTGAACCCCCATTTCTGGGCTTCAAGTAATCTCCCAACCTCTCTCAGCTCATCATCAGAAGCAAGTTCCCCACAGGCCAGGACACACAAACTCAAAGTGGCCCAAACCTTGCCCAAACAAGAGATGCAAAACCTGCAGGAATATATCCACAGCTATGTTGGTTGACACCCCCCACAGCACACCTTTCGAGATCCATGAATTCTCCACATGCCTGTCACAACATGCAGTGTGTGTTATCCAGTCCCCCGAATCCGTCAGTAACCCTTATGTGGGTGAAACCAGACAATTACTTCACTCTCGACTGAACACACACATTAAAATATGGCAAAAACACCCTACCAGCTCTTGGTGAAAACTCTTCACAAAGTGATCGCTCTACCTGACCTCTCTCAGTGCACATCCTTAAAGGAAACCTGCACAACACCATCAAAACATGAGCCTGGGAGCTTAAATTCATAACTCTGCTAGACACTAAATATCATGGACTGACCAGGGACGCTGGATTTATGGCTTATCTCTACAATCTGCTACCCCATACCCCATTTCTTATCCTACGACTGCAGAGCTGTTAACCAGGACTGTTCAAGGTAGGCGGCCCTTAGCGAATGTGCTAACTCCATATGTTAAACAATCTGTTCCATCTTGCATTTTGTTGCAGTGCTGTTTTCCCAGACCTGGAGAAGAGCCCTGTGTGTGTGCATTAAAGGTTGACTTCTGCATCTGAACTTATCAAACACATATTGCCAGGAGAGTAGAGGCGAGTTAAAAGGCCAAATTACAGATGAAAAATAGTTTGATTTTCTAATTTTCATGATTTATGGAGCCAATCTCATGCTTGTTTTTTTGGGGGGGGGGTGGAATCTGACTCATGATTTTTAATCTCAAGGTTGGCAATACTGCTTGAAGTGCCTACATTTGAAAAAAAAAAAAAAGGGTTCTTGGAAGGAAGTTGAGCCTAACTGAAAGGTCCCTAATGGGTTCATGTTGTGTTACGGACTGTGGGACACACTCCAATTCCATCACACAGTGGCAACTCCACATGGATTGCCTGATGGTCCTTTCTCACCATGCAGAGCCCCCATGGTCACATCTTGCCCCAGTCAATTGCACAGGAACTTGTCAACATCTCAAAGGCTGTGTTCAGTTTGCATTAAAGGACTTGGCAACCTTTTGGGTGGGGGGTACCAAGTCTGACTTATTCCCATGTGCCATGTTTTGTGGCAGCAGCGTGGGGGGCCTTTGGCGCACCAGCATGGCCCCATAGCCTCCTGTCCCCTCTTCCGCTGTGGGGACCGTAGGCATGGATTGCCCAGGCAGCCTTCTCCTCTTGCTTGCTTATGCTGGCTCCGGCCTGGGGTGGTCACCGTGCGGCCTTCCTGGGAGAGGGGCATGTCTCGAAGGGGGGAGCACCTGCTTGGGGATGGGAGTGGTGCGACTGTGGCCATCAGGGCACCGATGAGCCTTGGCCCATCTTGGGAGAGGGGCACAGCTGGAATGAGAGAATGCCCCACAGCCCTTCTTGGCGCTGGGAGCGGCACGGCATGCTGCTGGCAAGTTGTCCATGTGTCATCTTTCACAGGTGTGCCGTAGGTTGCTGCCCAATAACAGAAGAGCAGCCTCCTTGTTCTGCAGGGAGGTGCAGGTCATCGTCTTAGCATTCAGTCCTTGAGTCGCTATTTATTTCGGTAACTCTGTGACGTATTCCTAGCATTGTCTCTTTAAGAGCTGCATTTGGCCAGTGGGCTTTGCATTATCCGCCTGCGTACAATGTGCCTCTTTAGTTTATGCAACAGAAGAATTAAATTTTCTGCCATGGAGGTTTCTGAAGCCGCCCACACAAAGAGCTTGGCCTCCTAACAGGCTCAGTAACGTCAGCAGAGTAGAGGGAATTGATGTGATGTTGGAGTGGACAGCCTGCCTTTTAACCTTCTGCTCCAGGGCCAGTTTATTTGCCTGGATGGAGTTCACTAACCATAAGTGTTTCATAAGAGAAAGTAAAGTCAAAATGTAAGGATCTGGTGGCTGTTACTGCTGAGCTAAGAGAGACTGAAACTTTGTTTTTATTCATTTTGAGGGGAAAAAAATTGGGAAGGAAAAAGGCATCCATTTAACACGCAAGTTTTTATTGGTTTGACAGGCAAGTTGCACCACGTTTAAATAAATAGGCTGAGACAGAAGCAGAAGTCTTTGCAGAAAAGCCTACTTTCTGTGGCTATGGGGAGAATAGATCTATTGTAATGGCATGGGATATATTTGCAAACTCTTAAAACTTCACAAGCTGGCAGAGGGTTTCAGCCCACACACAAGCTAAAACTTTAGTTTCAGAGGGGTATAACTGTGTGAGGTTGAGGATTAAACCAAATTTTTTGGTTTCAGATATAGGTTAGGGCTGACTGCACACATGGTTAGCATGCTTACGGATTCAAATTAGATGACTTTGGAGATACATCTACTTAATTTGCCTGTGTATTTACTAAATGTCCATGCATAATCATGGTAAATAGGCATGAAAATTAAACGACTAGATCATGTTAAAATCTGGCTGTTTTTTTTTAATAGGGGGAGGAGGGGAGATATGTTTGGATCACAAAAGTCCAATTTTTTTTTCTTTTTAAAGAAAAGAACTTCTTTAGCCTTCTTCAACTTTCTCAAACTTACTAGATTGGTAAAAGGCTTCACCTTGGAAGCCAAAGCCCAGAGTGGCCTCTTGTCCCTTGGCAGTATATGTAAACAGCAGGAGCATACCTTGTCCAAATGCAGCCAGAGAAACAGGAATGTAGGGAAACTGTAGATGGAATAGTTTGATGGATTGGAAAACAAGACTCTCTGCGCTCCCTTGCTATCTTTCTCGCTGTGTAACATAAACACAAGTCCTACAGAATACTCTGCATTAACTCAAATACCTTGACCATCCTCAAGAAAACTCTGTTTCTAGAGTGGGGACCTGCCGTTTAAAATTTCTTTGCTTGCTCTTGCTGTTGCTTGTCTTGTTTTGTTTGCAAGAACCACTGCTCAGCTCGGAGGCTGTTGGCTCTGTTGCCTTGTAATTTAGGAGGGAGAAGCCCTAGTTAGCAGTTGTTCCTTAAAACAGGCTACAGAGCAGGGGGAAAAGAGCACTAAATATTCTACTATTTCAGGGTAAAACATTAGTTAAGACTGACAGTTTGGAATGATTCATTAACTTGGCAATTCCCTATCAAGCATGTTTTTGGCTTTTGAAGTCAAAAGGCCTTTTGGTTAGAATTGCGCAATACTCTCCTTTTCCCAGGGAAGTCCATGTCCCGAGGAAGGTACAGGAATGAGCGCGGAGCACAATGTAGCATTTTCCCAGGAATAGTTCTTCATATTTCAGTGTGAAACTGGAATAATGAGACAGAACTGCAGTGCTCTCATGTTCACTTTCTGTGAACATTAGTGCACTATTAGAAAATGCTGAAGCATTTTGAGAGGTATCAGCATGAATTGCAAATTTTACAGTGACTCTGTTGCTTGGTCAAATATGCTATCCAGTCAAGGACCAGACACAAGAACACCTGACTTGTACCACAAACCTACATATGAATTTCAGTTTAGTCACAGCAAACTCATTTATACTACCGCCTAGGAGCCCAGCTGAGGTTAGGGCCTCATTGAGGCAGGTGCTGGACATGCGGATTAAAATGGTTCCTGCCTCAAAGGCTTCACAGTTTAGAGACAAGACTGAAAAAAAGGTGGGCAAATGAAAAGACTGGGCTGATCAAGAGTAATTGAAGCCAGTGCAAAAACATTGACAGGCTTTGATCAGGACCAGCATGACTTCCCCAAGGTCACCCGAGAAACTGCTGCCAGAACTGTAGGTTTTCTTTATGCCAGTCTCTGTCCCCTTGTCTTTCCATTGTTACGGTGGGGGGGAGGCGAAAGGCCCTTTCTTTATTCATGGCTTGTAACTGCTCTGGGGAAGAGTGCCACAGTGGGCAGTTTCTCCCAATGGTTAGGTTAATGGTCAGTTTCTTGCTTCCTCTGCTGGTCTTCGCTGAGGCAAAGTTGGGGTTATAACTTGGTGACTTGAACTGCGGTTAGAAAAGTCTCAGGGGTTCACTCTCCTGTCTCCCTGATGGATGTAACTCCCATTACTCCCCTATGTCTTTCCGTGTTCTTATGTTGGTGCCTCTCAGTTATGTTGCCCCTTCAGTCTAATTGGGCTGAAAATAAGGTTCTCCATCAAGTACCCATAAAACTTATAGAATCTGCCCTAAAACTCTCTCTGGATGAGACCCTTTTATAGAAAAATAAAAACTCCTTGCTTCTTTTACTCATCAAAGTATCTTAGAAATGATTTTAACTTTTTTCTATATTTTTACTTGAAATTGGTTGACCCGATCAGTCTCACTGTAAAGGTTTTGGTGCAGTAGCAGTCAATCGCATGCCCATGGCTGGTACTTCATAGCATGCAGATATAACATATATGAATTCCTAATGTAATGCTTCTCCATTTGGAAGGTTTTGTATGTGCAATGTTGCATTTAGTGTACCCAATAGAAAGTTTTAATCTGTGATTGCCTTTGTGTGTGGTACTTGCCTTTGAAATATTATAGAAAATAGCTTTGTAATTCAGTGGAACTCATGTACAGGTCAGTGTTCATGCCAGAGATGACAACACGCAGCTTCATATCATGCATATGCAAAAGCTATGAGAGAAAGCAGTGGTTTAACAAGATGTAATCAAAGCAGAGTCTGTGAAGAGCATATAACAGGTCTTACCAACTAAGTTATCAATAATCTGACAAGCCCGTTTCACCATATATCGCATCCAGATGTGCTCATCAGTGATGTAACATGCAGTGCTTGGACACAGATGAATAAGTGTCACTCCTGAAAATAGCAGATGTTGAAGAAGATAAGGCGAGATTTGTGAGAGGTGCACTTGATTCTGCTGCAGACCTTGACAAATCTATGCTTCTGGTTGCCATAGTGACCAGTTTAGTAGCCTGTCGCCTAGCTCTAGTGCAGAAATGTAATGGAGTGTCTTCCAGCAACCAGAAGTAAAATTGTTGGCACCTAGCTGTGAGCCAATCTTGTCCACCCCTGTTCTAGTGGGACATGTAGCTTCTTCGGTGCAGTCAAGAAATCTAGCATCAAATCATGCGTTGACATGGTCAAGAAGACCAAATTCAAGTCTGCCAAGGGAGGGACAATCTTGGTAGTGATCAGTGCAGAAAGTGCTTTCTGCAGATCCCCGTCCTTAACAAGATGCTGTGACGGGTCCCCCACCTTGTGCAGGCTGTCATCTGACGAAATGGGACTTTCTCTCATGAAAGCTCATGCGAAAAATAAATCTGTTAGCCTTTAAGTGCCACATGACTCCTTGTGATTTGTTTTTTTTGCTGTGACAAGGGTACCACTGAGCCTTCTGGGCTCTCATCCATTGATGCTGATGTCAAGCCATTAACCTCTAACAGGCGTTAGGTTTATGCAGACGTGTACACGCAGGGACATGTCCTGCTAGGTTATAGGAGTGTTCTCTCTGACCTGCTTTTGAACAACAAAGCATGGATACAGGCACCAGCCAGTTCACCCAGCTCCCAAGCTTTATACTACAGAAATACCATCTTGCACTGATTAGAGGACTGTACAGTGCAAGCCCATTAAATCCCCCTGGATCCCCCAAATGTGGGGAGAATACACAACAACAATTTTTTTTACCGAGCTGAGATTTTCCAAGCACTTTGGCCAAGACGCACTGTTTTAGGTCAAATTATAAAACTGATTTATTATCCACAGAAAGATAGATTTTGTGTGGTTATAAGTAGTTCACTTCAGGGATCAGAGAGAGTTACCAAAGAAATAATAACTGTGCTCTCTAAGTTCTTATACACGGAACAAGATAAAAATAAGCAATATTTCACTCTGGGTGATGGTACAAGAGGGCTTGCAGATTCTTGATATACAAGCTGCCTCTGGTTTGCACCCTGGCTACCTCCCCTCCCTTTCAGAAGTTCCTTTGCCTTCCAGGTGTTCCTTTAGATGTTGAGCTGTGGGGGAGTAAAGACAAATGGTTCTTCCTCTTTTTTTAGTTTCTTTTAGCTTATGAAAGACTTATGCATGTGATGGGAGGCTGCCCCCCAATGGTCACACAATTTCCATTTGGTATGTACTTCCTCTGTATAGTCTCTTTTGTGATGGCCCATGGGGGAGTGGATTTTGCTTAGTGGGACATCAGCACATCTGGCTATTCCATTATTGGACTTAAAAAAGCTGGTTTGGTGATCCCCCAACTTCCAACATGTTTCAGTAGCACCTACATAGCAAAACTTTACTGCCAGATTGTATGTGTATTAATGTTTAGCAGGCCAAGACATTAAAAATGATACTTCACAAGGCCTGTTTTATGCAAAGCCTTGTTATGACAGTGGGGAGTATAGGGGCTCTGGGCTGTTGCTGTGAGATGCTGTCACAGATGCAGAGATGCTGTTTCCATGGTAGCTGTTCTTGCCCATCTCCTTGTCCCAAGCTGGTGGAACAGTGAGAGCACACAAAGCTGAATTAGGGCATCGGCTGGAAGTGGAAGATGAAAGAATCCATGATCTAAGCCCATATAACACAGAAACCTCACTGTGCATCCATGACTGATGTATCAATGATAGCTGGAGACAAATTCTACACAATTCAGTGAATTGGCTGCTGAGGATTTGAGGCGGGACCTAAAAAGATTTGAGAATTGATTTTGTAATTGAATTCTTTGGCAGATGTGACAAAAGATATGCCAGCAGAGAGAGGGAAGTGATTGTTGTCCTCTTTTTAGACTTGGTGAGGTCATACTTGGAACATTGTCTAGTTGGGGGATGTGGGCAAATTGTAGAGCATGGGTCTCAAACTCAAATCACCATGAGGGCTGCATGAGGATTAGTATGGTAGCTGGAGGGCTGCACCACTGGAACCTTTCTATACAATGATATTGGAAATATCGGTAATGATCCTGTCATTGCTAGCCATGGGAAATAGCTATAGGGGCTGTATGTGGCCCGCGGGCCGTGTGTTTGAGACCCCTGTTGTAGAGGGTTCAGCAGAGGGCAACAAAAATGAGCAGAAGACTGGAGCATGTGACTTACAAGGAGAGGCTGAGGGAACTAGGCTTGTTTAGTCTTCAGAAGAGAAGATGATGGGGGATTTGGTAGCTACCTTTAGCTACATGAGAGGGGGTTCCAGAGATGGAGCTAGATTGTTCTCAGTGGTGGCAGATGGTAGAACAAGGAGCAATGGTCTCCAGTTGCAGTGAGGAGGTCTAGGTTGGACACTAGGATAAACCATTTTCCCTGGGAGGGTCGTAAAGCACCGGAATGGGTTCCCTATGTGGATGGTGGGATCTTTGTCGTTAGAGGTTTTAAAGATGTGGCCTGACAAAGAGAAGAAGCAGACGCAAAGATGCTTCTGCATGCTTCTATGCTGATGTGGCTTTTGGGTCTCTTGGGCTATGTCCACATGTACATTGTTATTTTGAAATAAAGTCCTTATTTTGAAATAAGTTAATCTGAATTAAGAAAATCTTAATTCAAAAGAAGGGAAAAGCTCAAAGTGAAATAGCATGTCCAAACACAGGACTTGCTATTTCGCTTTAGGAGAGGGGCACCATGGGAGGTGTGGCAACATGCCCTCCTTCCTGGACCATGCCCCCACCCAATATAGGCTAAAAGGAAGGCACCCTGGGAAGGAGAAGGGCAAAAGTGTTGTTTTGAAATCATGGTTATTTTGAAATAATGTGCGAACGGCCATTTCAAAATAACAGCCGTTTTGATTTAAAGAAGGTTTAAGCTATTTCGAAATGACGGCTCTTATTTTGAAATGATGGAGCCCATCATTTTGAAATAAGAATACATTGTGTGGACCTAATCTCTTTTTTTTTTATTTTGAAATAACCAGTGTTATTTTGAAATAAAAGAGACGTGTGGACATACCCTTGGTGTCAAAGAAACCACAATAATTCAGTCACGTGATACAAATGCTTTAGTCCTGGCTGTCAAGTAACTTCAAAAAATGTAACACCTAGGCAATGTCTACATCTGACATTTTAGTTTGGACTTGCTTGTCCAAACTAAAGAAGTCCCGAGGTTAGTCCAAACTAACCGTGGCTTTTTAGTTTGAACTAGTTGCGGGTTCTAGTTCAAACTAAAGTTTCAGTTCAAACTGGAACGTGTGACTAGTTCAAATTAATGGCTTAGTCCAGGGGTCTCAAACACACGGCCTGCAGGCTGCATGCGGACCGTGAAGCTGTTTCCTGTGGCCTGCAATGACACTATCATTGCCAATATTTGCAATATTGTTACGTGCAAAGATTTCAGTGGTGCAGCCCTCGGGCTAACGTGCTGGTCCTCTTGCAGCCCTGTACTAGTCCTTGTGGGGCCCTTGTGGTGATTGGAGTTTGAGACCCCTTCATTCAGACGAGGCAAAGCCTAGTGTAGCCAAGGGCTAAATTAGTCCAGACTAAGAGCCTCCTTAGTCGAGACTAATTTGGCAGTGTAGACATAGCCCTAGATAACAAGTGGGTCGGAAAAAAATACAATTGATCTAATCTTGTGCATGCAGTTTGTGACGTGGTCACTCTCGCCTTCTGCAGCATGCTTCCTGCTGACCAACTGTCATCCCCATTTGTTTTGGATGGAAAAATATGTTTAATGTCAAAACCCAAGGAGTTTGCTCCTTCAAAGATCTTGCCAGTTTGGGAGCGAGTGACTGAGAAGCTGCAACTTCAGCAGCGAGGATGTGGAAGCCAGTGTTGTGTGGCCAGAAGGAGGATCAAGAGCGCTCCAGAAATCTGAGTTGCTTGCATCCCACTTTAGGCATCAAAAAGGAGAAGTGACTGGTTGAATTCTCACCATACAAGGAGAGTTTTGAAGATTATGTTAAGAGCATCTTGGTGCACAAAGATTTGGATGTCTTTGCACGTATAGAAACCAGATATTGGAATGTCATTGAATTGCTTTCTGAATTCTTCTAGGGACCAATGACATCTGACAGTCTACAGACTTTATTTGCGTGTGCACCACTAGAGACTGGTGCACAATCAACTATGTATAATTAGATCAATCTTCCCTGCACACAGTGTGCAATGTACAGGAGCTTTCCTTTTCCTGATGTCCCAGGCTCAGTTCCTCCTTGCAGCAAACAGTAGCTTGCCGCTCTTATGTCTTCCCAGCGCTCTGCACCCAGGCTCAGAACTGTTTTGCAGGATTAAGGCACTCCTGTTTCGTTCTCGCTGGCCTATTATTCTTTTTCCTGCTTTCCAGCAGGGACCCACCCCGCAGCAATGCAGGAGTGCTCCTGGCTCTGGCCTGTGCTTCAGACCCTCTTCCCTTTTTGATTTTCATTCTAAATCGGCTAGTTCATTTTACTTTTAGCCTCTGGCTCTGGAGAAACAAAAATAAACATTACGGGAGGCGGGGCTCTGTACAAATGGCGCTATTTATTCTATCTGTCCTTCTTACTAGTGTTACAGCCAGCTATAGATAGGGCTTAATTAAGCCGTGTTAAATGCCTATCCAAATAACACAGATTTAACTAGTTGTGGAGTTGTCATCTGGAATGTGACACTGATGCAGACTGAATTAAGTGATGCCATTTTGGCCCCCTTGGTTACGTGGTTACTATGCAGCTAATACCCGTATTCACAGAGAAGCTTCTACAGGTTTTGTCTCTAATATGATGAGAGGAGCAGAATTTTTTGTGGCAGTTTCCATAATTTCTCAGAGATGGTTTCAGATTATTAATAAAACTGACTGAGACTTGTTAATGAGGAGGGTGGGAGTACATTCTTTTCCCCCACAAAATTCCTGCTTTTCAGGGATTCAGGTTGCAAGTTTTAAAATTAGGCACCTGCAATCATATGGAAAACAAAAACCCTGAAATGCTGTTGTATGTCTAATCTGTTTGCAGAATGACCTTGACTGCACAGGGGAATCTGGTCATAGTCACTAATGATCACTTGCATGCCAGTTAAGTTACCAGTGTAAATTACAGATGCACCCAACTTTAAAAATCAAGGGGGAATATTTAAGCAACCTTTCTGATGGACATTAAGTACCCATAACTACCATTAAGCTATGGTGAAGTGTAAGGCATTCAGCACATTTGAGAATCAGGCCAGTTATTTAAGTGTCAAAACTTCTTCAGGCTCTCAAATTTTGCAGTTTTTTTAGTTAAGTTCTTAAATTTCCTGGATTCTTTTGGATTTTTAAACAAAATTAACACCTTATTTAATTAAATTCTTACAGCAAGAGATGCTGTCAAAATAAAAATACAGTTTAAAAGTAATGTTCTTTGTGTATAAACCCAGGGCTGGAACTAGCTGTTCTGATGCCCGGGGCAAGCAGCCCCAAAGGCGCCCTTGCCCAGTCCCAGCCCCATCTAGCCCCAGGTGGCAGTGGGGAGCTGGATCTGTCCCCCGCAGGTGGCGGGGAGCCCCAGTTGCCCCACCCTGGTTATGGCCCTGCATAAACCCATTAGATAATTAAATGAGATTTGTACCATTACTTCAATTTTAAACATTTAACTTCACCATTTCTTTGCTTTTTCATTTTTGTTTTATCAGCTTGACTGGTTAAACTAAAAAGGTGTCTTCCAGATCTCATGCACTATTAAAATACTGGTGTTTTTGAGATACTGAAGAGGCATAACCTTAAATTTAAATGAGAAAGTCCATCTTCTCATTTAAACTGTTAAGTTGTTCAAGCATAAGAAGGATGTCTAAAAGCAACTTTAAATAGTTTTTGGCATCCAAAGAAAGAATTGAATTTGTTTCACCAATATATTTTCTCAAAACAAGTCAAGGACATCCATTCACACAGCAAAATCTGTTAAACACACAGTGTGTTCAGCCTGCATCTACGAAAAGTTAATTGACAGTCTTCTGTTTCTCCTATGGCAAGGAAAGGAACAGAGACAAAATAATTACATGAGGAATTCAAATAAGAATAGCTTTTTTGTTTTATTGACTTTACTGTAGCAAAATGGTGACATTTTACACATGAACTAAGGTGAAAGCTTTGCTCAGGGTTGGGTGTAATGGGGGACAGGCAGAATGCAAAGGGGCCTAAGAGATCAGAAATGTGTACAAAGCTGACAGGATGCTGGCAATCATTAGGAGATGGATAAATAATAAGAGAGAAAATGTATTGTCTCTCTATAAATCCGTGGTCTGCCCACAACTTAAATACAATATGCAAATCTGGTCACTCTATCTCAAAAAAGATATGCTGGAATTGGAAAAGATTCAGAAAAGAGCAACAAAACTTATTAGAGGGTATGCAACAGCTTCCATATGAGGAGAGATTGAGATTAGGACTTGGCAGCTTTGAAAAGAAAACTGAAGGGGCATATGATGGAGGCCTATACAGTAATTAAATAAAGAAGTGGTGTTTTCTCCTTCCTATAACACAAGGCCTAGGGTTCACCAAATAAAATTAATAGACAGCAGTTTTGAAATGAAGAAAGAATTTTTTTCTCACAATGCAGAGTCAGTGTGTGGAACTCTTTGCTAGCGGATGTGGTGAATACCAAGATGATACTTAAAAAGAGAATGCAGTAAGTTCACGGAGGGCAGGTCCTTCGGCGGCTATTAGCCAGGATGGGCAGGAGTGTAAAACCACTCACTGAAGTGTTTCTAGACGCTGTTTGCCAGAAGCTGGGAATGGGCAATAGGGGATGGATCGCTTGTTGTGGTCATTCCCTCTGAAGCACCCAGCATTGGCCACAGTGTCAGAAGACAGGATAGAGGGGTTAGATGGACCACTGGTATGGCTATGACCACCGATACGGCTATTTTTATGAGATTAAATCTGGAATAATTCATGGCAGGGAAGCAATCCTGACCACCAGAACTCAGAGGATCCTGGGGCTCAGCTGTTTTGGAAGAGAGCGTAGGGGTAGCAGACAGCAAAATGGATATGATATTGCTGTGTAACTTGTTTTGAAATTGTGCCATGGAGAAGGGAAACAATCCTCCCGCCCTGTATAGCCGTGATGAGATCACACCTGGAAGGTTTTGTTCTGAGTTGGACATGATGAGTCTAGAAGGAGATGGAGAGAGTGCAAAGGAAATAGCTAGCAAAGTGCTTCAGAACCTGGAAGGAGAAACTGTTGAGAGAAAAGAACCAAACAGGCTGGATCGTCCGAACGACCATCCCGAACTACACAAAAATCCAGTATTCATTCCTGTGCAGTATGGGGAACTTGTGCATTCTTTGGAGCAGATGTTGGAATTGTACACATGCGTTCAGGGTCTCGTCAACAACCCTTCTTAAATATGTTTTTGGTTGCTTTTAGCACTGTACTATACATTTTATTTTGAAGGGATGGTGCTTCAATTGATTGGCTGAGACCTTGGCTGGTATAAACCAACCTAGCTCCCTTGGTGGCTGTGGCCCAGCAGTGATTGATGCCAGCTGGAAACCCACCCATCTCCTGAGCTGGGCAGGTGGGAGAGGGATGGTTTAGTGATGTGAGTGGAAGACTGAGTGCCAGGATCTTCTCAGTTCTTATCCTAGCATCATTACTGGTGTGGCTCTTTGGCTGTGTTCTCACACAGGGGGTTATTTCGAAGTGACTTATTTCGAATTAGCAAAAAAGTCACTTCGAAATAAGGAGAAAAGCCGGAATTGAAATAGCAATTCCGGACAACAGTTATTTTGAAACAACTCACCGTTGTTTCGAAACAACATGTTCAGACGACAGTTGTTTCGAAACAAGTCATTTCGAAACCACCATTGTTTTGAAACAACACGTTCGCACGGCATTGTTTTGAAACAACCATTGCGAAACAACATTGTTTCGCCCACAGAGTAGGTCTAACTTGTTTCGAAACAACCGTGCGTCGTGTGAACAGCCGAAACCTGATTTCGAAACAACCTCCGTTGTTTCGGAATAAGGAGGCTGTGTGAACACACCCTTTGTGACTCTGGGTCCATCACAGAACCGTACTGATCCCCACCTTACAGATGAGGAGGTTGCAAGAGGGTGGTGAGAATGAGCTCCTGTTTGTAGAGCACTGCGGAAATTAGGAGTGGTGTCAAAAGCTGCTCCCTGCAGTGCAATGGCAAGGGTGTGGGTGTGAGCTACAGATGTGGTAAAAGAAGCTTTAACGCTTGCATGCTACAGGTGGCCTCTGCTGTACCTTCTCCTAAATATACAGGACAGCACAGTGTCAAGTGTTGTGCGTTGGGAAGGAATTTTCCCTGAGGTCAGACTAGCAATGACTTTGGTTTGGGTTGGGTTTCTTTGGCCTTCCGCTGCAGCGTGGGGCATGGATCACCTGTGCATGTCTCACCTAATTAATCAACCCTCCTTTTGCCAAGCATTGGTGGCCCTTCAGTCTCCTCTGCCTGTGGGACAAACCACAACTTACTCTCTTGCAGGCTGAAGTGCCTGGGTTTAACTAAAGCTATTGGGATCAGCGAAGGGGTACTAGGTAATGTTTAATGGCTTGTGTTATGCAGGAGGTCAGACAAGCCACCCAAATGACCTCTTCTGACTTTGAACTCTGAAGTGAAACAGGGTTTTTTGGCTGGCTGATTGGAAAAACACCTGTATTCTTGGTGGTTGGTGGGTTTTTTTTTTCTTTTAAATACTGAGGCATAATACAGCTTTATTCTTTCTCTTGCCTACTGTGAGGGATAGTTTTTTAAAAGCAGCACCTGCTTCCAGTTAGGGGACTGCAGACTCCAGACAACAAATAGTGTCACTGACTTCCATGACTGGCCTTTCTGTTACCTGTTTTGGGTCTCCACCTAGTTTTAGTGCTTCAGATATCTGTTGCTGAACCAGTTGCAGAAATGGTTAACAATATGACTGCTGATCACTAGCATCGTTTCAGCTTTAAAAGCATCCTGCCGTGTTTCTGCCATACTCACGTGAGCAGCCACATCCTTCATTGACCCCTCTGTTCTAGTCTGTGGCTGTTGTGCCTTTGTATGTGACTTTTGTCGGTTTCATTGCACCTTTAATACACTAGCGACCAAGAGGGGATGTCCTCTGCTTGTACTGAGTCCATCCAAATCATGAGAGATCTGTAGGAAATATGCTGGTGCAGCCTTCTCTGGCTGTTCACCCGCTGGCGTGATGGAGCTCTGGGTGGCACATATGAGAGAAATGCTCTTTTTATTCAGATTGTGACCCACAGGTTCAAAGGGTGAGCTGATTACTTTGGCCAGCTAGTAAATGGCTCTCTGGGGTATGCCATAGTCACACAGACAGGCTAAATGTAACCAGTGGCTTTTCCTTCCCATTTGCCACAGCGATTCAGTGATTCCAGCTCTTGTGGCTTTTATCATGTGTCTCTCAATGATTGATTGGCTTTTCTTCTCAAAGCCCCAGCGTTGGGTGTCATGTGGTTACATGACTCTCAGCTTTCACTTTGGGGGGGGAACGTGCAAGTTTCTCAGTCTTCATGGCTGCGAAAATCTTCTTAAATGCTCAAAATTTTGAAAGCAAATAAAAGGACCCAGTGGGTAGTGGCTTAAAAATGTCATGATTATTCATAGCTAAGCATGTTAGCAATATACTCACATTGGTTTGCTGGTAAATGGCATAATAATTTGACTTTCCTCCAAAATTTTATCACTGGTCCCTGCTGAGTCCATTGTTTGGTGAGAACATCTGACAGTGGTTTGGTTAAGACAGACCTTCTCTGGCCTAAAGTGAAGTAGGGAAATGGAAACTAAAATGGCTGTATCTGGAATATCACCAGGAATCATTTGTCATCTCAATATCTTGTCATCTAATATCCAGAACTAATTATTTAATTTGACATCTGCAGCATGGCATTTATAGTGTGACACTGACAGCAACTACCAAGGAAGAGAAAAGTGGAAAATCAGGCAAACAATATTGGTGAGTCACTAACAGCCCAAGATCCAAAGGAGATGTGGTCCGTGCCAGAAGAACATCAAAACCTAAATTGAGAGGAGAGTGTGGTGCCCTCTGAGTAGTGGAGGGAAAATGGACCAGTGCAGTGATATAAGGATTGCAGTAAGTTGGCAGCTGACCCTGCAGCAATGAGGCCATCTCTCAGCAGAATTGCTCTTTGTGCTCATTAGGGGCCTATTTTAGGAAGCTGCTTCCATAAATGGACTATTCTGTATGCTTAGGAGACTTTGGAATGGAGTTTTCCAATTCCATTACCTGCAGGGTCACGGTGCCCTCTTGGAGGGCACACGGCCAGACCCCGGGGCTGCTTTGCCCCATCATTTGTATACTTGGTGAACATGACTCTGGTTGTTTGGGAGTGTTTGTGGGATAGTGGAGTAATGGTGGTTGGTGATGGATGCTGGAGAAGGTGAACATAGCCTGGCAGACTTAAAAAAACCAAACAAACAAAAAAAAAAACCCCAAAACAAAACCCCAAGGAATTGTGTTGGCACTTAGAATAGAATAGACTCATAGGGACAGATTTGTTTTTTGCATGAGTTTTCATGGGAGAAAATCCCACTCGTCATGCAGAATAATGCACCACCCTACAGAAAAGCTAGATGTAAAGGAATGGGTCAAGTTGGAATATGCTCCCCAGAAAGGCTTGAGAAAATGGAGAGCAAGAAATTTATTCGGACAGAGCACTGGTAAAGACAGGCCATTAATAAAAGAACTGGTGTGAGGTGACACTCATGTATTCTGGGATGTCCTTGGGATCTATCAGGGGAATAAATTATGAGGGAGTGGTATTGGAAATAGAGAGGAAACTGCAGTGAACTCTTAGATCCTACCACCCCAAATATTGTGACTATGCAGCCAGGGATCTGCATTTTCTAGCTCCACCTTCCTTTAGAATGGCATCGTATAGGGGAAAGTGTTTCTCCAAAAGGAGAATTTTGGGGAGCACAAATGTGAAAAAGCTCCGTGCATCCTGCTCAGCCATCAGACAGGTAGCACAGAAGCCTGAACTGGGGAAACAAAATGTTCTGCCAAGTGCAACACCAGAACTGGTGTGGGAGATGGCCTGCATCTCTATCACATGAGAGGGCTGGGAAAATCAGAGGAAAAACTAGCCATGAGAGAGTTTAATACCATCTCAGGAAAAGAGAAGAGTGAAATCTGAAGGTTGGTCAGCCTATTTTCTGAGCTAGGAGTGGAAATAAATTGGAAGTGTTCTTCCTGCTATGAGAGAGTAATTTACCTGAGGAAGGGACATAAATTAGGGCAACAGCTAAGAAGGGGCCAAATATGTTAAGAACGGCCATTCTGGGTCAGACCAGTAGTCCATTTAATCCAATATCCTGTCTTCTGACAGTGGCTCGTGCCAGATGCTTCAGAGGGAATGAACAGAGCAGGGGAATTTCTCACTGATCCTTTCCCTGTCATCCAACCCTGGCTTCTAACAATCAGAGGCTTAAGGCCATCCGGTTCATGGGGCTGCGTTCTTCACCATCTTGGCTAATAGTCATTCGTGGGTCTCTTCTCCATGAAGTTATCTCCATTCTTTTTTGAACCCAGCTCTACCTTTTGATTTTTCACAACATCCCCTGGCAAAGGAGTTCCTTAGGTTGAGTCTGCATTGTGGGAAGAAGCGCTTCCTTACATTTGTTTTAAACCTGCTGCCTATTTATTTCATGGGGTGACCCCAGGTTCTTGTGTTGTGTGAAGCGGTAAATAACATTTCTGTATACTCTGTCTTTCTCCACACCGTTCATGACTTTATAGATGTCTGTCAGACCTTCCATTAGTCATCTCTTCTCCAAGCTGAACACTCAGTCTTTTTAACATCTCCCCATATAGAAGCTGTTTCTTCCCGCAATCATTTTTGTTGCCAACTCTGTGTCTTCTCCAGTTTGGATATACTTTTTCTGAGGTGGGGTGACCGGAACTGAATGCAGTATTTGTGTTATGATTGTGTCATAGATATACATAGTAGCATTATGAGTTTTACTGTCTAATTTCTATCCCTTTCCTAATGATTCCTAACATTGCTAGGTTTCTTTTGCGCATGGTTTCAAAGAATTGTCATCCATGATGACTCCAAAATCACTTTCTTGAGTGGTAACAGCTAGACTACATCACTTTGTATGTGTAGTTAGGATTGTTTTCCAATGTGCATTACTTTTCCTTTCTAAACATTTGAATTTCATCTGTCGCTTTGATATCCAATTGTCCAGTTTAGTGTAATCTCTTGTAACTCTTCGTAGTCTGTGTTGGATTTAACTGTCTTGAGGGTAATTTTATATCCGCTGTAAACTTTGTCGCCTCGCTGTTTACCCCTTTTTCCAGATCCTTTATGAGTGTGTTGAAGAGCATTAGTGCAGGGCGGATACTTGGGGGACCCTGCTGTTTACCGCTTTTCATTGCAGAATGTGACCATTTGTTCCTGTCCTCTATTTCTTATCTTCTAACCAGTTACTGATCCATGAGAGGACCTTAAACGGGCAGAAGAAAAGGAAAGAGCTGAGGTTAGAATGGGCATCCTCAGGTAGCAGGATCAGAGGAGGAATCTAGACACTTTTAAGGAACCTGCAGATGTATGTTGGAGTAGGAGTTTATCCAAGACTGCTCTGCTAAGTGGGGTAAGCAGCTGAAGAGCAGTAGAAAGGAAAGGCATCAGTGGAGTTAGGGTGGAGGTCGAAGGCTTTCCTTGGCTGAGCAGTGGTGTGTCTGGACCACACTCTGTCCTTGGAATTGCTCACACATCTCCAGCTGACGTCAATGGGGGTGTGCATATATATCTAATGAGCTGGCTACGCCTCCAAAGGCTTGTATGAACCCTAACTGATCAGTTCTTGGAACAACCCAGTGAGGGAGCGAAGTAGCAGTGTGCTGGTTTAATTGATCCTCTTGAGACCAAAGACAAAGGCCTGGTTTAGGGCTTGTTTGCTTCAGTAGAATTAGGGGCATACCTATTCCAGTAAAACATCCTGTCTGGATACTCTTATCTTGGAAGAAGAGTGCTTTTATTTTATTTTATTTTTTTCTTTCTGATTTTGTTTGTTGCTTTGAAAGCTGATAACTGTCCCCATCTAGACAAACCCTCATATACTGAGAGTTTGTTTAGCCCTTTATCTGCTGAGTTGAAGAGTCCTCTATTGTAACAAATTTCTGTTCCCACTAAAAGCACTGAGTATGATCGAGTCACCCCCGTAATATTCTCTTTGACAAAATTAGACAATTCAGACTAGAAATAAGGGGCAATTTTTTTAACCATGAGGACAATTCACCAAGAGCTCTGATAGATTTTCACTCTCTTGGGAAACTTTAAAATCCAGATTGGGTGTTTTGTGTAAAACACACGCCCGCATGTCAGCGGCAGAGGTAGGTGTCCAACAACCCAGTCTGTTGCTGACTTTTCTCAGCGACAGAGCTGGGATTAGGTTTTGGAGACTGCTGATTTACATCCTTGTACACATTGCGTTAGGTTACATTGGTTACGCTGCCTGGCTGAAGGCAGAATGTGACATCTATGTGTCATCCTGCAGGTTTTTGTGCCCTTGCCTGATGAATTAAAGCTCCCTGTCGTGAGTAGGAGATGAATGAGAAACAGGGTGGTAATCGGGTCTGGAAAACAGTGGGACTGAGAATAAAGCGCTTCTTATGAGCCAGCTGTAACCTCCTGCCAACTTCAGCTAATTTGCAGCACGGGGACAGGAGAACAGCTGAGGGCTATGTAGGGAGATGCTCCCTCCAGAACTTTCTCTCGGACTGCAGTGTGGCTCTGGCCAGGGGCCAGTAACACTACAGACCTGCTACGACATTAAAAGTCCTGGCAGATATTTTTGATAAGGAGAGGTTGGAGGCAAGGAATCAAGGGGTGATGAAGGAGGGGCTTGGTAAATTTTGCAGCTAATAGTGTGTTGGGAAGCAAGGAGTGTCCGGAGGGAACTCTTTCAGTGTTTGTGGAGGGAAGAGTGGAAAGGACCAGGTGGCAAAGAATTCATTTTCTAGCTTAAGTAAATCACCGTAGATTTGTCATAGTCCTCCTTATCCTGCCTTAATAACTGCCACTCCTTTTTATGTGTTGTCCCTGGGCCATGGCTTTCCAGACGCCACCACGCGCAGAATAATGCTACACAGCTCGTCATCTCAGACCACTTACTAACCACTCATTTCTAATTGCCCTAGTTCTTAAAAATTATGAGAGTAAGCATATTGTTTAATCACATTGGCTTGTCATTGTGGGATTGTTCATGACTGCTAGGCTGTGGATGGCTCTCCCTACTCTCTGTATTGCTCTTGAAAAAAGAGCATTTAGCAAACTTTTGGGGGCAGGGGGGAGGCAAGGAGTGTGTAGGAGAAAGAAGCCTGCAAAACAGGGTGTACGTGGGATTTGAAAGATGTATGGATTTTGTGCTGGTCTCCACACAGGGGTGAAGTTCTTTTATAAAGAATTTAAGACCCACATTCTCAAAGGTATTTAAGGGCCAAACTCCCATTGATTTCTATAATATATGAAATAACCTGGGTCAAATAACCTGTAAAGCAGATTGAAAAAGAACCCTGAAAGCTGGTGGTCATAGTGACCTTCTAAACCAGTCAGATAGTTAAACAATCAAGGAGTCCTATGACTCAATAGTAGTTTTCACTTTATGACAAATGAAATAGAACAAAGACCTAAAAATGCAAAGATTGCAATCGGCACTTGTATTCTGTAAGCTTCCCTATCTTCTAAGCATCTGACAAAGTGGGATTTTCTCCCATGAAAGTTCAAGCAAGAAATACATTTGTTAGTCTTCAAGTGCCACAGGACTCCTTGTTTGTTTTGTTAAACTGGACAAACATGGCTGCCCCTTTGGTCTGGTGGTATTGGTACCTTTCCTAATAGCACATTGGGATGGGTCAGCCTCATAACCCTTTGTCAAGTCATCCTGTGACCTTGGCTAGAATAAATTTCACCAGCAACAAGCAGTGATTTCACAGGCCTGGAGGTCTGAAGAAGTTTTTCATAGACTAGGTCTCTTGTTCTGATCAATGTGGAGGAAAAGTAGACATATAACATCTTGTGCTGCCTTAGCCATTTGGCTGCTTCTTCTTTCAACCCCCTTATTTATTTCTTCTGGTTTTCACATTCTGCCTCTTCCAGGTCAGATTTCCAAGGGTCATTGACTGACTGATTTCCTTAGGATGTTGGGTTGTAAAACTATGTGAATTGGGAGCAAAGAGGCTGAGTCCAACATTGTATGCGCAGGGTGGGGTAATAGCAGTATTTTTTTTAAAAGCCAACCCTCGTAAGATGAGCATCAGGTCCACTGTCTTATTTGTCCACCTGTAAAACATCACAAACATTTTAGGGTGAATTTAGGGTTTAAGGCCCTCAGCCAATGCCCATAAGAGAGACTCCATTTTGGCCAGCTTTGGATGGCGTCCTCAGTTATCTTTTACTAAGATGAGCCAGAGAAAGCCACTATACTTCATGCATATTCCTACCGTGAGTCCTCCTTTTTCAGTGACTACCCATGACATGGGTTGTGAGCAAAGGGCCATGGTGCTCGAACCACCAGACCGACTTCCACTGTGACATTAGCTGTGTTTCAAACTCTGCTTTGCTTTCCAGAGGTGACCAGCAAGGGCAGTACGGCAGCAGCTTCAGGGTTTAAAAGGCAGCAGCTGTTTCCCAGTGGCATCACCACCCGGTGATTAGAAACCAGACATAAAACCAGAGCCTTGGAAAAAGCCAACACCTTCCTATTTTCCCAAACAATAAGAGGGCTTGCCTTGGCACCTGGAAACTTATTTTTCATGTGCAGACAGATAATATGGGTTAGTAATGAGACTGACTATAAATTAGCTGATGCAGACAATAGCAGTGAATTTCAGATGCCCCCCTGGGAGGTGGTAGTGGAGTACGTATCTTTAATCCCATTTTACAGAACGAGAAATTGAGACAGTCCGGTGTTCTGGCTCGCGCAAAGCCCCGAGTTGATGGCAAAGGTGGGGTTTTGGTTGAGGCTTGCCTGCCCCTCTTACCCGGTGATCTCCATAGAGGCAGACTGATTCCTCTTCCCTAATTCACTCAGGTTGCGTTTCATTGATAGCCCTGTTTCCTCTCACCAAAGTGCGGTAGGAGGCATTGGTTTTGTGCTACCAGGGAAACTTGCTGCACCTGTTCTATTGTTGTACCCTCGATTCTGCTATTTCAGCCTTGTCACTTTTTCTTTATCTGGAGGAAAGTACAGTGGTGTGATTCAGAGGAAGGTATCCTTGTGCTCAATGCCAGCTGTGGGAGGAGGCGTGGGAGGTGGTGAAAGGCGAAAGCAGCGGCTGTTCCTGTTCATGCGATTTAGGAGACTGATCTCTAAAGTCTTCCCTGCACTTGCAGAAATCTTGCTCCCTCTGCTTAGCAAAAACCCAAACGCTCACAACAACCTTCAGCTGCTTGTATTTACACTTTATTTCCCTTCTCCTAGCCACTTCCTCGGATCCCCCCTGCTATAATCTCCTGCCATCTCATTGTTTTGGCAGAAAACCAAGCACAGAATGAGATGGCTGTCCTGGCTAGGCAGATACTAAGGAAGAAGGCTTCCTTTTAGCAATAACCAAAGGGAATCCCTAGCAGCTGCCTCTCTCTGCTACCCTCCAGCCCTTGTTTTGGGCGAAAGAAGCCCTGTCCCGACTGCATCTTGTCCAGGAAAATGCCAGCTGCCTCATCCCCCTGCCCCCTCTTCCTCTCCCTGTTTTTCCTGGGATTTGTATCAAGCAAAACACAGCCATTCCTTCCTCTAGCTTTTACCCCTGCCTTTGTGCTGCCTTACCCATCTCTCAGCCGCTTTTCACATTTCACCATCACGTTGCTGCATCCCACTTGCTTTGCATTAATGTCTTTTAGTCCTCATTGCAGGCCCTCTTGCTGTCTTTGTTTTATATCCTCTGTCCCGTCCCCCCCCCGCCTTCCTCTTGCTTGCCTGAGCGTAAAGCAGAAGGAGCTCTTGCAATGCCAGGTTGCCATTTAATAACAGGCATCTGATTACTCCAGAGGAAGTAACACCTGAATGCAACCCTGCTCCTCTCTCCTGAAAGTTTAATTAGAGATTAGGGTGATGTACAGGGGCCAGAGGAGAGGTTGTGATGTGCAGGCAGCTCTGAGACTGCTGTTGCATTAGCTGTTAACATGGGCTTTATTGATCCTTGAACTTGCTCTCTGTTTCTCTTTTTGCTCTTTTGCCCCTCTCCCATTCTGGACAGTAGCTGACATATTTCCATTTTGGCTGCTGGTCTCGTGTTCATGCGTGTGCGGTATTGATCCAGCCCAGGATCTTGCAGTTGCAGTATGGTAGCAATTGTGTGAACTGTTTTGGGGAAGCAGGTATCTGTGCTACCTTCCGGCCAGTGCAGCGATTGTACTGTCCTGTTTGACCTTCATGAGGAATACAGAGTAGGAGCCTCTGGGGCTGTGCAAAGAGCTTGAGTGCCTCCCCGGCACTACGAATGCTGGGGATTTTTATGCTGTGGACACTTGTCCAGTAGGGACCAGACAAAGGTTACCAGAGCAGTTGTCACGGTGTACTATGTTTTTGATCATCATGGGCCAGGCTTTCAAAAGAGCTCTGCTCCCCTTTAAGCACCAAAATCAGTGGCTGGCTTTTTATGTTGGCCCTTTATAAGCCTGGCCATGAATGTCATCACGGGAACTGGTGGGTGCTAATCTCTTTTGAAAATCAGGTCTCGGTTGTGGGAACTGAACACTAGAAAATCTGGCCTGATAATCCTGGACTCCATTTGAATCAGATACCAAGCAGTGGTTGCCTCTGTGACCCATTAAGAGAGCGCTGAACCGCTGTCTTGCATCACATGCAATAAAATGCAGGCTGCCCCTTTTTAAAGACTCCTGGGGCAGATGCCAGCAACCTTCATCCTCCATAGGGTCTGTTTTGCAAATGTGCGGACCGTATTTTTCCTTGTGTCCAAGAGCAGAATTACCCTTCATGTCAACGAGTGCCAGCCATATCTAGCTGTTATCAAAGGTGCACTGTACTCTATGTAGTATCTACGCTGGCTTAGAAAGTTTGTTTTATTTGGCTTCTCAGACTGCATCATCGATGTCCTGTTAATGAGACAGCAGGATGTAAACCATTGAACCAGCACTTGTGTGGAAATTTTGACTACAGATAAGCATGGTGTCCACATACTTACACATTGTGTGGCTTTGATATTTGCATGGAGATGTTAACTCTATTCACAAGAGCCTTTTGGCTAAATTCCTTCATTGAGTGACCGTTTTCTACCTATCTAATGTTTTCTGCTGCAGTTCCAACTCCTCATGGCTTTCACTTATTGTCCTATGCCGTCTACTGTTATGGATACTTAGGTTTCTTGTGATGCTATTATTATTGATATCATCATAGTGCATAGGCACCCTAGTGAAGCTGCCCCCATTGTGCTAGGTTCTGCAGAAAAAGATGATCCCTCTCCCAAAGATATTGGGTCAGGAAGAGAATAAACATAGAACACTTGGAGTTTGCGAAGCCTATAAACTGTCTCGTGTCCAAGCGCATCAGATGTTGCTACAAATATTAGTTGTACCAGTAGATTGCACCCTTGGAGAGCAGATCTCCAATGTCTGACTGAACTGACGTATGCAATGCTTCTAGTTGGCCAGTTGCAACTGCTGCAGTTCCATGTATTTTGATGGCCATCCTTTCTCCATCCCATATTGCAGTTCCATGTTGCGCAATTGCTTGGAAGCTCTGCTCCCCGCAGCCAGTGGGTGCTTCAGGATTCCCAGGATGCAGTAAGGCGTACTGAGCTGCCAGAAAGGTGCATGAGTAGAATTACTGTGTGGCTGGCCCAGTGCAGTTAAGAGGGCAAATGATGTGACCACTCGTTTCGAGCAATCAGAGTGCCAGCAGTCTTTCTTCCCTCAATGTAGACACACCCAGGGTGAAACCCTGCTGTATCACTTGGGAAATGTGTTTGCAGGATGCTCTGGAATCCTTGGTTAAAAACACGTCAAAGTGAGTCACGCTCAGAACGAAGCACACTTTGGTGTGTGGGTGGGTGTGTGAGAGTCACTGCTTCACAAATAAACACAGGGTGATACAAGTGGTGTGTGATTTCTGTTTGTTATTCAAACACGGATAGTAATAAGGGCCTTCATCTGAGTGGGAGACAGAGAGGCTAACCGGTGGATTGGATGCCTTAATTTCAATTTGTATTGCATACAGCACAGATCTTTGCAGTCCCCTCTTGGAAACTTCACACCATGTCTAGCATGGCCACAGAATAATCTCAACAACAAGCTCAGGGCTGGCGCAATGTGGTAAGCCCGGTAAGCATTGCAGGGGGCACCAACGTTTGAGGGGTGTCAAAATGGGGAGCATGCCATTGTACCGTGCTTTGATGTCACTCGTCTGCCCTGGCGTCTGCTGCGTTTGCAGGGGGGCGCCAGAAACGCTAGCGCTGTTTCTGAACAAGCTGGCCTGGATTTGGGGGGTCTCGGGGCCCTGAGCTGCCTCACCACTGAGAGCTCCAGCCCTGCACAGGGGCTGTCGCGGAGGGGACCAGAGGCCACCCTCCGGCCCCAATCGAGCTGGTCGTCTCCCCCCTGCTTTGCTCCTGGATCGGGCCAACTGGTACACAGTGCAGCCTCCGGTGTGGACTGTGCTGGAGCCATACGGGGCACCGGCCAGCTCTGGCCCTGCTCCCAGAGTGGAGTGAATGGGTACCACCCTGCCCCTGCCAATGGACCAGCCGGCACATGAGCGGTGTGGAAGTGCAGATCCCAGCCCTCTGGTCCAGGGTCTCCCCCCCACGTGCCGGCAAGGCAGGGACCGTCCTAGTAAATCGCCCCCCTTGGCTCTGTGGGGGCTGAGCAGGGCAGTGGAGGGGTTGGACCTTGGAGGAGCCATAGGAGCTGGAGCTGCAGTCCCCCTTCAGGTCAGGGCTTGGGGGCCTGGGCTTCAGTCCTGTATAGCCCTGGGTTAGTCCAGTCCTGACAACAAGCTGCAGGGGCTACAGGGCACCACTTTGTCCTAGAAGGAAAAACCAAAGTGCCAGAGGTCTAGAAATGAGAACTATTTTCAGTTGAAGTGGCACCGCCGCCAAAAGCCATGCTTCAGGTTCAGGGTAGTAAGGGGTTGAAGCCAAAACTGAAGTGGAAGAAGAATGGACAATCCCCGACTGATGTCTGAGTATAAAAGCATATGCTGCGATTCCTTCTTCCTTCCAAATATTTGTAGCGAGTTTTGGTGCTGATGGTGCGTGCGTGTCTGCAAACATTGAAGTCTTTCCACTTTTTCTTAGAACAGAGAAGTATGGGAGGTGTTAGCACTAGCTTCCTCCAAACTACACTGCCAGTGCATTTTGCCACAGGACTCCTTGCTTATTATGTGAACCAGCAATCCAGGGGTGACGGGCTGCATGTTTCCTTCTGAGTGCCTTGAGCCCGCTGCTGGTCTGTGGTCTGTTCACCAGAGTTTGGATCTTATTTTCACACGCGTGTGTGCAACTCCTGCTAGTGTGATGAGAGCTGCATGTTTATTCACTTCCTCCCTGCTCTCCTTCCCTGCCTTCTCAGAATCCGCTCTCTTTCAGACTAGCCCGGTGGTGCTGAAAGGCACCCAAGGACAAAGGCTCCTTTGTAGATGGTTGCAGTTGGGCCCATCCCTATCGTGCTCTCTCCACTTCTTCTCAACCCTCACCAAGTCCCGCAGTGCCACAGGAGGAGTGTTTTTTAGGTTTGACGTTGCAGTGCCAGGCAGTGGGTATTTTGGACTCTGCTGTATTATGGAAATGAAGCTCTTCAGCAGGGTGGTCCAGAGGGAAGAAATAACCGTGTGACAGTGTGGTGGGTGGATAATGTGGACCATACCAGAGACTGCAAGGCCTCACCCCCAGCTCACTTCCATTCACTATTTTTTCCATTTATACAGCCAGACCCCAAAGTTCTGCATCACTTTCTACCTGACCTTACTCAGTCAAAGCTCCCATTTGAGTCCCTCGTCTTTCATTCATTTCAAACTGAAGCACAGCTGTCAGAGGAATGGCCACGCTGGGGGGTGGAGTGCCAGCAGCCTGCACACTGGCATGATTTGGGAATCGAGGTGCAGCCGCTGCGATGGCAGATTTACATTGGCCTGTTTCTGTCATCCACAGCGTGGCTGAATTCCCGTTTCTGGTTTCCGTGATGGTTTGTGTGGTTGCAGAGGAGGGGAAAATGAAATCTGCAGAGGGAGAGCACCGAGGCTGAATGCAATGACCAGAAGTGGCGATCACAGCTGAGCTCTCCTAAAAGGCTCCCACATGCCAAATGCACTTTGAGTGTGGTGCAGTGTGGATGTGAAACAAGCAGCTGTTGTTGTGTTTACTAGCCCTTCCTCCCTTGCCCCCAGCTGCAGTGTCTTGCCTCTCCTTCCTGCCTGCAAGCTCTCTAGGATAGAAAGTGATGAAGTGATGGGCATCTTCTATAGCTGAAGATGGTTGTGTGTGCATGTGTCACTCTCTTCCCTGAGACCGTTGCGTGGAGGTAGGCAGCAGCAGAACATTTGTTAGTCACTGTCATGACTCATTTTTTGTTTAAGCACTGCCAGGCCAGAATGAGTATTTATAGACACTGCCCAGGAGGATGATGTGATGCCCCTGGAAAAGGGCAGCTGTGTGGGTTAGCGGCTGTCGCTTGCATGATCCGCCCAGGACAAGGCTGCTGTCTTTTTATTTTTTTGCCTGATTGCAGTCATTGAATGCAGTCCAAATCCAGAGCGTTGGATGAGTGGGCTGATGGCTTTTCTGGGGGGTTACTACACTGCATGGTGTGGCAGGAACACTGGATAGGCCACCGTGGCAACATTGCATTGCCGACCCTCGAAATACTTTATAATTGATGTCAAACCAGAGAGGAGATTTTGCCTTCTTTTTTTTTTTTTTTTGAAGTCCATAGGAGTTAGGCACCAAAATGCCTAAGGATCTGAGCTTTTGTGTAGGTCTGTGGAGTGGGTGGGGATACATCTCATCAGTCTCCTGCTAGGGATTTTGGACATTCCCTTGAAACATCAGGCATTAGTCACTGTTGGAGAAGAGATGCTGGATGAGATGGACCATGGATCTGATCCAGTCTGTGTCCTTGGTTTTTGTAACATTATGGCCATTCAGATGGGCAATGGTTTTGTGAAGGGCTGGTGGAAGCCTGATTAAAAGCTAGCATGGGGAATGCACTTCAGGGAACAGTCTAATGCTGATTTCTTAGGGAGGATCTACATCAGGGGTCTCAAACGTGCGCCTTGCGGCCCCTAAAGCTATTTCCTGCGGCTTGCAGTGACACGATCATTACTGATATTTGCGATGTTATTGCATGGAAAGGTTTCAGTGGTGTGGCCCTCTACTAGTTCTCATGTGGCCCTCGTGGTGATTTGAGTTTGAGACCCCCTGGTCTGCATGAAGAAGCTATTGGACTCACCTGCCATTGGCCTCTAGTGGGAGATGCAATATTGGATCCGATGGACCATTTGTCTGACTCAGGATGGCCATTCTTATGGTCCTTTTCCATTGTGGCCTCCCAGGCTGGTGACTCATGATATTGTTATGAGTCTAAACCAAACATTGGGCATGGACAGGGCTCCTGTGTTGCTTCCACTTGTGCACCAGCCTTATTCTCATGGATGCTGAAAATATTTGAGTAATCTCCTTTGGGGAATTTAGTGTCAGACACCCAAAATCTGGGCACTTCCCTTTAATGCCGGTAGCAATCAGTGCCTGCCTTTCACCTGCTTTCCCCCCGGCACCTGGATCCCATGACTTGCCTGTAATTCCAAAGGCATGCTCTTTAAATATACCGAGGTGGGCTGGTAAGCGTGAACGTCCCCTTCTGGTCACCGGGCCCCTGATTCCCCCATCCACTGTGTCAGTACCAGGGCAGCTATTGCCGTGTGATCATGCACACGTAGAACTTCGTGGAGTCGGTCACATAACTCTGGCTGGCTAGTAATAGGAGTGGTGATCTGACTGTTATCAGATTGTGTGCTGTCACTCTGAGTGGCTTCTGTAGCACCCCCAGTGTTGTGTTACTTCATAATATGCATGGGCATCTGAAGGGCAAATGCCCAGCTCAGCTGAGTGTCTCTCCTGCTCCACGTTCCCCCAGCCCTACCATTTGTTCCAGGGCGCTCCCGTCAGCTTCTTCTCCCTGATCTGTCTGTCCCTGGGCTGCTTCAGCCCTCATTCTTGTCTCCTCTGGCTCAGGGGGGTTGCTGCAAATATTCATTCCCTGCTGAAATCAGACTGCAAATTGCAGAGGACCACGTGGTCCCTGGAGGGTGGCGAACTCCAGGGTCCTCTGCAGTTGTAAGAGGCCCAAATATCACACAGGGAACTTCTAAGTGTCTGACAAAGTGGAGTTTTTCTCCCGTGGAAGCTCATACAATAAATAAATTGGTTAGTCTTTAAAAGTACCACCAGACTCCTTGTTAAGCAGAAAGGAGATGGATACCTCCCTTGTGCTAGCTAAGTCAGTCTGTGAACCTCTATGACAGGCGTGGCCAAACTGAGGCTTGGGAGCCACAGGCAGCTCTTGAATGAAAAGGTGCAGCTCGTGGAAGAGCTTGGTTTATACATGGGTCAGAGAGAGGAAAGCAGCCCCAGCCTAGGAGTTTTAAGTCTCCCACCCTAAGCATGGGGGGAGCCCAGCCTGTGCCTAGCTGCCGGAGTGGCCATATTGGATGCTCAGCCCGGGCAGGGCTTAAAGCAAAGGGAGCAATCCCCAGCCTGTGCCTTGCCACTTCAGTGGCCAGGTAAATGGGCCCTGGATGAGCCAGCATCAGGGCCTGAAGGTTAGGGAGGGGCTCAAGATGGTGGGGAGAACTGGTGGCATGGTCAGGATGGTGGGATAAGTGGCATGGTCGGAGACAGCATGAGAAGCATGGCATGTTTAGATTTTCTCGTAGGCCCTTATGCACTTTACTCATGTTTAAAATAAAATTGTGTTTTATAAGTCCTTCTAAACATGACATGGAATAATAAGAAATGAAAATATGAAGAGGAAAATAAATCATTTACTGTATAGGCCTAATTTTCATGGTAACCTTAAGTAATTATAAGAATCTGACATTAGTGGGATCAATATTTGCCCACTTTTTTTCAATAAAATTAAAGTGTGTAATGAATTTTAAACTTAGTAATTTTGGAGTAGGTAGAAGTATATGGCTATATGCCTCAGTGCGTCTCTCAAAGGATTAATAATCAACTTGTGTGGTCTTGAGTTCCATAAGTTTGGCCACCCCTGCTGTATGATAAAAATTAATGGTTACATGCATAATGTTCTGAAAGGGATACCTTCGTCTTTGGACTCCCAACAGTTCTCCTGGTCTTGGTCTATGATCTGTTGGCCCAAAAGGAGCAGGCGCAAATGGCGGTCTTGCCTCCAAACTCCCCAACAGTTGGAGTATGTTGGGCTACAGTGTTTTGGTTCATTTTGGTTTGTGTTGGGTATTTCAATTTGGGCTTGCTCCAGAAGACAGACAGTGACCCAAATGCTGGGTAAGGGACGGAGTTGGCTCAGTAGTTCAGAAATACGTGGCTTTTTCCCCTTTGGTGGAAATTTCTTCTGCCGACTAAATGGGCAGGAAAGGAAACGAAATGTATTTCCCCTGCTGGGTCTTATGTTTCCTTTCCCAGTGGGAGGTGATGCCAGAGCCCGTCTGAAGAAAACTCTTGGTCTACCCATCTACCCTGAAGTGTGGTTGAAAGGCTAGGAGGTAATGTCCTCTTGGGTTCTCCTTTACACCCCAGCTTCTCTTGGTCCATTAATATTTAAAATTTCAGTGCTGATGGATTTCCCTCACCCAGCAAAGCAGCATGGAAAAGGAATCCTGGCATCCTAAATGTACTGAGAATTGCAGACCAAGGCTGCTGTCTGGCCGAGGGATTGGTGAATGGGATATTTTCACTTTTCACCTGTAGGTTATAAGTTTTCCATTGGCCCAGCTCAGCCGTGATCAAAACTCGGGATGCATCTATACTTCCACCACTGCGTACAAACTTCCCAGTTAAATTGAGGGGTTTGGAAAGACCCCTCTCAGTTGATCAGGAGGCCAGTTGGTGAAGATCACCCCCTCAAATGGAGTAGCATTGAGTCGAAGGGAGCACAGTGGCACTGCGGAGGTTGGTGGCCATTAGGAGATTGAAGGGAGATCCACAAGTTGTTTTAAGTAACTTGCATATCTCCCTTCTACTGCCACTGGAAACAGCTGCAAGTGTAGCCCAGGGCGTAGCCTCGCCTTTTGGCCAGTAAACGTTTCTTCTTAGGCTAGTTACTGAAGGACACGTGCTCCCATCACGGTAGAGAGAATAAGGCATGAATGGGACACAAAGCTCCCTGTTATGTCTTCATTGTGGCGTTAACCTCAGTGTTGCCCCTCACGCTCCTCCCACCTACACACACAACTTTCTTGCCTGAGTTTGGTAGGGTTTTCAGTCCAGGTTGGCTGGGGCTGAGTGTTAGAACCATGTACTGTTTTCACTTGGATTGGTAACCCAAGCTCTTGTCAGTAAGGACTCGGGCTAAATCGTTCCTTCCCACAATTGCCCTGTAAGCTCAGAGAAACAAGTCAGCGGGAAAGACTCACATTGCTGAGAACCCGGGGATGCGCCCCCAGAAGTCCTAGCGACGTACATGGGGGCAGCGCAGCACTAGCGAGGATGCAGGAATCTGGGTAGGTAGGACTTTGTGGTGGGAGCCTAGGCGAACCAGAGTGTTCAAACCCTGGTGCTGACCACCCAGACAAATTCTGTGGTGAAATCACCTCAAGAAGGTGGTCTCTTCTTGGTCAAGGTGAGACGTGGGCAGTTTTTGCTCTGCCAAAACATATTCTTGCCCTGCTCTGTGATCATTAAACTTTTTTGGCTGACGGCAACCTGCCTGATTCCTCCATAGCTCTCACTCTGCTTGTAGCTGCTCTTCTTGTTCCTCTCACTGCTGTTGAAGTCGTGCTGGGTCTTCTGTTGTTTCATGCAATGCAGAAGCCTGAGATGGCGATCGAAGCCCCTAAACCAGATTCATTCACTCCATTGCCAGTTCTGAGTCCTTCTCGTGCCTTGTCAGAGCTGGGATTTAACTCACTGAAAAGCCACAAAACCTGCTGTGAAGTTTCTTTCCTTTCCATGGGTCTTTAAGACCTGGGATCTCCTCCTTTTGCTGGTGCCTCCCCTTTCCTAACCTTCACAAGACCATGGTGAGCAGGAACTGAACCAGGAACCACAAGGGTTATTGCATATGTTGTGAAACAAATCCAGAAAGGAGAACTTAATTGAATGGCCCTACCCCTAGCCTGGCAGCAAATCTGCTCTTATTGCAGAAATGCGATGAGCTGTCTCCAGGAAAATCAAGTTTATGCTGTATCTGTTAACTCTTGGAGGAAAACGGCCAGTAGTTTAAATGAGTCAGTTCAGCAGAAAGAGTAAATGTTTAAAATCTCTAAACCACAACATCCCAAATTGCTGAGGCAGTACAATTGTCTCTTGGGCTGTTTGGTTGAGTGGTTAATGTTGCAACTCAGATTGGATGGTTTGATGGCAGATAGTTAATGTCTAAACAGAGCAGGTTAAGGGTCAGGAAAGCTGGTTTCATTGCGCATAACATGCATATTACAGTTAATTGTATTAAAACATGCTATTAAACTGATCCTGTTACATTTCAGATGGCTTTGGAAAATGAGCACAAAAGCTCGTCTGCCACTTCTCTAGTGTAAAGGTGTGCCTGTCCTGCTCTTTCTCACAGTCACAGTCACAATCACACGCATGAGGCAGAGAGAGTAAGTCTTTAACACAGTTGTGCAAACTGGAGAACTATTCTGAGTACTGGTATTTTAACAAAGCCACCAGCAATTCCATTTCACTTCCAAGACTCTTGCATCTGGCACTGCTGTAGCAAAGTGGCTTTTAGTGAGAATTTTAGAAAATGGACAAGACACTGGGAGAACCTGATTTGTTAGCCAGAGCTGTAATTCCCACATAAGTATGGGACAGAGATCACACACAGTCTTCTTATAATTTCAGTCTGGGTAACTGAAAATCAAAAATATCCCAGTGGTGTTTAAAAAGAAAAATAAGATATAAATGCTACCGATGGATGACTTCGCTAGTGAGGTATAGCTTCTGTGGGTGATCATAATGGACTGCACAGTATTAGGGTACAAACCTCTTGCTGGTCCGGGATCCAGTTCTGTTCCTCACAGCAGTGTACTTCAGGGGGGCAGGAGTGGAACTCCATATTTAGGAGAAGGAAGGGAACCCTTCTGACTTCTGAAAACTCTTTTAAAAATATATATACCTTGAAAGGTGCTCAGAAGTGTGTAATGTTAAAAGCAGTCTTGGCAGAGAGAAGTTTAGCAGAGGGATTATTGGTGAGATGGTTAAAAGTATGTGTTTAGCCAAAACCCATATTTAAGTACTGATAGGTGCTCAGCATCTGAGCACATCCGCACACGGGGGCTTGTGTGGTGTTGGGCTCGTGACTGAAGGCTGCTAGTGCTGCCTTGAGTGGAGATTGTGGCTAAAACCACAATACGTTGTAGGTGGCTTTCTGGAATCGTTCTACAAGCTGAATGCAGCGTGGTGGCGCACAGGTGTGCCAGGGTCCAATGCACACCTGTTTTGACTGTATGATTTGAGATTCAATTTATGTGGCTCCATGCTACTGAGTTCTGCAAAATCATTGTTTCGAGGCATTCTGACGGGAACCGTAAAGCCCTAAAGAGGTGTTCACGAAGTCCTGACCGTTCGATTGACAGTGGGATGAGTTAGCCACCAGGGGACCATTGTCCTTTGTACTGTGCAGCTTTCCAGTAGTACTGTTGGATTTTATGTACGTTAAATATCCTGTGCTGATTTCACTGTGGAGCTCACTCAGCTGATGTCGGCAGCAGCAGTTTTCCAGAAGATGGCAAGGTGGCTGGGGCAGAAATGGTAGGTGACGTCTCTGGGATGGGAGACTGGCTAGCACTTTGATTGCATTAGAGATGCCATGGGGAAATAAGAGATTCCACAGGGGAAAACTGAAAATGCTTTGGTTTCTTCATCAAAAGTCAACATTTCTGCAGAAAATTAAACTTTTTTTTTCTGTTGAAACTTTCTGTGGGGGGAAAATGCCCTTTCTGCCCAACTCTAAATCCCACAGCAGGCGATGTTGAACTACGAAGTCTTAACACTTCTGAGACATGGACAGAACAGCTGAGTTCTGAAGCTTTTCTGAATTAAGTTTTGCTTGAATCTGGAGTTTCTCCCCCATCTGCTCCTTTCATGTAGTGTATATTTATAGACTGTAGGCTGTATATGCATGGTATAGCGTGTGTAGGTACAAATTCACTATATGAGACTATAGGTGGGTGAAGCAGTGTTAAGCGAAAAACGTAATAAAAAATATGCAGAAACACCACAGACCTCGTCATATGCTGTCTCCTATATCATGAGTTTACAAGGCCTCGCAGAGTTCATTGCCATTGTAAGTCTCAAAGACCAAATGAGAGGCTTCCATTTCAAAGGCCTTGTTAAATGAGGGTCTGAATCGAAATTCTTTCACCCTAGTATCTATGTGCTGGAAACATTTAGGGCCTGATTCTAAAGTATATGAAAATGTCTTTGTGGTTATGCTGTTCTGGTTCTCGCTTTAACTGTCTCTCAGGCCCTGCAAGTTGTTTTTAGGTGTCTTAACTCCAGCAAGTAAAAATTTAGCTAAAGATGCATAGTTGAGCATCTGAAATGTTACTGTTTAAATCATGAGTAGTTCTGCTAAAGTCTGTGAACTGACATCTGCATAGCTGAGATCAGCATCCAGCCCAATGAGATGCATAAAGTGTCTATTATTCTTCGAGCCAGTGAGGCTCTTTGCATTAGTCCCTCCTTCTCCCGTCTCTACTCTTTTCCTGACATGTAACGTGTCACTTCATGACTTGTTTTGTGAGCAGATATGAAATGAGCATGTTTAATCCCTTCTTGCTTCTGTGGACACGTGCATGATGGAGCCCGGGCCCTGGACCACATGGTGGCTTTCTGCAATCCCCCTGCGTCATGCACTCATTCTGCTGGTCCATTTCTGGTTTTAAGGATCTCTGGGCAGCGCTATAATAAGAGGTGCTGGTGTGTGGGAGCAAGGGCTAGGAAGGGGAGGAGTGACGCTTGCTGACAGTCCTGTGTTATTGATGACCATGGCATGGACCGGCAGAGCCTGAGAATAGACTCTACACTTGCTTTTAAGGAGACAGCTGGTGATGGTGTTTGATACAGTGATATGTCTTTGCCTGACATTTGACTGACAGCGACACAAGCCCAATGTCCTCTCAGCTGTAAGTAGCTTAGATCTGGTGACATTTAGAGGCAGAGCTGCCTTCTCCAGCCTAATTTTAGATGGGGGGTGGGGGTAGGGAGAGAGAGAGATTTAATGAGCGATATAAAGGCCAAAGAAAACGTCTCCAAATGGATCTTTGTTTCAGTTCTTTAACTGTGGCTGCAGAGGAAAAGAGGATTTTCCCCTCACTTCGCAGTTTGTGTGAAAACCTTGTTAAAATACCTAATGGATGTGTGGTTATTCTCTGCTTAGGAGTGTGTCTCACTCCCTTGAAAGTTAATGGTGAATTTGCACAGCTGTGTAAATCCCTCTGTCCCAGGTGCTGTTCCTGATGGTTTTGCAGTGCTGGGGATGTCTTCTGTGTGTGTATGAATGTCTGTCTGTGTAGGCACAGAGGATGAACATTTAAATGACAGGGCTAAAGGTGTGTGTCCTCCTCCGGTAGTGGAGATTTCAATTTTTTTTTTTTTTTTCTTCAAATGACTCTCTTGGTGGCAGAACAGTGCTTGGCTGCCAGAGTGAGATCTTCGTGCCACAAAACTGCCACAGCTGTGGCAGGCCAGAATGGCTGGCGCTCACAGCGTGATTCAACGCTGACCCGAAAGGAGCCACTCCAACATGGGATCTGCCTGAATGGCCGTGTCTGCTGGGTTCTGCCAGCCGGGAGTGTTTGTGCTGTGGGCAGCTGTTCACCAGGCATCGGGAAGAGGCCTGCTAACTCACTACATATACCCGGCCACCGAGCAGATATCAGATGGTAACAGCTTTCTGTCACTAGCAACCTGGGGCCAATTTCAGGCTGGTGACCTAGAGACGAAAGGCTTCATATCCTATTACCAATCCACCTGCTCTTGAGCCATCCACTCCCCCGCTGAGCCCCTGTTCCTTTAGAATCTGCTTCTTGCTGGCAATCGTGTCTTTCCGCTGACACCATCTTCTCCAAGGACTGAGCAGGGACCAGACCATGCAGCAGTGCATTTCCTGGCATGATCCCATTTTCAGGTGCAGTGTTTCTCACTATGCCAGTTGGCATGGAGGTTGCCATTTAAAAATGGTGTCGTCCATGCAAGGTGACCTCACACACTGGCCGCACAAGGTCACGCCGCAAGGAGGATGCCTTTTCACTTTACAAAATGGCCTCCTCTAGAAAGCGTGACTTCACATACGTACCGCGTATGTGAGGTCGCATTGCATGGAGGGTGCCATTTTGTGGCATGTCATAGCATTCTCCGTGTAACGTGACCTCATGCACATGGTGCCTTGGAGGGCATGTCCTGTGGAGGAGGCCGTTTTGTAAAATGGCATCACCATCATGCTTGGGATTACCATGACCCCATCTGCTGATGAAGCAACCCCACATGAGGCATGACCCACAGTTTTGGGAGCTGCTGCCATACAGCATAAATAGAACTAAGTGCCTTTTTTAGTCTGACCGTTTGGGTGAGGGTGCCCCTAAGAGGGATGCTCACTATATTCTCTCCTGGCTGCAGAAGGGTTTTGTGAACCCGGCTCCATGATGAGAACATACTCAAAAGGGTAGCCGAATGGCATCCAAGGGAAATGCAGTGGTGATTTTTGGCTGTACCTGGCTGGGGGGGGGTAAACTGTGATGTTAGATGGGTTGAAAAGGCCAATGTATTGCTCAAGAGGTCCATATGGAGCCCTGCTCTTTGGAGGTGCTTTTTATGTTGTGCAATGCACCCATTTCAGCCTGGGGCTAGTGGTTATAAAAGTAGTGAGAGTCCTGTGGCAGTTAGTTTTTAAACAGATTTCTTCAGGCATAAGCTTTTGTGAGCTCCAACCAGGGCTGTAACTAGGTGGGGCAATTGAGGCAAAGCTCCAGGTGCCGAATTTTAGAGGGTGCAGGGGACAGATCCATCCCCAGCCACCGTGGGGAGCTGAGTCCGCTCCTTGCCGCCAAGTAGCCTGATCTGTCTCCAGCCACTGTGGGGAGCTGGATCTGTCCCCTGCGCCCTCTAAAATTTGGAGTCTCGGGCTTCTGGCAGTGTCTGCTTCCAGTGGCACCTGGGGCTCCCCTCTGTGGACGGATCTGGCTTCCCATGGCAGCCGTGGATGGATCTGTTTCCCTGCCACCAGCCGGATCTGTCTCCACGGCAGGTGAGGCTGGATTCAGCTCCCCACTGACGGATCGGGCAAAATCGGGGCCTGGGTCAGGGGGTGTGCCTTTGAGGATGCTTGCCCCGGACACCAGACCAGCCGGTTGCGGCCATGGCTCCAACCCACTTTCTCAGATGCCTCTGATGAAGTGGGTTGGAGCCCACGAAAGCTTATGCTTGAAGAAATGTGTTAGTCTTTAAGGTGCCACAGGACTCTTGTTGTTTTTGCTGTGGACAGACTAACATGGCTACTCGTCTGGTTTTAAAAGTAGTTCTGGTAGGCGAGTGTGCTGAATGAAAGATGTCCGAGTTACCCTCCCAGCTGAATTTGAAGGCACTGGCGTACGATGACGCAGCTTTGTTGACTTCCGTGTGTCTGCCCCTGCTATGCCAGCATTAAATTTGTGCCAAAACCTTGGAAAATATTAACTCTATCAAGCCCCTGACTTCACTGGCATTAAAGATTCAAGGCTACATTTGGTGGGGGGAAAAAAGCAAGCTCAAAAGATTTCTTTTTCCTCTCAACTTCTACTTTGCTCATCTGCTCCACTTATTTAAGGCCATTACTGTGTAAGCGTGTCCTCTTGAAGTCCCTTTCTGTTCTGTTGTCTATGATTCTGTGATAAGCAGCGCTGGGGGTGTTTTTTGAGCTGTCAGATGATGTCTGTCAAACTTTTTTTTTTTTTTTTCTTTTCTCTCCCTTCATGAGACTTGGGCATCTAAGTACATTTCAGTGCAGGAGTCTGCACCCTTAGCCCCTTTTCCCCTTGTCAGCCTTGCAGATGTGTCCCAGATTCACTGGTATAATTACCACTTGGTGGTATTTGTCAGGGCCACCAATCCATGGGTCAGGGCCCCACAGTTATTCTGTATTATCACTGTCCATCCAAAAGAGACGAAGGGCCTTTGTTCCAACATCGTTTAACAACGCTCTGGTGATGCACTGCAGTTCCTGTGCAAACAGCTGGAGTGGGCTGGTGAATCTGTCCCACAACCTCTCGTCTCCATGACCTGGATTTGGCATTTTCTGGGGAGTCGTGGGTGGAAAATGATACATTAGGATCCCCATGAGGTGGTCTGTACAATAAAAGCTTTGGGGTGCTGCCAATTTAATGGACACGGCTGCTGTTCCTGAGTGATGTTCTGGGGTCACACCTCCACTAGCTAACAATGAGGCGCTGCAGCTACCCCTCTATGTGGTCTGTAAATCCCGAAGAGGAGGTGTGTTGGTGCTGGTATTTAAATCTGAGGCAGCTCAAGGGGAAACGTCTCCAGCCACTAATCCCATCAGAGAGATTTCCCCAGCCGTTCTGTGGCAGCAGTGAACCTCCTTGGCTTTTTCACTGCCGTGTTTTGTGTCACGGCTTTAAATAAACACCTCTGTATTGTTTTCCGGTCTCTTTTAACCCTGATGAATGCACATAGCAGGTGGCAGGAATAAAAGCTACGCTGACATTAGCTGAACACCTTCCTTTTGAGTTGCAGTGGCTTTATGCCTCCGGGCCATTCGGCAGTGACAGCTTTTGTCCACTTGTATGTAATATATTCTTCATCTGTCGCCACTCTCCCAGCCCAGAACTGAGCAAACACCCTTTGGATGCAAGCCTGGTAACTGAACCCTTAGAGTGCTGTCAAAAATAAAACCTGCTGAGCTTGAATTGGATCCGGTTATTTGAGAACTAGAAACAGGCTGAAGGACAGAAGTGAGTCGGGCAATAATTGGGCATGTTGGAGGAGACAGAAGTGACTGGCCACCCTGTTCTTCATACTTCTTGTCAGTGTAAAAATCTTGGTTTGGAACAGGAGTGGGGGCAGATCAGGAAAATCTGTTTTACTTTTCTTTTTAAAATGCTAGAGCATCCTAGTGCCCCTAAATCCCAAAGGAAAGAGACGGATAGTGAATATGCCTGTGTGCATACTTAGAATACTGTTTGATTGATGTGGAGTCTGCATTGGTACCACTGGGATGAGATGAATTTGATTCAGTTTTTAGCAAACGCTATTGCCCTTCTGCAGTTCCAGCTTTCCCACGTGAAAACCAGATTAGGTTTCTGTCTCTAATTTGTGGCCACCAGGCAGACTCCTTATTTTTAGGAGGATGACGCTTCCAAGCCATTCTGAAAGCAAGTTCACTTCTCTTCTTTGGGTTGGAGACAATGTTGTTGCAAACCAACATCCATCATGGGCTTCACAGTTGTCATTTCCCTGCAGATCACCTGCAACTTCATGCAAATAGCTGGGCAACAATTCCAATCCTCCCTCTCAGAAAGCATAGGCCCCTCAGACTTGAGCTCATGTGGAATCTTCATTAGCTTTTGGCAGTATAGGGAATATGATTCAAAATGCAGCTGTCCTGATTCTTTGCAGTAGGGGGCAGTGTGGCCACGCATATGTGCTAACATTTCACTACTGTACTTCGCTGTTTATAGCACCTTTCACCAGAAGGTTTCAACTTTTTTGTTGACATTGGCTACATAAGGAAGCCTGACGATTCCTCCAATGAGGTAGGGACTGTATTTAACAGACAAGGAAACTGAGGCACAACACAATTAAGTGGTGTGCCCGCAGTCATTTAGCAAGTCAGTGTCAGAAATGGGATGAGAGCCCTGAGTATTCCTTTCATTCAGACCATGCCTCCATCCTTTTAAAGCATGGACTTGTGGCCTGTGAACATTTAACATTCTTATCACTTGATGAGTCAGCCAGGGGCGAATAGAAATCTTTTTGAAGGGGGAGCATTACAGGTTGGTTCCCTGTAGAGCTCCGTGTTGTAACTGAGGGGCACATGTGTTATGGTCCCTTAAATGCAAAGTAAAGCACCTGGCAAGTTGTCAGTGTGGCCCAGAATCAGGAGATGCCTCCCTGAGTTTCAGGATCACTGTACGATTGGACCTTTCAGGGGCTCCCACCCAACTCAGACGAGTAGTGGTAAGGAGAAAGGGCCTCCAAATTCAATCTGCCCTGCCAAAAATGTTTTGATAGGTGGGTTATGTGCATGATGTGAGTGTGCAAATTAAGAGTTCTCTCTTCTGCTGTTGTCACCCTCTTCAGATGTGCACTGACATATACAAGGTGCTTGGTCTATGCGTAGGGTGGCAAGCAGACTTGCTGTTTTCTGATCAAAGGAGCGTGCGTTGAACTGCTTGCATACTATATTCTTGAACTCTAGAGGTAGAAACCTGGGCTTTTGGAAAAAAGGGACCAAAGATCCAGCTTCAGGGTCGCCAAGCAGTTATGCATGACTGTGGTGTGCAGTCATGACAGCCAGGATGTGTTGGATTATTTGTAAAAATAACTTAGCATCGTAGTTCCCAAACTCTACTGTGTTGCGTACCACCAGCGTAAAACACCATTATGTGCAAGGATAGGGAGAAGGCATGGGGCTGGAAGGGGGAATTGCCACTGTGCTACTTGGAGGGGCCAGCACCGGCCCGGCCCTGCCAGCTCTCCAGCAGCCGGCAGATGTGCACCATTGGAGGTGTCCTGCGTACTACTGGTGGCACGCGTACTGCAGTTTGGGAAGGGCTTTCTCAGCATTTCAGTCGTACTTTCCACCTGCAGATCTCAAGGTGTGGTAGGCTGTCTGTGGAACTGAGCAGATGTCTGCTGAGATAGATGGACATATGCCAGCCGTAGAGTTTGTGGAGAAGAAACAGTTTATAGCCCTTACATAAAAAAATAAAATAAAACCCAGTGAGGAATTAGAGAAAAGAACGTTGCTAATTAAGAAAAGAAGAGCTGGGATGTTCTCTAACCCAGTGGTTCTCAGCCTTCCCAGACTGTTGTACCCCATTCAGGAGTCTGATTTGGTTTGCATACCCCAAGTTCCACCTCCCTTAAAAACTACTTGCGTACAAAATCCGATAGAAAAATACAAAAGTATCCCAGCCTCTTGTTATAGAAAAATGCCTTTTTTCCCATATAATTATGGAATAAATCAATGGGACTATAATTATCGTACTTACATTTCTATAGTCTGTATAGAGCAATGTGAACAAGGCGTCTGTATGAAATTTTACTTTGTAGTGATTTTGCTAATGGTTTTTTATGTAGCTTGTAGTAAAATTAGGCAAATATCTAGATGAGTTGATGGTACCCCCTGGAAGAGGATCTGTGTACCCTCAGAGTAGCACGTGTACCTTTTTGGTTAGAAACCACTGCTCTGACTTTTTGAAAGTCAGTGAGTTGGTGGGTGGGGTACCTAGGCCTTGCTCTGGCTTTTCCAAATAAATCTTTGAGTGTAGGCATACCACACCAGCTAGAGGATGTTGTTATAAGGTCACTTTTAATGTTATCAGCTAGATAGAGCTCTTGTAGGGATGTCGTAGTTTAGTTATTTTTTTAAGGGGCAGTTATAAAACTGCTGACCATCCCATTGCTTGAGGAGTAGTTTGGGATTTGTTCTTTTATTTATATATAAAATAAAAGGAAGAATTGCTGACAATAGTATGTTTTAAAAAAATTTCTTTGACTTCTGCTGGAGCTATGCTTTTTCTTGATCCTTTGCTTTGTTTTTAAGACTTGCATTTCTGTGGTATCAGATACTTGAAAACAAACAAACCAAATTATATAGACACAGCTGTTTTATAGAGCTCACCCATTCCTCAAAGACAGCGTGATTTATTGCATTCTTGGCAGACTCGTTCTGGTGATATAGCACAAAAGCGATGGGGCCCCTCGGCTCGGCTCCCACTCAGAAAATGAACCTTTCTCTTTCCTAACGGGTTTGTACAAGGCAGAAACTGGTGCGAGCCAGCAGCGTCCACTTCCTGTGCGTTTTAGTTTGAGCTCTGATGCACCACCTCCCTCTCAGAATGGACGACTGTCTCGTTTCCAGGAAGTTGCGTTTTGAATGCAATTAGGCTCCTGGAGATGTAAGCAGTGTGGTACGGTTAGTTGGGAGTGCATTCAAGCACTGAGCTTTGGTGCTGTGGTATGGAGCTATGAGCTGTGTCTAATAATGTGTTCCCTGCAGAGCTGTCTACGCAACTCACTCATCTTGCCAGTTTCCAGCAAGTAATGGGCTCTGTGCAAAATTGGGGATGAATTTTCTTAGAGTGGTGTCTGTGCTCCAAATTCCTGCTTGGGAACTAGGACAGGGTGTCACCAGGACCTTAGAGGAATTATTGAAAGCAGAGATACCAGGGTGGTAAATTACTGCTACATTTAATACTTGAATTGCCTCAAACACCGTACTGTACACGAGTGGTTCCTAACCTCCTCTTTGCCATGCCACAGCTTGGTACCTTTAACTGTTTTGAGGCACGCGATCATATTAGTCTCCAAATGAACTCATGAATATTTATGAGCCAATCCCAAACTCTTTGAGTAGTTTTTCCAAAAATTCTGTGGCACACATGCTCAGGTGTGACGGCACACCTGAGTGCCATGGCACGCTGGTTGGGAAAAACTGCTGTACCTGTTGAGGGAAGGTGGATCAAAGGCAAAGTGAAGCACATCCTCCATAATCTTGTTGGGTAGAAGATGCACTTACTGCAGTGATGAAAATTTATTGTGGATGCAAAGTGGCCCTAACAAAAAGAACTACTGGGTGCGTATGTATGTTTTTTTTTTTTACTGGTGGGAAGACTGGCATCTAGGTCAGTGGATGGTTTTTTCTCTGCCCTGGTCGCTACTGTATTTTGCAGTGGTCTCAGGTATGATGTTCTTGTGTAGTCAAAGATGAGAGATGGGAAGATGAATGGATTCTTTGGGTGCTCTCGTATAGGAACCTGGAGAGTAGAGGCAGGAGAGAACAACCGATTAGAGGTCCCCAGCATTGTCCAGTCTCCTGTTCCTTTGCCTTCCTGCACTCTTCTTCTTTGCATTTACTCACACGTTCGGTGACCACTAGAATTCAATCCAGTGCAAATGGTCCTGATAACTGAGGTTTCCCTGTGTATGTCATGCTGGTGCAGGAAAATGTCAGCGCCTAGTTTAGAACTGTGATTCAGGATGGGAACTCAAACTCAGCACCCTTAAATTTAACATTGAGGGGGATTAACACTGGAAGAAAATACCTGGGGGCGGGGTGGATTCTCCATCTCTTGATGCCCAACTGTGGGTCTGTTGACATAAGTATCTTGATGGTTATGGTGCGTTATCTCTGCTTTGCTCCCTGGGTACCAGTTGGGGGGGGTGAGGTGAGATGTGGGTGATGCTTGCCAGGTCCTCAGAGAAGGAATCGCTTCCTCTGCTTTTGCTGGTGGCTGGAGTCTAGCGGCTGCACTTATCCCCAACTCAGGCCTGCTGGCAGATGAGGGCTCCTGCTATGGGACGAGCAAGTGTCTTCTCCGCCCTTCTGCCCCTGTACTAGGCACAGGAAGGGAGTTGTGGGGAGCAGAGCTGGGTGGCTCTGGGGGTATCTGCCCTGTCGCTCCTGCTCCCAGCCACGCTGTCACCCCCACAACTGAGGGTGGAGGAGTGAGAGGGTGGGAAACCAGCCCACAGACACTCCCATCTTCCCATGGTCCTCTCTACATAATTATTACGCTTTGCACTTCTAGGGTGGACACTGGTTACTCGAGCATTTGTAGTTGCTTTATGTGCCACACAACTGGGTCTGGCGCTCCTACAAAGTAAGTGCTAGCCCCAGTGTACAGATGGGAAACTGAGGCATGGAAGATTTCAGTTTCCAAAGATAATGCATGAGGCATAGCTGAGACTAGAACTCGGTCATCACGTCTCCTAATGACTTAACCACAAGCCCTTCATCTGCATCTGGTGTGGGAAAAATCCGGGGCTTGGAAGGATGATGGTGACGGATTGAAAAATCAATCTGCTGTCACCAGACCATGTGCGGTTTGTTTTTTGTTTTTTGTTTTTATGATTGAATGTAAAATCAAGGCAGTTTCAGGAGTGAACATGCAACTGCACTAATTTTTTGACTCTTGGGCTATTTTGCTTCTGACTCAAACAAAGGACTGGCTGAGGGGCCATCTGGTGGACCAGATTCAGTGTAGCAGGAGATGGTAGTTGCTTTGTTTGCATCTACTTTCTTGTCCAGCCTGGATCCCCTGAGCTCAAACAGAGGAGGTGTGACATTACCCTTCTCCTGTGAATGCAGATTACATTGGGTCAGTCGGGGTGTGCTTTCAGTGAAATACGCAGCGTGTCTCCTGGCTACAAGTATCTTGTGGCATAGTACCAGCGTTTGAAAGGTGGCAGAATCAGACTGTTTCCATAACAATTTCCTTGGCTCTCACCTCACTTGCCACTCCTGTGCAGTCATATGCAGCCACTGGGTGACCAAAGCGGCTCTGTGTTGCGTCAGTGAGGGTTTAACTGTGGGACCTAGGGATTGTGGATTCGTTGCTGATGTTCATCGGTGGCCTTGTGCACGTTACAAACAAACTCTCTAATATGGCCACTAATTTTGTTTTCTTTTTTCTGTACCTGGGTTTGTTTAGTTTGGGCACAACTTCTAGGAGCAGTACAGAGCAGCCACGGCAATCACTGACGTCACTGGGAGATGTAGATTCTCAGCTTTTTCAAACATCACGTCCAAACGTTTGGTTGGGCATCAGGCAATTAGTGATGTAATCTCAGCGTTTGTGTCAAATGGGGATAGCCATATGGTTTATCTCACTGGGGGCTGCAAGGGTAAAACAGCTGCTCTGTATGGGGTGCCAAAGTATGATAGGGCTGGAGACTGTAGACAACTGGATCCGACCTGGTAGTTGGATGGGTGACCCCTGAAGAAAGCCCGGCGAGCTGCAGGAAGGAAATTGGTATTGTATACCAGTCCCTGGGCACGGTGCTGGAGGAGAGGGCGCCTGTGCCTGCCTAGAGGTTTCGGTGACCCCAGGCTGCACGACTCGACCTCTTGGAGAAGGCAGATGAGTGAAATTTGCAAACAATTCTGTTGGTGAGAAGCACGGAGCTGACTGACACAAGCAGGAAAGATTGCTCCCATCAGAGGCTCATGCCTGCTATGGAGGGATGTGTACTGCCCCCAGCAGCCTATTAATTGAGCATCTTTAATGTATTTGTCATCCCATTCCCTCCGTTAGGAAGGGGAATCTATTACTGTGTTTTACAAAGAGGGAGCTGAGGCAAAGAGAGGCTAAATGATTTTGCAGGAGAGCAGGGAACTGAATCTCTAGTCTTCCAAGTCTTAAGCTGACACCTTAACCACTAGACCATCCTGCCTTTCAGCACGGTGCCTGTGTTCTGCTTTGCTTTGCTTGGACTGAGGTGGACCTTGTCAGCAAGTGGTAGCTGGTAGGGAGGAAATTCCTCCTAGCTGTGCAGGATATTGTCCTCCCCTCTCCACCAGCCGATGATCAGAGTTTGATTGGCCAGACCCAGGAATCATTTCTGAATGTAAAATGAAGCGTGGAGACATTCAAACTCTCTTCCCTTGCCCCAACCCACGTGCCTTTGTCCCATTGTTCAAAGGAAAGACTTAACTGTGCTGTGCTGAGGGGCAAACAGTGGAGCTGTCCTCTGCACAGGGCAGTGAGCTGGAGAGGCACAAGGGCACCATTGGGGGACTCGCTCCCGCTGACAGCTAAGTGAGAATTAGCCACCTACTTCCCACTGTGCTTTTCAAAATCTCCCCGAATCTGTGGTTGTCTCTGCTGCCATCAGATCCATCTCCCTGATTGACTGAGTGGGTCTGTGAAGATCTGCTCAGGAGCCGATCCAGCAAAACCACCCCTGCAGAAGGAGTAGCACTGAGTCAGATGGAAGGGATTTCCCCCTGACTTTGGCTACCTAGCACACCACGGTAAGTAGGTGGCAGGCAATCAGAGGGAAATACACAAGGTATTTTAAGTACTTTTTGCACATCTCCCTTCAATTGCCACTGAAATCCTGCCACAGTATAGACCAGAGCTCAGTGCAAAACGGGGTCACGGAGGAATGTGTGCTTTTTGATTTCATTGAACAAGTCAGATTTCATTTGGGTTGAGATGCAGTTCCCATTTTAGAAAGGACAGTGGTGCAGTAGTTCAGGATCAAAATGTGACCTGGTGTTTTAATTGTGCTGATGTGGCGCAAATGTTCTCTGGGGACTCTTCTAGTGATGCGGCAGAGTCAGGTGTGGCGTCGATGCAGGGCAGACGGTATTACGCTGCGTTCTCAACTCCAAGGTTATGGTTCAATACTCATATCATAGATCCAAGAAGAGGTCTATCCTGGTAAACAAACCACAGCCCCGAATGTTTGTTTATTGTGTCCCCCATCGGATACGCAGTTTGCCCTACCAGTCCGGCAGGCTCAACCTGGGATCTGAAAGCCAAGTTGGGTTCTTTCCTTCCTGTGCATCATCACCAGTGAAGAAGAGTCTGTAACCCAGTTTTTATGGCCTGAGTGTCTTTCTGCAGTTATCACTGGAGACTAATTGGTATGTGCAGCTATTGCTGGGGACAGAATTAGCAGGAAGTGGGTTTAGGTGTCACTCTGAGTGTAGTTTGGCTTGCAGGGCCTTGCGTATCGCTGCCATAACAAACAGGAAGTGTTTTGTCTGTGGGTGTTTTCAATTCTTGATCCTGTCTGTTAGCAAGGAAAAGTTGTCTCTCCCTCATCATTTGATGAAGAAAGTGTGATCCAAAGCCATTAAAAGGCAGTAAGTATGGAGCTCCTTGATGGTCTGTCACTTTTCAGATTAAGCTGATCTGGCCCTGCACTGCCACACAGGAGCTGCTGCATGGTCAGAAAGTTTGGTCCTCCATGGAAATGGAGGGTTGGTTCAGACTAGTGCTACAATTGCGCAGTATCCTATTGCTAATTGTGGCCAGTGCCAGATGCTTGAGTGGAAAGTAAATAAAGGCAGTAATGGGATAATGAGTTACCTTCTACTGCTCAATCGTTGGAGCTCCAAAGGGTAGCTGTGTTAGTCTAGTTCAGCAAAACAAACAAGGAGTCTTGTCTCACTAAGATGACTTAAATGCTGAAGCATGAAGGATATTATTGTCTGTTCCAAAAGTCTCATATAATATTTTCTCATTATCACTATAAATGTCCAATCTTTTTGTGAAGCCTGCTAAACTCGTGATCTCTGTATCCTGTGGCAGGGAGTTCCACAGCCTAATTGTTCATTTAGAGATTAAAAAGTATATTGTCTTACAGATGATGGCAGTGGCAGTCTCCAGTGATTCTGGGGTCCTGGACAAAAGTCAAGGATGGGGCCCAACCCATGCCATGCAGGGTAGCCCCTATCCTTGACTTTTGGCTCTCCTGGGTGGGGCCACCTCCCAGCATGGGGTCCTGGGCAAATGCCCGGTTGCCCTATAGCTAGGACTGCCTACAGATATGGCATGTGTGTCTCTTTACTGACCGTTTTGGATAGGACTCTAAAGATCCCATGGCACAAGAGTGTTTGAGATAACCTTGTGTTCTGCCCGTTGTTCCCTCTCTCGACTGATCGGGTTTTAGTTTCCAAGATGTAGTCTGAGCTGTTTTGCTTCTGCATAGGAAGATGGAGCAGGTGTTATGTGCTCATTGAAATTTGACTAGTGATATCTAACTCCTCTCTTAACGAAGTACTATGAGTATGTAAGAACAAATCTTGTTCTAAACAATCCCATTTGTGATTCTAATGTTTGTTTGGCGTATCTACGCGTAGTTGTTTTTTTTTTTTTTTTTTTTAGTTGCCTTTTCTACATGTCAGGGTCTTGGCATGCTTCCTAAATATTTCTCAAGGCCTGCAAAGTACAATATGTGTTAGAATTCCTGGCCTAAAGAAGGGGAAAGTGGGGCCCAAAAGGAAGGTTTTCCTTTTGTTTTTATACCTGAGTGTTTTGGAGCGAGGCACCAGTGGTTTGACTCACCTGGAAAGGCTGGGCACCTGTGGCTCCACCAGATCTTAGTGGGCCTCCTGGGGCCTCAGTGCTACTGAAAATAAGGGGGTTTATTTAGGTGCCTAAAACAGACCTGGGCTCCTTACTTTAGGCACTTGATTCTGAGCACTTGGCCCCATGCCGTTACTGCCAGTCTCTGGGTGATCTGGGAAGATAAGCCACTTGGATGCAGGAGTCTTGGGCCAAAATCCCATTTAATGCCCAGCATGAACCTTCCTTTGCTAAAACTGCTTCCATAATCCAAATCTGTTTCTCTCATTTGGCATCTTCTTCCTCTAAAACCCATTGGAAATGTTCACTGCCCCTCTATCGTGCTAGGGTTTGGGAGAGCAAAAGCTGAGGAGGGTGTCTGGCTGTGGTTTGTTGTTAGAGTCAGATCAGTGCTTTCGGCTGCCATTTCTGTGTGTGGTCGGATGGCAGACAGCAGCTGATTGACCGTCTTTCCTGTCTGATCCTTCCTTGGCTTCTCAGCCCTGGGTGCTGGGGCTGTGTTAGGATCTTCACTTACCACATCTCCGCACAGGCAAATCTGCTCCATTAATAGCTATAAGGAGCCTGAAGTTTCCACCCCAACTTTATCTGGCTTTGCAATGATCTGAAGGATTAAGTGCTGTCATCCGGGGAAGGGTGGGAGAAATAACCTGCCTTAGACAGTGTCTGCGCTCCTGGCGGAGAGGGGTTGTCAGATGAGCTCATTGTTCGTTCACAGCCAGAATGGACATGTGCAGTTGGCTTCCCCCACCCTTCACCATCTCCTCCAGCCCTGAACCGAGGGGAGGGTGTGTGCAGGTCAGATTAGCTATGTTTGCTCATATGGGACTGTCCAGTGAGCCACCCGCCCAGCTTTTCGAGTGACCTGATAGCAAGTGTGAAAAATCAGGGCGAGGGAACACGTTTCTCTGTAAGACAAAACCCGTACCAGCTCTCCCTTGATCTTTGTGGAACTCCTGTATTGGGGCCAGACTCTCCCCTTGCTCTGTGGGTACCCGTGGAGCGAGCGTGCTTTTCCTGAACCCAAGCCGTGCCACAGGACAGGGCATGGAACGGGAGGTGTCCGGAGGATGACCCTTTTGTGCTCTCTCTTTTCAGGCTTGGTCTCCTTAAAACAGTTTTAAATAAGTTCCATTTCCTGCACCTGCTTCCCATCACAGAGTTCCCCAAGACAGTAGAGTCCTCTGTTTTGTGTGTGCCAGCCTTTGCTGGGTGGGCTGGACTTTGGGGAATGGATTTGAGATCTTAGGAACAGAGAGCACTTAATAGTACCTAAATGAGCTCCACAGGGAGGGGGTGCTAGACCCCACCGCTTGGATGGAGACTGGGGGGAGCAAAGGATTCCCTTCTTTAGCTGCTGGTGTGCAAGAAGTGTGGTGCAGTCAAAATGCAGTGCCACTTCCCAGGCATGCTGGAAAACGAGTAGTCTCTTCCTCATTTCCTATGACTAGTTCTCTGTTTGCACATGCAAGGTCTGTTTTGAACCTTTGAACCCTGGTGACATACTTAACATTCCTGTTTGTGTTAAATGATTCAATTCAGAGTCCTGAAAGCATCATGATATCAGTCAAATGTGGGCCAGGTAAAAAGCCTCTTTATCTCAACGACCATTCTCTTGATCTTCTTATCAGAGATTTTGTCCCTGGCTGGAATCTGCAGAATGAAATATTAGATCAGTGTCCTTGACAAGCGTGCCTGTGAAATGGGTCTCGTGGACTGCTAGAGATATAGAAAATCCCTCCTCTGCCCTGGAGCTGCCTTGGCAGGAAATCCTCACCTGGCTCATGGTAACTGGTGGATTATATCTGAATATCTGCTCTTGAAGTGACATCTTTCCCAGAAGTACCGCATCATACCTAGGAATGGTGTCACGGTGCCAAGGTATTTGTTCCTGCCATGGTCCCTCCAGGCTTTTGGGATTTCTGCCTCTGGGGATGACCATAAAACCCTGCCGTAGATATGAGGCCTCATTGAGAGCATCCGTGGCAAATGCCCCCCGTCACTTGAAGAGATGAAAGAGATGGAGGCAAGAAACTGCCGTCACTGTCCATCCAAATTCCCTTTCCTGTTATGTGCACATTCGTATGGATGTTTAGTCAAGAGTTTGATTCCCTTTTGTTCCTGGTGTAACTCCATGGAAGTTGTCCAGTTAAGTCTCACTTGAAAAGCAGAATCCTAGCAGAAGAGGCTGGTCTGTTATCCCCGACTCTTTTGGGAGAAGCAACTCGGCAGACTCTGTGCCATGCTGTCTACTCAACAGCCACACTACCAGCTCCTTGGGGTCATTTTTTTAAATTCGGTTTTCACCACAGCCCTAGCTGGAGAGAGCTGGTCAAGAGCCTGACCCTATGTCCTTTGTTAGAAGGGACCCCATATGCTGTGTCAGTTCTAAAGCTTGCCTCCGACGGCACAGTTTGGATGAATGCTTTCTGGTGTGTCTGATCCACAAAGCATAAAAGGGTCTCTCATAGCTCTGCACTACAACACCTGTTTCTTTAGGTCAAGCTTTAGACTGCAAGTTTTGGCTCAATCCACACTCCCGGCTGCATGTGTCATTTCCCCCCTCTTGCTGTTACACTAAAACCCCAGCGGTTCCTCCCCATGCTGGCAGATGAGTGTAACGCAGTCACTCTAATCTGACCACAGCCTGAGCAGGGCTGCGTGGACCAGGTGCTGAATGACTAAACAGATCTACCATGCACATCTCTAAAGGGAGCGGCTGTACCTCCCTGGCATTTGTGACCTTGATTAAAGGTTACAAACCGCAGCACGTCAGCAGCCTGCTAATTTCCTCAGCCTGGCTGTGTGATAAGGTGGCCTGGCTGGTGGGTGCATTATGTGCCATTGCATCACGTCTTCCTTAATGCAGTGCTGAAAAAAATAACACAGGGCATGATTTCTCAGGTGTGCTCGCCTAGCCTGCAAAACCACTTTGCTGCTCTCTGGAGGAGCGACATCCAAGGAAAGGGGTGGCCAAATGACTGTTGTGGTCACTCAGTTTCTAGGTCACTGGCTCGACTGAAGCTGCCAGTGGCCCAAAGCTATCATTGCCATCATATGATGTGGTTCCTATTTGTGCAATAAGCTGGGAGAAATTCCTGGTGGCTCTACCAATAGCCACATAACTTTTTAACCCCTCTCCCCAGAGCTTATTGGTGGCCTCCTCTTCTCAGAGAGGATCCAGGTTTGATGATCCATAGAGCGGCCAGGGAACATCTAAAGGTATTAATTACTTTACATGGAATGCCTGATGAAATGTTTTTGGAAAAGTCGGTACAGTGGCAGGAGATTTAAAATGCCCAGCCACAGCAAAGCTTCCTGGAATGCATCAACTTCCACTGGACGCCTGGATGCTTTGCTGCGGCTGGGACATTTTAAATCGCTCCCTCCCCACTCAATCCCTGCTCACCTGTTTTGAGGCTCTGTGCTGCTAACTCTGGCTGACCTGCAAAGTGTAATTGGGTAGCAGAGGAGGGCAAGGGTAGCTAGAAAATCCCCTCTCTGCTTATCCCTTTTGGCAGTGGAGTCAGGTAGGACTATGAAGAGGGAGTGTGAGGAGGCACGGTGGTGGTTTGGTGCAGTGTTTTATAGCCCTGCGTGGATGCATAGGCTGGCCGAAGGCTGCTACCACCTCTTCTTCCTTGAAGGCAGCCTAGATGTGGGTAAGGTGGGTCATGCCCTGATTGCAGAGACCCAGGAACCATACAGCTGTAGGACTTGCTCCCTGCTTAAGTGGTGGGATAGGAGTGTTGTGGGGGAGCACCTCAAGCAAACCCAAATAGCTCATGTCCTGAAGTACAGCCATACAGCCACGGGGTGTACCAGTTCGTCCCACCCCACACAAATTCTTAAGGATTTATTTGGCTGATGGGAGTGGTTTTGGGCTGCAGAATTAAATTGTTTGTTTGTTAGAAAAATATAACCTAACTCGAGTAATCTGTGCAGTGTGTGCAGTACTCTGCCTGCGTATGTAACGCCCCATGAGTGCCCATACGCAACGTGTTGTAGTCACGACCAGCCTGTGCTTCAGAACACAGCAGTTGACTGGCTGGGTTACCATCCACCTCTCCTTTCCGCATGCAGCATTTTTGCACTTCGCAAAGACACTTCCAAAGTGGACTACGGAGCAGTTTTGGAGACAATGTTCTTCTCTTCGGAGATCCTCCCTGCTGCTCCAGGGCTGGAATTGCTCAAAGCAGGCTCAGTCCTGGCCTTCTCTGCAGCGGGAGTGGGTCTCCCTGGCCCAAGCAAGCAGTGCATTGTGTGGAGAGTGTGTTGAAAGGGAACTCCTGATAGGGGAAGTGCCCTGATAAGGATTTACTTGGCCTGGGGCCAGCCAAATTGTGCAAAGAGCTGGCTGCAGAGAGGCGACTAGCTGGTTGGCGAATATGGGGTGGGTCAGATGGGTGCCTGGTTCCCAGTCTCCACTGGCACAAGCAGAAATTGGCTATCATTTGATCAGGGCATTTTTACCCCTTAGGAAGTAGGTCTCCCCAAACTACTGTGTGTCTGGGAAGGAGTGGGGAGAAGGTGATGGTCCCTCTCCTTTGTACTCTTTGTATCTCTCTCCATCCTTGCAGACCCTCAGTCGCCTTCCCTTTCGCTGGCTGGGCAGTCCAGCAGTGCTGGGATGGGGGAAGAAGATCTGATTCTGCATCACTTGGCACTCTGTGTTGTGCAGTCATTTATGTCTGTGCAAAGTGGGTATAAAATACCACGTGCTCAGGTTTCTCTGCTCACAAACACTGTCACATACGCTCTGTGTAAGGCGGATGCAGTGAGCTCACTTCTTTGGTGGCCTCAAACAAAACCCGGCACCACACAGCCTGTTGCTGTTGCCTTGTTCGCCCACCCCTTTATTTTTAAAGGCAGCACTGGGCAGAAACAGGGCCAAGCCAAGTTGTGATCGCTGATGTAGCATTCCCAGAAGAACGGAGCAGGCATCAGCTCACCCTGACTCAGTCTTGCACCCTTTGTCCACCCAGGAAACAAGTCAAATGTTGAGCTCGGGGCTAGGGAAGGCTTCTCTCTGCCTGTCTGATAAGCCAAGGAGCTGCAGTTGTTTGCTCCTGCCTCTTAAAATTTTGTGTCAGCCTGGTGAACCTCCAGGTTAAAGCCTCTTCTTGTGTTCCTTGCCTGCAGGTCTTGCAGAAGCTCGGGAAAGCAGACGAAACCAAAGATGAGCAGTTTGAACAGTGCGTGCAGAACTTCAACAAACAGCTGGTAAGCTAATTGGAGATATGTAATTACACGCTGGGCCCTAGCATTGCAGGGGGCTGTTGGAAATGAATATGCAATTAAGGCACTTGCAAACGGAGCCATAGTCATACAGAAGTTACCCACCCACTTTTAGTCCCCACTATTGTGCATACACAGCATATCACACTCATCTTTTATTTAATTTCCTTGCCACGTGTCAGGTCACAGTTTTTGGAAAAAGTCCCTTTTAGGCCCACAACTTTGCCTTAATAAAATGTAAGCTGAATAGAAAGATTTCTATATATTTTTTCCCTCCTTAATAAGCTCAGTTTAACAGCTGTGGTTTGCAGCATGCTGGAAACCTAGCCTAGAAACCACACTGTGCTTGTGCCAGAGAACCAGGAAATGAAACTAACTGGAACCAGAACACTAAAATTGCCCATCGGACCTTTGCTGTGTGTGTTAAATGTTTCAATGTTATATTTGAACAAATTATATTTTTTTTATATTACCCAAGTGCCCAGGAACTCTTGACATGGACCAGGATCCCGCTATGCTAGACATTGTACAGATAAAAGCACAAAAATAAATGTTTGCCGTGTGGCAAGAAAACTTGTTGATATTTAGGCTTTTATACGGCAGCATCATGTCACCAGTGTGAACCTCCTCTATCTAGACTGCATTGCTGTGTAGACTGGAAACCTGTAGTTAAGTGGAGGGGTTTTGAGGGAGAGAAGCTAAAGGACTAGTGGACGGGAAGGAGTGACTTATGAGGAAAGGTTGAAATAGCTAAGTATGATACTGCAGCTTCCCCATATAGGAATGAAAGGACAGGATGATGACTGTGCTTTGGAGAGAGGGTCGAAGAGGCCTATGACAGCTCAGCCAAAGAATGCAAACCTGAATGCTGGAAGATTTCTAGATAGCCATTGTTTAAGGCATAGGATCACAGAATATTAGGGTTGGAAGGGTCCTTGGGTTGTCTAGTTCAATCTCCTTCTCAAAGCAGGACCAACCCCAGCTAAACCATCCCAGCCAGGGCTTTGTCAAGCAGCACCATAACCTCTAGGTAACCTGTTCCAGTGCTTCACTGCCCTCCTAGGGAAAACGTATTTCCTAATATCCAACTTAGACCTTCCCCACTGTAACGTGAGGCCATTGCTCTGAGTTCTGTCATCTGCCACCACTGAGAACAGCCCAGCTCCATCCTCCCTATAACCCCTTCAGGTAGTTGAAGGCAACTGTCAAATCGCCCCTCACTCTTCTCTTCGGCAGGCTAAACGAGCCCAGTTCCCTCAGCCTCTCCTCATAAGTCATGCTCCAGCCCCCCTCATAATTTTCGTTGCCCTCTGCTGGACTGTCTCCAATTTGTTTGCATCCTTATTGCAGTGTGGGCCCAAAACTGGACATAGTATTCCAGATGTGGCCTCACCAGTGCTGAATAGAGAGAGATAATCACGTCCGTCGATGCTTCTGTTAATGCAGCCCAAAATGCTGTTAGCCTTCCTGGCACAACAGGGGCGCACTGTTGACTGATCTCCAGCGTCTTGTTCCCTGTAACTCCCAGGTCTTTTTCTGCTGAACTGCTGCCCAGTCCCAGTCTGTAGCAGCGTGTGGGATTCTTCTGTCCTAAGTGCAGGACACTGCACTTTTTCCTTGTTGAATCTCAGTTTGCTCTGTATCCACTCCCTACTGTCTAGTGTTATCTACCGTTCCCACAGCTTAGTGTCACCTGTAAACTTGCTGAGGTGCATCCACCCCTCCCTCCAGATCATTAATGAAGGTGTTGAGTAAAACTGGCTCCAGGACCGACCCCTGGAGAGCTCGGCTTGTTACTGGCTGCCATCTAGATGTTGAGCACTACCCTCTGAGCTTGATGATCTAACCAGCTCTCTATTTGCTTTGTAATCCATTCAGCCAACCAACCCATAATGCTGTAACTTGCTGGCAAGAATACGGTGAGGCTATATCTAAAGCTTTGCTAAAGTTAAGCTGTGTCACATCCACTGTTTTTCCCCACACCCTCAGTTAGTCATCTCATCATAAAAGGCAAGTAGGTTGGTCAGGCATGACTTGCCCTTGGGGAATCTATGCTGACTGCTCCTGATCACTTTCCTCTCCTCAAAGTGCCTCTAAATGGATTCCTTGAGGACCTGCTCCATGATTTTTTAGAGGACAGAGCTGAGACTGACTGACTGATTTTTGGAGACAGACTGGGGTGGGTCAAGTCCTCAGCTGGGATGGGAATAGGGTACGCAGGAGGAACACTTTTTTTAAATTGATATTGAGGTTTTCAAAGGGTAGATTCTGTTTTTAATCTCTCCCTTTGCTCCTTTCCTGAGTAACGTCTCAGGCTCCCTCCAACGATAAGTCACTCTGCCTGGCTCCCTTCCTCACCTGCCTCAAACATCCTTCTCACGCCTCTGGCTCCCTCTCCCTTATCCATGGGAATAGAGAAACTGTTTCCCTATGTACCCTTCTGCCTCCTCCCAGTGCATCTGTATGTCCCCAGCTTGGGGAACCTGTTAGGAGTCCCTGCTGCCCTGGAGCCTGTTCACTGCCTTTTTGCAACATGGTCCCAGAACCACAGAAGTTAGTAATAACATGATTTACTAGCATGAGGTCATCCAGGCGCCTTATTCACTGAATGCATCTAGGAGCCCTGCCCGGCATCAGCTGAACACTGTTGCCTAATGCCCAGTGCATAGTGAAACTCAGATGTTTGCTATCATTCCATTCCTAACTAGTCAGAGGCTTTTTTTCCTCTGCCCAAATTCCCTTTTTGCTGCTGAATGCAGTGTTGTGATGAGATTTTAGAGTCCCCCAGTCTCACGTTAGACACACCTAATCGAGAGAGTCATATAACCCTGTGTTCAGCAGCAGAAAGGGAGTCTGGGCAGAGGAAAAAGCAAACAGCTTCTTGTTGATCTCCAAAAAATTAAATCTAACCATAGCACGTGACTTTCTCCTCTCTCTCCTGCAGCTGAGTTCTACAGTGTCAGTCTGGGGAATTAATGAGGCATTTTCATTTTTGTGCATCCTGAGCAGTGTGGTGTTGAGTTTCATACTGCCCTCTCAGTTCTCTTCTTGTAGGGACTGGTCAAAAGAAAGGTAGAACAATTTCCCCATCTGTAAAAAGAGGGGGCAGAAAGATGCCTGTTTTGCAGGGAGCACCATAACCTTGGATTAGTTTGATGGTCTAGCACTCTGAATGTGTTGGGGCAATTACTATTATGTTGGGTCAGATATGCTAGAAAAAGAACGCTATATTTAGATGAGATTTCTGTGACTTCCTTATAAAGGGTGTGTCTACATACAGAAATCGACCAGAATAGCTGTTGCAGAATAAGCTATTCTGGCATAGCTCCCTGTGTGAATAATTTCAATTCTTGAATGGTTAGCATGCGCGCACGTTGCTCTAATTGTTTCAGAATAAAGTGACCAAAGAGTCTACCGTGACGAGCTAATGTGGAATCGTTTATTCCACAGTGTGGATAATTACTCCATGTAGACAGTCCCAAAGAAGGGCATCTTGGGTCAAATCCTAAATCTTGAAAAAAGTTGAGCTCAGGTCCTCAGTGGTGATTAGTCTCCTAACTCCCATTGCGAGTTAAGACATCTAGTCACCTTTGATGATCTGGACCTTGATTGCTTGCCTTGATCTTCCACTTTAGCGCAGTTTTCTTTGCATTTGTGGATTTTTATGAGTTTTAGATGATTTCATTGCATCCTTATGCATTTGTGATCATTTAAAGAGTATTAAAATACAATCACATTTTCATTCTGCTCAGCCTGAAAAAATTCAACTTTTCCATTATACAAGAACATAATGTGAAGAAAAGGGTTTATGCCCTGTATTTCAGGGATCTATCAGACTCTAATTCTGTACTGTGACACTGATCCACTTTGCAACACAGATCCACTGGGCACTTACAGAGCATTAATTCTTCTGTGTGGAGCCCTTGAAAGTGCCTCACTGCCTCTTGAGAGCTGTTGTCGCTGCTAGACATACTTTATAGACCAGGTGTGGCCAAACTGCAGCTTGGGAGCCACATATGGCTCTTGGATGAAAATGTGTGGCTCGCGGAAGAACATCAGCAAATCAACTTAGTAGGTAAAAGTATATGGCTATATGCCTCAGCGCGGCTCTTGAAGGTTTAATAATCAACTTCTGTGGCTCTTGAGTTCCATGAGTTTGGCCACCCCTGTTAGAGACTGTGCCAAGGGGGCCATTATAGGCAGCTTGCAGAAGTAGGTGGTGTGGTACGCAGAAAACCAAGTTGCTGAAGGTTCTCGGTTAAGCGTGGGTGCTTAAAATAAAACGCAGCCACTTTCACGTATGTTGGGAGCTGCTCTTACGCAAAACAACCTGTGTGTGGAATCAACACTCTTCATGGAACAAATGAGGGAAGTGCCAGGCATGGGCCTACATCAGATCCAAACAGCTGTGGAGTTTAGGAATATTCAGGGAGCTGAACTCTACATAAAATAGTCTCTATTCTATAGTGCTTCAGAGAAAGGGGCCCATTCTGCAATGTATGCTATAGTCAACCTGTGGAACTCACTGCTGTAGAGGATATCAGTTCTGCTGTTATAGATAGATATTTTTTTTTAAAGGATTTTGATAACTTTATAACCATGGTAATACAAATAATAAATTGCAGTTCTTGCTCTGCCTGTTAAGAGAAATAACATACCCTTATGTGCTGGGTGTAAACAAGGGGTGGGAAAGGACCTCCCCCATCCCTTCCTGTACCCAGTGAGCTAAGTGCAGTGGATCATGAGGGATTGCCTTGTGCTGAGGCATGGGGTCTTGGCAATGGTTGGATCATGCAAGGGGATGGTGGTGGTGGTTTTCCAGTACTACTCTCCCTTGTGCATACCTGTGTGCATGAGAGAAAGAAAGAGATGCATAGTAATATTTGCCAGGATTTACACAGTGGATCTGAATGATTTCTCATGGCAGATTAATTGGGCAAAACATCCAAAAGTATCTCCTTTCATTTGTTTATAAATTTGTTGCCAGATAACTCCCCAGAGCATCCCTGTCCAGCAGGATGTTCTCATGCTATTTTGGGACTGGCCGATGAGGCTTGTATCTGATGGAAAAGTATCCTACCATTTGTTGCTCTGGTAGAGCCTAGTCATGTATGGCCAACTTTTCAAAAGTCGTGTTGTAATAACTGGGCCTACAGATTTACCCAAGTCACAAGCTCAATCATGGAAACAAAACAAAGGCAAACAAAACAACACCAACAAAACCCTTGTGAATGTTATCAAATATCATCGTAAGCTACAACAACACATGTTTGTTGGGAAAAGATATTAACAGACTGAATTAATTCAACCAGAAAGGCCTCCTGAGATAATTCCAGGGCTGTGTTAAGGTCAGGCCCGCTAAAGAAGAGAACTGTGGGACCAGAAATTAATGGACCCAAACTGTTGTTTTGGAGTTTGTCTAATTGGTGAGCAAAATAATGAGGGCATGGGCTGTCACCACCTTTTTGGATCTTTGAAAGAAATGAAGAAAAATTGAGAAACAAACGCAGCAAGGCTGAGTGAAAGAAGCAACAGCAGTGGTCTGCCAACAATAGCTATAGTGACGTTATCATGGCTGCCATCCCCACCAACTCTTTGGACACTGGAGCAAAGTACCAGCATTACACGTCTGTCGTCCTAATCCTGAGATGTCGTGACTGGACCAGGCAAGAGGGGGAAACCCAGCTGATATCACCATCCCTGCCTCTGTTGGTTAAATCCCAGTCACCACCTGGGATATGAGACTTCTTGTCATCATTAGCCCCTGTGTGTCCTTTCCTTCCCCACCATATTTCTTCTCAGGCCAGTCCCTCTCCTCTTGCCTTCTCTCTGGTCAGAGTTTAGTTTAGATGGCCAAGGCTGTGAAAGGGAAAGAAAAGCAATGCCATACGCGGCCCGATACTAGGATACGTTTGCTAGTTTCCAGAGTGGCTGATAAGTATTCTGCACCTTTGCCTTTCTGCAGGGAGGCTGTAGGCAAAAGTCAGTGCCTGAGACAGAAGCCGCAATTACTGTCTTTGCCGGTCTTTTCTCTCCTTTTCTGTGTTTGTCTTGTTTTGCCTTCTAGGACATGAGATCGGACTTCAGCAATGCCTCCAGCCTGTCCAACTAGCCTCTTCTTGCTTTCCCCAAAAGGACAGTTTTAGCTCCAGGATAGAGACCATCAAGTGGGGTGTTTTTTCTTTATAAAAGGTGCTTACATCTAAAGGGAAAGAGAACATGGGTTGTTGCTAAAACAAAAGCCTTACTTTATGTATCTAATGCTTTCACCATTTCCTTCTTTTCTGTATCTTTAATACAAGGTTTAAAAGATTTGTAATGTGGGTTGCCATGCATTATATTGCACGTCAGACTAAGCAGGTCTTGGTACATCAAGCCCCGTATCTTGTTCAGCACTATTTTCGTGCTGGATAGTGACAGGGCTGTGCTGGCACCTTTTAACTCTTTGGCCCATGTTTTCTCTCTAGATTAATACTGCTGTGGCTTTGAATTTTGACTGCCTCCATTTTTAGTTCACTGGCTTTTGCAAAATGTTTAGAAGGACACTTATCTGGAGCATGTTTCCTGTAGGCTAGTTTATAAGGGCTGAAGTCGGCATACCAAAAATGAAGGCACCCAAAACTTGGTTACTTTGGAAAATGTCATTATCGTCCTGCCCACATCTTTACTTAGCCTGGAATCACTCATTCGACAGACTGTGTGACAGACTCTTATGGCCAGTCTCCCTTCGCTACCTGCCAACTTCCCTATGTCAATGCCAGGCTGCAACTCGATATGTCTGCTCTACAAACAAGAGGTGTGATTTGTAGAACATGTGGATATGCCTAGGCTAAATAGAACAAAACTAGCTTGAATTATAAATAGCTGTGAAGCTGGGTTGGTCCCAACCATCTGGGCCCTAGTACATCCTTGAGTGTAGGGGGACCAGATGTCCTGATTTTATAGGGACAGTCCCGACATTTGGAGCTTTTTCTTACATAGACGCCTGTTACTTCCCACTCCATTCCAATTTTTCACTCTTCCAATCTGGCCACTGTATTCAAGTGACTAGTCTGTGCTGCTGTGCAGGCTGCCATAGCTTCATTGCGAGGCATACATCTCCTAGGGGGATGTCTACACAACAGCTTGACGTTTGTACAGGGCTGTAACTGTGGTGGGGCGCATGGGGCTTTGCCCCGGGTGTGCCAGAACGGCTCCATTAAGCTGCTCCATTAAAGGGTGCATTTTGTGCTGCTGGCCCCAAGCACCACTAATTGCAAGGGGCACGTTCCAGTGGGCGCTGAAACAGCGTTACGGCTTTGCGCCTGTAGTTGGCCCGTGCTGGCCAACTTTGTCTGGGCTGTTGCATTGCTGTGTAGGTTTCTGGGCTCAGGCAGGATCCCAGATTTTGGGACCTTGTCATCTGGCAGTTCTTCTCTTGTAGTGCATGTGATCCCTGTTCCTTGCCCCCAGGCCCTCTGAACGTGTTGTCTCTTGGCTCTTCTCCTTCCAGCTAAGTGTCTGTTCTCTTGACAGATATTCGGCTTTTCCCCATCCTTGCTACACGAGTTGAATTTTTTTTTTCCTCTGGGCTGGCCCAGATTGTTTATTTCACAAGGCGAGATGCCTAAAGTGGGATGCGGCAGACAGATTCCTTAGCACAGACAGACTGAGCTTTGCCACATCAACAGCTGGAAGAGAGGCAACTGGGCCTGATGGAGTCTCAGCTCAGTGGGTGCCATGGTGGTTGGAACAGGAGAGACAGCAACATGAGCTCTCTTCAGAGCAGGCAAGCTGAGGGTAGGAGGCAGGCGTTTGAAGAGCAGAGGATGATAGGAAACATCTGCTTCAGACTTAGTCCCCTTGTGCAAGCTGTCAGAGAGAGTCTGCGAGTTCCCCCGTTAGTCTGCCCAGATGTGTGCTGGGGCCCCCTGTGGAAATCCAAACTGGGAAGGAAGAAGGGAAAGAAAATGTAGCAGAACATGTGATGCTGGCGCAAGGTGTAGCAGACACCCTCTAGTAGTCTTACTATGTTTCACGGCTGATTCTGGGGTGAGCAGAGCTCCATGCATGTGTTCAATATGCAGAAACCAAACCTGTTTTTTGCTCTTGTGACGTCTTTTTGTCTTTCTCAGTCTCTTCCTCCTTCAACCTCTGCTTCTCCTAGATGCCAACTGTGCCTCCTCTGCAAAGCGCTGGAGGATGGAAACATAAATCCAAATGAAAACATTATCCATACACTTTCTGATGTCACCCCCGGATCTCTGCTGTCTTGGGCCTGCCTCTCTGTTGCCTTTTCCCTTGAGGTGTTGTTGGCATCTACATAAAGTGTGTGTAAAATGCTTCCTTTTCTGGCTTCAGAGCATGTTTATGCCTCCTTTTACACCAATGTAAGTGACAACACATCGTAAGGCAATGGAGAGTTGGGCCCAGTATATTTTAAACTTTCAGTAAAAAGCAACATTCACGTCACTTAGTACAGAGCTCTTCAAAGTGTTCAAACGTGTGTATGTGAGAGCGAGCGTGAGCAAGAGAATAAGCACTGAATGACTTTTCTATAGAAGATGGATCAGAGTTTTCACCATTCATTTTATTTGCTTCCTTCAGCTTCTCTCAGTTTGGGCAGTGCATGTGATGGTTCAGGGTCCCTTTCCAACTCCTACTCTGGCCCAGTACTGGTGTGTTTTGTGTTTTCCAGTGCCATAGGAGAATATTAAAACTGAAACTGTTTAAAGTTTAAAAAAAAAAAAAAAAATCAAGAAGACACTTTTTTTTGCTTATATTCGATCTTAACCTCCCCCGAATCCTACAGGTTGGTCTCCTTTTAGTGACCCTAGAGCAGTGGTTTTCAAACTTTTTTTCCTTGGACCCAGTTGTAAAAAATCATTTATGCTTGTGACCCAACAATTACGTCCTTCAGCAAGGCACTCCAGTCTTTGTGGCTGCAGCAGGGTTTCTGAGGGTCTGCCGATTGCAGCCCATGGTTTGAAAATCACTGCCGCAGAGCCTCTTTTTCCACTGTCAGTATGTCTACACTGCACACTAAATACGGGTTCTGACTCAGATTCTGATTTCCACCCCCGGGCACACACAATTGCTGTGACTAAGTCAGCAAGCACTTGGGACTTGGTCCCTGCTAGGGGTGGTGGGTCAGAGTCTGAGTTCCCCTGCGGGTCTGCAGTGTGGACGTGAGTGAGAAGGTCTGTGTAATGTAGTATGCATTTGTTTACAAGCTATAGGACATGGGTCCAGCCTTTGTAAGCCCTGATTCACAGTGTGGTGTAGATGCTAAAGCACTGAGTCTACAAACCTAGATTCCACAGTCCAGGTTTCGTGGGCAATGTAAATGTATCCTACAGTGATCAGCATCTGTTGTGCTAAACAGTCATCTATCTTGATTTTCGGTTCACTTTGATCCGCTCTATATAGACAGTTCCTTAGTTCTGTGTTGGCTTCTCAGCTGTCAGGTTCTGTTGAACAATTTGTGGTGTAGTGTGTTTGTGGGGTTTTTTTTTAATAGCGCAGATCAGCCCTGCATGAATCCTTCTCCCTCTGTACAAAACAATAACCAGCTGGCTTTTCCTTCTCTTCGCAGACAGAAGGCACCAAGCTGCAGAAAGATCTCCGAACTTATTTGGCTTCCATAAAAGGTAAGGTCTGTGCAACTAGACATCTGTGATTTTTCCAGAACAAGGCACCCAAAGTAGGGACTTCCTTGGCCATACCTATTTCTGCCTGGTGCTCCCCATTGCCAGGAACAGGTTTCCTGGAGCAAGTGGCCCGGTTTCAGATCTAGTTTCCTGGAGTGCCAGTTTCACATCTTTGGTCCCCCAGCTGGCAAGGCAGCTCAGATATGTCAGTAAAGTGGTTCAGGTGTGGAGGTTGTTTTGTCTTCCCAGCAGATGGTCAGCAAGGTGGGCTTGGCATAGGTTTTAAGGAGGCCCCCTCCTCTATCCTGCTAGGAGAGAATGAACTCTGAATGTCCTGCTCCCTGGGTCTCAGGATCCATGTCCCTCTTATCTTCTTGTTGCTCCAGGAAGTATTAGCAAGGATTGTACTTGAAAATATCCTGCCTTAAACAAAGATTGGGCTGATATTAACCACTCCACGCTGTCAGGTCTGTTAGCAGTGGGGAGAGGCTCTTGGTGTGGTGACACAGCTCTGTCCCTTGGTTTCTGAGGCTGTCCTCTCTTATCTCTTAGCCATGCACGAGGCCTCCAAGAAACTGACGGAGTGTTTGCAGGAAGTGTACGAGCCCGAATGGCCTGGGAGAGAAGATACCAACAAAATAGCAGAGGTGAGACTCCTTGCCTGGGCAGAGGGTGGGTGAATGAGGCTTGCGTACATACTTCCTGTGCTCAGCTTGGCAGCCTGGCTCTGTGGGGCATCCGTATGGCAGCACTAATCCTAGGAAGAAGAGGTAACGTTTGCAAGGGGTGTGGTCGTGAGTGTCACCTTTTGTTGTCCAAGGCTTCAGGCCTTACACCCAGGGTCTCAAACTTGTGGCCCAAAGGTCGCATGCAGCCCCCAAAAGTTATTTCCTGAGGCCCACAATGACACTATTGCTATCAATATTTGCAGTATCATTGTATAAAAAGGTTTCAGTGGTGTGGCCCTTGGGCTAAAGTACTAGTCCTCATACAGCCCTCGTGGCGATTTCAGTTCGAGAGCCCTGCCTTACACTTCTAATGCTTAGGATGACTTTTGAAACATCACAACCTTTCTTGACTGCTCTACTTTTGAGGTGGCTTCCAATGCAGAAAGAGCAAGCTGACCTGCGGATCTTAAAGGGAGACCACTCTAGTGTCAAGTCTATTATCCACAGCTCCAGGTCTTCTCTGTCCTTGGGCTTTCAGGTCCTCATATCTGACCCATTAGTGATTATCTTCAGAAAATCACGGAAGGTGGGAGAGATTCCAGAGGACTAGAAAAGGGCATATACAGAGCCAATCTATAAAAAGGGAAATAAAGACAACCTGGGCAATTACAGAGCAATCAGTCTAACTTCAGTACCTGGAAAGATAATGGAGCAATCATTACGCAATTGGTTTACAAACACCTAGAAGATAAGATGATAACTAACAGTCAGCATGGATCTGTCAAGAACAAATTACATGAAACGCATTTGGTAGCTTTCTTTGGCAGGGTAAAAGGCCTTGCGCGTGGATGTGGATGTACATCTTGACTTCAAAGGCATTTCATACTGTCTCACATGTCCTTCTCCTAAACAAACTAGGGAAATACCACCTAGGAGGAGCTACTATACAGTGGGTGCATAACTGGTTGGAAAACCATTCCCAGAGAGTAGTCATCAGTAGTTCTGTCATGCTGGAAGGGCATATTGAATGGGATCCTGCAGGGATCAGTTCTCAGTCTGGTTCTGTTCAATATCTTCATCAGTGGTTTGGTTGGTGGCATAGAGAGTGCACTTAGAGAGTGTGTAGATGATGCCATCCTGAGGAGTGGGGGATTGCAAATGCTATGGAGGATAGGATTAAAGCTCAAAATGATCTGGACAAACTGGAGAAAAGGCCTGAAGTAAAGAGGGTGACATTCATTAAGGACAAATGCAAAGGACAGGACTTAGAAGGAACAATCAGTTGCCCACATACAAAATGGGAAATGACTCCCAAGGAAGGAGTACTGGGAAAGGGGTCATGGTAGATCACAAGAAGAGTGTGAGTTAACAGTAGGAGCGTTGCCAGCAGATCAAGGGAAGCGATTATTTCTTCTATTTGGCTCTGGTGAGGCCACATTTGCAATACTGTGTCCAGTTTTGGGCCCCCGTCTGTAAAAAGGATGTGGACAGATTGGAAGAGTGCAGTGGAGGGCAAGAAAATGAGTAGGGGGCTGAAGCACATGACTTATGTGGAGAGGCTGAGGGAACTGGGCTTATTTAGTCTGCCGAAGAGAAGAGTGAGGGGGGATTTGATAGAGGCCTTTAACTACCTGAAAGAGGGATCCATGGAGGACGGAGCTAGTTTGTTCTCAGTAGTTCTAGATGATTTAAACAGGTGGGACCTGCTTTGAGCAGTGGTTGGACTAGATGAACTTTTGAGATCCCTCCCAGCCCCTATTTTCTATGATTCTGCGAGCATCACACTGTTGCCAAAAAGCAAACATCATTGTGGGATGCATTATCAGAAGCATTTGTAAGCAAAACATGAGAAGGAATTCTTTTGCTCTTCTTGGCACTGATCAGACCTCAACTGGAGTATTGGGTCCAGTTCTGGATGCCTCATTTTAGGAAAGATATGGATGAACTGGAGGAAGTCCAGAGAAGAGCCACAAATTATTAAAGGACAAGAAGCAATGGGCTTAAATTGCAGCAAGGGCAATTTAGGTTGGACATCAGGAAAATCGTCCTGACTTCCAGGGTCGTTAAGCACTGGAGTAAATTGCCTAGGAAGGTTGTGGAATCTCCTTCATTGGATGCTTTAAAGAACAGGTTAGACAAACACCTGTCAGGGGTGATCTAGGTAACTGGTCCTGCCGTAAGTGTAGGGGACTGGACTAGATGATGATGATGCGAGATCCTTTCCAGTTCTGTGATTTTATGATATTCTCTTCTCCCACCAATCTGTATAACCCAGCCACTGTGGTTCTGCTTCAGGTTCCCTATCAGTGCCCTATTTTCCAACTACGTCACCCTCCCAGGCAGAAAGGGGCTGCTTGTATTCCTGGACACTCCTTAAGGGTCCAGTTGCATTACTCTGAGAGGGTGTGGAGTATTGCCTCAAGCTGTTGAGTGGGCCACTCCCAAAAATATCAGCCTATCAATGTGTCCATGCAAAGTTGATCCCTTTCTGGGCTGTTTTCATATATTGGGATCTCCATTTTCTTCTACTTCCTTTGCCTGGAAATGAATCCCATGATCACTACGGTGTTGCTGGAGTTCCTCGATGGCCCAGAGGTTAAACTGAGGTCTTTGGAGTCCTCTTTCTGAAGTTCCAGGGGGGCAGCCATGTTAGTCTAGTTCAGCAAAACAAGCAAGAAGTCCTGCAGAACTTTTAAAGGCTAACAAATTTATTTATCACGTGAGCTTTCGTGGGAGAAAATCCCACTTTGTTCCAGGTGAATGCAATGGGTTCAGGGCAATGTCCCTGGCTGTGTGTTCATACAGTGCCTAGAGCGCTGGGCCCTGGTCCTGTTTGGGCCTCTCTGGGTGGTACTAAAGTAATTAATAATCTAGAGGTAACTTGTAAGGTCTCTCCACCCTGGAGCAGGGAATTATTAAGAAATCTCCAGTGGTAAAAGTGATCGTGATTTGCACCCACTCTACACAGGGTGAACAATGGCAAAGGCTGCAAGATAGCTACTCATAGATTAGATGGGTGCAGCAAGGTCGTCTGAGCAGATGTTCTGCATCACAGACTCTCACCCGGGGACTTCTGTATGAAGCCTACTAGAGAGGGAGTTCAAGCCTTCTGTAGAGGATCGGACCAGCTGACTAAATCCTCCAATCCCCCCAAGTGAGGGAAGGGGAGGGAGGAACGCCCATCATTTCCTGCCTATCTTTGCATAGGTTTCTTCGTTCATTCATTCCAGCCTGTATTCCTACCTGCTTATCTTTATGCTCTCTGTGAAGTCAGACCTTGCCTGAACAGTGCGGAGCCTGGAAAATCCACAGCAAACATGGGATCTAATTTGGCAGCTGAGTTCCTCCCTGGCATTTGTGGTGGCTTGGGTTTGGCTGGAGGCGGTTTTCTTGTTGCCGGCTGGTCGGCTGGTTCTGCCAAGCTGCAGCTATGGTGGCCATGTTCCCACGGTCCATTTGCAGGGACGTGGTCAGTAGGGCTTCTTGGCCGTGGCTTGTCAGAGTGGAGAAGAGGCAGAATCAAACCTCCAAGGCAGATTGGAGTAGACACTAGAGGTGGTCAGAGCTTTTGTTTCTTTTTCCTCTTGGAAAATGTTGAATTTGCCATTTAAAAAAAAGGGGGGGGGTTGGAGGGGGTAGCTGAAAATGTTTGGGTCAAAGCTTCTGGTGAAAAACTGAGAATTTCAAAGTGGAACTGCCACTACAGTGTCTCATGGGAGTTGTAGTTTGGGTTCCTTGTGTCTGCATTCTTCTCTATGGGTCAGGTTCCCAGAGTGGATTACATTTCCCATCATGATCTGGCAGAGCCATTGCAATGCATCGCATGAGTTCCTGGCCATGATGCATCATGGGAGATGAAGTCTGGCTGGGAAAGCTGGCACAGAAGAGGAAAATTTGGGCATAAATCACTCAAACTACAGTTTCTACAAGGCACTGTGGCAGCATTTTCAAATAAAAATCTAGTTTCTGAGTTTGTTGTATTTCAGCAAAGTTGGAATAGTCTGTGGAAAACAAGCTTTTCATGAAAAAATTTGTTTGGGCAAAAACCAATTTAAAGTAGAAAAAGAAAGTTTCACCCAGCCCTCGTGAATACCTAGCTTTCTGCAGAATCACTTGGAGAGCCCTGATCCTTTTCATGTGGTAAGCTGGGGGCTATGGAAGAAAAAGAAAGATGGGAAGGGTTCCTGAGCCATCAGGTCAGAGGGAAATTGGTGTGTGAACAGCTCTTTGTGTAGAGCTGACTGGAGACATGGCTTCCTCATCAGAATAGCTGGTCTGGTTGTGGCTTTCTCCCGATCAGCATCACACTGTGCTAACCTTGGATACCCGAATGAAGACGAGGTGCTTTAAATATTGTTACGTGATGTAGCTGGGAAAGGCAGTATCTGTAGGGGAATTGGAATGCAAAGGCACTTCTTCCTGGGGTCTGGTTTAGAAGATGTCACTCTAACTGGCTCATTGACGTTGCCAGTTCCTAAGGAAGTGGTGTCACTATCCCTCCTTCTGCTGGGATAAAGCAAACAGGACTGCCTGGACAGATGTCACCCCTAGTGCAAGCTAATAACCACTGATGTTGTGAATCACTGTTGTCTACACATCTGGTTCTCTGTGCGTTTGGATTGGGGTGGAGGGAGATGGGTGCTGAGGCAGATTTCTAATGACCAGTGAGAGCATTGGTAATGATCTGGAGCAGCCAGAGCGGAGAGAGCTATCTTAACAGGGTAGCTACAAACCTGTAGTGTCCTGAGTCCATCACACAAATGGGAGATTCTCTGCTCTGCACTCCAGCTGGAAACATTGGGATTTGGAGTCTTTCACTGCTACTCATAAAGCATCCCGGGACAGTTGGTCGTAGGAGAGGAGAAGAGAGATTTGGGAGGAGGCACCCAAAAGGCATGGGACGGTAGATAAACCAAGCAAACTGGGCTTTGGTACCTAGCAGGGAGTGTGGTTTAGTGGCTGGATTAGGGGAATCAGGATTCGTGAGTTCCCTCTGCCCATCTACTGCATGCAGGGATGGTGTGGCCGTGTTGGTCCCAGGGCATGAGAGACACAGTGGGTGAGGTCATATCTCTTATGGGACCAGTTTCTGTTGGTGAGAGAGACCAGTTTTCAGGAACACAGAGCTCTTCTGGATCTGGGCTATGCTTAGCCATCACATCACTCTTGGAGAAAGTGAGGTATCTCTGGGATGCTGGGAAACGTCACAAGCTGTAATGTGCTTGGAGATGGCTGGCCAGAGAAATGCAAAGGATTTTGATCATGCTCATAAGGACGTTTCTTTTGTCTTTCAGAACTGTGACCTGCTCTGGATGGATTTCCATCAGAAACTTGTGGACCAGGCGCTTCTAACCATGGACACTTACCTTGGCCAATTCCCGGACATCAAAGTAGGGAGCTCCTCACCCTCCTCCCACCTTGTGCTAGAGTCTCTGGGCCATTGTCACTTGGAGCTGGAACTTTGCATGAGTGATGGTCTTAGGATTTCGTCTCCTTTAGTTTCGGGTAGTAAAGTGGGGGTGGCTGCGGGGCACCTTGTGCCCCACTGAAGTCTCACTGTCCCAGTGACTGAACCTCAGTCCTCCTCTGCTCCCTTGTCTACTGAATAGCTGACCTGGCAGCCAGGTGGGCTGGGAGTGTGTGAGGTATGACAGAGAGGGAAACAGGATCTTGCAGGATCAGCTTCCACTGATATTTGTCCTCTCTGTTTCAGTGTAGTGGCTGGATTCACTGGAACTGCTCTGGGATGGGCTGAGACCTGCACCCGCAGCTTTTCTGGGGAGTTTGCAGAAAGCTCCATGTTTCTCTCATTTTGATTAAACCATCCCTGGTTCCTCTGCTGGTTTACTACACAGGGGCTCCATGCTGTAGGCTGGGGATGCCCCCATTAGCCACAGGTAGTAGCATTTTCTAATACCCGGGCTTTCATCAGCCCTCCCACCCCCCATGAGCAGAACGTGTTTCAGCATTGGAAATCCTGTGTCATCCTGAGAACAGGGTTTCATTGTTTACCAGCCTTGTAAGGGTAATAAACCAACCAGACAAGGCTTCATTCACACTTTCGTGCTATTGCAGTTCTGGCACTGCGGAAGGGAAAGGCTGTTCTGAGCATTAATGTGTTGGCCTAAATGCACTGAAGAGACGTATCTGGGCCTGCAGTCTGGTTCTTATTCTTCTCCCCCATGTTTGAGGCTGCAGGCGGGAGAAATGTACCAGCAAGACTCAAGGGCTTTAATAAACCGGCAGGTCTCGGGCATGTTCCCCTTGTAGAGGAGATGCTACAGGAGGTGCTCTGGGATGGAATGAGAAAACACATGGGTAACTTCCCACCTGTCTGCCTGAATGAGCCTTGAACCTGCAGAGCCACTTTGGGACCTGCTGTCTCCTTCAGTGCCACCTCTCCCCGGGTTTTGCCACTTCAGAGACATGTTAGAGCTCATGATCTGTGCTGGGGGAGTGCATGCTGTCTGGATAGAGCGGGCTGCCCAGAAAGTAGCTGTCTGCGGGTCTGTCCTCTCTTCCGCCAGGTTTGGCAGGGTTAGTGCGTAGCTTTGTAGTGGAAGGTTGGGTGCATGTGGGGAGTATCTGGTTTTGCTCTGTGCTCTTTAGGCCGGCCAGTAGAGAGTACAAGGGTCTGGGTGTGTTTTGCATCCAAGGGGCAGGCTGTGTCTGTGTTCTCCTGGCAAGCCAACATTGTGCTGGTGTCGCTTCGCTGACAGCATCAGAGTTAGCTCTCCATGTAAGTGAGAGCCGCAGTTGGGTACGCCTAGAGCAGCCAGAGCCAACCTGCAACAGGGACGTTGGTTAGTGAGAACGTGCCCCCGGCTTTCCCTATCTATGTGCGGTTATTGAAAACCAAGAACCAGGAGTGCGGCAGGAGTGTTCCCCAGACACGTTTTGTGTCTGTCTCTTTCACACTGCTCAGCGCTTTCTGCATGTTTCTCTCTTGTCGTCTCACATGCACAGAGTCCAGCACAGCTCATGCCACATTCACATGCAGCACCAGAGTGGAGCGGCTGTGTTGAGGACACCTTCCCTCCCTTCTTCTCCACCTGAATGTCTGCCTCTAAATGAGTTTGAGAGTGTTGCGTTTCTTGGCTGGCTTGAAATGATAGAGAAGAGAGGCACGGGGAAGATGGGAATAAAGCAGAGAGAACCAACATTTAGTGATGAACGAATCAAAGGTCTTGCTTTGGAACAGTTTGTGTTTTAGAAAAGTTCTTTTGTTTTGTGTTAGCTTTCATGAGAGAAAATCGCATTTCGTCAGATGCTTTGAAGAGGGGGAACCTACAGAATGGGATGAAAATAAATGCAGGGGAGTGTAAGACATGGGATCAGGTCATACTGCAACAGCAAATCGGAGTATTTGTAAGGATTCAGATTCTAGGAAATGGCACATAGAGGCAGGGTGAGGGCAAATTACTTGTTATAATGTGAAAAGAATCCATACCACATACAATCCTCAAGTCAGACCTCTAAAACAGATCATTGAGGACCTATGGCCTATTTTAAAAGATAACCTGTCACTCTCTCTAGCCTTGAGAGACAGACCTCTCCTCACCTACAGACAACCCCCGGACCTTAAACAGATACTAACCAGCAACTACAGATCTAACAACAGAAACATTAAAGCAGGCACATATCCCTGCAACAAATCAAGCTGCCAACTTTGTCCACATATCTGTACAAAAGACACCATCACAGGACCTAATCAAGCCAGCAACTCCATCAAGGGCTCATTCACCTGCTCATCCACTAATGTGATTTATTCCATCATGTGCCAGAAATGCCCCCACACCTTATACATTTGACAAACAGGACAGTCTCTGCACAAAAGAATCAATGGGCACAAAACTGACATCAGAAATCACAACACAAAAAAAAACAGTTGCTGAGCACTTCCATCTTGCTAATCACTCCACTGATGATTTGTTAATGAAGGTCCTCAAGAAGACTTCAAAGAGAAACAGCTGAAATTAAACTAATATGTAGATTAGATTGTGTGAAAGCAGGACTGAATGGTGACTATGGATTTTTCCCATTATAACAGGTAATTTGACTTCACCCTCCCTCTATGTGCTGTTTCCTAGAGTTTGAATTCTTACAAATGCTCTGATTTGCTGTTGCAGTATGACCTGATCCCATGTATTACACTCCCCTGCATTTATTTTCATCCAATTCGGTAAGTTCCCCCTCTTCAAAGCATCTGACGAAGTGAGATTTTTCTCCCACGAAAGCTCATGCGATAAATAAATCTGTTGGTCTTTAAGTGCCACACGACTCCTTGCTTTTTTTGCTTTACTAGACTAACACAGCTGTCCCTTTGGAAATTGTTTTTGTGTTGTCTGGCAAAATCCTTTTATAATGGACCCGGTTTTCCTTTTCAGCCTATTGCTGGACTTAGCCTTCCCTTCCCCTGGAAGTGCAGAGCAGCTGGAAAGGAGCTAGTGCCGTTGCTAGCCAATATACTTCAGAGGTTGAGACTCATGTGGAGGGCAGATCTTGGTGAATTTGTTAAAATCTGTTTGCTGCCTGGGAAAAGGGCTGAAGGTCTTTGCTGACATTGCAGGATCATATGATATCCCATGAGCTCCCTCTTTTCCAGCATCATCTCTGTCCGCAGCATGGGTTCCTTGGGAAACGGATGCACAGGAAATGTCTCTTCCAGGTGGCAGTGCTTGTAATGATATCACCACAGGGGACCCATCAGCCCCCTTTCTTCCCTGTAAAAGCAACTCTCCCTTCCAATTAGCTTAAACTTTTGTCTCACAGTGTGGTTTCTGGAGGAAAGGGCAACTGCAAACAGCTTCAGGTACCATAGTGCAAACTGCAAATGTGCAGCACATAAGGTTCCTGCTTCCTGGAGCTCTTCTTGCTTGCTTCTGCAGCTTCCTCCACCACCATACATCATTGGTCAAACCAGGGGAGAAAAGTAGGAGTCCCCTTTCAAGCTTCACCCACAAACCAAGTCCCACCCATGTGTGACGCTGGACATGGCTCTTTCCTGACGATATGCTGCTCCTGCTGTTCTGCACTCCACAGAGGAATGGGTAGTGGTGCAATTTTGTGCTTTTTTTGTTGGGCTTCAGATTTTTTGGAGGTGGAAAGGGCCTATTTGTGCCTGGTGGAGCTATTTTTCCCAGCTGTCCGCAGACTTGGACACTTCAGTGTTGATTATACCCTGTTTGAATTTTTCCACAGGCAATTAATTAGGTGTTTGACAGTACTAAATTTCTGTGTCTAACTTTTCTAGAATTCCTCTGCTTTAAAGGAGCACTATTAAGGTTTTGGGCTGAGGCTCTGAAAGGAACCTAGGGGAGTTAGGCACCCAAACTCCACTGAATTGGGCATTGAAATCTCCTTTCAAAATCTGAGCCTCAGGCCGCATATGCTGCAACATTACTGATGCCTTTTCCCGCTTTCTCAGTCCCTGTGTGGTGCTTCGTGCTGTGAGAAATTGAACAACCATGTGTTTGTTTTAGGCTCCTCTGTAATCAAAGCATTGTCTACTTATTGCTCCCATCCCGTAGCTAGTAGGTATGATGAGGAACTGTTCAAAGAGGATGGAGCTAGGTTGTTCTTAGTGGTGGCAGGTGGCCAGACAAGGAGCAATGGTCTTGAGTTGCTTGGAGGAAGGTTTAGGTTGGATACTAGGAAAATCTTTTTCCCTGGGAGGATGGTGAAGCCCTGGAATGCGTCACCTAGGGAGGTGGTGGAGTCTCCATCCTTAGAGGTTTTTAGGGTGCAGCTTGACAAAGCCTTGGCTGCGATGATTTAATTGAGGCTGGTCCTGCTTTGAGCAGGAGATTGAGCTGGATGGTCTCCTGAGATCCCTTCAATCTTGCTCCTCTAGGATTGTAGTACACATAACTTTAGCTTTCACACCAAGGCTCTGCTAGGATGAGGGCTCTGTGCTAATAGACCCTATCACAAGATTGGGCTCTGGGGTGGAGGCCTTCTTTGCTTCACATCCAGTGCTGTTGGTGTTTCACCGATAATGTTGAGGGAGAAGGGCGATGCTGAGAGAGATTTTCCTGATGCATGGGGAAAAAACGTTGCTGTGGCAGTGACCTTCTGAGGCAGGTGACCCGTTTTTGGGGCTAGAAGCCCAGAAACAACAGGGGTTCTAGCTAGCACAGACCCAGATATTTTGGGAAGGCCTGTTCTTAATTCATGTGATGGAATCGAGAAGGGGTTGAATTGTTGAGTTCAGCTGACGTGGGTCTCAGCTTCATGACTCTGGTGGTTCATAGCTGGTCTCTCTCTCTCTCTCTCAATCTCAGTCTCGCATAGCTAAACGAGGGAGAAAGCTTGTGGATTACGACAGCGCCAGACACCACTTTGAATCTCTGCAAACCGCAAAGAAGAAAGATGAAACCAAAATTGCAAAGGTAAAGTATAAGCGGGGCCCCATTTTCATTCATTATTGTTTTTAGTAGCTGCCAGCGTAGGAAGCTTTTAACCTGTTGACCCACCAATACTAGGTGCTTGCTGTTTAGAGAACTGTTGTACAATGGTACAGCCATAATTTCCTCCCACCCCCAATAAACATTCAAAAGCTCTGAAAATGTTGGCGTGCTAACCATGATCTTCTGCACGGTGTACATGGTACAGATTTCAGGGGTGTGTGGCTCAGCTTTGGTGAGCACAGAAGTCTGAGTGGGAAGAGGAGAATGGTCTTATGGTGCCAGATCAGAACTGGGAGGCAGGAGATCTGGGTTCTGTTCCCTGTTCTGTCACAGGGTATGTGTGTGCCTCAGTTTCCCCATGTGTACTTGGCTGCTGTGCCCTGAGTTCAGTAAGTGTGCAGTGCAGCGAGACACTCTGGTCGACAGTGCAGTGTTTGCTGAGAGGACTCCAGGGCACTTGCAGTGTTCACAGCCTCTGCTCTATTTATTCCTGCTGTATAATTCTTCTACTGAAAAGCTTTGCTCTGTCAGAAGGGAAGATGGCACAACCAAGCCAGGGAAACAAAACTGGCATTTCAGTTGTCAGAATATCCTTCAGTCTCCCTGAAACCACACCCTCTTTGATCACTCCGGCCTTGTCGTGGCTAGGATTTACTGTGTGATGTTAACATGAGCTGAGAAGTCTAGTGTGAACAAGACAGAGTAGACTTTAACGTACTAAATTGGTTGAATACTAGCCTAGGCAGCTCCTTTTGAGAATATATTAAAGGCTGAAGGTGAAATCCTGGGTCCACTGATATCAGTGGGGAATTTTGCTACTGACGTCAGTGGATCCAGGGTTTCATCCAAGTGTGCCTTGTCCCCGCTAGCCTTTTTTTTGCAAGGTGTAAGCTGGAACATGCTAACAACACGCTTTAAATCATAGTCTAGACAAGGTGTTGGGGGAGAGATAAGGGAGCTATAGGGATGGTAGAAGAAGCAAGCAGGGAGAAGTTTCTATTCCCACCCCATCCAGGAAGAGAGAGAGATGCGGAGGGTTCAACTAACAATCACCAAATGTTTCTATTTCAAAGCAAAATACCCCAGCTTTCCTGGAAAATGTTATTGCTCCAGCTTGCTTTTGAAAAGTTAACCATGATTCTTTGTCTAGGAGCCAATGGGTAATCTGCTTTGAGTGGTGTTTCTGCAGGTGGTGGCTGGTTGGCAGCACTTTATTTTAAGCCTTAAGCCTTTACTCATCTCTTTATCATTGCTTGCACTCTGGCTAACCTGGCAAAACCAGGGAAAAAATGAAGGTGACTCTAGAAACTCCCAAATCATTGCATCAGGTATGGGAAAAAAAAAATACCTTAGCGTTCCTCATTCAACACAAAGCTGGTCAGCAAGTCAAATAGCTCAGTTAACTGGGTCTTCTCTTTAAAGACAAACTATAGCACTTGCAGATTAGAAGGTAATTTTCCATGCTGGTGGGCAGGGCCAGATTAAGACATGCTGAAGCCCTAAGATATGTCAAGATTCAGAGGCTCCATGTCATAAAAAAAGGGAGGAAGTGTATTATATTGTAACAGAAAGGGTAATGAAAAAGATTATAAACTCTCTTGTATCTGAATACACACATAGGAAAAGATGCAATGAAAAACATCTAAATAAAGCATACATCTTTCAAAAAGCCTTATTTGTATTATCAGTTTCAATTATGATAAATCTTAGTTACCTCCGACATTCTTGGAGTCCCCTCCTAATGTGAGGCCCTAAGCCATGACTTACTTGGCTTGTGCCTAAATCCGACACTGCTGGGGGGAGAGGTGGAATCTTTAATTTAGGAGTGGTGTTGTTAACTGGCGATTAGAAAACCTTCTGCGGTGATTCATGTATTGCTCTGGTATTTTCAAGTCTGGGAAGCTGGACTCCTTTACTTTTGCTTCGTTCCCTGATCTCGCCCTAATTCTTCATGTGCTGACACTCTGACGGATAACTGGTTGTTCAGTGAGTCGTGTATGTGGTTGGTGAGCAATGTGGGCCAAAGGTTTTGTCCCTGATGCTGCATCTGAGCCACTTGACTGAAGCACTTAGAAGTCACTGGAAGATTTTCCAGTTGTGGCAGCAGGCATTGCTTCAGCCATCTCTGCCTTTGTTACTCTGCCTGTAAAATAGGAATAGCGCCACATGCCTTTGTAAAGTGCTTTGAGATTGATGGAAAAGCTCTGGAGAAATGCAAAGTCCTATATTATATAGGAGAGTCTTGTTAATATAGCAAATGCTGGGTGCTAACGATGATGTTTTTCTCATTAGAATAGCACCAACAGCATCATGAATTCCTTTGGGCTCCTCTTTCTTTTCCCCCGCTCTTTTATAACAAACTCATGCACCCATTAGAAATTCTGAATTGGGAGCACTCCATTAGAATAAAGTGCTGTGGACTTTTAATAATTGCATGTGGATGAGAATAATGTATTAATCCTGACCTCCTTATAGGCTCTCATGCTTCATGGAGGAAACTGAACACATGGTATTTGTGTGCTGTCACTAACCATTCTTGCCTGTTGGTCTTTGCAGTTGGACTGCCGGTAAACAGCATCCCAGCCCTGGTGCCCTCTGTCACCAGATTGGAGCATTAATTACGCTACACTTGGCTTGCTTCGAAGAATTCGTAACCGATTGTCTCTTGGATGCTGTTTTCTCTTGCCTTGGCGGTGTTGGGTTGACCCAGCCTCTAATGCTGTCGCTCTTGTGGTTTTATTTGCTAAACAGATGTCTGTCTCTCTCTCTCGTTTTTGTTTCCTCTTTCCTTTGAAAATGCTCCCCCCCGCAGCCTGTCTCGCTGCTTGAGAAAGCTGCGCCTCAGTGGTGCCAAGGAAAACTACAAGCTCATCTCGTTGCTCAAACTAATCTGCTCCGAAATCAGGTGATTGCCAACCTACCTGGCTCTAACCCTTGCATGTGCTGTTTTGGGCTCTCATTCGGTACTCTGCAGTTGATCTGTAGGCAACGTTCACGCTAGCTCCCCTGTAAAGCATGTCCTTGTTATTCATGGGCCAGATTTCTTCCTGGTCTAACACCAGTCACTTTAAGTGAAGTTATATATGGGGTGAATTTGATCAATTGATTTCTTTCCAGGAAAACTCTGTTGTTTTGTCCCATAAAGTGAACATTGGAGAAAGTGGTGTAAAATGGGGCAGAGACAAAAGATCCCATGCAGTTTGTCTACATTTTTTCCCCCTAAGTGAGAGGCAGATTTTATGGTTAAAAATAGAAGTTTTAAGGTGATACCTTGTGAATTTCTGCCATGTGAGAAAGCTGGATGCAAAATATCACAGCAGAAGAGATTTATACATTTTGGTACAAAGTAGTTGCAAAACTTCCCCAAGGTGAGATCAAAAAATCCAGTTCTGAAATGATTCTTTTTATAGAATAAGTGCTGGGAGACTGTCCAAGGTCCAATCTGGTTTGGATTAGAAATGGACCCAAGATGTGCATCAAGAACACAAAGAAGTTGAAGACTGCTTGGATATTGCAGAAAGCATGATTTGTCCAAGTGGTATTTAGAATTGCAAATCTAAGGGGAAGGAGTTTAGAAAGAGGTCAGTGGAGCTATAGTTATTCAAACTGAACTCTTCTTTGTTGAACTTCTTGCTTGGGGTGTGGGAAGGAGAGGCTTGCCTTCATGATGGAATCTCCTATTGTGATTGAGCGCTTCCATGAAACAGATCAGATCCATAAAGCTCTGCAGGCACCTGGTTTCCATTTAAATCAGTGGAAGTTAGGCAGCAAAGTACCTCTTGAGCAAACAGCTGGGTGTCAGGGCCCTGCATTAGAAACAGACAGACAGGAGGACTGCGCTAGGTAGAAGAGAAAACAAATACTCTGAATAGAGGAAGCAGGACGGTGAGTCATTGTCCTAAGAGAAACCCAAATACTGACTCCATACATTCCTGGTGATCTCATCTTCTTTCATTCAGATTCCTGGTGAGTGAATGTATGACTAGTCACCGATGATGGGCTGCAATTTAAAATACCTTGAAGCTTTCACAGCCGGTTTCAGATGATACAGACATGATAGGGGCCAATACAACTGGATAGCCACATAAATCGAGTGTCAGCTAATGGCGAAGATGAAAGATTGCAGTTCCCTTAAAGATGATCTGCAAAGGAGGAAATTTTTTTTTTTTTTTTTTTTTTTTTGATTCTCTATAAAGAAGACCACAGGCTGGTTTTTCATCCTAGAAATACCAGGGAAAAGATAAAATTTTGCTGGAGGTTTTCTTGGAGGACTACAGAACTGGAGTGGGATATTTCACAGCCCATAATCAAAGGAATCAATGTTAAGTGAACAGTGCCTGAAAGTTCAACAGTCTTACTGAAAATCCTTTCCCCTGACATTAGCCCATCTTCAGTCAGAATCTGTCTGGTTATTTACCCTGTTTTTGCAGGAAGGCCAGGCAAGCCCTTTGGTTTCTGATATAAAGACAAGAGCTGGTAAACTGTCAGCTTCAGACTTAACAGGTAGAAAACAGTAGGTGTTCCTGGGAAAGTTGGGAGGTTTCCTCTTAGGGGGTATAAGCAAGATACACTGCAGAGTATTGGTGACTCTGCCATTTGGAACAAAGATGAAACAGTGTAGAGCAGCTAATTCTTGCAGCTCATAAGTGCCAGGGAAATGCTGGTTCCTATCTAAGCAGTAATATCCTTGATGAGCTATAGCGCCAGCAGAATATGGCATTTCTGTCTGTAGGTCCCATCAGCCAGCACGCAGCCAGGTAGCTGAGCTGTTCGTTCATTGGGTTTCCCAGAAAGGAAGGATGGCCTGGGTTTAGTTCTCTACTCTGACACTGCTTCCTGTGTTGCCTTGAGCACGCCTAAATCAAAATGGGAGCCCAGTGAGAGTTCGGTGCCTTGAGAAACTGGGCCTTAGACTCTCTGGGAACGTTTACACTGACCCTGGGTATGTGGGAGCTGTGTTGGCAGACTCGGTGTTTGCAAGTCTGTGCTTGAGCATCCATGCTGCATTGTAAACCTGGGTTTAGTTGCTGCATCTGGGTGTCACTGCTGTGCTAGTGAATCTGGACTACACGGCGCAGAACTTTTGATGCGGATCTGCAGCTTGAGCTGCGTCCACACCACAGAATGGCAGGGCTAGGAGCTGAGATTCAGCGGGACTTAATGACAGAGTCAGACTGAGCTGTGTGTGGATGGGAGCGGGGCTGGGGCTCAAACCTGAGTCAGACCCTGGCCTACAGTGCAGACTTCACCTCTCTCTTCTGCCTGTAACGTGGGGAAAACAGCCTGCCCTACCTCACAGGGGTGTCATGTGGATAAATACATTAAAGGAGGTGAGGCGCCCAGGTGCCGCAGTGACAGGGGCTCTGTAGTGGACTGATGCCCTCCACTCGCTGGCCACTCAAGCTACGCCCTTGATTTAGGCACTAGATGAACTGGGTTTTCCTCTCCCTGGCTGTATTGAATGGATTGGTAGCCGTGGGAGCTGACAGCCATGTGGGAGACGCTCAGAATCGGGCATCCAACCAAAATAAATTGTGCGGAGAGATGTACCCTGGTGACAATATACTTGGCCAGTGCACAAGAGAAATTAATTTAGCTTTGTCACTGTGCACATCAAAGGGGTTTTAAACATCCATCAACATCAAAGGGATTTTAACTATCCTAGCAATAGCCCTCAGCTACATGCACTAAGTGGCCTAGGAGCTTTCTTCTATTATATTTCTAAAGTGATGGCTGCCTACAGGCTTTTTGCAGCTGTGCTCTGGACTGTCCCAGGTTCTTAGGCCTGGTGAACAGATAAACAAGAGGGAGGGACCGTTTGACTTCCCTCGTTGTGCAATGGGCTTACTGAAACACAAAGAGCATTTAATAGGATCATAGTTGCTGGGCATTTGAATTCCTGGTTACAGTTCAAGCTGGGTGTGGAAATAAAAGGGGACACATTTAAAGACAACTTCACTTTGCTTTTTAAGGGATTGGATTAGAAACATTAACAGATAGTTATGGAGGGCAGAAGAGACCATAAAGCAACCTCTCTCTTTAAGAGGGTGTTCATTTTTGCAAATCCTCTGGGCCTGTGTGTATCATGGCTGAGGCAGAACTGCCCAACTCGGCTGTGCAAGAAGGATGCCTTGATGGCAGGGGCGGGCGTGCATTTAATTTCTCCATGCCTTCCCTGGAGTGGCTCTAGTCACTCACTGTTGGAGACCCACCATTTCACGAGGACGTGGATATGGGAATTCCTTCCAGACCCTGTTTGTCTATCCTTCCGAAGGACCCCCTTTTCCTTTGACCCTGACCACTGAGAATGGCAGTCCAGGCTTCAGCAGGGGCCTGGTGACTTCTGAAATTTGGGAGTGGCAGACTGACATGTCCTCTCCTTTTCTGGTTCCCGCTGGCCGGGGAAATTGTAGCTGGGGCTGTGCATAGCAGAGCATGGCATTGAGCTGCAAGCCACAGGGCAACAGCTCTGCCTTTGCTCTGCTCCTCCCGACCCCCATTAATAGGTATGGGTTGTGTCTGCCCTAAGGCCAGTCTGCATCTTTTTCTGACTACCTCTCCCTCAGGTTTTTGTGCATGCCTGCCCTTGAGAGGAAGGGCCCAGTGCAGCCTGAAGCTGGGTTTCTTCTCTTAACCCATTGCAGAGTAGATCAGCTCTCCTTGCGGGCGATGTCTGTCCTCTTGTCTCTCCAAAGGGGCGGGAAGCCAGCCTCCGTTTCTGTAGGTTTAGGAAGGCAGCGAGAGGAGGCCCCTGGGAGAGCTGGATGTGCACGCAGGCTGCAGAGTCCTGAGACATTCGTGCTATTGTTGATATAACGGGAGCTTGCACTAGCCTTCCTATTAAGCTGTGATGCAGGGTGGTTACCTTGGGGATTCGCTTCCTTTCCCCCGCCAGCCCATGTGGGGGAGAGGAAGAGAATGGAAATGTGGGAGCTGGGACGTGTAATACAGGGCATTGAAGGGACGAAGAGGATCTCAGGGGTGTGGAGAAGAGCGGGGAAGAGTGTGGGTTCGGGGGAATGTGTGGATGGATGTGTGTGCTGTCTCAGGGAGGGTGTGTGTGTGTGTGTGTGTGTGTGTGTCCACTTCTGGGTAAAGGAGTGGCATGACTGGTGCTGACTCAGGGGAGATGGGTGCACCCAGTGCTCATTCGAGGGGTGGTGAGGAGCAGTGGACACACCTGGTGCCAATTTTTGCCAGGAGCCTTGTGTGTCTCTGTATTTTGCCAGGTTTCTTGCCCTGTTTCTGAGCTCCTAGTGGTGGCCATGTGGAGATGGGGCATGAACCTTGACAGTGGGCAGTGCAGGATCTTGACCTGGATGGAAGCTGGGGTTACAAGCTTGGCCAGACCCCAGTGTAAAGTTCTGCCATCCCTGAACCGCTCGCTTCTTGCAGCCTGGTATGTGTGGCCCACGGCTCACCGACACTGCAGCCCTGGCCACTATCTCTGGGTGTTAGACTCTGTCCTTGCTGTGCAGAGCCCTCTCCCTGTTTCTGCTGATCAAATGTAGTCTGGCTTCTATGCCGGCCATGCCCCATCAGTGCTCACGGGGCATGGGAGTGCCCTGCCAGGCAAGGATTTTGGTGGGTGTCCCCTACCTTACCGTCTGTGCTTTGCATTTTGCTGGTTCCCCCATGATGGAGGATTCCCGGTCAGTTGGTTTATGCTCTTTCCTTTGCCCTGGCAGTGTAGAGTACCCTCTGGGTCTTTTAATTTCTAGCTTGCATGGGGGGTTCAAAGCTAGGTGGGGTGTCTAGCTGGCATGGCGTTGTTACACTCCAGGGAGCGTCTCTCTATGCAGTCAAGGGAATCTCCAGGGAAGCCTTAGAGTGGCACCACCATAAAATATGGGAAGGTTAGAGGCAAATTGGCTCCCTTATCCTAAGCAGAGGATTAGCTTGAAGAGCAGTGTAAGGGCATTGATGAGGCCAGGATGGCGTAAAGGTTCTCCTTGGCAGAACCGATTTCTTTTTTTATTTCCCCCCATCGCCTGGCCTCTCCAGCTGGCTGGGGGAATAGCGAGAGCTTTGCACTGCATGGGGCTGGGCGGGGGCTGACGTGTCCTGTCTGTGTTGTGAAGGCCGAAGAAGAGCTGGTGAAGGCGCAGAAGGTATTTGAAGAGATGAACCTAGATCTGCAGGAGGAGCTGCCTTCGCTATGGAACAGGTGAGTGCCCGACACAGACGGTGGGGAATGAGTGAGTCAGTCACCGCTTGCTGCTTCGATGGGCAGTAAAATATCATTCTTCTTCTTATCGGTGTGAAGGAAAGCCTAGCTTTATGGTGACCCGCTGTCCTGGATTTCTGGGTGCCTCTCAACTCTTGGGGCCTCTCCTAGGGTTCAGAGAAGACAGCCCTTCTTCTTCCCCCAAGCCTGTTTTCAAGACCCTGCCATCCTTGGATCTTCTAGGAACCTAGTAGCCACCCAAGGTGTACTGCTGTTAGGGGCTTCCATAAATCACGGTGTGTGTGCGTGCGTGTGTGTGCGTGTGTGCATCCCAGACCCTTGTGCCCTGCTGCACCATGTGGACCTGGCTGGCTGGCTGCGCGGTGCAGCTTTGTGCGGTGGGCACAGGAAAAAAAGCAGGTGATGAAGGGAGAGCAGTGGATCCCCAATCTGCTGTAGGATGCCAGATGCAGCTGGAGCTAGGAGAGCTCCTGGAGGAGGAATGAGGAAGGCGAGCTGATGTCAGGGGAGGTAAACGCCAGGGTGGAGTGCAGGCAGGGGAGTGTCAGGGTGGAGTGCAGGCTGAGTCCACTCAGCAACTCCAATTTCTGATTTAAAATATGGTTCCCTCGGGCTGGGCGGGTGGCTTCCCCCAACGTTCGCTAGGCTGGTGGGGAGGGATGAAGGCCAGGAAGAAGGAAAAGCAGGTGGCTGGGGGATGAAAGCAAAAGGCTGATGAGCCGCTGGACCCCGACTCTCACCAAGGAGCATGCACAGCAAGCTGGTGTGTGGGCAGCACCGGTGGTGCAGCCATGGGAGGCCTGAGTGACGCAGTGTCCTGCTGCAAGCCATGCATCTGGTGGACCATAACCCCTCCACTGCTGGACGTAATCCTATCCCTTGGCTGAGGGCGTGAGGTCTGATCCCCGGCCCAGTGGATCGGGGCCCCTCTGCTGATCGGAGGGAGGCAGCCGGAACCATGGGTCCGTCTTGGGTCTGGGTGGCTGCCTGCGGTCTGGCATTGCTGAGGGCACATACAGCACTCACCCCTTTCCCTGCTTTTATAAATAACCCAGCAGCTTTCCTCCCTTCAGCAAGGGGCTTCTCACAGCTCTGCCCCATCCTGCCCTGAGGGGATGCTGGATAAAGGCCCAGCAGAAGTGGGTTGAGTTCATTGCACCCCACCCAGCCCCACAGGTCTCTCTGGTGGGTAAGTGTCCCACCCAGACAGGGCCGAAGGGCCCCAGCTCCTCAGGTGCCTGGCAGGAGGGCAAAACCTGCCTCACAACAAGAATTGAGCAACTGCACCTCTGGAGACCACGTTTCTATGGGGGACTGTGGGGCAGCCACAGCCCTGGGTCAGAACAGGAGCTGCTGGTGCCCCAGCATCTCTAATTCAACACCCCTCTGCTCTGGCACAATCCCTCCCTTCTGGCCCGCACTGAGGTGCTGGCTTGGCAGCGGTCTGTCAGGCAACAGATAAAGTTTGCCCGTGTTAGTTTGCACCAGCTGAGGATCTGGCCTCTAACAGGTTGACTGTTGCTGGAAGGGCGCTTAGCCCCGTGGTACCCGAGTAACCATGTAGTCCACCTCTGGCTTCCTAGCTGTCGTCGTAGCTTGTTCCCAAGGCTTCTCCCGATGTGACATGCTTGTGCTGCTGTCTACTTTGCACCATTGCACTGTACCCTACTCGCTGCTGGTCATTTCTAACCAGCCCGAGGTCAGTGGAGAGGAAACATTACCACCACCGCCCCCGAACATGGGTCTGCTTAACCAACCCACCCTTTTTGTAGCATGAGTGGTTGCAAGAGTCATCAGTTACCTGGTGCTTGGAGAGCTCTGTCGAGCTGGGCTCCCAGCAGGCTTCTCTCCGGGGACACGATCACGCTGCTACTCTAGCTGCCTCTCCCTGCTAAGCAGAGAGATGCCCGATGGGTGAAAGATGAAGTGCCATGCCCCTTTGCTAGAGAAGAAAATCTGGCAGGTAGGGCAGCACTTCTCTCAGATGGGCACAAGTCACTTGTTTTGGGATTCACTCAGTAAATGTGTCTGGGACCAGGTCTCTAAGGTTGCTCAATTGCTGGGCTTTCCCCATTTATTCTTGCTGTGTTCCCCTGGGGGTTTCTTTTCCCACAGAATCTTGTTCCAGAAGGAAGGTTGGGGGTGTTTAGTTCTTGGCCCATGTCACTCTGGGCAATGGCGTTCGGTGGGTGCACCATGAAAAGCTTTGTGACAGGGCTGTCTTCTCCTTTTCTGATAGACTCCAACATCTCCTGTAGGCCACACTGACTTAGATTTTTCCTTAACTGGTGTCTCCCCATGACAGCAAAGCAAAACAGTCACCCAGCCCTGAGGGCTGTCTGGGGACTTCATGACCTACATGGAACAATCCCTACTTTCTATTACAACTGCAAGAGAGCTCATCTTAAATATGAAGTCTGTGTCTGGGGAATTAGAAGAGGAAACCAAGTCACCTTATCTTGGATGAGCCACGTGGCTCCACTAACCCCTGCTCTGTTTTCCTTTGGCAGTCGTGTTGGTTTCTATGTCAACACATTCCAGAGTATAGCAGGCCTAGAAGAGAACTTCCATAAAGAAATGAGCAAGGTAAGGTTGCTGGCCCTTTTATTAACGGGTCATACTGTTACCACTGGCGGTCACTTGGGTAGTGTGGTAGATGCATCCAATGCTGGTCCAGAGGCTGGAACCAAGCTGAAGATAGGCACTCATCTTGACACTTTAGACATCCATCTAAGCCAATCTGGTTGGGCACCTTCAGATTTCTAGCAAAGTGCCCACTGTAGCAAACCTTTTGTAGAGTATGTCATGGAGCAGTTGTCTTAGGGATTCCACGCTTGTATGGCTTGTTAATAGAGAGGTCTGACTGGTTGTTAATGAGAAGGTCAGCACACTGACTCCTCGCTCCAAAATTTTTTTTTTCATTTAGCTTAAAAACCAGATCTGAAATAACTCCTGGAGTCCTCCAGCCTGTGTGTTACTCACATGACACACATGCTCCCCATACATCCTGTTAATCTTCAGTGAGGAGACAGGGAGAGCAAGTGAAAACAGACACTTTTGTTCTCCAAATGTAGTCCTGACTATGACACAGCATCTAAGCAACAAGTGATGCTACAGATGTTACTTTCCCACCCATGGCTGTGGCCCTGATTCATAGTTCTCTTCCCCCATTTTTGCTGTTGTTTGGGAACACCCAGAAGGTAGGAAACTAGGATCTTTTGTTCCGTGAAAGTCACCTGCTTCTTGTTAGAGCTGTAGGGCAGATTAATCACTGGCATGGAGGGTGCAATATCGTTGACATTGGCAGAGTTGATCTCTTAATGCCAGCGGTGATTTTGGCCCATAATTTTGTTTGTAGCACAGCCATTTCATAGTAGTAACCCCTGGCATGGAGACAGATGAGGTTTGAGTCTTCAGTTGTGTTCATGCGAAGGGCCAGGCTGATAATATGAGGGAGGGTGGAGAAAGGCAAGAAACAAAAAAGATCTGAGTAAGATTGTTTTTGTAAAGTAGGCACAAAGGGTTGGCTCTTCATGTTTTTCAGTTTTAAGGAATGAAAGGATTGATTTATTGCTTCAGAGGGGTGTGTGTGTGTGTGTGTGTGTGTGTGTGTGTGTGTGTGTGTGTGTGCGCGTCCATCCATCCCCTGATAGAGGTCAGTGTCTCATCTAGCCAACCTCATTCCCCACCTGCTTCTTAGACTTCTCTTCTTTTCACAGTTGAACCAAAATCTCAACGATGTCTTGGTGACCCTAGAGAAGCAGTCCTCGAGCAACGCCTTCCCCATTAAAGCACAGCCAAGGTTAGTCACCATTGGAACGATGTCCTTTCCCTTGCACTGGTCAAAGGAAAGGGTGGGAAACCACTATCATGTATGAAAATGTCTCTCTTTTACAGGGAGGGTGAAATGATTTAATTTGTATCCTTTTGATTTCAATTCTCTTTCCTGATCCAATGCTGCTGCTGGCTAGTGGCTCTAAATACGTCACTCCGTCCCCAAAATGCGGTAGTGACCCAGCCAAGGCTTCTCATTCCAGGTCAGATCACACAGTGGGACAGTCTCACTATCTCAAGCGCATGTGTAGCACCAAAACTCTTCTGACTCACAGAGACAAGTGCATTTGCCCTATCTCCTCCTACCCACTTCCCCCATCTCCATCACATCCTTGATCATCAATCCTGAATCTTCTCTTGGCAAACTCTTGTGCACAATTACCATTTTGTGCATGCAAGTGCCAGTTTTGCCATGCAAATGTTGTGGGTACAGTGAGAGCCTTGCGGGAGTTTGGCCTTTGCATTTAGCTTACGTCAGAGCTCTGATATACCCCAGGCACCTCTACGAAGTGTTAACATCCCCAGGATCTTTTCTTTTCTTAGCTGAGTCTGGTTCTTTTTGGTTAACTGCAAAGCTGTACGGTCTCGAGCTTTTCCAGCTGTGGGGGTGGAAGGGTTCAGGGTCTGGTTGTGAGGCTGTATCTGACTCCTATCCAAATGCGTGACTGATGAAGCAATGCAGATCTCTGGCTTTGCTCTGCTCGTCCCACATGCTGGAAGGGAGCAGTAAGGCAATGTAAATGCCAAATCAGCATGTTGGTGGGACTGGGACAGAGAGTTAGCATGATGTAAGTGATAACTTCAGCCTATGTGCAATGTTTCAGGACAGCTGCTGAAAGGTTAAATGAGCGATGGGGACCCCTGTGGCCAATTTTTCCTCCCCCTCCCAATTTAACCCTTTGTTGCAAACACAAAAACCAGTCCCCGCAAGTTTATATGATTTGAAAGGTGAAAGTGTTCTAAGTCTGGGACCAAATTTTACTTGTGTGGATGCAGTCTTCTATGAAACCAAAGGCGAAGCAGAAATACTTCCAACGGAGGCAGTATTTCATCTTCCCCAGCTAGCAAACATCCCTCTGCAGACTTTGAAACCCAAAGACGGCAGCGTTGTGGATGGGAACTTGAAAGAAGAGCTGACTCCTCTATTCCTGATCAAATGAGGTTATGATAGCAGTCGGGCACTACTGTGTCGAATGTTTCCCACCCCATGGTAGATGGTCCTTCACTGTGTGGGAGACCTTTCCTGCTCCCCCACCCCTTTCCAGAAAAGCACCTGCTTGTTGTTCCACAGCAAGAACAATGCGATCGGCGAGGCAGCCAGCCCAGAAATTTTGGAATCTGTTCCTGGCTGTACAGTTCAGTGATCTTGCAAAACTGTAGCCCAGATCCATATGCTTTGAGGATGGGTTTCTGGTGTTCAGGGTCCTTCTCATCTGACCATAGGGAGCAGGTGAGACTCTTACAGGTCTGAGGACACCCTAGAGGAGTGAAATCCTGGCCATGTTCAAGCCAATGGGAATTTTGCTAGTGGCTTTGTGAGTCTACCCTAGCAGTACAAGTTTCTTCTTCTCTGGTTCCTTTCCCCACACAGCCAGCTCCTCTTGTGATGGGGTTACATGATACAGGCCTTAGCTCATGAGCATTGGAGCTCTGATTCCCTCCAAAAGGTACCCAGTCCCGGTTAATGAAAATGACTGGGAATCTCCCCTGAAGACTGCTCAAATGAAACTCGTTCAAAGGGACAAACCACTGGAGAGGGATGAAGAGGCTGGAAGGAGGAAGACTGAAGTTGATGCTATAGCCAGCTCCCCACGTGCACCTTTAGCCCAGTTGAATGCAGTAATGACAGCTCAAAAAGCGTTTGGTTTATTTTTATTAGTGGTGAAATCCTGCCAGCAGTAAGACCTTCCCCAGTAAAAGCTTCCAAGAAAATCAGATTTTCCATCCATGCAGTCCTGGTCCAGGCAAGCTTCCAGCTTCATCCGAAGGATATGAGAAATCCCTGCTTGCCTGGACTGGCTGGGAGAGGTCATGACTCTAGCAAGGAAAATAAACACAGAAAACCCTGGATCTGTAGGGGCTCCTGGCTTTGGCTCCATCTCTTACCCCCATGCCTAATCATCCTAGATATGCCCCATTCACCCCTTCCACTTGTTCTCTAAGCCAGAGCTACGGAGAGCTTTTGAAAACAGAAAAGCATTCTCCTCTCTTGTTATTGCTTTGCTTTTGGGCTCTGCTGAGGTCCAGATCTGTCCTGAAAAGGAGCCTTTTCACATAGGTAGCAAGGGAGGGGATTGGTAGCTGTCACACATTTAGTCAGGACAATGGATTTTTGAGATGGCAGGAAACACAGCTGGACACTTCCACCTCGCCAGGTGGCTCCTTGCATCTTACTGGGGGGTAATATCCAGGGGCAGGGAGGGAAATGCCCCTCCCCTTTTCTCTGCAGATCTGCAATAAGAGCAGATGCTTCCTCTGATTTGTATACCTTCGGAAAGAGGCCTGGAATGGAAAGAATGAAAGGAAATGGGTCTTGATGAGAGGAAAGATGCAACTGCCCTCTTAGATCAGTGTGCTGTCCTCATGAGAAGTCCTGCTGTTGGGACCTGCACTTGGTTTGGCTCCCGTGTGTAGGACTATGTGCTCAGAGAGCATAAACAGAGGGGAGCAGACAGACTAAGCTGGTTTCATGCAGATAGGGAGTTGGGAGTCATGATTTCTGGCTTCCCGTTCTTCCGCTGGCTTTCTGCGGGATTGTAACTTCTCAGTCTGGTTGCCCACCTCTGAAATGAAATGATTTACGGGTCCTTGCTTGTCTGACTCTCTGCACATCAGCCCCAGGGTCCCTCACCTTAACACTTCCTGTGCTCTTGGAGGTCCCTGCCATATGCAAAGTCCTGGCCTGTGCTCTGCATCCTAGCATGTGGATCGAGCCCACCAGCTAGCAGATGGAAGGCCTTGAATACAATCACCCCATGGTGCCATGTCACCTGGTGGGGTGCATGGTAGCTTGCTCTTTCTTCCCCCATGGCTGTGCCCGCCCATAATGGAAAATCATTGTGTGCTGTCCCCACCAGAAAGAAAACTAAGCTGTTCTCCAGGCTGAGGAAAAAGATGAGCAGGTACCGGTATGGAGAGCAGCATTCTGATATGTGTAGGCCAGAGGAGCCTTTCCTGTCTTTTAACAGCCTGAGGGGTGTTAACTCGGCGACTGCAGTGAAATTCTTTGCATGACTCAATGTGCCGGAGAGCGCTGCATGTCTGACTAACATCATAACTTGTTTGAACCCCTGCCCCCTTTCAGGTTGTGGGGCTTAGTTGGAGGGTGCTGGGTGGTGCTGGTGGGCTCTGACGTACAGGAGGACCCATCTGGCCTTATGCTTGGACTCCTTGACTGTACAAGCTCTCAGGCTTTTCTGGGTTCAGCGTTGCTCCGGTTTAATTAAATGTGTGTGTGTGGTTTTTAAGCTGATTTTTAAACCGGTGCAACTTTGACAGTTAAACAGGCCTCATTTTCCAGTGATGGAGCTTGCTTTTTGAATGTGTTTCAAAGCTGCTGTTCTGATATGCTGCCTATTGAAGAGAAGAGAAGTTGCTATGGGCCTTGTACTGGCTGAACCTGGATTCCCCCTGCTTTACCCCTCGCAACATCAATTATATCCATGCAAGATCAGTGGAAAGGGGCTGTAAAGGGCTACCATATTGTTATGAGTCACACCTGTGCAATGTAGAAGCCTGTTGCCTTTTTTAAAAAGCACATGGTTATAACTTCTGTGTCGGTACTCAGAATAGCCACACTCCCTAGTGGTTGCAGCTGATGGTGATGTGCGTGTTATAACTAAAGCAGAAACATGGAAGAGATTTTGAAGGGTGTACATAAAGGGAGACTTAATTTGGGGTTTCCTTAGATGCTGTATTGACACTTTTCTGCCAAGACTGTTCAGAAAAAATAACTAATCCCAGCTGGTTCCTAGAAGGGAATGCTGTCTAGTGGTTAAAATAAAGGATTGGGAGCCAGGTCTCCTGAATTCTTGTCCCAGCCCTGCCACTGACTTGCTATGTGCCCTCAGACGCTCTTTGCCTCAATTTTACCCTTCTGTAAAGTGGGCATAATACTTCTCCCAGGGAAGTTGAGGGAATTAATGACTAGAAGGCATTTGATGCTCCTCAAATAAAAGGGGATAAATAGGTGATGGCTGTTAAGTCTTTTTATTTGGGAATTGAAAGGTTAAGATTTGTGCAAGGTGTGTGTCTGTTTTTACTGCTGTCCCATTAGTGGGAAATCGTGATAGCTTTACCCTGGCATTGTGTCTGCACTGAGTACAGCATTTCAGCACATTTCCCTTCATTGCATTAATGCTACAGCAGTGTGAGCCCTGGGGCAGACCCGCTGCTAGAGCTCTAACCACAGCGTCATCTTATTCTGCTCAGAGCTGGTCCAGGTGGCCCTGGATTAAAACACCAGAGGTTTGACTACATTGCTACTGTAATGCTGGGAAATTTGCAGGCATTGGAAGCATGTGCTAGGACCAGGTCCCCGTGTGTCTGATCGGCTGCTGCAGGTTACGATGTGTCCTTGTGTGTCTGGATTTGTTGGCGCTTCCCTTACAAATCCACAGAGCTCAGTGTGTTTGGGTGGCTAGAGAATAAATCACTCTCGGCTAACAGGCACCAGCGGATCCACAGCCATTCTGAAATTCCCACCCCTCTGCTGCTCTGGAATTTGTAGAGAAGTGACTGGGCTAAATGTTGGACAGCTGGGGTCCTCTCCTTTGTAACAGCATTGCTGCAGCATGTTGGAGTCCCGTCTGCAAACGCTGGTGTACGCTCTTCCAAAACAGTCAAGGCTGGGAGTGTCTGAGGGGCTTTGACTATCAGAAGCACCATAAGGGTGCTTTTGGATTGTGGTAATTTATTAGCTTTGATAAATTTGCATAGTCAAGTGCTTGACTGCACATTAGTTCATTCTAAAATATATTCAGGAGAGCAAACAGCCAAAGTTGGTCGGGTTTCGAAGCATCTGAGGAAGTGGGATCTTCTCCCACGAAAGCTCATGCAAAAAATAAATCTGTTAGTCTTAAAGTGCCACACAACTCCTTGTTGTTTGTTGCTAAAAGCCAATCAGCTGTCCTGTGAAATGTTATGACAGTTACCTTTACACAGAAGATGTGCTCCCAAACTTACACGTTTCAGCTGCTGTTATTTATCTGATGATTTGAAAAGTAACACCTCTCTACACATCATTTAAAACCCAACCCATCAATTTGTCCCAGCTCCCTAACTTGTTCCTTCCTTACCTTTATTTGGGATACTAGCCTTTCAGGTGTGCCTCCATGAAGATACCTCCCTGGCTTATGATAAGGCAGGGAACAAAAGTGTCTTGATTTAGATTCATTTCCTGTCTCTGAATGCTAGATGTTTACTTCAGCAAACCAAGGTGTTATGAAACACTTAGCGTATGTGAGCAGGGTGATGTAGAAAGTGTAGGTCCCTTTATAGAATCATAGGAACTGGAAGGGACCATGGGAGGTCGAGTCCAGTCCCCTTCACTCATGGCAGGACCAAGCTCCCTCTTAAACCATCCCTGACAGGCGCTTGTCTAAGTTGCTCTTAAAAACTCCAATGATGGAGATTCCACAATCTGCCTAGGCAACTTATTCCAGTGGTTGATCACCCTGATAGTTAGGAATCTTTTCCTAATGTCCAACCTAAACCTCCCTGGCTGTAATTTAAGCCCATTGCTGCTTGTCCTATCATCAGCAGTTAAGGAGAACATTTTTTCTCTCTCCTCCTTGCAACAGCCCGTTAGGTACTTGAAAACTGTTATCTTGTCTCCTCTTTTCCAGACGAAATAGGCTATATAAGTGCTGTTTTATTACTATTTCCTGCCTACTACCTTCTGATGTGTGTGGTGTGGGTAATACACACCAATGATGTGAAATATAGACTCATAGGTCAGAAGGGACTGGTATGATCATCTAGTCTGACCTCCTGCACAATGCAGACAACAAAACCTCTCCCACCCACTCCAGCAATAAGCCTCTAGCCTATGGCTGAGTTCTGTTCTCCTCCAGCATATGTTAGTCATCACTTGTGTCGGAGCCAGTCCCTGATGGTGCATCACAAATGGGAGACTGGAGCGCCCGAGCTGAGTAATTCCTTGACGGAGCAACATTTCCCGATAACATACTGGAGGAAGGGAGGGATTATTGCAGGAGCTATAGGGACTGAAGTCCTGGGCTGCAGGCCCTAAAAACCTTATGATGATCCAGCCCTGTCAGGGCTTGGGGGGAGCGCTGACAGTGCTCCTGCCCTGCTGGTGCTGGGGGCGAGGGATGTGAAACTGGGCTCTGGGCTCCTGCCCTGCCCTGCCCTTGGGCTCACTGGTTCACCCCTGGTGTTCACTCCACCCATGGGGCAGAGCTGGCTTTCTAGGACCCATGGCTCTGGGGGGCTGCACTAGGGCCATGCTGTGTGCCAGCCGACCCCATGCCCGGGGCAGGCTGGCCGGGGCAGGGATGCTGTCCAGCCCCACGGGCCCCACCAGCAGGCTGCCTTGTGGGGGGCAAGGGACCCTGTGGGGGGTTAGAGCCCCAGCTGGGGGAGGACCCATTGGTAGGGGAAAGCCAGGCCCCCCAGACTGGTTAATCTGGCCCTGACTGGAGGACAGAGGGAAGCGATTGCCTACAATCCTGCTGCAATTGAGCAAGGGTCCCAAGCCCAGCTGGTCAGGAGGGGCAGGCTCTCTGTCTTAGTTTCCCAAAGCAGTGCCTACCCCGCTTTCCCCAGGGATGCCCTGGTGTCTGGCCAGAGCGTGGCTTGCTCTGAAGTGATTTCTGTCCCTGGGTTCCCTCGCAGGCCCCAGGCACCCTGCAGCAGGTTTAGCGGGGAGTGGCTGGATAAGCTCTAATGCTGAATGTCTCTAAAGCCCAGGGCTTCAGATTGAAGACACCACCCTGGGGGCTGGAAAAGGCTCTGGCTCAGACAAATTTAGCCCTGGCATTTTCCTACAGGGAGCAGCCAGGGCATGAGTGACAGCTTCAGCTGACTGTAAAAAGCCGTGACTTACTGAGCGGTTTGGTCTCAGCCAGCTGAACCCACGGCAGAAGGCATGAAAGGAATTGGGAGGAGGGGGCAGCCAGTTCCTCAGTAGTTCAGATCCCTGGTAGGAACCCAAAATAGCTGCTGCCTGAAGACGCCTGGGTGGCCTGTGATGACAGAGCTGGTTGTATTAGTCTTTGGGGGCTGGCCAGGTGTCCGTACCACTGCTGGTGGTGGTCTTACAAGCGATGCCAGAGTGAGCAGACCTCTTACCCCAATTCCTCCAAGCACATCGGTGGGGAAGCCCAAGCACAGCTGCCTGGGTGGTGCCGGCTCTGTGGCTAGCCGAGCTTCAGACAAATGACTGTCCTCAAGGGGGACCCTGAGCTATGGTGCCTCGACTTTACTCCTGTGTACCAGGAGCTTGCTCTCCGCACCCCAAGGGGAGGCGTCTAGGCTGCAGATTCATCCTGGCTTAAGTCTGTACCAAAACTGAGACTATAAAGGCCAGACTCGTCCTGGCATAACATTCCCCTTGGGCTGAATGTGCCCCTAAGGCACATACAAATGAGTGTGGCAGAGAGGAGGAGTGTAGTGGCACCTCTGACCCGCATCGGCACACAGCCCTTCTCTTCCTTTTGGCTTTTCCTTCCTATTTTAAAAACTCAGGACCAGATGCCAATGGTGCAACACCCTGGGCACCATCTGTGGACCTGACCTGTCAGGTAAAAGCCCGGGGAAGCTGATCAGGATGGAAATGACCCAATATGGCAGTCTGTATGGCCATTTATTGTTCCCCTGAGATTGTCTGGTGCTGGCAGGAATCTCTCTGGCACTGCTGTCCACATCTGGCAGATTGGCAGAAGCCCTGTGTGTTTTGGGCTTCTCAGAATAAGAAGGTTTTATGCTTTTCCTAGAAATAATTGAGCATCTGGAAAATTGTTTCCCTTCTAGCAATAATGCTTTTTGTAGTCAAACCAAGGACTGCATCATTTTCCCTAGTGATAGATAGTAGGGATCAGTTCCAATCAATCCTCTACATGTCCCTTGGCACAATACCCCCCAGCACATCTCAAACACTCCCGTGTAATTGCCGAATGTAATCGGTTATTACAGGGGAGTGTAATTGTGGGGCTGGGCTCTGAGGGGGATGGACAGTGAGATTGCTCAAGCAGGACAAATGGCAAAGAATGGGATGGATGATCCCCAGAACTGGTTATTTATTTACATGCTTGCAATCCATTCTTGTTAATTAAACAAAGATTTATTACAAAGGGGGGAAGGGAGAATTAGTTAGAAGACCATTTTGCTTACAACCATGACTCAAGACCTTAGGCTCATTTCATAGTGGGGTGGTGAGACGCCGAGTTGCAGAAAGCTCTTTCAAAACCAGATCCTTGGTTCTAATCTAAAAAACAATCGATCTGTGGAATTCAAATTGTTTCCTGAGAATTAACAACGTACTTCAGAGTAGAGCTGTAGGCCTGAGTCTTGTGACTCAAATGTCCCCTGGTCAAGTTTCAGCACATTTGAGATGACAGGGTTGGGCCAGGCTAGACAGCCTCTTGACTTAGTTAACATGTCAGGGATCCCTTGGGTGAAGAATAATACTGCTGTTTTGAATTGAAATCTGTTTCTTCACCACACTGGTAATTAGCTGTGTTGATTAGCTTAAGGTAACTCTGCCTATCTCAAGGCTGTTTACTCCAAGCTTTAAAGAGTAATAAAGACTGATGTTATTACACCCACATTTCATCAAAATGCTACATTCCCTTTTGATCTCTGAATCAATAGAGCATAGTAACAGAAAGCAACCAAAGTTAAGCATCTATCAAGATCTAGGTAAACACAGCCAAACATAATTAGTATTTACTTTTAATTCTTTAATGATGCAGACTTGCAGTTTAAAGCTTGTCTACCGAACATGCTTTTATTAGCTATTTTGTAAGGAAATGGCCCTGATTGCCATTTATGTATGTTTTTATAGGTTGGATCAATTTAGTCTGCTAGTGGCTTACCCCTTCTTGCTCAGTGTCACTCCATATTTCTGCATAGACATTCCCAGGCAAACCTTTCCCTGTCTTTCTACCAGAGCTAGTGCTGAAATCACCAGTGGGAGATACCGTTGGTGGGAAGGGTGTCATTCCAGCCTGGGAAGCAAAAGGTTGCGGACCAGGACCGAAACCTGGCTCTCCTCTGCCTGTCCCTTACAGTCTCCCTGAGCCACTTGGTCTGAGCACTGCAGATTTAATCCAATTGCCCTGAAACTGGTGGGGAGCTTGAGAGCCTTTTGGAAGAGCCCCATCGACTGTGCTGGTCCCTGAAGTAGTTACAGAATAAATTCTGAGTGAGAAGTGAGCCAGCCCTGTGCCGTGTCTCTGCTTTTTGGAATGAGGAATCACAGGCCAGGAGGAGCTGGTGAACTTGCTACTAACAGGGGTTAGCTAGCGTGCTGTGGACCAGTTACGTGGAAGTGGCTGTTCTCTGGTGACTGGTTTACAGCAGGAGTTCCCAGCCTCGTCCCTGCCAACACCACCTCAGCTGTGTCCCACAGTCCTTTGGACCAGCTTTCCCACTGCAGAAGCTGAAAGGGCATCTGAGGAGGACCCCGTAGAAAAATCCAGTCAAGCTGACAAAGGGGAGATTAGATGCATGTTCGTGAGCTTTCCTGGCTTCCTCCAGACACCCCTCGCCCACTTCTCCAGGTCCATGAGAGCCATCAGCACAGAAAGCTGTTGGTGGTTTTTTTTTTATTTTTTGCATCTTGTTATGTTGCCGGTGCTGACATCATTGAAAACTTCTGAGCTGCATGAGAATATGGCGTAACTACTGCTTGGGCGTGTGTGTGTGCACTGTTGGGAGTGAGATGGGATCGGGAGCTCAAAGGCCAGGATTCCCTCAAGGCCAGGTTCTTGCTTTGAATAGAGAGGAATCTTTTAAATGCCTCTTGGCTGGTCTTCTATACTGGTGTCAGGCCATGTTTTCGGCCATTGTGCATCCTCTGCTGGTGTGAGCACTTAGATGCCCCTGTTAGTCAATGAACAAGAGTCCATGCATGTCCGTTTCCAGTGCACGTAGCTGCAAGGAGTGCTGTGGTCCTCTTGGTCCCTACCTGCAGATTCCAAGCCCCATCTGGTCTTAGACTGGATCCAATCTAGGTTTCATACAGCATGTAGGAGTGCACGGTGTTATGGACCATCTGGCTATCCTTGGAGTATGTTGTTTCATGCCACAACAGAGGGACCATTCCTTTTCTCTGCAAGAAGTGTATTTGCTGGCCCTAATTATGTAATAGAAGAGCTACCTAGTAACATTGCTGCATTCTCCCTATCACGATAGGGTGGGCTGGTAGTACTGCCACTAAGGTTGCCTGACATTTCCCATTCTAGGACTCTGTTTTTACTTGCTTATAACCTTGCCAAACTTTAATTGTTAGGGCAGAAATTTTTCACATGTCTGCCTCAGGCTGAATGGGTTTTAATGATTTCAGCTGAAAAGGTTCAGTTGTTCCCATGAACAAGGCCAGGAAAAAGTACCCTATTTGGCTGAGAAAGGGGGAGTAGATTGGGACAAGGAGCCTGGGAGAGGAAAGGAAAGCTGGAATTAGAAGCAAATGGGATGAGGGAGGGTAACTGCATGTTGGTCAGGAGATGGGGCCTAGGAGCCATGAGAAATAGTGGGGAGCAGACAGACACTGGACAAGGAGCCTTGGGGAGACTGAGACTGGGATCCAGTGGAAACAGAGACTGTGGATGTTGGGGTGACCTGAAGCATGAATGTGGGAGTGACAGCTGGGAAGAGGAGCCAGGATGGTGGAACTGCGATTGGATGAGCAAGGAGACTGAGGCAAGAGGTTAAGGGGGGCTGGGAAGGGCCAAAGTGACTAGATTGGGAACGGGGGGGAGGGTGATGGGGACTGGGAGTTATGGTGGGGATACTGGAAAAGGGATGGAGAGACTGGAGTGGGTTGTTGAGGACTGGCTGGGCAAGACTGGAACAAGACTGAGCCGCTTGAGGAGTGGGAGCTGGGGCTGGTTACTTGTGGAGAATGAGACTCGGGGACAGATTGGGGAACAGACCGTCCTAGGACAGGGACAAGCTGAAGACAACAGGAAAGAAAGGGTCCAGTTCAGTGAAGCAGCCCTAAGTCTGTTAAAAGGGCATGATTAAGGTTGCAAAGTTAGACGCTCAAAAGCTAGGATTGTTAGATTTGAAGAAACCTTTCAGAAGTTTATAAACTCTGCCTGGGCTTGGGTTCCTGATTGCTTGTTTGGGCACTGAAGTGGGGAGAGAACTGAGACCACGAGGTCTGGTTGAATCTGTGCCATCCGATCAGAACGATTCATTCTGCGGCTGGTTCTGACTCTCCTTTTCTTTCTCTCCTGCAGCGATAGTGCCCCAGCGAAAGCAAACAAAACCCCCTCGCCTCCACCCGATGGGTCCCCCATCACTAGCCCCGAGATCAAGACCGTGAACCACGAGCCGGAACCGTCCTCTGTGGAAGCACCTGGGGCAGGCATACCTAAGTCGCCGTCTCAGGTAGTGTCCTCGCGGCCTTAATCTGGCCCCTGCAACGTGCTCACTGCTGTCTAGAGCCACACAAGGCCATCCCTCAGTCAGGTGGCTGGCTGCTGTTGAGCATATGAGATGGTATCTGCTCATCATCTTGTGGAAAGGCCTGGCTCCCTGTAGGGCGGGCGCTGCATGTCTGATAAGATTAGTTGCTCCCTGTCTTTCTCTCTGGTGCTGGGAGAATCCTAAACAAGCCCTGAAATTCTCATCAGTGTACAAATGTGCATGCTCTATAGGAGATGAAATAATACCCCTCTGCCCGTGTGGTGCAAGACCACTCAGTAAGCATGAAGATCAGAGTTGAGCTATAAAGATTGGTCGCTACACCATGAATGATTAACCTGTGGAACTCATTGCCACAGGATATCACTGAAGTCAATAATTGAGCAGCATCCAGAAAGGGATCAGACACTGATAGGGATGAGAAGAACATTCCCACATACATCAAACTGAGTGAAAAATAAGAGCAATAAATCCTTGTGCTTCAAGGAGTAAAACCACTGCTACCTGATGGAATCCTGGAAGAGTCTTGGGCTTTCCGGGGAATCTAATACCTATTTCTTCTTTGTTCATTGGCCCTTCTCATGACAAATGAAACACCAATTGGTATTTTGAGTTTATGGTGTCAGTTGCCATGTGTCATTGGATTTTTCACCTGACAGCCTTAATGGTTTTATATTCTCTGTTTTAAGAAAATTAAATCTCTTGCAGCTCTCTCATTCCCCACCATCTCCACAGAAGAGTGAGTAGAAGGAGGGGGTGGATGGAAAATACAGAATAAATTTAGCTGGCCAAATGCAGATTTGGTGCGAGTCCCAGGACTTCAGCAGATGATGGTCTCGGTGGAAGAGTCCTGGATTTCGACGGTTGTGTCCTAGCAGTGTCATAACCAGGGATAAAATGCCCAATGGCTCTTAAACTGAGATTGAGGCTTCTCTAAAATTTGGGTAAGGCAGAGTCGATGTCTTGTTATCAGGATCCAGGTGAACTTCAGGATGGTCTCTCATTCTGTCTTGTGCTCAATTTTATTTATCTATCTCATGGAATCTGGGCTCCAGGAAGGAGGAGAAGGAGGGTGGAAATGTTCCTCATCTTATGAAAGCCCTTCCATGGTTTTTCTCAGTCCTCCTGAGATGTGTCGGCAATGGGATTTCATGTTCTAAAGCCCTGTTAGAAAACTCATCTTTTCTTTCCAGCCTTCCTCAACTGCTATTGGTCTGGGTTTTGGTTTCTTTCCCTCATTGCAGCGATCTGTCCACTCTTAGCTTCTGGGCCCTTGCCTTCCACCTTCTTGTGCAGTTGTTGGCCAGAGACAGCCCTGGTCCCTGAGAGTCCCACCAGTATGTGTTTACATGTGTTGGGCTTTTAGACAGGAACCGAGTGTTACTTGGTAGACTTCACCGTGCAGGAGTGGGGAAAAATGTAGCAGAACAGAATGGCAAAGGAATTTTTAAGCAAAACCAGCACCCCTGCCAGCAGCTTTTTCTGGGGTCGTGGGCGGTGAATGTTTAATTCCCTGGAGCAGCAGTGGTGTGCCCGTAAATGGGAAGGCTATTGCATCCTTTGCTCAGTCTCTAGCTGGCAGCATCCCAAGAGACGACCACACTTGCTCCTCCACCGCCACTGCACTGCAGCATTGATCTGAACGATGAGCAGGTCAAGTCTATTGGCACGTTCAGCGCTGGAGGGGAAAGGCAACTGGACTTTGGCTGACAGCTTCAAGATGATGAGATCTGCCTGGTTTTGGGCGCCACACTGCTACAAAAGGGCACCAGACTCGTCTGTTGTCCTGAGGATCTCTCGCCCTGCAAGTGATGGCAGCTTGAGGGATCTGGGATGTTCCTGTTGAAGGACTGCTTCTCACCTCAGCATTGAATTCTTCCGCTCCGCCAGCCTGAGTAACAGACTGTCCCCAGCCCTCCATCCAACACCTTTTTCCATATGCTACTCGACCTGCTCCGGCTGAACTCTGATTGTTCGGAGCAAGCTGCAGGCACCCACTGGTGCTCCTGTCTAGCACTGGTGTCTCGTTTGGCTGCCCAGGGCCATAGATCAGAACCGGGCTGAGGGCTGTGTGGTTGAACATGGAGCCAAAGGTTTGGGCTCCTATCTGTTCTGTGAAGTATTTCAGTATCACCCACCTCCGTTCTCCCTGTGGCACCCCATTGCTGCCTGCTCAGCTCTGCGCTGCCAACTGGGGCGCGTCATCCTCTCTCTCACCATCCTGCCTTGTCTACCTCCGCAGCAAGTGGCTGAGTGGACAGCAGGTGCGACCTCTCTTTGCAGGACTCTCAGCTCATCCTCTGCCTCACCCCTGCTGAGACAGGCTTGTCCCCTCTCCCTTTAAATAGCACACGTTCTCCACACTCTTGCAATGCTGTGGGCCGTGCCCTGTGCCTGCTGGCTGACTGGCCACGGGAGCAGTGTACAGATTTGTCACAAGAATACAGTAGAAACCTGTTTGAGCCTCCAGCTCTTCTTGTTTACTGAACCACTAGTCCCCCGTGGCAGACAGCAGGAGCCCCAGCTGCCTGTTCTCCAGCGTATCCAGATTTTTAGCTGTCTAGTCTAGCCCTGATCCCAATTGGATGGGGTTATCAGGGCGCTATTATATTTAAACAACAGGCCAAGGTGAGCCTGAAAGCAGCTGATGTTGCCACCTGCTGGCAGCCGTTTTTCAGTGCATTTGTCATTCACCTGGCTGCTGCTGTGAGGAGTGCAAAGGCTGGAGCATCCTATCCAGCACGAGATGGGGCTGCAAGGCAGCAAGGGAGCTTACAAGTAACTGAGGGGTGGAGCGATGCTAGCGTGAGCAGAGCTGGAGAAGGCTGATGCCTATCTTAGTGTGGGGGGGAGCCCCAAGCATGTTGCCGCAGCAGTGAGAAAGCACAAAAACTGCTCCCTCGTTTGAGCATTTAATATTAAGCTTTGCATGTGGCAAACAGCAGTTTCTGCCTCTGTGTAAGTGACTCAGTCCTGGCCGATGAGCTCTGAGTGGGAAGCAACAAGGACTTGAAATGCGCTGCTGTGTCCTCATCCCACCCTGGTGTATGCAGCAAGGGTGGGGTGTGGAAAGCAAGTGAGGGGCGTATTGAACAGATGGGAAAAGAGACCAAAGGGGAAACCATTGAATTAGCGGGAGCTAGGCCACCTGAATACCTTAGGGGATCTTAACCTAACTGAAAAATCATCTTGGATTATAAACTACCCACTGTCTCAGTGCTTTAGCTGTTTTCTGCTGACTCTGTCTTCTGAAAAGCTGCCTTCCTCAGTGTGTCTGTGATGAGGATCCCAGACTTAATTAACAACAGGTCGCAGGAAACCATGAAGGCTGCAGTTTGGCTCTCGGCTGCCCTGCCATCAGTCTGGAGCGACACCATTGAAGTCAGTGGAACGCCGATGGACTTGACTTGCGATACCTGAACGTGGGCCAAGATTAATAGACAAGGAGATTATACTCCTAGCCCTCCCAGGGAGCAAGGTCCTTCTGATGATCTTTTTTGTTTTGAACAATGTCTTGTTACCAGAGTGGTAGAAAGGGGGGATCCAGTCTGAGCTAGAATCAGAAAGCTGGCCTAGAAGCTATTCCATTTCCTCCAGCATATCAACACTGTGCCCAGGGGGGTCTCTTTGCATTCAGAGTTGGAGGCACCATGTGTTGGGCAGCATATGCTGTGGGGGAGGTAGCCATTGCAATGTTATTTCCCGCATAGCCCCCTGCATGAGTGATTAGGCAGGTGGGTGTATTAGTGAGAGAGTCAGCGTTTGGCTCTGGGTTAGTACTCAGAGCCTCTTGCGTCTGCAAACTTTCTATGAGACTTTTGGTACCTTCTGATCTGGCTGGACTCATGATGCTGCCGGAGGGACTGGTCTTGTGGCATTTTGGCATTTCTCTACTTTTCCGGGTAGCTGAGAACTGGAAGTAGAAATGCAACTTTCATTATAACTCACCCTCTACGCTGGGTCCTGCAGCCAGATGCAGTTCAGATGTGTGGCTGGAGTTTTATAGACATGTTGGATGGGGTGTATTAGCCCTTCAGGAAGCTGTTAGTCTCCGGGGCTGGCCAAATAAATGTCTGGTAGGATGTGTGTTCGTGCATCAGCGAGAGGAACAGTGCAGCTTAGTGGCGTGGACACAGGTCTGAAGACCTGGCTCTGCTGTGTTCAAATCCCTAATCTGACACTGCTGGGCAATGTGTCCTTTGTCAAGTTGCATGCTTTCAATCCCAGTTTTCCCTGACCTATCTTCCTAGGTAGGATGAGGGGATTAATGTTCGTGAAGCATTTTGTACATAGGAAGTGTCGTCGGATCACCAAGCATATTGCTGTGCTGGAAATCTCCACAGAACTGTATGGTAGACCCAGTCCATCAGCATCTTTTCAACAGGCTCACTGAGCCCGAAGATGTGGGTGAAAAGGGAAATTCAAAGAGTGTCAGAACTGGGTTGCTGCTCCTCTTATATATTCCTACATTGCCCAAAGACTGGGGCATGCAGCGCTGATTCAAAGACGCCCACGGTGAGGTGAGGGAAGAGGTAGGAAATGGACGGACCCCTGGCCTGAGCCCCCCACCTGTCCCTCGTCAGGTGCCAGGGTGACTCTCATGACTTCAGAGGTTTTGCTCGTCTTACACACCGGTGGAGCTGAGATCTGACCCAGGCCCAAGATGATTTCATTTTGACATGTTTAAGGACCCATACTCAGATGTGAGTTTTAGTTAAGTCATTCTTGCATGGCGCTCCTATGTGGTCTCACTTACGATCCACTGAAGTCAGTGGGGTGGAACCAGTGTGGAACGGAGATCAGGATCCAGCCCTCTGGGCGTCCACGTGTAAATAAGGCAAATCTGCTTTGGCTCCTAATGCTCCTAGACCTGTGCCACGCAGGTAAGTATTTGGAGTGGTGGCCTGGCCAGTGCATCGAACTTCTCTGCTGAAACGTGTGCTGAGCAACTTGTATGTTAGCCCCTGATGGTTCTCTGGAAGGTTGCACATGCTCTAATTATGTATGCACGTCTGAGTGATGTGTATTAATTGTGTTACGCTTCTCCTCTGCAGACAGAGACCTGCCCACGGTTGAAGTGTAACTAATGATGATGTCAACCTTCCTTGGAGGCGTGTGGCTGTTTTTTCCCTCCCTCCCCTTCCAGGTTTATGTATGTGACACCCCCCGTCTGTGGTGCTGTTTTGCTAACCTGGTTCCTGTCTCTGGTTTTTTTGGGTGTCGCCATGTGCTCGCTCGCTCGCATGCAGTTGCGGAAAGGCCCTCCGGTACCGCCCCCTCCAAAGCACACCCCCTCCAAGGAGATCAAGCAGGAGAACATCATCAGTCTCTTTGATGACAGTTTTGTCCCTGAGATAAGCGTGACCACCCCCTCGCAGGTTAGCCGCTCCGCCCTGCCTTATCTCTGCTTCTGCTCCTGGTGCTGTCCCCTGCTTAGAGGTGTCACGCCACGAAACCTGGTCAGGAGGCAGGTTGGGAGGGGCCGGGTGCTGTCTCACATCTGGGCTGAGATTGCCAAGGGGTATTAAGTCAGCCTCGATGGGTGGTGACCAGAAGCCATGGCCATCTCTCAGCTGTTCTTGTGGCCTGTGTGGCATGAAAAGGGAGGACTCTGATGCTGCCAGGTGAAAAGGTCCCACAGTCATCGCTGTGTTTGTGTCCTGCATGCAGGCGAAGAACGGCTGGCCATGGATGCTGACAGTCTCTCTCCTTCCTAGACGTGGTCCCTCTCCAGGTCTCTGTGCTCTGCTACCATGCGCTCTCTCTGCCCATCAGAGGCTTTGAGCATGCACTGGTCCGATGGAAGATAGCACTGGATGCTCAGACCCTCTTAAACTCTGGTGCCTGCTGCTTTAAAATGCCACTTCTCATATGGAAAGGGAGCATCACACAGAGACCCAAGGGGATGGGCAAGAAACCACCTACAGAGCAGGGCACTGGACCAAAGACGTCAGTCTGTAGAGCAGGGGTAGGCAACCCCCGGCACATGTGCTGACAGTGGAGTCTGAGCCCATTTAGAGCGGCATGTGGCACCCTCTTCAGTACCATAGAAATTGCTGCTCCTGCCACCAAAAGCCACTCAGGGCAGCTTCCTTCGGGTGCAGCTGGGACACAGGAGGTCTCCCCACGCCTGTGCCTCCATGTGACACACAAAAAAACTGCCTGGAGTGGCTCCTCTCTGTAGCGTGATGCTCCCCAAAGGAGCCACTTCGGGGAGCTTCATTCTGCAGCATGGCTGGGAACCCCTGAAAGGAGCCGTTTCTTTTTGTGGCACGCCTGGGGACCACTGTCCGCAGGCACACCACCAAGATGAGCCACTTTGGGTGAATTCTTTCTGTGGCATACCTGGGAAGTGCTCTAACTTATGGCTCCAGCCGTGACCACTGCTGAATTTTCAGGCAGCGCCACATTTTTTCAGCAGAGGGGGCTGCCGGCACCAATTGAGGAGGAAGGACTGGCACAGGTTGACAAAGGTTGTCGACCCCTGCTCTAGAGGCCTCAGTGGGCACATTTCATCATCTACCAGCTCTTTATAACAAGATTATTTCTGCTTTAATGTTGCTGGGCAATGGGCTGGCCTGGGGCTGGTGGCTCTTAATCAGCCCTCAGTCTCTGCAGCCACAGTCCTGAAAATCAAACTCCATTTCAAAGGGAAAACGTTCCTCTTCTCCCTCTCTTGTTTAATGTGGTATGTATCTGAGGATGGGGAAGTGGGTTGGGCAATTCAGCACATTAGATCCCTGGCTGCTGCTGTTTCCTGTGCAGAAGGGAGCCTGACCAGTTTTCTGGCTTTGATCTGACATTTGCACTGTCCTTTATGTTTTTATTTTTTTAAATCATCCCTTACAGACCCAGGTGACACCTCTAACAGTACTCCTCTGTAACTCTCCTCCTCACTTTTCCTTCTGTAACTCACATTCAGTGGTCCGTGGCTTTCCAGCTTCTACCCGGCTGGTGAGGAACAAGACACCCAGAGCTGGGAGTCCTTGGTCTCCGGGATATTCAGCTATCAGGGAGTTGGTGGAGTTCACAGAGGGCGTAGGATGCTGTGAGCAGCGAGAGCATGGAAACAGGCAGGGGCCAGATAAGATGAAAGGGTTTCTGAGTTCATTCTGACCAAAGAACCAAAACCCCACCCTTCAATTCAAAATCTTTCCTCCTTTGCAAAAGCTTGTCTGGCTCCCAGCCTTGTCAGTGCTACTTTATTTTTTAGGCAGCATTTAACTGAATGTCTGCCTGGGTCTTTTATCAAGGACATTTTGTATGAAAACTGGATCTTAATTAAAGTTTATTCACTTGGCTGTGCCGTGCTCATAAAGAGCCAACTAGCCATCATGGACTGAGGTGCCCCCTTTCAGGGGGGAAGAAGTAATAGGTGCAAGTGCACCATTCAACACAAGTTCCCGTATCAACACTGACGTCCAGTGCGATATTAAACCAAGGTAGGGAAACTGACTGTGAGGGTCGATGGGCTCCTGGCTCGCCCCAAAGCAAAGGGCCTGAGACCCAGATCCATATTTTGTGGATTTCCAAAGGGATAGCCGTGTCAGTCTAGTCCAGTAAAAAAAACCAAGGAGTCATGTGGCACTTTAAGACTAACAGATTTATTTTTTGCATGAGCTTTCGTGGGAGAAAATTCCACTTGAAGTGGGATTTTCCTCCCATGAAAGCTCATGCAAAAAAAAATCTTAGTTTTAAAATGCCACACGACTCCATATTTTGTGGCCTGAGCACACCACAGCTGGACATGTTTTTTTAAACTAATCTGGACATACCACATGAAGTAATGGCTAGGGCATATGACCCCATTTGTGGGGGGATTCCCAGAGAGGTGGCTTTTAAAGGGGGTATTTGCAGGAACAGCTGTTCCAGGAGGGGTGGTGGCATGAAGGAAGGAGACAAAGGGAGCAGTGGGGAAGAGTATGTGGAGGACCATATGGAGCAGATGGACAGTCGGGAGGAGAGGGGAGCACACACACAAGCGTTTAGTCATGCAGAGCTTTGGAGGTGAACAGCAGCAACATCTTTGTGCTGTCCCCAGTCTAGACGTCTCCTCCGGCTCCAGTTACATTCATATATGGACAGTCTAAGAAGTGCACTGAGTATATTTACATAAAAGTAGAAAGCCACGGGTCACTGAGCAATCCTTTATCCCTCTCCACGTCTGGGAATCTTGTAGCAATGTCTTCGTAACTGATTGCTGTGTCTGTTATGATGTTGGTATCATGTGTAAACACCTGCATTTAACCAGGGATTTCAGCTCACGGCGTTTCAGTGCGCACGAGCCAGGATGGGACCTGCTGCATCACTCTAATGGATGTGATCCCTGAGGGGAACTCAAGTTTCCAGAGCAAATGTCACTGGAGCCCCCAATGTCTGTTAGTGTTCTGTGTATTCCCTAGGGCCATTTCAATATGTACGGGGGGGCCCTCATGAGGTAATTAGTGGGGGCAAATTAGGCAAAGGACAGGAAGCCCTCACCCATGGTGCCTATGAGCAGCCCGTAAGAGTCCAGGATAGCTAGGGCCTTTGATCTCTCAGCACCAAGGAGACCATGGGAGGTGAAACCTCTTTGAAGCCATTGCTCTGCTGGAGAATTATCTAGGAGCTCCTGTGGGTTTCAGCTATACTGGCATTGCATGGGTGAAGGAGCTGGATAGTTGTTGGCCATGCTTCTTCCTGTGAGTGCTAATCAAAGCCCCACAAGTCTTAAGATGGGGAGAGCTAAAGAGACGTAGAGCTGGAAGTAAGCCACCTTGAGGTGGAAAGCAATGCAAGTGTAGATCTTGTGCAATGTACTTTCTGCTAAACTGTCATGGTTAGGCTGCAAAATCGTTAACTCTGATCCTCTCTGGCCTGGATGGACCAGTGAATTCATGTCCCAACTTGATAGTGAAGCTTGTTGCTGGGTCACTGGGTGTGTTCTGGAAGGATTTTTGGTGTTAGACTTGGCTGGAGTTGGGGAGAAACAACAGAAAACAACGTTGTGTGGCACTGGAAATATAGGTGAAATTATTGAGTTGGAGAGCTTGGGAAAATCTACTGACAGCACAAAATCCATAGGGCAGAATTGTTCTCAAAGGGAGAGTGAGACGGGGGGAGATGTCTCCCAAAGGCTCTGCAGGGATCTAGAAATGAAGAGGGTGGCGGTAGCTCAGGACTGAATGTTACTGACCAGTTCCCTTTGTGCAACAGTTACCAGGTCTGCTGCGTTAAAGGCAGTTAACGAATGCACTGAGTACCACTGGCTTGCGTATTCGTCAGAGAGAAGGGAACTCTCTGATGGTTCAGGAAGCATCAGTGACCTCTCTTGAGTTGGCATGGGTCTTGGAAAATACAGAACACATTAGCACTTGTGTATGTCTGAGGACTGGGCCAGCGTGGACAGCTTTGGAGCTTGTAGTGATGGATGTGTGATTTGTTTGCAGTCATTAACCATAGGTAGGTGTGATTGCTCACCTAGGACACATGTGACTGTGGATGGTGTTTGGAGTCTGAAGAAGAGGAAACAGATGAGCACTGTGAGGGATTAGGACTGGCACACCACTGGATGTACGTTGATACAATGGCTGAGCTGAATCTAAGTGGTCCACACTTCAGATGGGGCTGCCTCTGAGGAGGATGGGCAATGAACTGTGAGTGCCACGTAGCTGGCACTGGTGGGGAAAAGGTGCAGAGGACAGCCTGGAGTAGACAAACCCTTCCAGCCTGACCAGTGCGGTGGCATTTTGGCCACATTAGACCACCCCGACTTGGCCATGGAGCCGTTTAGACAAGTAGGACAACCGATGAGGTTGTTCATATGTGTTTCTTGGGGTGCTGCACATGCTTGTGGTCATCATGCAGTCCGGGGTACAGATGTAGGAGTCTTGTCTGTTAGCATGCCCACTGTGTGCCTTCTACATCTGCACCTGGGTATCACCCGCCATACGCCATCTGGCTCTTGTATCCGTCTAATGCTCACATTGCTTTTCTTCCTTACTGCCGCCAAGTTTGATGCCCCTGGGCCCTTCCAGGAGGGAGCCAGCCTGTTGGATCTGGATTTTGATCCCATTAAAGCAGATGTCAGCCCTGTGGGAAAGTCACCCACACCTGCCACCCAGGTTTGTTGCTATTCCCATTCCCTCTCCCTTGAGTACATGAACTGCTGCTGATGGCTGGTGTCAGCCTGTGCCTTGGGAGCACATTTCTGTAGTGACTGAGCTCTCAGTGGGTATGAACTGTGCACATGCCTCTACCTGTCTGTGGGCTCTCCCAGACGCTCATATGCATGTGTTAGGTGAGTGTGCACCTGGCTTTGCACACTCAATGGTCTGATCCACACAGAGAGCGAGGAAGCGCATGGGAACGTTTGGTGTAGCCTGCTCTGAGGTTTTGGCCTTGGAAACTCAGTTAATGTGCACTACGGGGTTAGCATTTTCCATGCCCCACATGGATTGGTGTCACCCCGATTGTATTATCCAGCGCAGGGGTCTAAATCTCAAATCACCACGAGGGCCGCATGAAGACTAGTCGAGGGCCACATGAGGATTAGTATGGTAGCCCAAGGGCCACACCACTGAAACCTTTCCATTCAATGATGTTGCAAATATTGGTAACAATTGTGTCATTGTGGGCCGCAGGAAATAGCTTTAGGGGCTGCATGTGGCCCGCAGGCTGCATGTTTTGAGACCCCTGATCTAGGGCCTGGCTCCTCCCACAAACAATTTGGTTTCATTAATGGTGGGAGAAGAATCAAAGTATGAATCGTCAGCAGTTACATGAGAACTCTAGAAGATGAGGGGTGAAAGGGACGCCATAAGGTCATCTCTTCCAACTCCCAGCTCAAAGCAGGATCAACCCCGACTAGACAGAATAAACATTCGATAGGATAACCTTTGGAAGGGATATCTCTCATTATATGGGATTAAGAACCACCTTCCCCCATGAGGCAGTTATTGCATAATTGACTGTCACGGAGGTTTTATATGTTCTTGAATGTGGAGTACTGGCCCCTGCCTGAGACAGGACACTGGATTAGGGGGATTTTTGCCGTGATGCGCTCTAGCAAAGCAGGTGTTTCTTGTGACCATTTGATTCCCAATTAAAAGACAGGATTAGTGATGCAGCATAGAGAGAGAGAATTGGCAAGTACTGATCAGTTAAACTAATCTAGTGTAGTGGAAAGGATACAACTTGTGTGTGTAGACCAGGCCTTGCAGATCTCAGGGTTAGGGGGGAGATTTTGGAAAGCACTCAGCGCTGACCTAACTTTGCTGCCATGGATGTTGCAGGGAGTTGGCCAAAGACGTGAGTGAGAGCCTAGCAGAAAACAGTTATCAAAGCCATGTCCCTGGTATCCATAGGCCTGATCACAGACATTTGTTAAATGGAAAAAACTGTATTTCACAAGCGCTTGTGTTTTTCCCAGTGGGAGATGGTGACCAGTGGCACGATCTATCACTGGTGTTTGAGGGATGTGAGACATAGGATGTGTCTACACTGCAAATCATGCTCTAGCCATTGGGCAGGTCAGTGTATCTGCACTAGCTTTAATTTAGGTAGCGTGAGTAACCATGGCAATGAGGTTTGGGCGGTGTGGATTTTGGCATGTTCTAGCCACACCAGTACAAGCCGCTGAGGATTGTGGGCATGTACACATGTTGCTAACCCATGCCACTGCATCTTCACTGCTGTTGCTACCTTAAAACCAATCTGGGAATTTCTATCCATGCTGCAGATGCACCTTTGCTTATGGTTTCAATGAGCTAGGGCCACAGGCAGGGCTGTGTCTACTGCCACTGAGGTGCAGATCTGACAGGTGAGGTAGGGAAGGTCTCAATAACTTTACAATTGTTCAGACAAATATAAAGGCAAGCACCAGTGACTGTGTCTGCCTGCCATGTTTTGAATGATACTTGTTTTGTTTCCATTGGCTGATATGATCAAATATAAACATGTTTTTATTCTTGTTGCCCTTTGACATGCTTAGTCTTTACCTTGGGATTTATGGGAGGTAAGAATTTTATACAGTTTCTCTCTGGTAAACTCTTATCGTATACCTTAGCATGTGTCAGTGCCGACTTCTTGCTCCTGTTCTCTCCGTGCTATGCCTTGAACATGCTTTTACTTTCTGTTCTGTGGATCAGCCTAAAAAGCAGCCTTAGGTTCTAGCCCTGCATCCAGTGCGCTCTGCAGAAGACATGATCGCCTGTGCTGTTAGCTGTCTTGTCTTTCCCTTGGGTTTTGCACTGCAGTCCGTATTGCCTGAAGTTTACCCTACCCCTACTGCAGAGTCATATTTGTGCCTTTGTCTCACCAGCCATTTCTGTCTCCTCTCGCTCTCATTGTGCAACATGCATGCTTCTCAACTGCCCCTAAATTTTACCTCCATCCTTTGTATGAATTTGGGATATCTGCTATGTTTGCTGCTCATGGTTGAATTTGCTTTGACCAGAAATGTGGATTCAAGGAACATAGGCTGTTTATGCTCAATAAATGAATCTCTGTCTTCCTTGGTGTTAAAGGGCCAACCCCTCTGCTGGTGTAAATCAAAGGAGGGTGTCAATCTGGCCTGAGATCCCAATGTGGCTGTTGAACTGTCTCCATCATGTATGCCCTGGGCATGTTGAGAAGGTTGCTTCCTCTGTGTTTGTTAAGTGTTGCTGTTGATTTTTTGTTTTCCCCCCTTTTTGTGCATTGTCTTTGTGTTTGTTTAAAAAAAAAAAAAGAGTCTGTCTTCACAGGGAAAGAACTCGTGCTTTAAAAGTTGACAACCCTGGTTGCAGATGTCCACCTACTGAGTAGCAGCGTAGCCTTGCCCTTTGGTGTCATACTCCCATCACAGTCTCGCATGAATCAACTGCGTGTTCCTTTCCAGACAAACGAATGCCTGTTATCCCAAGAAGCTGGCGTTTCTTTGCTGTGGTTGGGTGCCATTCTTTTGCCAGAGTGAAGAACTGACGTGTATTCTTCCCCTTTTGTGTCCTCCCAGACAGCAGCAGGGGATCTCAGACCACTAGGCTCAGGTGGAGCTGGGAACACTCTTCCCTGTTCATAGGCAGGGAAATAAATTGACCCAACTGTGTTCTTACAGAGCATAACTGGGGAGAAGGTTTTCATTGTTGCCACCTTTGGTCTTCTGTTTTCTGCTGGAGAAGAGCTGAGACACCCTGAGAAAGACGTTGTTCCTGGGAGCAGGAAGATGGTGTGCGTGTCTGAGCACTTGGGAGCCCCAGGCAGGCATCAGCACGCCTTTGTGCTGGATCCTGTATGCACAAGGACCAATGACCCTTGCATCTCACAGCAAGCTCACAGTCTAAGCAAAGTGTCAGCTGTCTGATGAGAGCCTATTTCCATGAACTTTCAGATTTAAGAGATCTGGGTTCCTGGGACAGGCACTGGGACCCAGATCCGCCAGTTTGCTCATTTGTACTCAGTACATGACCTGGCAGGGGGAATGAGAATAGTTTTAAGCCTTCTTTCTGCCCCCCGATCCTGGGAGATGGTGCGACCTGGGCACCCTCTGAACTAGACTGATAGAAATAGTCGCCTCGGGATAACTGTGCCAGACAGGGGTTGCTGGTACCCTTTCTCGCCACAGGATGCCCCAGTGCATCGAGAAGGGAGATGTCTGAGGCTATGTGGCTGTGACGTAGCTACACAATGTAGTGAATGACCCTGGCTGAGGGGAAGCGGTGGGGAAGAGCTCCATGAGCTCCCTGCTGTCAGGGCTTTTGCCCATGCCAAGAATGGGACCCTACACTGCTGAAAAAAGTTGTGTAGATGGGGGTGTATTGCTTGAGCATGTAGAGAGCCACACAGGGTTTGTATCCTAAAGGCTCTATCATGTGTTTACTTACCTAAGTAGTACCTCATTGATAATACGTCTATTTATCCCCAAACTGGGAGTGTGTGCACAGGCCGTACTCTACACACTACCATAAAGCGTGTGCAGTGTAGACGTACCATGAGATAGAGGAGCATAAAGCCAGGTACACCAGTTTGACCCAACCAGGCTTCCCTAACTTTCCGTTTAAGGCAGGTGCCTGGCTTTCCTGCTGTAGCTTTGAATCCTATGGGAAGTAACCAGCTCTGTGGATCCTTGCATTCCCGACTGAGTGAGTTGCAATAAGAGAACTGGCTTGGTTCTGCTGTTCCAGCGATCAGTCTGGCAGACACATGCTGCATGTGTGTGAAGAGGCTGGTTGATAAAACGAAGCAGAAAATCTGTTCAGTAAGCAAAGCTTCCAAACCTGTGAAAAGCAAAGGCACTTCCCGTATCTCTTTGTGGCTCTAAATGACTGCATTGTCACTGGGCTGCTATGGCAAAAGGTGCCTAGGAGTTTCTAAAATAGAGACAGAGGCAGGTGACGTCCAAATTCCCTTTGCTGAAAGCCAAGAGATTAATTGGACTCCCTCCCCTGCTCATTAAACACATTTTCTGCAAATTAACTGGCTGATAAATCCATTGCTCACCAAGGGATTCTTTTCACTTTTCCGAACAGAAGCATGCTAGGCCAAGTGAATGTTGGTCTCTGTCAGTCCCAGTGACAAATAAAATAACTGAATTCACGTGATGAGGAACCTGGCCATGAACCTAATTAAAACAGGCACAGCCTGGGTAGCGTTTCATGTGTTTGTGTTTGTCAGTGCTGCTGTGGGAAGTATCTGCGTGGTGGCTGTAGCTCAGGGATTCAAAATATCCACTGGCATTGGGAGGCCATGAGTGGAGTAAGCAGAAAACATTAGGAAGGGCCTGAAGGGATAAAGAGTGTCTGAAATTAGACCACTGCGTGGCTGGTGGCGAGCAATGACAGTCGGACCTCGTTTTCTCCTGAAATTCTAATGAGTGAAGCAGGATGGCGGTGGGAGAGGCAAACTGTCACAGGGAGGTTTGGTGAACAAACCTGCTTGGCTGCAAAGACTTTGGTACAAATCTTAGCTCCATCTGAGCTTCACCCAGTTGGGTTTTGTTTATTCCAGAGCCTCTAAGTCTGCAGAACTGTCACTTTCTACTCCAGGAAAGCGGGTAGCTGGGACAGTGGGAGGTGATCACCAGAGCCCTGCAAATCCGCGAATATCTGCATCTGCAAATACAACACGGATATCTGCGGACCATTTCTTGTAGACACAGATTGGATACAGATCCACATATTTTTATCTGCACAGAGCCAGAGCCCTGCAAATATGCGGATATCCGTGGATATCCGCATTATATCCACATTGTGGATACAACACAGATATCCGCGGACCATTTCTTGCGGATGCAGGTTGGATACGGATCCACGTATTTGTATCCGTACAGGGCTCTAGTGATCAATTCCTGGAGCTGTGAAAGGCCCTGAAATTGGATTATTGGGGAATGGGGATGGGGTAGGAGTAAGGTCCTTTGCTAAAGTTGAAGAAAGGTTAAAACAAGCTGATTTCCAGCTTTTAGTTCCTTTTTGGAAATCCATCATTTCTCTGGGCACTGAACTGACTCTTCACAGTCAAGGAAGCACTTTGGAATATGTCCTTGGGAGGAAGTTCATTAACAATAGGCACCCTCATTACCTGTTGATTCCAGCTAGATAATTTGTCTCGCATTTGGGCTAATGCACATTTGAATTTTGCTTCTCACATTTACTACATGTGAAATGCCCCAAGTTGCTTTCCTGCCTGTTCAGCTATCAGCTGTCTCATCCAAAGGTCAGTGCCCAGTTGCATCAGTCTGCTTGGGGCTAATCTGTTCAATCAAGGCATTGCTTGGTACAGTCGGCCCTCCAAGAGTAATATTGGTGGTCACTTGTGAGTGGCGTTTGAGTGACTTTTCACAGTTAATGATGTTGAGCCTCATGGAGGAATGGCACCTTCTCCACCGCACAACTAGAGTTTCTTTTAATTAAAGTGATTTATTTTCCCAAGAGGTTGAGGCAGTAAATGAATGATGAAAAGCCACTCAGTTTCCTTCTTCTCTTCATTATAGCTATAATAAATGCTCCTGTGCATACAGCGCACTACACACACAAGGTTTCTTGGCTGCCCTATAAATTGAAAGCTTGCATGCTGTGATGGGACAATGAATCATACGCTTAGGGATGTTCTCTGTCATACAGTCTCTCGGGATAGGAGGGACAAGGGAACAACGACTAGGCTGGCCGTGTGTGTGCGTGTGCATTCCCTGGGCTGGATTCTGTTCCCAGTTATACTGGGGTAAAGCCAGAGTTGTTCTGTCGTCCATTGACTGAGACCACTGGAGAGAGAGAACACAGCAAGCTGCTGAAAGTTGCTGAGATTTGCTGGTAGTCTGTTCCCATAATACATTTGATTGTTCTGTAGATCATGTGTGTTTCAAATATTTGCCCAGCAGATCAGTACCTCTCTGTATGTCTCATTTGCTGCTATTTCCCCCTTATTTACCATGCACTTCTCCTTTTTATTTCCTCATACACCCATCTACCGCCACCTTCCTCCTCTTTTCTCTGTCTTTCCCTTCCCCAATCCCAACCACCAGCCTGAAAAGACTTCCTTCAGCAGCATGTCATCTGAGGATCTGGGTCTCGTCGACAGTACTAGTCATAGCACATTTACGGTGGACTGGCCCAGCCAGACCACAGAGACCCAGCCAACCCAAGTAAGTGGAATCCAAGTCTATCCAGAATGTAGTTTTCACACGATTGTGGGGGTGCAGGGGTGGTTCTAAGGTCTGCAGGGGGGCAGCTGTGTTCTGAGATATGGAGAGCAGGAGATCTGCATTCTGGTTATTATTGTCTATATTGTGTGAGCACCTAGGAGCCTTCATCTTGGACCAGGCCCCCATGGTGCTAGGTGTTGTACAAACATGGAACAACATGACTTGCTTTGTGATCTTCAGCTACCCTCTCTGCATGTCAGCCTCCATCTGTAAAACAGATGTGGAGCAAAGAGGTACAGTGGGGATGCTGCTCCCCCATTACACAACCACAGTGGAACAGGGCACAGAATGTCCCTTTGCGGCTGGCCAGCGCTTTGAGATCATCATGAAGCATCAGTGTCCTCAGTTCTCTGGAAGAGCAAATAAGCTTGGCCGTCCGGTTAAAACCTGCTGTCCTGACAGACTGATTTGGATTAGATTTGGAGGAATTCAGGTCCCGTGTAAATGCAGAGCAATGTTCAGAGCTATACGTTCTACACTGGTCCGCCGTTATAGGAATAAATCCCAAATGTTCATATAATGCAATAGACCTTACCTGCCAACCGATCCCTGCACTGAGGGCTTTCCACTAGGGTGGGCATTCCCACAGCAGTAATTTACCTCATCAGACTGTGGTGCCCTCTGTGGAGGTATCTGCCCAAACAACTTTTGCCAAGGGTCTCACAATGAGCCCAGATGGGTGGTGTCCCACCTGAAGCCCCATGGTCTTCAGTTGGGCTCCAAATGGCAACAGGGTTTTGTCCACACAAAGCTCATGGCAGGATTTGAGCCTAGGAGAATTTTTTTTGTTCAGAATTACGGAGTTCTTCATTGACAAGTGTTTCTGTAACTTGCTTTGGAAACCTGTATTCTGTAGAACGTGTAATGTACTTAGAGCAATATATATGGCATGTGGTTAAGTAGATAATTATACGAGTCCATTAGTGTATATAGCAAATGCACATAGAAATTATAAATATGCATGCAAAATATAAATGTTCCTGGTAACAGTCTTTTGGTTAGAGCTCTAATAAGTATCTTTTTTGCATGTTCCTTTGTTGTGGAATTCAATAGTCCTTTAACAATCCAGAGCAGTTACTTTAATGAAGGGGGCTGACCCTCAAGAAAACCACAGCTGTGCATTGGGAATCCTGTTTTGTTGACTCACTGGGTTCTTGTGACCTCTTCTGGGGCATGTAGATCAGCCTGGAGCGTGTGGATCATCTGACTGGCAGTTACTTGATGGTAGCTATTCTTAAAAGATTGGTAGTCTGGAAATGCGGTTTGGGTGATTTCTAGATTATCTGGACCCTGCTGTAATATTAAGGTGATTTAGGGCGCATTTTCTTGTCCTGTTTCAAAATGGTGTTTACTTGCTACCAACTCACAACTCCCAAATCTCGCTGAACAGTCACGCCTGATAGTCAGTGTCTAGGCAGGGGGAAGTAGGGGAATATTTCTCTATAAGTGTATTGGAGCCTGTTCCTCCATCTCCATTCAAGAAGCGTGGAGGCTTATAGTAAGAGTAGTGCTAACCAAACCCAAATCCGTAACCTTGCAAGACAGTGCAGCCATGTTTGTGCTGGAACGATCACGGCACTGACATGGGTCTGCGTCTTTTCTCTCATTGACTGACAGTAGGATCAGATCCTTGGTGGGGTAAATCAGGATAAGGAGAGGAGAATCAGGCCTGCAGGGGCTCTTCATGAATGTGTTGCAGGACTGGGCCCTTAATGTTTGGGTCCTCACCATTTCCAGCAGAGACAGGCTGATCATTTTTTGACCTGGGTACTTTGTGTACATCTTTCTGAGCAATTCATGAAGATGCATTTGATGTTATGAAGCATTTGGTCTTCCCCTGTTCTGAGTGCATGTGGGATAGAGAATTCAGTGGTGGGTTTGATTTTGAAGGCATAGAAATGAAGGGCTGGAAGGACCCTTGAGAGGTCATCCCCTCCATAATGAGGCAGGACCAAGGATAGCTCAACATTTCTTGACTTGTGATTGTCCAACCTGTCCTTAAAGACCTCCAATGACAGTGATTCCACAGCCTCCTTAGGACAGCTAACCTGTCCTAGTATTAAGCAGCAGCAAAGGAGGAATACGATAAGTATGAGGGGGAAAAAGCTGGGCTAGTCTAAGGATAGTTGTGTCAATTACTTCGTCTCATCCCCACCTGCCATGACAGAGTTGCACAAAAATTAAATAGTTCAAGTAATATCGATCCCTAGGAACCACTTGTGAGGAGATTTTTGCCCTCCAGAAAGTCCCTAGATGAATTTAAACGAAGCTGTTTGCAGATGCTCGCTCTTTATTGAACTGGCTGAAAACCAGATAAGAATCTGGGTCATATCACTCACAGTTTTTTTCATTGTTACTCTGTCTTGCAGATTAAGAGAATTCCCATTTCTGCATCTTGCACTGGATGGGCCAGATCCCTAGGATAGCATTGTGGAGGTGGTTGTTCTTACAGTCAGGAAGTTTTCCTGAGATTGATTCTAAATTTTCTGTGCTGTAGTTTGAACCCATTGACTCTTGTCCCATCCTCTGTGACAAAAGAAGAACTTTTTTCTCCATCTTCTTATGGCAGCCTTTCAAGTATTAGAAGGTCGCTATCAAGTCCCATCCACTTCCGCCCTCCTCCAGTCTTTTGTTTTCCAAATTAAACATACCCAGGCCCTTCAGCTTTTGCTTGTATGGCTTGTATTCTATCCCTTTGATACCTTGGTTTCTCATCTCTGCATCTTTTCCTGTTTCTCCACATCCTTTCTATACGTCAGTGACCAACACTGGACACAGTATTCCAGCTGAGGTCTGATTAGTGTGATGATATCAGCTCCATGACATGCATGGCAGGCCTCTGTTAATGCAACCTAAAACTGGATTTGCTTTCTTTTTGCAGCAGCGTTGTGCTGCTGACTCAAGTTAACACTGTGATCCATCACAACACCCAGATCTTTGTCAGCAGAGTTGCCACCAAGCCAGTTTTTGCCCATTCTATATTCGTATATTTGGGTTTTCCTGCCTAAGTGTAGCACCTTACATTTGTCTTTGCTGAATTTTGTGGTGTTGTCTAGTGGCCAGTTCTCCAGTTAGATCTCTCTGAATTTTAGTTCTATCCTCCAAAGTGCTGGCAAGCCCCTTCCTGCTATATGTCATCTAAATTTGATCTGTTCCTACATGCAGGTCATTAAGAAAGTCGTTAACACCAGACTGAGAACAGATCACTGTGGAATTCCACTTGAGACTTCCCTCCAATGTGATATCATTCCATTAATAGCTACTCTTTATTTGCAATTGTTGAAGCATTTATGGATCCTTTTAATAATAGTTCCACCAAGCCCTTGGTTCTCCAGCTTACTTACCAGAACGCCGTATGTGACTGTGTCAGAAGTCTTGCTGAAGTCCAGGCATCTTATGTCCACCACGTTTCCCCATCCACCAAACCAGTTTCCTTATCAAATAAGGAAATCAAGCTGATTTGGCTTGAGTTGTTCTTATTGTATCCATGCTAAGTGATCATCCCCTTCATCCTCTGGGTGTTTGCAAACTGAATATTTGGTACATTGCTGTAGCAGCTTTCCAGGTGTCTGGCAGGCTGAAAGGTCTGTAGTTTCCTAGGTTCCCTTTTCTCTCCTTTATAATGGGCACTGTTAGCTCTCGTCCAGTCTTCTGAGATCTCTCCTGTCATCTGTGAGCTGTCCAGGAGCTCTGAGATTTCTTCAATGAATTCCTTCAATACACTGGCGGGTATAGCATCCAGCCCAATTGACCTGAATTCATTAGGCTGGTCAAAAGATCTGTGATGTGTTCTTTACCTGCCATGATCTGCACCCTTTCTGGTAACTTGGCTGGTTGACTGGTCATTTTTTTTTTTTTTGGGAGAAGACGGAAGCAAAGTAGGCATTGAGCAGATCTTTTATCTGATCATCATCTGTTACCAGCTCGCATTCTTCAATAAGCTGTGGAGTCTGCCATCTCTGATCTTTTTGTCTGACATGTTTGAAGAATCCTTGCCAACTCTAACTCATTCTTTGCTTTGGCTTTCCTGATCTTGTCTTTACAGTCTCACACTGTTCCCATGTAGGCTTCCTTCATGACGTGTTCCTCCTTCCATTTCTTGTATTTATCTCTTTTTGTTTTTAGATAGCTTAGAAGGCTTCTTCTGCAGCCACAGTGGCTTCCAGTAGCTTTTCTTATCTTTCCTCTGTATTGGGATAGCTTGACAATCAGTCTCTGCTATTACATCTTTTGGGAACTGCCAACCCCCTTTGACTCATTTTTCTTCCTAATTGGTCTTCCCATGGGACCTTGGGACTGTTTCTTGGAGTCAGTTGACATCTGCCTTTCTGAAGTGCAGCATTCTTGTTTTGCTGTTCTTGTGTCCTCGTTTCCATAGGGTCTTGTATTCTTTCAGATCGTTACAGCTTCCTGTTAAGTTCCCAACCACTGTCACATTCCCAATTAATTCTTCCCTGTTGGTCAAAACTGGCTCCGTAATGGGTGATCTTCTAGCTGTTTCATCAGCTTTCTGAGTCTGACAGTCATCCCCTCCATATGCTAAGAACTTGATATATCTTTACAGATTGTCCTACTGCTTTTCTTGCCTTTTTAAATGTGGTTGTGGTTTTTAACTCATTCTTCAGAAATTTTGCCCCTTCTCCTTGTCCTCATTACTTGAGCCTAGATGTGCATTGGCTGGATTTTTGTCACCAGCCCCCATAATCCTACTCATAGAAGATTAGGGTTGGCAGGGCCGGATTAAGGGACTCCAGGGCCCTGGGCTGCCCACTGTAGTGGGCCTGCCCCAACCCCACGCCACGGTGGCCTGGGGGTGGTGTGGGCCAGGGCCCTGGCACCAGAGGCCATGGCTATCTGTAGCACTCGTGCCCTACTCCTGGGCCAGCTGTTCTGCCTCACGAGTTGGGGCTAGATGGCACTTGGCCGTTGTGCTCCACGGCCAGAGGCAGGACCACCCTGTGTACTGGTGCAGTCCCACCTCTGGAGCACAGCGGACACGCACCAGCCCATCCTGTCCTGGGGGCAGAGCAGCTGGCCTGGGAGTGGGGTGGGAGTGCCACAGTCTCTGGCCCCCGGGTCTGTGCCCCAGAGGGCCAGGTCAGGAGGGGCTATAGGGGCTACAATCCAGGGCCCCCCATCAGATCAGGGCCCGGGTTTGCAGCCCCTGTGTTAATCTGGCCCTGTGGGTTGAAGAGGACCTCAGGGGGTCATCTATTCTAGTCCCCTACTCAAAGCAGGGCCAACCCTAAGTGAATCATCCCAGCCAGAGTTTGTTTAAAGCTCTCCTTATCAGGTTAGCCAGACGATGGTGTCCAGAGATGCTCTTCCAAGCATTTGATAGATGGAGCCAGTCCCAGCTCAGTAATCCTCTCTTCTGGAACATCAGCTTGTTGTTGAAGGTGGCGTCCTCACCAATGCCCCCTGCGTAACCATGCATTTATTTCCATGATTCCCCATTGTAATTCCATAGAGAGCTGCACTGGTTATATAGCAGGAACGGATCAAATTTTGCTCTCTGTTTCACCTGGGTGAACTGAGTGACTGCGATGGACCTCCTCTTCTGGAGTCACAGAGCAGAATCTGGCTTTGTACATGAAAGTGTCAGGTCAGCTAGGGGTGCCTGTCTCCTTTCCTTTGGCAGTATATAGCCTAATACTGTTTATTCAGGTAAAACACCCATTAATTTCACTCAGAGCTTTGCCTGAGATTGGCTGGAGTGAGAACTACAGGCTTGCTAGATCAGTGGCTTCTGACTGTTGCACCCCTTTCAGGAGTCTAATTTGTCTTGCATATCACCAGGTGTCACCTCACTTAAAAACGACTGGTTTACAAAATCAGAAAAAAAAATACAGAAGTGTCACAGCGCAGTTATTGAAAAATTGCTTCCTTTTTCACTTGGTTTTTGTGAAATTTTAGTTAGCATTGACTTTTTGCTAATGCTTTTATGGTGCCTCTTGTAAAATTAAGCAAATATCGAGATGAGCTGATGTACTCCCAGAAGACCTCTGCGTACCCCCAGGGGTTACACCTGGCTAGGACCTTTGAGCTAATCCTGAAGAAAAGATGAGGAAGAAGCATTTTCCTAATTTCCAGGAGAGGGCAGCAGTGGACTGTGTAGGTCTCACTGATCTGACAGGCTGCAATCTCTTGGAGAGGGTAATCTTTAAATTGAAATTTTGTCCATGCATGCTGTCTCTTTCTCTCTCTAATGAGTGTAATTCTTTCCCTGGATGCTTCTTATGTTGCAGCCGGCTGAAACTGGTCCTGCCAGTGCTGAACAAGCGGGGACAGAGACACCTTCTGCCAGTGCTGGAGCAGCTGGGACAGAAGCCGCAGCTGGCGCTGAAGCACCTAAACCAGGAGGCGATGCAGGATCTGCTTCTGTAAGAACGTAGGGAAGGTGGGAGCCAGTCCTCTCCTGCGCTGCTTTCCATTTGTGGCAGCGGTGTTGGCAGAACGAGGGCTGTGAAATGGATCGTGCCTCCTTTCAGAAAGAATTGGGTGTGGAAGCTGCCTGTGTGGCTGGCATGCCCCGTGTTGTGTCCCTAGAGCGGGGACATTGCTGGTGGAGTCCTGCCTTTGCAGGCCAGACTTGCATGATGTTTTAGTCTTTCATAGTCGAGTGAAAATCTTAGAAAGGAGCTCTGCTGGATGAAGAGTCTTCTCCAACAGCCTCTTAACTCTCCTCCTGCCCCCAGTGCAGGGCTGTAACTAGGGTATTTTAGAGGGTGATCTCAGTTGAGCGGCTCTGTTTCTCCGCTCGATTGGAGGATGCTTTTTGTGTTGCTTGCCGAAGGCACCGAAATACCTAGTTCTGGCCCTGCCCCACCACTGAGATTAGTGATAAGTTTGTCTTAGGTGGGATATTGTCTCTTGCCCACCTTGTGCTTCCCAGCCACTGGCCCCCCTCCTGCCCAGCACCTGGGACCTCTAACTCTTGCTGTGAGCTCTTGGCCTCGAGCACGTCACATACCCTCCCTGCCTCTGTAAGAAGGGCAGCATGCCCCTTGCCTACTCCACAGAGGCACGATGGGGAGTGAAGAAATGCGCATATCTCAGTAGCGTGGTACTTCTACATATGTTTTGCTTTTGTGACTCTGATGGGGCTACCTCTATGCTGAGCATGATGGGGCAGATCTGACATTTCCACAGCAAATACAGGAACGTCCATATTGTCCCGACAAAAATATTCTAACTGTCCCTCATCCCGCAGCCTGAGGGTCACTGACGGGTAGTTTCTTACACGCCCTCATCTGTACGGTGTCCGATGCCTTCTCTGCATTCTCCCTTACTCCAGTCACGGCTACGTGCTGACGTTGACGGGTATGCCTGGAAAAGCCCACTGGCAATCAGTGGTGGCTGGGATCCAGCACAGGTTGTGTCTGAATTTGGTGGGTCCCCATGGCGGGGAGCTGTTCAGACCCTCTTTTCTCAGTGCTGCTTTTTTTCTTTTCTCTCCCGGTTGCTTCCCTTGCCATCTCCTTCAGAGTTCCCTGCCCGCTGTCGTGGTGGAAACGTTCCCAGCGGCTGTCAATGGTACTGAGGAGAGCAGCGCCACCTCCGAAAGGGCTGACATGCCGCCAGGCTTCCTGTTTAAGGTAGGCGTGGGCATGAGGTGGATGACGTCAGGCTGAAGTGTCCCTGTGGTCCATCTACCCCCCAGTGAAGTGCAGGAGGTGTTACCTGGTGGCTGCATCCACTTGTGTCTGCTGCTAGCGTTTCGGAGCCCTGTCCTCAGCATTGCACTATGATGAGCTGCTCTCTGAATTCATTTTCCATTGGGTTGTAGGAGAATTTGCCTGTCCCTACCAGGGGAATTGTGGGAAAGCACAGGAGGACTAGTGGCGCTTGGGGAGGGCTTGACTCCATCCATGGTACAGAGTGGTCGCGTTAGTAGCTGATGAGTTTTGCTCACTCAGTCATTACCCTGGAACCCTCCTCTTGTGCAAGCTAACTAGAGTGAACACAACCCCACATGAGAGTGCAGGGTCTGTGTGTGTGGTTGAAAGTCTGGAAAAGGCTTAGCTTTAGCCACAGGCACATTGATGGCTTTGTTGACTGTAGAGGGGAATGGGTCCGATGCAGATTTCAGTGTGAATGCTCCATGGGCGACTGTTTTCTGGAGTGAGTTAATTGGCCCCAAAGGTATTTTCCCTCTTTCAATGAATACATCAAAGGAGATGTTCTTGGAAGTGAGATAGGGCCACTTTAATGCCAGGGCTCACTTGGATAAATCACAGCAAAGCCTGAGAATTCAGAGGTGGATTTCCAACAGCCAAGATTTCTAGGTTCAGTCAGATCTCAGGGTTTGAGGAGCATACAGTAAAAAGACACAATAAGAGAGAGCTGTGAAATTAAGACCCCAGGTTGTGACTTCTCCGGAGTTCGAGGGTGATGTGATCTGGTTTAACTCCAGCTCAAGTTAAAGCTGTCAGCGCCCAGCTTGTAGGTTGACATGTGACCTGCAGGTATTTCATTAACTCACAGCTCCTTTGGGAGTAAGAACAGCTGGACTCCAATGCCCTGACTCCTTTTTGCCCAGCTGATTCATTTGCCTTAAACAGCCAACTGACCAGGAAGGCTGGGTCTAAAAGCAAAACCCACCCATTGAAAAGCAGCTGGCTCTGGGCAGTTCATTTCCTGGGCCAGCAGAATGACTGTCTCTCAGTGATAGAGAGGCTCAGGTCTTCAAAGGTGTTTGGTGCCGAACTCCCTTGGAAATCAGTGGAGATCTTTTGAGGATCTGAACTTAAGTGCCTTTGCCAAAATTGGTTTGCACAAACCAGAATGGTAGAGATTGGAAAATTCCATGGTGAGTTCAAAGTGCCTTATTCTTGTTCCTCTGCAGAGAGCTAAGTAAGTGCTCATCAGTGTCCTGGTCTCTTGCAGGTTCAGGCCATGCACGACTACGTGGCCACAGACAGTGACGAGCTGCAGCTGAAAGCTGGGGACGTGGTACTTGTGATCCCGTTTGACAACCCGGAGGAGCAGGTGAGTGGGGATGACGAGGGAGGAAGGCTTGGAGAGGAGGGGACTCATGGTTTCTCCTCCCTTTGCTGGCTGGGGAGCTGCTTCGATCTGGAGCTAGGATGGGTTTTCTCCAGGGGAGATGTCAGCCTGGCTAACGGCATAGAGTGTGGAGTGAGGCTGGGCCCTTTACAAAAAAAAATCCCCCTCCACATGCCTGTTCCTTGATCGGCCAGCAGGGTTCACTGCTCGGCTAAGCAGGGGTGACCTTCAACTTCTTCCAGCTCTCCATCCTGGTGAGCAGCCCGAGCTCCCAGCGCACTGTGTACATGGATCCTCTTCTTGCAGTGAATTTTCCGGTGGGCGGAGTGGGAAGTGGAATCTCCAGGACTTCACTTTTTCGGTGGGTCTGTGTCTCTGCTGGGAGGCGTGACTCCCTGCTCAGCAGATGGACACACACGTGATTTGGTCAAGCTCGTGTGCTAAATGTACTGGTGTCATTATAGAGGAATGGGTGGTGGGATGGACTGGCCACCTGAGTCTGAACCGAGCAGCTGCGATAGAATTGCACCCATAGCTGCACAGCAAAGCTAGTGCACGTATGTGGCACGCTCCATGAAGGGAACATGTTCAATTTTGGTATTGCTCTAAATATTTTGGTATTGCTTTAAAGTCATTGCCCAGCAGATGGCAGAACAGCCTAAGGGCTAGAGCAAAATGTTCCTCCTTAGCCTGCAGGATCCCAGAGACCCTGCAAGCCCTAGATCCTAAATCCAGGCAGGTTTCAGTGACCCTCCTGCCTGGCTGTCCTAAGCAGATGTTCAGAGTCTCCCAGATCCAACCTCAAGGTGAATTAGCTGGGATTGGCCATGTTTTTATGATTCCTCCATAAAATGAGCCCTTCTTTTTGCCTGGCTGCGATTCAGGACTTCCAGTTTGTGGCTGATGTGGCTGTTCCATGAACAGGAGAGAAGGGCAGATGCTATGAAAACACAGCTCCAGCATCCCTGACCTCCAGCCCTGGTGACTTTTGAAGATGTTAGGAGAATTCCCTTCTCTTTAGGACAAAAGCATAGGACTCCTAGATTCCCGCCCCCCCATTCTCCTAGTGGATGGCTGATTGCAGCCAGGGGTAAAACTGGCTCTTCAAATATCTTTTCAATAGAGGAAGGCAGCGTGGTGTGGTGGGTAGGCAGGGCATGAACCGGCAGCCACTGGAGGTGAGTTCTAGTATCAGATCTGCCATGGGTTTGCTGTGTTACCTTTGCAAATCACTTCCCTGTTGGTAAAATCGGGACAAGTCTGCTGAGGCACCTGTTTGTAAAACCCTGGGAGATGTACAGCTGTTTTCTGCAGCAGGAGAGAGACTTGGGAGGAGCTGAATGGTGAGAAATAGGCCATTTCTGCTGGCTACCGTGTCCTCTTCTGATGGGACTTGCAGAAACTCTGATTCTAGGGAGAGCAATGGGGAAATTTTCTTCTAGCTTCACTAGCAGGAGATGGAGATTGTGGATGTCTTGCGTGTGTGCCTGATGGAGCTGTTGCTCTGAGACCCACGATGCTGTGATTCTCCAGGCTGCAGCCAGCTGTACAGCCAACCTGGTTCTCCAGCAGCACTGCAGCCTCCTAACACTCACTTTCAGGGCATGCTCTGCTCCAGCTCGCCTCTGTGGGGCTCCAGCAAGACCCAGACGCAGGAGACTGGCCTGTAAACGTGTCTCTCCAAGAACACCATGGTGCATGCGCGAGGAGGGAGTTTGGAAAGCCAGGCAATTAACTATTTCATTGGGTGTAACTGTCTGCAGTCTGGGTGCCTGAATGCAGCTTGAGTGTCAGTCCCTGAGTGCTGCAAACAGTCGGCTCAGGTCATGTCTGCAGGGCCTAGACCGAGGGACCCCGCTTGTGGTAATTGGGTGAAGTGGAGGGGTGGGGGACATGCAGCTTGTGTCTCCATACAGCACAAACCTGCAGCTGGATGGTACCTCGAGCTTGCCTGACTTGGAGCTGGACACTGCAGTAAAAACCCTCAGGCTTGTTGCTTTCCATCCAGTGATTTACCTGCCTAAGTTATGGCACATCAAGGGGAATAAATGTGTTGTGGACCTGTCGACCTTCAGCTGGCTGGGCTGCTGAGTTGGGTGCATGGGTTTGTGTCATGCTGCCCCCTCAGTGCAAGAGTCCAAGACTCGTTAGGAGGCTGAAGAGGGTAAATCGGTGGGCAGCTGCCAGCCTGAGAAGCCTGTTTTTTTTTTTTTTTATTTTAGTAGTTGATATAAAATTGTCAAGGAGAAGGAAGCAAAAGGAGAAGCCATGTGTTCCTTGCTGATCAATGGCGAAAAGAGGATCCTAGTGCTGGGGGTTGCTATAAATGGGCAGCACTCTTGTGTGTTTTTATATAACTGCCTTGTTTCTCCTCTGCTGACTCCTGCCAGCTCTGGTAAGGCAAAGCAGTCTGAGCAAACCAATGACTTGACTGACGCTGTGGGCTGGGGTGGCTGTTAGCTGTCCCAGCTGCTGCATTAGTTTAGCCTGACAGGAGGCATATGAATGAGCTGGAGGCCAAGGCAGAGGCCTCACTCAAGGAGGTGGATGCAGGGCACAGAATGGTGCATGCATGGTCATAGTAGACAGTCTTCATGGGGGCCCTGGCTGGGGGCAGGGGTGTTAATCTGAGGGCTGTCTTGATGCAGTCGGTGGCACCCCTGGAGCCTTTGCATGCTGCTGGCTGTGGGGTTGTTTCCTTGTGACAGCACCAAGCTGTGCAGAGAGCACGGCATGGCAGCATCTTTATGTCTACTCACCGGAGTCGCTGAGCAGCATCCTCCCCCGAAACTGCTCCTGCTTCAGATATGCTCCCGGTCTGCAGGGAACCTCATTGATGGATGACTGCTCCTCAGCAGAGGATGAAACAGGCAGGGCTCTGCTGGAGGCTATGGCATTCCTCCTGATGTATAGGTTGTCCCTGGCTTTTAAGGCGAGAGACTCGCTGGGGTCATTTAGTCTGATCTCCTTAGGACGCAGGCCAGGGAATTCCATGTAGCAATGCCTGCCACGAGCCCAATATTTATGTTTCAGCTAGGGTGCACTATCTAGGAGGACCTGCCCCCATTCTCAGTCTAAAGACGTACACAAGATCCTATTGCAACCAAGGTGCCCACTAGCCTCTCTGCCTATGGGCAAGTTCTGATCTCTCTGGTGCTGATCTGACTCCAATTTCTGTGGGAGTCTTCCTGATTGATGGGTGTAGTACAAGTGAGAACAAGCTCAGGCCTTGCACCATAATTGCCGTGTCCCCTTGCTACACTCCTTATATTGTACACAGGGTGGGGCCTGTGCAGCTGTGCCTCTTTCTCCAGTGAGAGATGGCCTTATCGGCACACTATAAAAATGCTCCTTTGGCCACCCGTCTCACCTGCTCCCTTTCAGACCTCATCCAGCCTACAGTGTACCAAAAATTACCTGCCCCATGGCATCTGATCCCTCTCTCTCTCCCTCCTCCCTTGCCAGGATGAAGGATGGCTGATGGGCCTGAAAGAGGCTGACTGGCTCCAGCATAAGGACCTTGATCAATGTCGGGGCGTTTTCCCGGAGAATTTCACAGAGCGGGTGCAGTGAGAGCACAGAGCTGCCAGCTGATTTCTCTGCCAGAAGAAAACAAGTTTTCTGGGCGGCGTTGTAATAACAAAAGCAAAGTAAAATGTAAAGGAACATAAAGCCTAAAAAAGTGTCAACTTAAAGGTTGGAATCTTCTCAAAGAGCAAGGTTGTAGAAATAAATTGAATTCAAAGTGTTATAAAAATATATACATAATAACGAGACAGGTCGAATACCCTTTTTCCCCCTTTGATTTGACAGCATTTGACTTCAGGAGGCTATTGCTAAAGTGGCTTAGTGTGGTACCAATAAATGTGGTGCAGGCTGAATTTTGGGGATGTTGGTGGGATACCAAAAATGGAAGGAGGCCCAGCTCCTCAAAGGGTCCTGACTGCTCCTGAAATCAATGGAAGTTCAGATCCCAAATACCTTTGAGCATCTGGACCCCACTGTCCAATGCTCCAAGCCTAAAAGCAAAGATGACTCATGAGTGGGTAGGTTCAGCTGTTTTGTGTGTTAGATTGCTGTCACAGCATCCCTAAAGTTTCAGGCACTGTGGATGTTAAGAGCTATGATAGGCTAAACATCCTGTTATACTGTGGAAAAGACATATTTAGTGTACAATGTTCACCAATATGATGTGTGTGCGTGTGTGTGTTTTTTGTTCCTTTGAAAATGTAACATGGACTGTGATTTTATACATTTTAAAAACAAAGGAAAAGTTATCTGAAAGAGTGAGTTTTGGAGTGTAATGCGCGTGGCTGGGTTTGGTCCAAAATTCCTCTAAACATAGGAGGTGGACCGTTACCGCAGCACGTGTCACCCTGTGAAGTGTTCTTGAAGGAAAATTGTAAATTTGATAGATTAAAATGAAAAAAAAGGGACACATTGGATTTTTTTAAACCAGTTGTGAAAAGGGGGGAAAGTGAGGGTCAAAAGCCTGTTAATGAATTAGAAAAGTTTAAATTCAGTTAGGTAAGGATGGTCTTGAAATCTGTCTGTCTAAAAAGTGCAGTCTTAAGGAAAAGGGTGGAGGAAAAGAAACGTTGTGACAAAATATCTTGGACATACCACTGAGAAAACAAATCTGCTCTTTGTGTTTCTGAGTGTGCGGTTGTTTTTCTTCCTTCCTTGAATTCTGCACGTGAAGCATCATTAGATCGACTTCTTCTCGTCCTGTGCTGGTGAACAAGCTGAAGCCACAGAAGAGTGTACTCTTTGAACTCTTAAAATTGCTGCATGACTTTTATTATATTGTGATGAGTTAGCGGTGGGAATATCCCAATGTCCACATGGAGATGGTACCCCAGGTCCTAATAGTGACACCGACCTTTCCCACTGTTCTTTGCTCCTGTTTGCTCCTGGGGGCTTGTTGTATTTCAAGCAAGCAGGCTGCTGGGGGCTTTCAAAGTATGAACAAAATAGATCCTCCCGGTGAGTCTAAAGTCCCATGAAGGTACTTTAAATGTTACTTGAATGCTGATGTAGCTGGCAGGTAGATCTTTTTTAAGGTCATTTTCTCCCCCATCTCCCAAGCGCCTTGTCTCTGTCTTGAGGGGGTTTGTATAGGCAAGGCTGCCTCCTGTACACTGGGACAAGATCACTGAATGAAATATAAGCTGGGTTTAGCAAAGCAGCTCAAAAACGCTGGACCAGAAAAGCCCATCTTTTCTGATCTTGCATGTACTACATCAGGAGAAAGCCTCTTGTAGATCAAAATTGTGTGTGTGTATATCTATATTTATATAGCTTGTGATCTCATTTATGCTGGTACAAAGTCAGGAACAGTGGCATGCCCCCTACCGTGGGCCGCCTTGCCTGGGGCTCCCCCTCCACCGTGGGGGCCAGGGCCCCATCTCCTGATGCTGGGGGGGGGCAGAGGGCGCTCCAGCCAGTCTACCTGGGGGGTCGGCTGGTGCACGGTGCAGCAGTCCCTGGTACAGCCCTCCAGGGCAATGGGCTTTGGAAAGCAGCACTGGGCTGTGTCAGCTGGCTCTGCCCCCCAGGCAGACAGAGCAGGTGCTGGCCTGCCCCATCCTGCCCCCAGGGGTGGGCCAGCTGTCCTGGGGAAGGGGCAGGTGTGCAGAGTCCGGCCTCTGGCTCCAGGCCTCCCCCCAACATCGGCAGGGCAGCACTCCTGTCCTGCCAGCGCTGGGTGGGGTGTGGGATCATTGGAGGGGTTTTGGGGGCTGGAGCCTAGGGTCCCCCTTTCAGTCAGGGCACAGCCCCTTTAGCCCCTATGATACTCTGGCTCTGGAGTTACCCCGGGTTCACACTAGTGTAACTATCCCAGTGGGGTCGCTCTGGATTTGCACCAGGTAACTGAGATAAAAATCCATCCCCGGCCCCCAGATTCTCTCCACATTCTGCTACCTTGTGTGACAAGGGAAATTGCTGCACCTGAACCTACTCTTCTTTTATCCTTTTCCTCCTTCCATACCCCTGAACACAACACTACTCAGGAGTTACTGCTCAAAACATGGCTGTACTGTGCTGTGAGCCAGTGCTGTAGAATATTGTTCTGTAGTTTTTAATCAGAGCTGCCTTGAGCATCTCAGCTAGTGTGCTACCCTTTCAAAATCTCGCCTTTCATGCATTTGTAAACCCAATTGGTCCTTCGAAGAACAATGTTAGGGAAAAAATTATAAAGAGCTACTTGTATTAAAAAAGTGTGTGGACTCATTTAACAGTGAGCTCTTGGCTTATAAGTGTTTATTTTTACACAGAACTGTGTGGATTATTGTTCTGACTTTTTTTTTTTTTTTTAAAAGATAACAAGCTTATAAATACCAGAGCTATAGTTTGTCTCCCAAGTAATCATTTTGTTAGTGCCTAGCACCTTAGAAAGCTGTGCTGGCTTCTAATTTATTGCCCTTTTTTTGGTTCTTTGGCTGTGTTTTGAACCAGACAATTGTTACAAAAGAAATCCTGTGAAGGCCTTTTCGTTGTGTGGAGCTCACAAAGCAATCATCCAGTGGCGTATTGTCCCTGCAGAAGTGAAACTGAAGCTCTGCACAAAACTCTGATCTGATTAATTATGTTCAAGTGTTGCTGGAAGGGAAAAGTGCCTCTCTCCCTTTCCTTCTCCCTCTTTTGCCCTTGCTCTCCAGTTGCTCCTGAAAAAGACACACTGCACAGTCCAGACAATGGGCTTCCCATGTCAGCCTGGATCCTGCATTACTCTCAGCGGGAGTATTGAGAGCATGAAGCCTGCAGGCTTGGAGCCTCAAATTGTAAACTGCCCTGAGCATAGGCAGGGGCTTGTGTTACAGAAAGCTGCCCTTGATCCCTGGCTCAAAATCAGCCCCGGGTGTTAACAGGTGCCACTTCATTTCTTTTACTGAGGTGACATCTGCCTTACTTCATGGCTGGATTTGGGCCTGTCAGGTGAGAGAGACACCACAGTCCCCGTGAGCTTAGGATGGAGGCGGGTATAAGGTGGGCCGTGAAATCCCTCAGCCACCTGGCTGCTAGAGTGGGCATGTTTTAGGGATTGCAAAGCAACTGATCTCCGAGAAGCTGCTATTTCACTGAGAAGCTGCTGGTGGAGAGCACCACTGAATGAACAGTAAAGGATTTCTCTCCTCCTCCCACCTACCAGCTGGTTCTGTTGGTTCGGTTAGATAGGACGTCGTGCCCTTACTAGCATGGGCTGGTCCTAGTTACTGCTTCCCCCCCAGCTTGTGTGTAATCCTCTTGCCTTGTCCCAGTGGGTAGCAGTCACCTAGTTGTTTGATGGTGAAGATATGAGGGTCAATCGTGTGAGTTTATTACCTGGAACTCCAAGAGTAGGATGCTGTGACAAGCCGTTACCCGTTCTGGGTCCTACGTACGCTGGACCTTTCCTCTTGGCTAATGCTCTGTGCATTGCTTTGCTGGGTGGGGTTTCAAGCACCTTGAGCCAGTCTGCCTTGATTTTTGATTTCTCAGTGCTAAAAGTTCCTGAGCCAAAGCCTGGGCAAGTCAACGGGCATCTGACCATTGATTTGAGTTTTGGATCAGGGCTTGAGTGTCCGTCATTCTGTATGGCTATAAGTTCATGGGGTGGGTTTAGGTTCAGAGCATCCACTTGAAATGTAAAGGCTCCAGTCTGAGGGAAGGTGAAGAGGTTGGGTCTGGTTAGAAGAGGCACAGATCATTAAAAGGATCATCTCGGGTGGTGGCCTGTGTCTTGACAATAGGTTTCCCCATCCAGGGCTACTGCTGGGCAAAACAAATTGCTGTGAAAATCCTTGAGAATGACAAGTGTGTAGTCTCTTTCCTGTGCAGGACGGTGTGGTTGTTGCCTCTCCTGTGTTCGGTGTGAAGATGAATTGCACCCACTGGAGTGCACACTTGCTCTTTCCTTGGGAAGCTGGCGGTCCCTACCCTGAGTCGCTCACCTGGCTGTTTTGGGCACCACCCAATCCATCCTGGAAGACGCTGGGACACGCTGTGCTCCTCCTGACATCAGGGGAGGCAGCTGGAGGCCCCTTAGCATCTTGCAGGAAGGATGCGCTGACACTTCCAACACGAAGTCTGGTGCAGGGGCCTGGGGTTGTTTTCTCCAGAACAGACACAATCAAACCCTGGCACTGATCTCCATGCAACAGCCTGCTGGTGCCAGCCCCTTTTGCAGTATCTCGTGTATTGCTGTGAGAGCCTGAGATTCCTGACCATGGCTCTCAGCTGCTCCCTTGCAGGTGCTCAGCGCCTGCTTGCTGAATGCAGGCCACCATGGGCCAGAAAAGGTCCCCAAGGAATCAAATGAACCTTACATGCTTGCTCAAGGGCTTTGCTGACCTGGGGTCTATGGCCTGTATTCAGTGTTGTCATTCCCTGTGCATCCCTGTTGCTGCACTGGAGTGACTCCTGGGACAATTTGGTCCCCTTAGACGTGACATGATGAGAGTGGAGGAAGCCGACACTGAGCCACCAGAATGCAGCTAGCTGGCAATGCTGCCATTTCCGTGCAATGCCCCCGTGCAGCCTGGCTGCAGCTGAGTCCCAGTTCACGGGGCTTGTACCCTAGCTGCAGCAGTGACCAAAACCCCCGGGCCTTGCCAGGGCAGCCCGGAGAGCCTTTAGCCAATGGAAGGGCCCGGTGCTGAATTTCCCGCGCACTCCAGCCTGCCATGAAATGCCCCTTCTCCCTATCCGTGGTGACATTGTGGGCTGTTGGGGCACTCCAGGTGCACGGGCTCAGATGGCATGCCCTGCACCCCCTTATCTCACATACACCCGTGCAGGATGGATGCCTACTGCCATGGGTGGTAGCAGTGACCGCACAAAGCAGCTGAGCCCAGCTCCGCTTGTGGGAGTTGGGTGCCTCGGTACCTTTGACGAGCCAGTCCTCTGAGTCTGAACTAGGAGTGGGGGTAGGTTTGAGATGGAGTGAGTGTGCCCTGGGACTGAGCTGAATTAATCGAGTCTGAGAACATGTCCAGGGGCGAGTGGGCCCCTTGGCTCTGCTCAGCCCCAGAGAGTTGCAGACAGGCGACAGTCAGCGTGGGTGAGGGTGGCTCTGTTTTTCTCAGTTGTCTCCCCTAGCTCTGAGGCACTGCCATGGGGGTGTTGCAGAGGATGCCTTCCCATTCATGTGGAGCATGAAGCCAAACGATGCCATGTTATGCAATTCGATCAGCCTGAGCTGAGAAAAAACAAAGCAAGCTATTGCTCAGTAGGGCTGGCCTTGTCTTGTCCTGCAGGCCACACATCCTGTAGTGCATGAGACACGTGGGGGGTGGTTGCATATGCGCCTTACCCCTCCATCCCCTTGGGGATGTGGATAGTTCCCCAGTAGCTGGTGCCTCTTGCTATCATACGTTCTCTGCAGCAGGGAGGTAGATTTTGGCAATGGGGGAGTCCATTGTGAAATCCACCTAGGCTTGGGGTCTTAAAATATAGCATTTGAAGCCTTCCAAGGGTTTGAGTCAATCTTCTACTGTTTGGGGGGGGGGGCGGAGAGGAGACTGGGACACCCCACTTACGTTACTTGTCATTGTGAGCATGAAAGTCTTATTAAAAAACCGAAATGGTGAAATACCAGCTTTCAGACTGTTCTGTATTGGCTGTATCTTGGCGTCTCTTCTGGCTACAACTCTCACCTGTCTTTATAGCATAGGCTGTTGCCTCGTCTCCTAGGCCGTGCTTCACTTAGGTGGTCATTACTTGAGGTTTGCCAGAAGCTGTCCTTGGTTTTGTATGGCGTCTCTTTAACCAAGCTCTTTTGCGATGGCTTTGCTGCTGTACTGGTGATCCCTTTTCCTTCTGGCCATTCAGTCTCTGAATTTAACCCAGTGACCTGAGCAATGTTTGGTTGGTTTTTTTATTGTTTTTAATTTTGGTTTTGTTACACAAACCTGAACCGTTCCCACTGTATCCAGAGCTGTGACTGCCAGTGCCAGTGACATGTACTAGATGAATTTGTCCCATTTTGTTTCTTGGCAATGTTCAGAAATACAATGTTGTGTCATCCGATGGCCTGTCTCAGTCATTTCACTTTTCAGGTGAGCAAAACATTTGGGAACAGCTTTCCTCTTAAAGAGGTGAAACACTGAGTCTTTTCTGAGTCTGGGGTCGGATGGGTGTCCCAGTGCCTCCCCTCTGATTTCCCGTTTCTCACTGGCCATTCAGCCTCACCCAGATATCCCTGCTTGGAGCCCCCGTGCACTAAACTAAAGTACTCTCAGCCTTTGGGTGATTAAACCATTGTGTACTGGGGCAAAGCACAGGCGCCGTGGCGGTGGCAGGGGTGAGTACATGTAACTGATGGTGAAGAGTGGCACTCTGAGGCAGTGCGGTAATACAGCTAGTCATGGGAAAGCAGTGGTGCTCAGAGCTGTACTAACACACATTTAAAAAATCAGCCCTGCAGAATTTACAGTCAAATCCTGCATGAGTCAGGTGGATGGGTTTGTCCTTGCATCACTTAATGCTGAGGGTTGAGATTGTGTTTAAAGTACAGGGGTGGAGGAGGTGAGTTGGGGGGTGTGTGTCTCTGTTTCTGCTGTTTCCACTCTCCCCCTCTGTGCCTCAGTTTCCCCAGCTGTAAAATGAGGTGGATGGTGTTTGCTCCCCCTTCATGGTGGAGCAATGTGGTGAAATACCCTGAAGCCTGTCTAATGTTTTGATGGAAGATACCACTGACAGGCAGAGTATCATGGACCTTCAAGACATGAAAGCTGCACATTCACGCCAGCCAGCCAACCCTGACCCGCTCCTCAGGCCCCATAACCTTCTCTGATTTGAATGATGTGAATGCAGGCGTGTGCATGTGGGGGGGCTGTCGTGACACTTAAACATAAACCATGGAGTTGATAATTGGCAATGGTTGGCATTTAAGCATTGTGCTGATGGGCATGACAGACTCTGCTCTAATGAGGACAAACAAGGCCAGAGTCTGTCTGCATGGGGCCTTTGCAGGTTTTAGGCAGCGTGGAAGCTTACGCTTTGGACTTTCACTTTGGCAGTGCTGAATTCAATCCTAATGCAGTTGTCCTGCAGGGGGTAGAGCAAGAGGGCAGCTTATACCCCAGAAAGAGCCTCCTCTTGGTGTGTCAGACCCCCATGCTACCCAGGGCTGGTTCCTGCCATGGGGTCAGAGAGCTTGGCTCACGTGGCTGCAGACCAGAACTGAGCAGCTTTGCCTGGAGGCACGGAGAATTTGCACCATTTCTGCCCAGGTTGTGCCTGCTGCAATCCTATGCCATTCCCCCGACAACGTAACGAGGAGGAGAGGAAAAGCATCCCTGTGTAATTCATCTGCTTTTCTACGTAACCGCTGCCTGCATCCTGCCACCAAACAGCCTGTGAACTCCATGCCTCTGCATGGTTTTTTTTGTCTGTGGTGCAGGGTGTTTCAGGCTCATCCGTGCCCTGTGTATGAGGTGGGAGCTCTGCCTTCCTCCCGGCCCATGGCCAGCTTCAAGATAGCACAGAAGAGTTGGATAGCAGCCCTCTGCTCTCCTCCGGGAAAACTCCTGGTGTGTGAAGCCTCCCAGCTAGATTCAAGCAGTAGGAGGCATATCCAGGGTATGCTGGAGCAGAGGCAGGTGGGCTGAAAAAGGAAGGAAGGTTATAAGGTGCTATAGCCATAACAACAGGGGCCCCCTCTGAGCCACCTTAGCCAGGGCTGGGGATCACTCCCCCTGCGACTTGACTTTGAGGGGGATGTGCTGCCTTTGGGCCCTGGGCTGGTCCTTGCCCTGAGACAGGGTTCAATCTTCTGCTGTCCCTAACCCAGGTAAGATGCGGGGGGCAGGCTGTGGCCAGGGGTAGAAAATGGGCCTGGCACCTACCCTGGCACCTGAGCGGGAGAGGCTGAGGTTTGAGGCTGAGGCTGGATTGCAGGCAATGAATTCATTATCTCACCCTTGCTGCAGCCAGGCTGGCAGTAAGCTGGGAGCCGGGTGGGGAAGAAGGAAAGGTTGGTGAGTGAGGTGCAAGAACATGGGATAAAGGGTTGAACATTAGTCTCAGAGTCTAAGGGGAGAAGGGCCCGCTATGAGCGTCTAGTCTGACTTGTGCAATGCAAGTCCCAGACCCTCCTGCCCACTCCTGCAGTAGGTGCCTAACCAATGAATGAATCACTGATGTTCCCAAATCATGGTTTAAAGACGTCAAGGTAGAGAGCAATCACCAGTAAGTCTAAGGGCTCCTTGCGCAAGTGCCCATTGCCTTGGTGCCCCTGCCAGCCCACGTCATTTCAGCTCAAACATTTCCAGCACCGCTCCCCTGGGGACTCCGGCCAGTTCCCCTCCTGCAGCGATGGAGCACGGCATCGCCCCATGGAGTCAGGCACTGCTTGGAAAACCCCAGCAGCCTCTGGCGAGCTAGCAAGTGGAGTCATTTTCCCGGGGAACTAGCACAGCGCTGGGGGAAGGTGGGTGGCCCCTCTTGGTCAGCCAGGAGTGGGAGCAGGGCTGGTGGCTCTGACATCTCTGCAGGTTTTCCTGGTCCCAGCCCCGCTGCCTTTCTCCTGCTCAGCCAACATGCAAATGCCGAGGGTCTGCCTGCTGAGTGAGGCCGCCAGGTGCCAAAGGAGAGGCAGAGCCAAGTTACAGAGCCCCGACGTTTGCCATAGACTCTGGCTGACCTTTCAAAGGAAACGTGGCCAAGGGCAGCTTTGCTGGCATGCCAAAGGGCTTGCATCAAGCCAGCTCCGCCTGGGCTGGCCGTCTGGGAAAAGGGACCAAGAGTCCCAGCCCCTGGGGCTAGCCACTGTTGCTGGAGGCCAGAAGGCAGGGAAGGAATAACCCGAGCTGTTGCCCGGATGGTTTAGATGCTCCTTTGCCTGCCCTGCTCTGTGCTGTCGAGGGGCTGGTGGCAGAGCTGGCTCAGGGATACACTGCCTACTCGTTAGGCAGCCCCCTTTGCGAAGGTGGAGGTGGTGAGGGGATTGAGGGCACCTCTAGGGACCAACCTTGCCACATAACCTGGCCTCACAAGGTGACTTATCTGATCACGGCCGCGTGGTATGGCGGCAGAGTGCTGCTCGGCCCCACGGCTTTGTGTGGGCCTCAGTACTGCTGATGCTCTGGGTCATCCCCATGATTTCTGCCCAGCTCTACAGCCAGGGCTGGCCCAAGGGGTTTTTGATGCCCTAGGTGAACTATGAGCTTTGGCAAGTCTTCCACCTTCAGTATAGGAAAAAATACAAGAAAGTTTATATATAATTTAACTAGAGAAAAAAATTCACTTCCATCTAATTTGGTGCCCTAGTTTGTGTATATGGTCAGGCCAGCCCTACCTACAGTCCTCGTGCTATAGTGGGAGCACCCTAGGGTGACATCTACGTCTGTCCCCGGTGCCTGAGACCCACAGGGTGAATCCGTCAGCATTTCTGAGATCACTAGAGTGAGCAGACAGCACAGCATCGCATTGGAGAATGGGATCAAAAGCCAGGGTCTCCCCAGCCGAGCGTTTCTCTCACTCGCTGGCCCACACTTAATGGGCTCTTGGGTCTCTCAGACCAAGGCAAACCTGGAATCTTTCCATGGATGGATGTGAGTCTTGAGTGTTAAATCCCACATTTAGCTTTAGAGCCCCATACCCGCTCGCTCACTCACACACAAATCCAAAGACACACACGCATTACAGTGTTACCCGCGCTCAAGGCTTTTTCAGTCACACAGCTCAAGAGCTTTGGTGTTTTCCTCAAAGCCTCAGTTCTTGGAGACATGATTATGAAACTCAGCTTTCCTTTGAAAAAAAAAAAAAAAGGTCACAGTGGCCTTTATGGCTGTAGAGGGAAATCTGAAAACCGGCAACCCTCAAACAACCTCCCTCCCTCACCAGAAAGCAACTACCATGCCCTGCAACTTTTAAAACTAGCTCTTTTTTTTTTTTTTTTTTAAAATCCAATCGAGTGTTTCTTTTCAGGCCCTGACATGATTTCTGAAGACTCAGGGTTGGTGCACCTGAGCTGTTCTCCAGCACCCCACTCACACATTTCTCCCTCTGCCAAACCTGTACTAGCATCTCCCGAGAAGTAAAGTAGGCGCACCAAGGTCAGCCCCGAGTGATAAATAAATCGGCAGCTGGTGCTGTGAAAGCTGCCCCCTTAGTCTGCTTGTTAATAGAGCAACAAATCCTGCCATGGGCTCATCAGCTGTGTGTCATAACAAAGGCTGGCAGGGCTGTTTGTTCTGGAGATTATTCATTAATGCTTTTTTCTCCCTGAGTTCATAAGGCACGGTGGCCAGATGGCTAGTGCATTTGAGAAGCGCTCAGCATTCTGGTCTGGGCAATCTCGGGCAAGTCACTTCATGGCTCTGTGCCTCAGTTTCCCCATCTGTCAAATGAGGCTACTAATATTGCTCCCTGCAATGTGCTTTGCACTGTACTGATGGAAAAGGGCTTATGCCAGCAGTTTGTGCTTCGCCTTCTTATGCCAACTGGTGTGATGGTAGTACTATTATTTTGATGGAAATTGGGGGAGCTTTGGACTCTGAGACTTACTGGCGTGATGCTCTTAATCAGTTATTTAAGCCTTTCCCTCTCTCTCTCAGGTTTCCTATCTGTATAATGGGGCGTTTAACTTTGCCTTTACAAGGACCTAGCAAAGTTTAACATTGCCTTGGGAGGCAGAGGAATGTCTATTGCCAGAGGGTTGCAAGACTAGCTAAGAAATCAGGAATGGACTTAATCCTGCCTTGAGTGCAGCGGACTGGACTAGATGATGTCATTGCCAGTCCTACACTTCTGTGATCTGATGATGGTAAAGTGCTTTCAGATCTTCAATGGAGGGGGCTAGGGAAATTTCTCAATGACAGCTGGTAAAATTTATAGCTGTGGGCGTTGGGGAGGTTACCCTATTGTCTAGCTAGCATTGTGCCCCCTTCCCTGCCCTTTGCAAAGACTCAGAGTGCCTCATAGTCTTTAATATATGTATCTTCCCACTCTTGCCGCGAGCTAGGAAGTGCTGTCCTCCCCAGTTTGTAGTTGGGAATGGGGGCACAGACAGGCTCTAGCCTGGATCCCGTTGGGTGTTAGGTTCAGATCCTCAAAGGTATTCAGATATCTACGTGACTTGCTCAAGATCAGCTAGGAAGGCCATGACAGAGGAAAGAATTAACCCTGGGTCTTCCAAGAGCCACTGGGTCATCCTGATGGGGTGCAGGGCTGAATGCTATCTCACAACAGCGCTCTATCAATAGCTAAAGCACATGCGTTGCAGATGGGGGGAACTAGTCACAAGTTTCACTGATCAATAACCAGAGTGGTAACTACGGTGGGGCCAATGGGGCAAAGCCCCGGGCGGCGCAAAGCGGCTCAATAGAGCCACTCTATTAAAGGGTGGCTTTAGTGGTGCCAGATCCAAGCGCTGCTAATGGCAAGGGGCGCGTTCAGATTGGAACGCGCAAGTGGCAAAAATTAGCATTACATCTCTGTCAATAACCATCCCCTGCGTCCATTGTGTGCTAACATACCCCTTGAATTGAGGCTGTGCAAAAGGGCCTTCCGCTGTGTCATCACTTAGGGATGCTGCCGAAAGCAGGTTGCCGGATTTGTCTCATAACTGATGCCCCAAACCAAACACATGGTGGTTTCACCCTACACAGCATCTTGCCTTCCTTGATGATGGCCTGACTCAGACCCGAGAGAGCCTGGGTTTTTGGGCTGTGCTGCATGCCCGAATGTCCAAGCCGCAGAGACGTAAATAACTAGACAGGAGAGGGCACTCAGGAAGTGCCCATGAATAATTAGCTCCTCTCTGGCCATGAATGTGGCCTGCATTCCTTGGTTGTAGATGCTACAATATTTTACCTAAGTGACGGAGACATCGCTGCAGTTGCCATTTCAGGACAGGCGCAGCTGGTTGGTGAGATGGCAGAGGAGGGCTAAAAAACCCAGGGCAGATTTTTAAAGGTCTGTTGGCATCTGATAATGCAGATAGGTGTGCAATGGGGTTTTGGAAAGGCCCTAGATGCCTAACTCCTGCTGAGAGCAAGGTGGTTCAGTAACACCAGGACTTGAAGGCTAATAGTATTAGATCAAACACTCATTCAGTCTCTGAGAAGTTCCAATGGGTGTTTGGAGCACCCCGCAGGTCTAGCGAAGGTAGAAATAAATGGAGGAAGGGAACTAGCTCTGGCCCCACTCACTGCTGGCAGAGCTGGGCAGTTGATATCCCCCCCCCGATTCATATTGAATTGGAGCCATTGTACGTTGATGGAGTCTAGTGCATGTTCTCACCCAGGCCCTAGCACTTTTGCCCAACATACCATGTGCTCATGGGGTGGACAAAGAAGCTCTGATAGGAAAGAGTGGAATGGGAGATACTAAAATTAAGCTGCATATGCTGATGTCCTTTGATCTGTGCTGCATAATGCAATTTACTTCATCTGTTGCATGAAATAAACAGCTTGGTAGGGTGACCAGACAGCAAGAATGAAAAATCTGGACAGGGCACCAGGGGTAGTAGGTGTCTGTGTAAGACAAAACCCCCAATATTGGGACTGGCCCTATAAAATTGGGACCTCTGATCACCCTATGAGTGTGGTTTCTTCATCACTGAGGACGGAAACAGCACTACCCTTCTTCACATCAGATGCATTTTTGTTCTGCCCTTTTTTTTTTTTTTTTTGGCTAGAAGCTTGCAGTTCCTTCAGGGCTTCTCTCAATGTGTAGCAGTTCAGAGAGAGTTGAAAAACCAATCCAAAAGCTTTTATTGTCTCTGCTTACCCTTCAGGCCAACATGAACCCATCAGATCAGCTTGCCCATGTGTCTTCAGCACTACTTTCTATTTTCATTTCAGCGATAATCTTGTGGCAGTCCCCTTGATGATTTCTCTCAGGTCTTGCTCAGCAGTGCTTCCCCTCTTCCACCTGTCCCAGGACTTACCAGTGAAACGGACCTGGCCACCCACAAACCAGTTCTTGGTTTTACAGAAGACACAAAGACTGTGTAGCGCTCCAATCAAGGTGGAAGCATTCAATAAAGCTGCAAGTTCTTTATGAGTGTACAGAGTTTAGAGACTCCAAGGCCAGAAGAGACCATTGTGAGAAGCCCATTGTGAGTCTTACTGAATGTGACTTCAGAGAGCATATGAATTCAAAGGTCCTGCTAACACCTTAACTAATGGAAGAAAGAAGGAAACTTGGCAGGTTGGTCCATAAATGTCTACTACAAGGCTTTTCTCAACTCTCTCTCAACCATCTGGTGTTGACCATGTAGAAGACAGGTTCCTGGAATAGCAAGTGTTCCCATATTCCTCTTTAACATAGCTCAGCCTTATTTCCCAGGGCTCATGTGTGTTTCTATGAGTCTGAAGCATGCTTTCTAGAATCTCCCAGGAGCAGCCATTGAATTGCTGTTGCCCGTGAGAGACGCAGATTAGTTTTTATGGGGGCATAAATTACTCCAATCTGGTGACTCTTTTATTAACCACTTTGTTCTGCACAATGAAGAAAAACAGAAGTGAAGTTAGTAATTAAATGTTTATTGTTAAGTACTTTATATATTATATACTATAGGCCATTCCATCCATTAAATGAACCATTTAGCTCCCATAAACTGCATTATTGTCTATTATTAGGATAATCAGCATTCACACCCTGTATTTCCATCTAATTACCCTTACTTGCTTGCTTCATATTTCTAGTTAATTAAGCCCAGCATCAGAACAGAATTCACTGGGATTCAGTGTGAGGCATGACTTGTCCCTTTCAATTCCTAGTTGGGACCAGGACCTCAGATCTTCAACAGCTGTCTTTGATATCTGGTAAGGTAAACCAGAGCCAACCACCATTCATGTTGGAGGAAATTTGGGTCTGGATAGGAAGTTGTGGTCAGCCCTAGTTTCATCATATTCCCCTTAAATGAGCCCTCTGCAGTTGAGTGGAAGCCAAGAGCAACTTAGCAATAGGAATTCTGCAAAGCCAGGCCCGTGGTGAGTTTTTAAACATAGTTCCATGGCAGTGAGAGGGAGCTAAACTTCCTTGGTTGGGAGTGCATGCTAATAAAGAGAGTTGTCTGCTTTGTGTCTACTTCTTATGCACTGGTCCCCAACAGTCTTTTTATTCTTTCTCCATATGTGCAGGTCTTTGCTTGTGTCTTTGGCAAATAAGGAATAAAAGCTGAAGGTAGTCAGTGTAGCGCTGTTGTACATGCACACAGGACAGGTCCCTTAAGTTCACAGGTTTACAATTCCTGATGGTTGCTCTATTGACCTATCTCTGCATTCATTCATCCAAATTCTAATTATCTATAGAAAGAGCAATTAACCAACCCTTTGCTGATGTCATCTCATTTACACTGTGCTGTCACCCTGCCATACAAACACCTCACCACAGCATCAGCCAGAAAGTCATGCAGCCTTAACTTGAAGAGACCAAGAGATGGACCATCCACCATTTCCCTTGGTAGACTGGTCCAATGGTTATTCATGCTCACTGTTAAAATCATGTGTCTTATTTTTAATTTGCAGTCCTCCGGTGGCAACTTCCAGCCTCTGGTTCTTGTTCTGCCTTTATCTCTTAGATTAAAGCATCCTTTGGTCCTTGACGTTTTCACCCCATGAAAGTGCTTAGACATCTAAGGGCAGGTCTACACTGCAACAGGATTTTGGCAGAAGTCGAAGGGAGATATTCAAAGTACTTAAAATACCTTGGTTATCTCCCTTCAACTGTCCACCGTCTACATACTACTGTGTCTTTGTTGCGCTGAGTCAAAGGGAAATGCCCTCCTTTCGACTCAGTGCTACTACAGTTGCTGGGCTGGTCTTTGGCAATTGACTCCCTTATCAACCAAGTGGGTCTTCACAGACCCAAAGAGTCAATTGGGAAGACAAATATGATAGCAGCAAATTTACCACTGTCAGTGATGACTAGTCCTAAAACACTTTGCTAATTTAATCTGCATCTGAAAAATTCCTTGCAGATCTAGCATGCCTTCACTCCCGATTGGTACTGAGGGCTTACTGGGAGGAACTTCTAGCCTTCTCACTGTACTGTCCCTTTGCAGCCCAGGTCAGCTTAAATGGAAGCCCAGCCTCCTTCAACCAAGCTCCTGTGGCCTCGAGGAGTTGTCCATCCTCTCTAGACTCCATCAGCAGCTCCTTTGGCTAGCACCAAGTCCAAAACAACTGGAAAATTGCATCCTTTGATTAACTGCAAATGAAGATGTGAGGCTCAGCCAGGAGAATAAAACCAATTTATAAAGTAATTAGTTCCATGCAGACAGTTCATCTCCCCAGAGCAGCCATGTGAGGAGCATCTGCGCAGCCTCTTCTGTCTCTGTATTTACAGCCCACTTCACTCCTCATAGATAACACTAATGTAAAAACAACAGCCTCTCGGTGCTTTGGCAGGTCAACTGGAAGCCTCTTCCATAGCTGAGAGTTGCTTATCTCCCTGAAGGTGTCCTCCTCCTTCAAGCCCTTACGTGTTTTCTCATTGGATGTGTTTTCCAGTCCCAGATCCTTACATGGACATCCTTTGACAGAGCTGTGTGTGCAGATGGGTTAATTGCAAGCCCAAGTCTCTGAGCTCCCTACAGAGATAGTGAAAGCACATTCGAAAGAGTGTGGTCAAAAGTGCATACACACTCTCTTGAGCACATGGCTCTCCCAGTCCATTTGTTTTGCCTGTTCTTGGGGTTGGATGACTCATGGGACTGCTCCTTCAGATCATGTGGCACAGCCATCGCATTCATTAGTCAGGTTTGAATCCCAACGTGGGCCGGTGCCTGACTTCAGAGGTCAGCAAAGTGGCCAACATAGGAGTTATTGTATATTAGTGAAAATGGGCTTTCTCTTGCATGGAAATTCAGTGATTCCAAAATTTGGTTTGGCTCCCCCAAACTGGGAATAAATGTTGAAATGTTCTGGCCTTATGAGAATGAAATATTTTGTGTCACAACAAACCCTGAAAGTTCATTTCAGCTGGTATTATTTCCATTCTTTTTGTCTTATAGATTCAGGGATACCAATGTAAAAAGGGCTCATTGTGACCATCCAATCTGACCGCCACATAGCAAAAGCCATAGACTTTCCCCTAAGTAATACCTAACACAGACCTTTCAGGAAATAAAATTCTTGATTTAAATTACTATTAATTGAGAATCCACTATGCCCCTTGGTTCTTATAGTATATGTAAGCTAGGGTCCGAATGAGCTCTCCTCTGCCATCTATCAATGAACTTAGGGGAAAGTCCTCAAGAGCAGCCATATTTGCATAGACACACCTATTTGGCAAAGTGAACGGTTGCCCACAGAGCGATGCTCACGCTACATGGGTGAAGAAGTACCAACATTAAAATGGGGGGGGCAGGAGAAGGAGGATGGTGCTTTGTTCAGTTAGCTTGGCTTGTCCCTGGTTCTATCACAAAAGCTGAAAGATTCAAAAGAGGCCACTCACTTTGGGTGCTGACCTATTTTCTGGCAAATGCCCAGGGCCCCTCACCTGATGTCAGTAAGAATCGGCAAGTGCTCAGCACATATGTAGGTCCAGCTGGTCCAAGTGCCAGTACATCTCAAAGTGGTCCCAGTGGTGTCCTGAGGGGTGGGCAATGCCCCTTGGCACTGGCCTTGATGGGGCCACTGGGTGGGCCCTCACCCAACCCTACTTTGGTCAGCTGCTGCTGCATTGCCTGCTGGTACCAACTAAGACAGTCATTCGGCTGAGCGTGCGTAGGTATCTTCTGGGATTGGGGCCCATCCCCTCCAAGTGTCCAGGGGTGGGGAGATAGAGGGGATAAGGGCTGTCTTGGATTCCCTGGAACTGGCTGCCTGGGAAGGTTTCCTGCTGAAAAGGTTGAAACGCTGCCTCCAGCCCTGAAGACATAAGAAAGGGCAAGACTGGCGGCTGCGACACCCTACCCTGCTCCAGTCTTCTAGAGCTGCACGTAGGGGACCCAGCCCAGCCATGGCCAGTGTTTCTAAGTTCCCTGACCTACCTGACTGGGATGGGGGATTCCCTCAGCCTTGCAATGTGGTAAATCAGGGAGAGTGGGAGCTGGGGCACTCCTGGAGCTGGGTGGGGTGGGCCTAAGGGCTGGATGGGACCTCCTCAGGTGGGGGGGTCCCCCAAGTGTCCCGCTGCAGGGCTGAGGCTGAAAAAAGCTGCTTTCAATTCTGAAGAAGCCGGGGAGGTGGGGCAGGGCTGTGGGCTGTGACCACCCTTCGTCCCTACCGGCCCTGCTACTACTTATGGCATGCAATGGGAATGGCCACTGCTGCCCAATATGGAGCAGAGATAACATCACTGGCTCTGTTTCTCCAACCCCCCCCCCCAATTCCAGCCTCGTGAGAGCCCCCACCCCCATGATCTCCACTGGCCCTGCAAACCTCACCTGCCTTGGGGGGGCAGCTCAGAGTGCGAGCATGGGGCCAGCGCCCTCCCGACTCCTTGCACCCACCAAGAGTCCCATGGAACTGCCCCCACCAAAGCCAGAGATGCACGACTTGCCCTCTCTAGGGGATCAGTTTTCCCTTTGGCAAGGCCAAGCTGAGGTTGATTCCAGATTTTTAAATCATATCTGATGGAGTGAGGTGGGGTGTGGTGGGGGTGGAGGCTGCCCTGTGGTGGCCAAGGCACCTGGCTGTGGGGCTGGAGCAGCAGGTAAGTGTGTATGTGTTGGGGGGGGGGGGGGCTGCTGCTTGGCCCGGCCTGACCCTTCTCATGGGCAGCAGGGGCACAGGAGGCATTAATGTGTCCCTCAGCAGCCTTGTGCATGCTGTGGCAGGCTGACCAGGCCAAGGCTGGGGGGTGAAGGTGCTCCATCAGAGCCAACAGGAGGCTACGGGGGGAGAGGCGGGCACTATATACTGAGTTAAGAGCAAGGGGATCAGTGCAGCCCAGTCTACATTTGCACCCTCCAGCCTCCTCCCGGTGCACTCAGCTGTGGTGCAACTCTGGGGCACCTCCTGCCTTCTGCAGGGGGAGTATGAGGTGGTGGAGGGGGAAATCAAATGTAGGCTTGGTGCCAGAGACCCTTAGTGTGCTTCTAAGTGGCCACAATCTTGGGTCTGATGGTCTTTGGTGTCTTGGGTTGGGCACCTTGAAACTAGCAGCCAATGTTGAACCTCTGCACCTTGCATCTCCCATCTGTAAAATGAGGTTGACCATACTAACCTCCTTGGGGCATTGTGAGGCCTAATTTCTAGTTGCAACGTATGTTGAGACTTTTGGAGTGTGATGCTATAAAGACAAGCGGTGTGATGAGTGCATGAGGCAGTATTACTGGACCAGAGGCCCAGCTAATGTAAGTTGGAAAAGCTCCTCTGAAGTCTATGAAGCCAGGTTCAAATTACCCCCAGCAGAGGTTCTGGCTCATCATCTTCAAAATCCAAAAGCCCATTGTAAGCAATGGCTCATCAGCATAGAGTTGTCTAAAAGCATCGCATAAAAGCATTGGATCAAAGCACTAACACTTCTGGAAACACTGTATGATCTAAATGAGAGGCAATACACAAGATGCTCTGTATTCCCTTTACTTGCTAAAGAAGAAATTATATCGTAACCAACTCACCGGGAAATATACAAATTAAAGCCACATCTAATGGCGCAGCATAGCCACTAACTGGACACACGGGAACACAGCATCAGCAAATTTTGGAGGTACAGGATGAGCCACAAAGACAAAAAGGAAAACAGCCTAACAAATGTGACATTGGTGCAGTGAAAATCTACATTCATCATCAAAAGGTTTTCACCATCATTACTGATTATTGCCACTATATGCAGGATGCAATCTTAGCTTCTGAGTCAGCATGACCATGGATGGATCCTTGAGGTAGTGTGTGTAGATGAGTGTGCATTTATGTCACAAACCGCTCTAGTGCAGTCTCCTCAGGGCTGGAACACCATGGCTGCTGAGAGGTTAGTATCAGCAGTGAAGGGTGATCATGGAATGGTATATTCCACAAAATCAGAGGAGAAATTTAGGGAGGCAAAATGGAATTTGATTAGAATTTGGGCAAATAAGCAGAGGTAATGGATACAAAAAAACCCTACAAGATCTTTACTGATCAGATTTTACATGCTGAAAAGGGTCGTTCTATCCACAGAGCCAGGGCCAGTGCTAGGGTTTCTGGTGCCCCCTTGCAATCTATAAATCGGAGTCCTCCTCCCTCATCAGTATTGATCAGTTTGTTCTTATAATAAGAAAATTGCAGTGAAGGGCTGAATGCATATTTATTTGAAATAAAAATAAGTACTGAGCAGTAAATACTTATCATTATATGAACATCAAAAAAATCAGTTTTTTAGTTATTTAATTAAAAAGGAAAGGTTTTACAAAAGGTTACAATAAATACTTTTCATGTTTACAAAATTTGCAATTAATTCTTTGATGTCTAACCGGGTACCTATATCGTTCTCAATAGCAACCATGGCAAGGCTTACAAGACTTCCTTGAGAAATACTTGATCACAAGTAATTTTTTACTATTTTTATTGTGAAAATGATTGCTCGCCACTTGCCACGCTAACAGGAAGGGCACGTCTACACAGCACTTTTATTTCAAAATAACACTCGTTATTTCGAAATAAAAATGATTTGGTCTACACGACATTCCCTTATTTCGAAAGGACGGACCTTGTCCTTTCGAAATAAGGATCGTCGCCCCGAAAATGAAAAACCCCCCCCCCCCCCCCGAAATGACCGTTATTTCGAAACGGATGTTTCAAAATAACGGCATTAGACCTGTTGTTTCGAAACAACAGTTTGAAACAGCGGATCCATTGGTGTTATTTCGAAACATCTGTTTCGAAATAACGGTTTTTCCGATCCCGCGGTTTCCCTTATTTCGAAAGGAGCCCTTTCGAAATAAAACGGTCTGTGTAGACGTGCCCGAATTGTCAGCAATATTCTTAGGGCAATGCTCAAATTTGGAAATGAGAGGTTATTTGATTGAGAGTTGCATAAGGATTATGGAATTGGTTTAATTTGTACTTTAACAGATCTTTAAGGGTGCATAGCTCATCATATAGTTTGATTGCATTGATGTCCTTATTATCACCGACTGATAAACAAAGTTGCAAATCATTGCAGTGCTGTTGGAGCTTTTCATGGTTGGTTTTGGCAAGTTTATGTTGTACAAAAATTTGAATTGATTGTTGTGTTGTTTTAACTGTTCAAATCTTTCATTGAGGAAAGTCATTGCAACATCCAAAATTGTAAAGAAGCAGCAGCAAGTTATACCAAATGAGTACCTGAGATTTTTCAGGGGGGAAAAGGCAATATGCTGCATTTATCACAAATAAAATCAAAATGCTATCTAACTTATAACTATGCCCCCTCACACACACACACACACACACACACGCCCAAGCATGCCAGACAATGTTCTGCAGTCTGTGTTATTACCAGTCCTGACGGTGCTGTTGCTGGAGTCTGTGCTAGTGTCTGTCACTGGGGTTTGTGGCAGCTGCCTGGCCAGGAAAGCTGGACAAGAGGAGGAGCAGAGTCTTTGTCAGGCATGAAACAACACTACTTTCTTCCAGGTGGTGTGCAGAACATCTTCCCCCTTTAGCGTTTGGATCTCACCCAGTCTTTATAGCTTTGTCATGCCAGTCCAGCTGCTCTGTGTGACCGTTAGTCAGTGGCAGCTTTTGGGGTAGGCAAAGCAGGCAGCTACCTAGGACCCCAAGCAATAAGGGACCTGTCTTCAATTTGGTAGACAGAAATGAAAATATAGAAATTGTTCCCATCTAGCAGAGATAATAGGGCTAGAAGCCTAAGCACTTTTCACTCTTGGCTCATCAAGGCAAGCTATCATTAGGATCTGTGCTTCATCTGAATGGAAGATTTCACCATTATCTGCCCATCACCTTCACATTGACATGGTAAAAAAGCAGGAACTTGTCCAGTGGCCTCAGCTTTTAAATCCTCAGTGTGGCCATTTATTCTGCCATTTTTTAATTTTGTAAAATATTGCCTTTTCCTTTTCTTTTTTACCTGTTCTTCTGCCTTTTCCTTTGACTTTGTGACAATTTTTACTTTGGCTTTGTTTAGCTCAGGTTACCAGGTGGGGCCACATAGGCTGCTACATCTAAATACAATGCTTCCCTTAGGCAATCATTACACCTGTGTGTGATGTCTGTGCTGTATATCTTTCTTTTGGAAAGTCATTTTTTTAGCTTCTTCTGTACTTATTATTTAATATTTCTGAGAAGGCCAGAGTCTTATAAACTGGAGTACTTCAGAGAATTTCATTGAAATGTGTTGTTTTTCATTTATAGCTACACACTAGAAACCTTCTTTTCACATATTTTGGGGCTAGTTCACACACACGTCTACCCTCCATTCACACCTTATACCTATTCTTTCCTACACAACATGGGGTACATTGGTATGCAGTTTCTACATTTACAATATGGAGTATGGCACGTTACAGAGATAGGGGGAAAAGTGGCATTATACCCAGAGCTTAAAGATAGAAGGGACAAATTTAAACAGCATTAGATGCTGGGCCTGAGTGGCTCAGGGGCAAGTGCTGCTTCTTCTGCACCCTAAGTGAACCCCCAGAGAACAGTGGTTTGAATCTAGCTCTCCCCAGCATCACAACCAGTATTGACAAGTGTGCATGGTTTCAATCCAATGGCATCTGAAACAGTCTTTGAGGTTACTGCAGAGGAGATGTGGCTGAGAGCAGGGAATGTATCATCCATCAAACTGGGCCCCAGCTGTCAATAGGTCTGAGTGACAGTGTGTGCCACCCACTTCCCAAAGTGTACTGAAAAAAGAGCAGAGAGGGCTTTTCTCTGTGTCCTTTTCTAATCTTGAGAGTCCATGGACAAGAAATACACGTCTTCAATTTTCTACACAGCTCTGCTCTTCTTTACTTCTGCTGCTGTAATTGTGATGCTTTATGGGCCCAGCTTGAACCAAAAGTGAATGAGGAAACATTTTCTTCTGTCAAATTCCAAAGGGGCAGCCGTGTTAGTTTAGTAAAGCAAGGAGTCTTGTGGCACGTAAAGACTAACAGATTTATTTATTGCTTGAGCTTTCTGATTTGCTGTTGCAGTATGACCTGGTCCCATGTCTTACACTCCCCTGCATTTATTTTCATCCTGTTGTGTAAGTTCCCCCATTTTCAAAGTATCTGATGAACTGGGATTTTCTCCTACTCAAAGAGCTCTGGTTTGGCTCTTGGCGCATGAATATTCATTGTTCATTTGGCATCTGATGGTGGTGTGCCTCTAATTAATTAAAGGTAGCAAGGTGTGTCACAACAGAGAAAATGTTGGGAACCATTGGACTAAACAGAGAAGCAGTTTGCTTCTAAGGTGTCTCTTTAAAGATCCTTATGGAAGAAAACTAAGTTTAATTCAAAGAAAGTCTGTGCTGCTCTTTAGGGGATTTAAAGTGCAATACTAGAAGCATCAAATCTCCCCTGTTTCATTTACAAGTGAATCACCCTCACTAACAAGAGCATACAAATCACTAGATCTGAGGGTTTCTCTCAAGCAAAAACAAGCACCATGCCCCCTGCAATCCTGACCTGGTTTACCATCTTCAGCCAGCCCTCATCATTAGGGGAGCAGAACGGCACTGTCCCATTTTGGTGCCCCTCAAATGCCAGCGCCCCACTGCAGCACCAGCCCTGCACAGAGCACCCCCAAATATTACATTTGTGCAGCTGGTCACTATAGACTAAGGAAAGGCCAGTGTACCCTGCAGTACTTAAAGGTTTCCCATCCAAGTGCTGATGAGGCCTAAAGCTTGTGGGATCCACCAGCATCACACCCTCAAACAGAAGGGCTACAAGCCCCAGCGATCTAGCCAGGCAAATGAGTGAGGCCTGTGCTATATGGCTAAAGGTGAAACTACATTGCAGTTGGATTGTGCCACTCTGCTGCTGTGGATAGACACACGCTGTGCTTGAGCTAGTGTGCTAAAAATACTAGCTTGACCGGGTGGCGGCATGAGTTAGCCACCAACTTTCCATTCCCTGTCTGCTGACGGCACATTTTTCTGCTGCTTCACCCTACAGATTAAGCTCCTGATTTATAGCCAGTCAGAAATGATGTTACCTATAACACAGCTCAGCTAAGTCTGTCAGTTCTGCTAAGGCTTTTATTTGTTCCCTTCTTCCTGCTAAACCCACTGAGTAAAAGGCCTGGTTAACATCTCCTTTGGCATAATTCTGCCTTTAAATTTTGATGATTCAATAAGTTTAACGGCAGCTTTTTTGAAGCCTTTAATTCTAAACTTTTGGGCTTTTACAAAGTCGGTCACAGCTCTAAAGGCTTTTCTTCTTTAGCTTGCTAGAACATAGGTAGTGCTGAGCACCCGCTAGATCTAAATGAGAGTCAATCAAGAAGCTATGCATGCAGAAGGATGGTTTTCTCATTGACAGAGCATGGTCATCATTGAACCAGCGCCCTCTGAAGCTGAGTGTATGAGCCCTTACTGCATGAACCAAAAACCTGTAAGTGAAAGCAGCAGACGGCTACTATACAGACTGCACTGTCCAAGCATGCTTGGCTCCAGGCCGCCTACCACATGTGCATGGAAGCCCCTCCTCTGATTTGTTTAACTGTCTCAAAGACTGGAGATGGGCCATTGTGTCAGGGCCCTGAGGTGCCACTGAGCATTTTCTCTTTCAGGTACCCAACTGCCTGGTTTTTGCTCACATGTTCAGTGTCTAACTGATTGCCATATGTGATGTTGGGAGGGAATTTTCCCCCAGGTCAGTTTGGTAGTGACTTTGGGGGGCTGCTTCTACCATTGCAGTCTCACTTAGCAGGACTGTCAGAGATTTGTCATTGCACCTGTCCAGATTGTCAGGATTTATCTCACTCTTACCATTGCAGTGACTTTGGGTAATGGTGCATTTTGATCACTCTTATGCTCTGCTTGCAGCATGCACTGATCTGGTCTTCAATGAGCTGCAATGTTGTAGCCTAATTTTGAGTGGTGCTGGCTCAGGTTGGTGTCCTGTGATAGACAGGAGGGTGAGGAGGTGGTCCCACCTGGCTTTAAATACTGTGTTTCCGATGACCTTGCCTCATGCAGATCCTACCTGACTATCCCCCTCTGTCATCTCCGCTTGGAGAAGTGCGATGGAGGATAAGGGCCTACCCTGTATACTCATGAATCACTTTTTAATCATCAGAGATGGATCCAAAACAAAACCCAGACTCTGACCTTGGGAAGACATTGGATCTGGCTTTGGTGCTGAGCACTACAGTTTGGGCCCATCTGGGAGTAATAGCCAGAGTGCAAAGCGATTAGCAATGCTTCCTCTTCATAAAGCACACCCTGGGAAAACACTTGGTGGACTCTGGCCAGCTTCTAATTTCCCAGGGGTTGAGGACTTTTTCTCCACCCCCTGGGTTGGCTCACATAGTCCCTCTTTCTCACTGTCTCAACGGAAAGGTCAAGGATGACATGGAACCAGATTATTCCCCCTGTGTTTAGAGAAGAAGAGAAGTGAAGCACACTGGGAAGGGAGAGCAGAGTCTGCTTTCCTAGCCATAGCCAGCAGTGTACCTCTGCCTGTGGAGAAATAAGTGGGGGTGGTTGGCTTGGTTGACAGTATGACTATCGCGCTTCACAGGTACTTCCAGATTTGTGTTGCCAAAAAGACACGCTGGACATCTGGTTCCTCTAGCCCAGGGTGGGGAGATAACAATCTTAAAAAGACTCTTGAAAGGAGCTGCGAACACATTGCTAAACAGGGAACCAGTTCTCTGCTCTGGGACATACATCTCCCTTGGATGGGTGGCTACTTAACATGCCTGCATCTGTGCACAAAAGCTGTCCCCCCTTGATACTCACACATATAAATGTTAGCTCTGCTTCATAGGGGGTAATTTGTCCAGATAAGGGAACAGAGCGCCTTTAGGTTTCTTGCCAGTTGTGACTGTGGATACTCCAGTAGATGGGCAGCTGTATGCACGAAGGGCAGACAGGTACCTACTGGTAGTAGGATATTCAAGCACTCCTAAGCAAGTTAGGTGCCTAACTCCATGGGAGTTAGATGCCTAGCCTGCTTAGATGCTTTCAAAAGCCCATTAAGCAGCTATTTCCATCTTTAGGAGCCTAAATAAATTTTGAAAAGAAGTGCTGAGCCCAGTGTAGAATAAGCATGGTAACCACACGTTCAAGTCCCTTTCCATGAAAAGCATATTCCAGTGGCTTGGGGTTTGAAGCTGAGGCCTTTATCTCTTATATACAACTGGGTTAGGCAGGATGAATCCACTGGATTGGAGCTCAGGACGACTATCTTCAGTTTTTAATTCTTCCGCAGACCTCCTTTGTGAGCGGCAGCAAGTCACTCTGTAACTCCATTCTCCGCCTGTAATACGGAAATATTAGTCCTCTTCTTACACCCTATGTCTGTCGTGTCTGTAATGCCTTTGGGCAAGGATCATCTCTTGTGATGTGTCTGTACAGTGCCTAACACAGTGGAGTCCCAGTTGCATGCAGGGTATCCACTCTAAAACAATTGATCGACTTTATAATTTCTAGTCTACATTAACTACCACCCAGCGGAGATTCCCGCTTCCCTACAGCAACTCAGTACGGTAAGTGAACACAGCCCAGGCTGCAGAGCTGTTGGAGCTAGAGGCTTAGGGCAACGTCATCAAATGGAGAAGGGCAGAAAAGAATGACATTCCAACTTGCTTTTCTGTGAAAACCAGAAGCCAACCCCTCCTTCAGCTGTGAAAGGGGGAGCATATTACAGTCATTAACTCAGAGCTTAAGAGGAATGGAGGCCTTGGCTTTCAATAGAATTCCCACAGCCCGTCTGCTATCACTCCCGGCTGTAAACTGAGAGATTTATGGGATTTTTGCAGAGGTATAAAACAGTTGCTTAGCTGCACTGCACTCTTCACTGGTAATGGCTTCTGTGACAAAACCAAATGCCAGCGGAGTAACTATGGTTAGGATATCGGTCAGAAGTAGCCGATTTGCAACACCTCATGGTTAGTGCAAAGCACAGAATCGGGCTGTAAAAGCCAGCCGCATAATAACCAGGACTGGAGGCAGCAAGCCAGGTATGGAAGAACAGTTTCGTGACACACACACATACATTAAAATAATTGTATGGAGTTTTTTGGCCCCAGATAAATTCTTGTGTTAAAGACACAGGCTCCTGAATGCTCCTCAGCCACACTTTGTAGACACAAAATTCTGCAGAGAAGTGGATCAAATTTGGATGCCTCCCTCACAACAAACAACCAAACAAACCCTAAAACAGTGAGGGCAATTAATCATGGGAACAATTTACCAAGGCTGTGCTAGATTGACCATCACTGGCAATTTTAAAAATCTAGGTTGGTTGTTTTTCTAAATGAGCTGCTCTCATTCAGCCGCATGTTAACTCAGGGAAGTTCTGTGGCCTGTGTTATGCAGGTCAGATTAGATTATCATCACCGTGGTCTGTTTCCTCTGCCATGTAGCGTATTGAATCAATGAACCCACACTAAAGCAACCACACACAGTTCTTGCTCTTTTTATAGTAGCACTGGCTGAGATCAAAGCCTGCTGCAGTGGCATTGTGCAAACACCTAGTAAGAGACTACCTCTGCCCCAAAACCTTTATAGTCTCAGTGGTCAAAACATGGTGGTACTGGGAAGAGAGATAAAGTGATTTTTTTCTGTGGTCACTGGGAGCAAATCAGGCTCAGAATCAAGATTTTTTAAACATAGCCTTGCCTGTTATCGTACCCACCGGCCCAACTACTACTTGCAGACAGCAGCAATTTTAGAGCGTGACTTCAAAGGACCTGTATCCATTTGCATCTGGTAAGGACCCTGCCCACTAGATTTAATATACAAGCAGGACATGAAAATAAAACTGATTAGGAGACACGCACCATTAAAATCTTGACATTTGCTGCCCCTTTGGTATTTGTGGTATTTCCTGTATGCAGACGATGAACACTGCAAATATCGCAGTATGAGAACAACGGCTGGTGTGAAATGTCAGCCTTAGTGGTGCCATTGTACAAAACCAACAAGCTCTTTCCCTTAAACCTTTTGAATTTGGTCTCATTGGCAGCCAGTGAATTTCATTCATGAGGTTGTTTGGGTGGCTTATCCGCACTAGACCTTTTTACAAGAGAGAAAAGGCTGAAACCTCTCCCCCCCACGAGCTAAGGGATAGGTTGTTTCTTTTGGTACGGTGCGGCACTGGGGAGAGTGCGTAACGGCCCCCCCCCTCTACCTGCGAGATATCTCCTTGGTGGTGGGAGGGGATAAGCTGTAATTTGCAGCTGGGCCATGAATGAGAGCAGATTTCTGGATGCTCCCAGCACTGGCTCGGTTATATTGTCTAGTGTGTGACAAGGGGCATTAAATCATTTGCTCATCCATTCCCCAAGCATCCTCTCTGCTGAGGGAGCAGGTAGACACTGAGTCTAGCTCTATGCTTGTGCACTCCTGAATGTGACAGGGCCATTGATGTGTCTGTGTTCGCACCCCTTGGCCCTAGATGGTGCCATTTCAAACATCACGGCAGCTCTGAGGAGGGGAGCTGGTTACTGTTGAAGCACGACTGACAGAATTTCTGATCTATTTTGCCTTCCTTTTTCAATGTCAAAAGGGATAGCCATGTTAGTCTAGTCCAAAATAAATGTTAAAGTGCCACACAACTCCTTGTTCCTTTTTCAGCGCAGTTCTCAAGTACATTTGCTCCTTTTCAAATGTCTTTGTCCTGAAATGTGCATCCATTTGGGAAAAGGAGATATTTCTCTCCTTACTTTCCTGGGACTCTCGTTTCTCCATTCTCTGCTTTAGCAAAGTTGCCAGTGAGAGAGCCAGAGGGAAAGCCTGCCCTCTTTGTTACAATTATCTGTTATTATTATTCATGTAGAGGCCTCAATTTGGACTAGGACCTCAGGTATTAGCTGCTGGGTATCCACATAGTAAGAGAAACCCCACCTCAAAAGAGCTTCCAAACCATGTTCTGGCCGACAAACAGTATAACCTGCTGTTAAAAGGAAGTTAGTCATTTGCTAAGAAAAAGGTGTTCAGGCTAACAAAGGTATGACATGATCCCATAGCTGGAATGTGAAGCCAGACAAATTCAGATGAGAAGATGCAACTTTTTTAACGGGGATGGTACTTCATCCCTGGAACAACTTATCAATCGTGGTGGTGGATTCCCCAAGGTTGGCTGTTCTTTTAGAAGCTCTGCTTCAGTCTGAACAGGAATTAACGCAGTGAAGTCCCATGGTCTGGGTCATGCAGGTGATCAGATGAGCTGATCACAATTGTCCCTTCTGGCCTTGGCGTCTTTGAAAGGCAGTCGTAATCTAAATATGGTCCTGGGCATCAGCCCCTTCTATAATTTCTTTGCAGTCAGAGCCTGTCTGTCTATTGTGTTTCAGCACTGTGAACAGTAGAGACTGTTGTGCTAGCGTGGATTGGGGTGGCGACAAGCCTCTCTGCCAGCTGTTGTACCCACACCCCCTGCCCTGGCCGCCATGGTTTTGCTGAGGCAAGAAGACCCTAGCAGGGTCCCAGAAAGCAGAAAAAGGAAGCCCCAGTTGAAAGCCTGGCTTTAGGTGGCCACTGGGAACAGCTGTTGCCCTGGCTGGGGTAGATAAAAAGCCTGCTAGGGGAGAAACCTAAAGAGACGTGGCCAAGGAGGAAAGTGGGAGCTTGGTGCGTGGCCTCATGTTGTAAGGGCAGGTGCCGTATGCCACAGGGCTTACAGAGGCCTAGTTGGATGTGGGGCTTGTAGTCACTGTTCGTGCTAAGCTGTGTGCCTGTGCGCACACACACAGGTCATGAAACCTGCACACACAACAAACTAAAGTGCACACCCAAAAAAATTCAATAGTGCTAATATTGGTGCTCACAAAAAAAATGTTCTTGCACACACAAAGAAATTGTTTGCGTACACAGTCTACGAGTAATTAGAGGGAACATTGCTTGTAGTCTGTACTTTTGTAAAGAAACCAGCACAGGAGTTTGCAGTGGGTGACTCCTTGGAGTCCTGTTATTTGGAAGGGGACTCAGAAGGCTGGAAGCAACTGCTTACAACCATATCTAACGATAAAGACATACAGGATGCAGAAAAGCAAACCCTTGCACAGGCAAATGCACCTATTGGCTTCAGAAAGGACTGCTGGTATCTGCTCAGGAATAGAGGGGCAAGCACAAGCTTGCAGGGGACCTTTGGTGCACGGGTGTCCTCGTCCACACATGGGGTCAACAGCCTTCCCCCATTCCTGAGCCCTTGTGGAAGGTCCTTAGTGGCTCTGGTTATTTCTGTGGCACAGAAATCCATTGCTGAGACTACAAACCCAACCTTTCTCTCCTAAGATCTGACCAGCTCATTTCTATTTACTGAACTCTTTATGTTCTGAGCTCCTTTTAACGATGGGAGGCAATGAGTCAGACGAGGACCCTTGTTGACTCATGTGGGACCAGTCCTTCAAATCTGGACACAGCAAAGGTTTGGCTCTTTCCAATATCACTCATCAGCCCCATCTTGCTAACTAATCTCCAGCCAGAAGGTCCTCATGGTGGCAGTGTTGCGCCGTGCTGTCAATAGGTCCAGTTTTGATTTCTCTCCTAAGCATGCAGTTTTATCCTAGCCGTCAGCAGCAGGGGTTTCACGTGTGGTCTACACTGGGATGAGGCTGCAATGTAGCTGCAGAAGGCTGTGTCTCACCAGGTGGGGTTTAATTAAGGACGCTGTGAAGTATCCCACATTAGGCAAAACGTATTTGCAGTCAAACTGCACAGGTACTTAATCGGGCTTAGGGCAAAGCGTGAGCTCTGAATGCATCTGGCAGTTTTAAATCACAGCACAAGCACAACAGTCTGTCGTTCCGCATTTGACGTGGCTAAAAAAATATTTAAAGCTCCCTCCTTGGGCTAAAACGTGCATTTCTGTTTTGCTGGAAAGGGACGCAGAGTGCACAGCTGTTGGGCCAGGTAAACCAGCTGAAGGGGCAGCCAGATGTCAGCACATTGCGACTTGCTTGATTATGTCATAGTCCCTCAATACTAAATGAAATGATTCAAAGGGGTAGCCATATTAGTCTACTTCAGCAAAACGAGCAAGGACTGGGACATCAGGAAAAGTGAGATTTTCTCCCATGAAAGCTCATGCGATAAATAAATTTGTTAGTCTTTAAGTGTCACAGGACTAGGGTTACCAGATACCAAAGCACAGAAAGGAGGACAGGGAAGGAGGACACATGGAGAAAATGTAGCATTAATGTAATATTCTTGGTTTTAGGGACTCTGGGATGCTTCCCACTAAAAATAGGGTGTTCTGGGACATTCCAGCATACTTTAACCTCTGTAAGTAAAAAGCCAGACAAAATCATGAATTTTTAAAATGCCTGCTGGATGGAGAACGTGAACATAAAAAGGAGGACATGTCCTCCTTTTGCCTGACATCTGGTAACCCTACACAGGACTCCTTGCTTGTTTAAATTAAATGAGTTGCTTTGCTGCCAGGTATGCATGTGGAAATGATGTCTGTGTGAGGACTGATGGGCATGTGGCAGATGCATGCAATAAACCATTCATCTGATTGCTCACCTGATGTGCTAACCCTTCTGCCCTACGACTGATTTTCATACCTTTGAGCAGCTCCAAACAACTGCCATTTAAAAGCAGAATCAATCAGCTAACTAATGAAATGTTTCTTTCTTTTCCCTGTTTAGTATGTAATCCCCAGTACTTCAAAATCGCACCACTCTGGGATGGGCCTGGGCTAGTGACAGGTCTGATCTGATAGCCAGTGAACCGGTAGGAAGAGAAATAAAAGCTTTCACCCAGTGGCACTTGCTCTAGTCTCAAAGAAGCCCCACACTTTGTAGTCATGCGTCTTAGTCCTGGTTCTGCCACTGCTGCAAGGTGTAACCTCTGGTAAGTCAATTTGCCTCTGTACCTTAGTTTTCCCATCTGTAAAATGGGGATAATGGTACTGCCTGAAGATTAGTTAACACAAGGCAATGGGGGTATTTCCAGGTCCTCTTTGGCCCTTTAGACTGAAAAATTGCTGTAAAATTTAAAGTTGAATTTTGCTTGGAGAGATTCCATTGTTTCCTTGGAATGTGGACAACATGATCAAAGCTTTCTGTTTTGCATGGTTCTGTGTGGTGATCTCTGCTGCTTGGTTTGTTTAAATGGGTATTAAAATGCAAATGAACCATTTAAATAGACAGAGCAACGAAAGTCTCTGAAGTATCAGAAGTCAAATCAACACAATTTCAATCTCTCCTTTAGCGTGTGCCCCTCTGCTTCATGTTTCTTTTGCTGCTCTTCTTTCAATTTCCTCCCACTCTCTTTCCAGATCAAACCCTCTCTTCTTGCAAACATGATTCCTGTAGCAAAAAAGATACTGTGCTCTTCAGTAGCTCAGCGAAGACTGAAACCCAAGAGGGAAGGATAAAGAGTTGCAGATCAGGAGGTTTATAGGATGCCGATATAGCAAGGGCAGAGAGTAATGCAATATGGAGCTGTTAACCACATGACAAAATAAACACTCCTTTGGGAAAAATCTTACACTAATGCCCATTAGTTTAATAGGGTTGTGGTTAAAGCACAGGGGCTAGGAAGCAGGAGATCTGGGTTCCCTGCTGCAAAATTATCTCCTTTTCATTTCTCGGGATTTTGCCAGTCATTCTGTTCTGACAAAAGCTGTATCGAAAGCTGGATTTACAACAGATTGTGCATAGCTCTCTTTTATGCAAGTGGCATGCATTGGGAAAGTGCAGGGGATTCCTCTTACTGGACATCAAGCAGCTTTCCTACCTTTAGATACCAAACTTATTGCCTGAATGTACATAACCAGCGCCTGTGTGTTTACCACTGTGATGGCCCCCAATCACTGCTCGGAGGAAAGCACAAGGAAATACATCACCCCTAGGCAATGGGTACTTGCTTAGCTGAATAGCCCCTTTCTTTGGGCATTTGAGCACATGCGTAACTTTATGCACATGAGTAATTCTGTCCCTGTTCAGCGAAGCACCTGGGATTGAAGCATCTGTTTGGTTGAATCTGCATCTTTAGCGCTGAAAGCTGGAAACGAGTGTCCCCCAGGAGACAGTTTCTTGTACCAGGAAAATGAAAAAGGTTTGTGGGGCTGATAACCCTCCTGAAGCTGCTGGAAAAGAGGAGGTCCAAGGACTGCCGGCCTTGGCATGGGAACCATCAATGAAAGCAATCAGTTAGTTCCTGCTTGGGTTGTATGTGCAATACAGTCCCTGTAAGACTCTGTAGCCACTGTGAATGAGAAAGTGTAACCTTTAGGTGGGCTAGAATTAATTTAATTGCCCTTTTTCAGTGCCTCAAAAGAAATAAACCCAAAATCTGCTGGACAAGCAACTGGAGACCCAAATTTCAGCCTTTTAAAGGACTCACAGCAAAGATTGTTCCGAGTTACTCTCCTCTCATTCAAATACTACTAAGAACAAAAGAAAAAATGAAGTTTATTAACTTCTAACTTAACAAATCTTAAAATAAGAAAACATACTGGGTATGTCCACACGTCTCTTTTATTTTGAAATAACACTGGTTATTTCAAAATAAAAGAGATAAGGTTTGTATGACGTATTCTTATTTCGAAATGACGGGCTCCTTCATTTCGAAATAAGAGCTGTCATTTTGAAATAGCTTAAACCTTCTTTCAATTGAAATGGCTGTTATTTTGAAATAACACCGTTTGGACGTGTTATTTCGAAATAACACTTTTGCTCTTCTCCTTCCCGGGGTGCCTTCCTTTTAGCCTATATTGAGTGGGGGCATGGCTCAGGGAGGGGACCATGTTGCCACACCTCCCATCCAGTCAGCTCTCTGGTTAGCCTGCACTCAGTCACATACACAGACCGCATGCAGAAACTTGGCTGCAAAAGACTCTAAAGTAGAGGAAAAAGCATCTTTCTGTCTATACCTGGCTCAACTTTGCCCAGTCACACTTGGGCTCTTCTCATTACAACTCCTGTAGCGGCTACTCTCAGTCAGCTGTCCACCGCCACACCAGCAGGAAACCTTATGGAGCATGCTCACAGCTACCATGTCCAATTTCCAGAAATTTCTGGCTCTAGGTAGCTAAATATGCCCAGCAATGGCAACCCAGCCTCAGTAGGTCTCTTTAAGAGAGAGACCCTTCAATTAGGCATATGGGTTATGAAAACACACTTTCTTGTCAGGCTGATGGAGTACCTGGGGAACTAGGACTCATGGTGGGTAGCCTTATGTTGGTTTCCCCTCTCTCCTTCAGGCTTGTGCCCTTCTGTTGGTTTCATTTAAGCGCAGACTTAGGCTAAGAATATATTTAATAAGAAATCATTTATAAGGCAACCACAGCACTAATGCTGCTAGAGTTTAGCTAGTCTCAGTTTTCCTGTCTGTATGTACACAATGCCTGGTCTACAGCTAATATGTAGTTTGACCAAAATGCTGTAAAAAAAATGTAGTGCCCTGTAGTTAAGTTGACCCAACCTTCATGGCAGATGCAGTAGGTCAACAGAAGAATTCATCCTTCAACCTCACCACTGCCACTTAGAGAGGGGGATTAACTACACCAGGGGAAAAGGCCCTTCCATCGCTGTTGGAAGTGCCCATCCACTGCGTTATAGCAGCATTGTACTGCTCTGGCCACTGTGGTGGAGACCAGGGGTTCCCAGCCTTTTCAGTAACACGGCACACTTCAATGAGACAAACAATGCAACAGCACACCCACTTTTTTCTAGCTGAATTGATTGCTCATAAATGTCACATTTACTTACATTTACTATGGTTACAGTCTTACTGGACTGATTTGCAACATAGCACACACAACAAGCAAAGGAAAGATCAAATGCATTGCTGTTTCAGATCTACAAGAAAAAAATACACATCATCTCAGTTTGCCCCTTGGCACCTGCATTTAGAATGGTCACATTTTAGAATCGAAAGACTCATACATTGCTTTTAAGTCAATGATTAATTTTCACGAGTTTTATGGGTTATAATTTTAGTTAGTTAGAATCTTGTTTAAGATGAACCACTGTTTGCTTCACATGGATTTTTTGTTACCTTCGTACAGGCTCGCATTGCACACTTGGGGGTGTGTTCACACAGTAGTCTTATTTCGAAACAACAGAGGTTGTTTCGAAATAAGAAAAGCCATGTTCACACACTGCACCGTTGTTTCGAAACAACTTAAACCCCATGGCTATGTCTACACATAGCCCGTTATTTCGAAATAGCTTATTTCGAAATAAGAACGTTATTTTGAAATAACCGGAAGCGAAATAACAACAGAACCAGGCGAAATAAGGGGGCAAGCTGGAAACGAAATAGCAAGTCCACACAGTGGACTTGCTATTTCACTTCAGGGGCAGGGCACCATGGGAGGTGTGGCACCATGGCCGCTTCCCTGGGACGGTGCCCGGCTGCCTAGCCTTCGACGGCTGACCACGAGGCACACTGCACGTCTGCACAGAGTGCTTCTGTTGGGGGGACACACTGTTCAGAGACCCCGATGCTGACCAGGGTGTGCCCCAGCTTGCCAGCACCCTGGGCCTCAGGGCCGCCCTAGTGCCCCTGCCTTGCCGAGTCTGGGCCCAGGAGACGAGCACTGATTGGTGGGAGCGGGTTGTGCTCCAAACCTGGGACGACAACCAGTGGCGGCGCAACTTCAGGATGGCCAGGGCCAGCTTCAAGTATCTGGTATCTGACCTGACCCCACTGCTGCATCGCAGGGACACTGCCATGCATCTGGCCATCCCTGTGGACAAAAGGGTGGCCATAGCCATATGGAAGATGGCCACCCCGGAGTCCTACAGGTCTGTGGCCCACCTGTTCGGGGTTGGCAGGGCCACCGTCAGGGTCATCCTCGGCCAAGTCACTAGGGCCATTAACAGAGGGCTGCTGCGGCACCTTGTCGTGCAGGGGGAGCTGCAGGCCACCATGGACAGTATGGCAGCGCTGGGATTCCCAAACTGCATGGGGATCCTGGATGCCACCCACATTCCCGTGAGGGCCCCGGACCACCGAGCGGCAGAGTACCGGAACAGGAAGGGCTACCACTCAATTGTTGTGCAGGCCCTCGTGGACCACCGGGGGATCTTCCAAAACTGCAATGTGGGTTGGCCAGGGAGGGCACATGCTGCCCGCATCCTCAGGAACTCGTCCCTCTACCGGGGCATGGAGGCGGGCACCGTCTTCCCCCCGCAGAACATCTATGTTGGGGGGGTAGAGGCGCCTATCCTCCTCATGGCAGATGCGGCCTATCCCCTCTGCCTGTGACTGATGCGCCCCTACACAGGGCCCCTCGACCCTCGCCGCCAGCTGTTTAACCGGCCGCTGAACCGCTGCTCCCAAGTTATTGAGAGGGCCTTTGGACAGCTGAAGGCCCGCTGGAGGTACCTCCTGAGCCGCCTCCATCTCGGAGAGGAGACAGCGACTGAGGTCATCAGCGCCTGCCTGGCCCTGCATAACTTCTGTGAAATGTGGGGTGAGCCCCTCACAGTTACCTGGGAGGCCGAGGCCCAGCTCATCGGGTGCCGGTATGAGCAGCTTGCACCCGTGCCCCCATGGGAGTGGGCCTCCACGAGGGCCCTCACCATCCGTGAGGCACTGACGGACAGCTTCGCAGCTGCGGAGGACCCCTGAAGGCCAGGCCTGCCCCACCACACACCGCCCTCTTCCCCCTTCTAGCACAGACAGTCCCCACCCAGCCACCCACACTGTTGCAGCACCACCAATAAAATACACCACGTACACACCAATGACACGTATTAACATTTTTATTTATAACGAACGGGGGGGGTGGGGGTCAGTGGGGCTCGGGGCTGCAACTGGGAGATGGGGGTCACGGGAAGGCGGGTGTGGCACGGCCCTGCCCAGGCCCACCCCGGGTCCGGGGTCGGCGTGGAGCCTCACGCTGGGGTGGTGCTCCACCAGGTGCCAGTGGCCCCATGCTGTCAGCAATACGGCACAGACTGGCGGCTGCGTTGTCCACCGCCGTCCCCAGCCTCTCCATGGCCACGGCCTGTCTCTCAAAGGCAGCCACCAGCCGGTTGTTGGTGGTGGCTCCCTGGCGTAGGAGTTGTAGGGCCGCGTCCTTCCGGCCAGCCTGCTCCCGCTGCCAGGCCTGGGCGGATGCCTCGGCCCACTCCCCCAGGTCCTCTAGGCTGGCGAGGATCTCACTGCGTGTGCGGGGTCCATGTCTCCTCTGCCTCCTCCATGGCCCAGGGCTGCTGGTTGGGCTCCGCGCCCACTGGCTACCAGTGGCACGAGCTGCGGGGAGGAAGCATCACACAGGGTTAGAGGCTGCTGCCTGCTGGCCGTGCCTGTGTGCAGCTTGTGTACAGCACACAGCTCCACCTGCACTGTCAGCAGGAAGCTAAGCTGGGGTCCTGTGGGACATTGCCCTAGGGGGACACAGGGCCTCCTGGGGCCCACATGTGCGCTGGACCCCCCCGGATGGGTTGCTCTGCGGCGTCTCCCAGGGCCACATCCCAGTGGTCTGCTCTGCAGGCTGTGTGCCCTGCCCAAGGTGCAGCTGCATCCGTCACACCCGTGTTCACCAAACTCAGGCACGCAGGGGTCCATCACCCAGATGCGACACGTTCCCCGGGGACCCGTGTCCAGGGGGGCCCTCTGACCCCCCTGCCCTAGCCCGGTGCCCTGCCCATCCCCGTGCCGGACCCCGTCACTGCCAGTGCCCTGGGTGGGCCTGGCCCTGCACCGTCCTGTGGGGCATGGTGAGTCACCAACAGGGGCTCCGGATGTTCGCTGGGACATCCCGTCCTCCGTCTCCTCCGAGTCCCCCAGGGGTGTCACCGCTGCCGGCTCCTGCTCCCCCTCCTCCTCACTGGCCCCACCCTGGCCAGGGGGGATCATTTCTGGGGTCCCTGCTTCCGCCTCTGGTGGTGGTGGTGGTGGCTGGTCTTCGGGACCCCCGACATCCAGGGATGCCTCAGGGCTGCTGGGCGATCCCTCGGCACCTGAGGTGGTGCTGGGGGCGGGCTCGGTGTCCACTGTCTGGGCGGGCAGGCAGGCCGCTGGGCTCACACCCCAGGAACGTGTGCAGCTCCATGAAGAAGGCGCAGGTGGCTGTGCTACCTTCTCCCTGGAGCTCACGCGCGTCCCTGGTGCGTGCGTGGTCCTGCCGCAGAGCCTTTATTTTGGAGCGCACCTGCTTGGTGCTGCGCTACTGGCCCTGGGCAGACAGCTCCGCCGCTATGGCGGCATAAACTGCCTGGTTCCTATGGCTGGCCTGGAACCTTGACAGGATCTCAGGCCTGCTCCAGATGGCGAGGAGTCGGTGGATCTCCTTATTGGTCCACACAGGACCGTGCCGTCTGCCCTCCACAGCTCCTGCCCCATGTGCTGACATGCCTCTGAGGGTGTATCAGCACGCTGCCAGGGCTGGGCACTTCCTCCTTCCTGTGGGTGCTATGCACCCTGGGAAGAAGGTCAGAGCCGTGTTATTTTGAAACAACGGCTGTTTCGAAATAACACGTCTAATTCCTGTTATTTCGAAACAACCGTTTCAAAATAACGGCAGTTTCGAAATTATCGGGGTTTAACCCATTTTGAAACGGCGCTTCTTATTTCGAAAGGACGGTTCCCATCCTTTCGAAACAAGGGAACATCGTCTAGACCTAATTTCTTTTATTTTGAAATAACGCTTCTTATTTCAAAATAAAAGTACTGTGCAGACATAGCCCATGTGGGGATGAAACAACATTGTTTTCAAATGATTGTTTCGAAACAATGCCATCTGACCATGTTGTTTCGAAACAACGGTGACTTGTTTCGAAATAACTGTTGTCTGAACATGCTATTTCGATTCCTGCTTTTTCCTTAATTCGAATTAACAAACTGTTAATTCGAATTAACTTATTTCAAAATAACACCTTATTTCGATACAACTTGTATCGAAATAACCCCCTGTGTGTGAACATAGCTTTGGACAGTTCTCATGGCACATCATTGTACCGTGGCACACTGGTTGAAAACCACTGGTGTAGACAAACACAGGGAGGCTGAAAGTCACCAAAAAGCATGGCACTACATAGCTTCTGGAAGGACGTGGTTGTGGGCAAGCTTGAAGCTCCTGCTAGACCATAACCCTTTACTGTACAGAGTCTTGCTACAAAAGGAAATGACCATGTAGGATCAGTTTGGGTGGCTTTTAGTTTCTATCAGGAAAATCACAAACAAAGAACATGATAAAGTCGCCATGATGAGTACACAGAGGGGGAGAGAGGCTCAGAGACACAGCTTTTCTTTGAGACATTGGTGGTTGTTAATGCAGTAGTTTTATACAACTTATGATGGGATCACTACTTGGCCTGTCCTCAGGCATAAGATGATGTACCCGAAACTTTAGTTTAAACTGTATTGGTATTCAGTTGCTAGCAATAGCTGAGAAAAAATAAATGAGCCCAGCAAAATGGTAGTTGGCAAAGGGGCCTGTGATAACTCATGGGTCGTCTAAGTCTCAGAGTAAGGGGTAAGGGGTATGGAGGTTTTGGATAGTTTTATTTTTGTATCTGTGTATTATCCCTATTGTGAGTCTAAACAAAAATAATCAGTTATTCCCCCACATCTAATGGAAAGATCTTAGAATGCAACCCCTTCTTGCTTTTAAGGGCCAACCAACCATAGCTACATAGATTGCTGTGAGATGGCAAAGATAGATAGATGAGCCCATTGCCCCTGGAGAAGGAAGCAGATAGATAGATAGATGTTTGTCTGGCTATTTATCATATAGCTATATCAATATATTTAAGCAAAAGTCATAAACTAGAAAAAGGGGTAAATGGTGAGGTGGCAAAATTTGCAGAAGGTACAAAATTACTCAAGATAGTCAAGTTCAAAGCAGACTGTGAAGCATGATGAAGGAATGCAAATAGCTTTTGTGCAACAACTAATGCCTATCAGGACCAGATTTAGAGGCAGGTGACATGCTGGGTTTGGGAGGTGGTGAGGGGGTTTGGAGTGCTATTTTTGACATTAGAGACAAAAGGGAAACTAGATTGTCTGAAGTGAAATGTTTCAGGTATTGCGAATATAGAGTCATTTTTTCACTAACCTCCGGAATGTTCCAGCCCGTTGTTTCATAAATACTGATTTACAGATCCTAGCATTTAAATTTATCACCTTATATGATAGGGCTAAATCATGCATGCAAATCATAATTCAAAGTCATGAAATGGGCTAGAGATGCAATAAAAAATAAGGTGTTCAGAAAGTTTAACAAACAGGGGGGAGGGGGCGTCGAAGATGTTTCTCGTCTCAGTTGCCATTTAGTCTAGAGCCAGCCCCAATGTATGGGGTGGCACAATAAATGAAGACGATAAAAAGAAATATTTTTTAGCTGGCCCAATCACTGAGCATCAGCCATTATCTGTATTGAATGAAGCGGGGTTATGTAGACAACATTACCATGGCATCATGTAATTAAAGCCTATATTATAGTGCATATGCAAAGGGGGGGTTGAATGAAGCTTGTATAGGAAACCTGCATTCTGGCCTTGTCTTACTTTTGGGTGCTTGACTTTACAACCTTAACGGGCCTTTAACATAATATTTTCTGCATGTCATATATATTTTGATGGAAAATGTGAAGTGATACAAATTTTTAGATTTGCTGACCCATTATTTTTGTTAGTTTAACTGTACTTAGTGAGTTGCCTGCCCCATTGGTTGTACAACATAATATATGATCTTAGAAGTGCAAGAAAACAGTACTTTGCTAAAAAGTGTTGGTCCAGTAGAGTGGGGACTTCTGTATGCATGCACATGTGTATAGGTAAATCCTAGAGTATGCAGCTTTGTAACACTACCTCTTTGCTGAAAGGCTTGCATGACTCTTACAACAACAGACAAATAAATGCAAAACTGTCACCATCTTTCTTTTTTTTTGTCTGCACAATTTGACTAAAGGGCCACCACTCCAGTAAGTCAGCTAATACTGGCTTCCTAGTGTAAACTCATATTGACAACAGAGTAGCGGGAAGAAGAACGCTTGCCTGAAAGCTAATGGAAAAATCAATGAATTGCAGGCAAGTTTGACTTTATTAATTATTATTATTTGCTCCTTCCAGTGGAGAGGATCATAAAAAAACACTCAGCATTCTACAGAGAGAGGGCCGGATTGTGCCTCCTGCTTATGTGGCTGGGCTGTAGTAACCTTGGGGGGGAAAGGGTTAACACCATAGACCATCAGCCCTGGAGAAGTCCCAAGAGACCCGGCAGAAACAGAGTATGGGTTTTTGAATTGGAAGAGCAGCCCTGCCTGTTTCCTGTTTGGTGGCAGCAGAGCTCTTGGAAGGAGCACGAGGAGCAAGGGAGGATCCGGTGACATGGAGGATCCAGGCATGGAGGATCCAGTGCCATCAATGCTTAAGAAGGGTTTAAATCTGTAACCAACCATGTGTGAGTAGAACAGGGACTGTGTATCTAGCTACATTCAGGTTATTTCTTTGTTTTGGTTCTTTTTTGGATTCTGCTGTGCTGAGCACATGTACCGCTCCCACTATCCTGTGACTACCCAAGTTAAATCCCCAGTGAAGTGAATTTCTGTGTTTCTTAGCTGTCCCTCTTAGTTAAAGAAAATGTGTCTTTTTAAAATAAGCTCTGGTTCTGTGCCCTAAAAGAGGCTCTGTGTACACATTCCTCACCCTGCATTGTCAACTACCTAAAGGGGATTCAGTCCCATTTTCAGTTGATATAACAGCTGGGGTTTAGTCACCCTCCTGAGGGAGGAATAAAGGGGATTGAGGAAGGAATTCCCAAGTGCACCCTTCTGGGTTTTCAAAGAGATTTTGCATTTAGGTGGTAGCAGGAATACCCCAAGCCAGGAAATCGGTAGTCTTGGAGAGTTTTAAGATAAGACTTTAGGATGAGTGGGCCATTCCTAGGGGGCTACAGGGCCTGGGGCAATGGCCTGTGGGGGGCCCCCTTGCACCCCCTCCCGGCACTGGGGGGTTGGGGTGGGCTGGCCCAGAGGCTGGCCCAATGCTCCCGCCCCACCTCTGAGCCAGCCACTCTGCCTCCCTGGGGCTGAGCTGGCTGGGGTGGGAGCTGGGCTCTGCTCTCCCACCCTGCCTCTGGGCTGGTCATCCCCGCCCCATGGCTGAACAGCCGGCCCATGGGAGGGGCAGGAGAGTGAAGTCCGGTCCCCGGGCTGGCTGACTCTGCCCCTGGTCTGGCTCTTCCCCTAGAAAGATCCTTAGTCAGCTCTTTAAAAAGTTTTGGATATAAGTTATCCATTCCTGGTCATTTAAAAACTTGAGTAACTGCTGTTGAACACCTTCCTGGTGTATTATTGGAACGTTATCATCATATGACAAAACTATACCTTCTGTATCTTCCCCCCAAAAAACCGAAATATGGAACACATTCTTCTTTTCTGCATTATTATTAATAATTCTACCCCTCCCATCCAGCCATGGTCCAAATACTATTGTCAGGCTTCCTTTTGTTCCTACTATAGTTAATAAGTCTTTCTTATTTATTTTAACTCTTCTAGTCACAGAGGCCTTGTTGTGTCCCTTTGCTTTCCTTATCAACTTTCTACAATACCTCAATTTCTGATTTAAATTCATTCCTATCAGTTTCTCCTTCTCTCTATTTGATTATATATATACATATATATTAAAAACACCTTCACTTACCCCCAAACCAGGTCAGTTTTTAAACCAATATCTCCTTCTTCCTCAATTCTGAGACTGAAGCTTTTTGGTCATCTGATAAGGTGTTCTTAAACAATTCTCAATTATCATTCACATTTTTCTGATTACATTCTTCTGCCTGGCTGATTTGGCTAATTATTTTCAGCTGTGTGAACCTGGCTCTTTTAAAGCACCAAACGTATATATTATTGGTTTGGGCTTTATCCTGCCTGAGTAAGAACTGCAGGAGTTGGATCAGAGTGAAAATGATTTTTGGAGCAGAAAAACACCATGCTGCTTTCATTTTCAAGAAGCAGATTAAATGGAAGGATAAGACCTACTAGTCCTTGTCAGTACTGTTGCTTAGTCCTGTTAAGCAGGAACTGTGAAGGTTAGCTGTTGATCCCACTGAAGTCAATGAGAAATTTGTTATTCACTTCAATAGGACCAAGATTTCACCATTTTACTTTATTGGGCTCAAATTTAATTAATTTTATTTAGAAATTAATTATGAAGGTTTAACATCCTTGGCACATTTTTGCATACAGTTCTGCACTGTGTGGGTGACATTCCTTCCATGCAGAGGGCCAAAAAAAGGATTGTACACCAATTATGTCCTCCAGATTGGGCTGAAATGATAGAGAAGACCTTGTCTGTTCAAGGTGAATTAAAACAAATACCTGTAGCTCCTACTGTGGTGTTCAGTGATCTCTCAGTGCTTCAAGGTGCTTGGAAAAGAAGCTCAGTCCCTATTATCAAATTCATCTCACTTGCTGCATTACTCTACTGGTTAGAATTTATTGTTACAATGATGCTATGAATCAGTCCTTCAAGAGGAGAGAATTCTTTCAGGATTTATCCATGTGCCATATGTGTGTTGGTTGGACTCTTGTAGCACTTGCTTAATTATGATTCTGCGATCTCTGAAAGCAGTAAAAGAGGCTGAAAGTTGGTATGGCAACAAATCTAAAAATGGGGTTGGAACATCTCTGCAAGTTAACAGTGAGTTGAACCAAAACCTTTGGTCATATTTTACTGCTTGATCTCTGAGGATCTGGTCTGGTACTGAGCTAAACAGAGATACTCTGTCAAGTACTGCCTAACAGAGATAAATCCTGACCCCCTATGGAGAAAGCAGCTGGAGACCCAGGATCCAGTCTGTAAGGCAATGTCTACACTTACAATTTAATTCAAATTAAACTAATGCACGACTACACTGACTTTCATTAATTCGAACTACAGAATTCCTTAGTTCAAATTAATGAAAGCTGAAGTTACAAAGCCTTGCTTAACTTTGAAGTAATGGTTAATTCAAACTGATTAGTTTGAATTAACCCAGTCTAGCCATGTTAATTAGAACTAACCATTAGTTCAAATTAACACTTTTTAACCTTCTTCCTCCAAGGGTGCCTTCCTCTTTCTATATATTGGGTAGTGGCATGGCCCTTCTTGGAGGCCATCTTACCTCACCTCCCATGGTGCCCCTCTCCTAATTCAACCTAGCAAGGTCTGTCCATAGACATGCTAGTTTGAATTGGTTTTCCTAGTGGGGCCATGTTAGTTCGAATTAACTTAATTTGAAGTAATCATTATTAGTTCAAATTAATTAGTCTGAATTAAATTAATTTGATCTAAGCTTCTAAGTGTAGACAGAGCCTAAAAGACTCACAGCAAAGATTGTTCAGAGTTACCATCCCACATTAAAATACACATAACAATGAACTTTATTAATTACTAACGTAATAAATCTAATCCTAAGAAAACAAAATGAATTTAAACAGAACAGTTCCCACAGAAATCCTGTGAGCAAGATACTCAAGAGTCCCAAAGTTCAGGTGGAGTTCACCAGGAGTGCTACTGCCCCAGACCCCCAACCCCTGGACACAGGCCCTGCTCCCTGGGTCAGATTCGGTGCTCAGGTCTCGGGTCCCGCTGCCAACCTGGCCCTGGATCCATGGCCCAGGATTCCTGGCCGGGAGAGGCATGCATCACTATGGGCGGCCCTTGCCTCTCCCGGTCAGGGATCTGGGAGAGGCAGGGGCCATGCCGGGCACTCGGGGCACAGGCACCGGTACTTAGGGCACATGCTGATATGCCAGGTGCCAACGATGCCCCTGGAGTTCACCCAGATCTCAGCTACAGTCTTTGTTCAAGTCCAAAGCCTTGAGTGGGCAGAAATAGCTATCCTCTGCTTCTGTGACTGCAGCAATCTTCCAGAGAATACCATGCGGGTGTTTCTTTCTCCTGTAGGACCAGCACCATCTGGTCAGCTTACTGGTTTATCAGCCCTCAGTCCCATATGCATGTGCACCAACTCTACTGCAGAAGACACCACAGAAGGCAGAAAACACCTTGCTGTTCACTCCTGGCTCAGCTTCGTTCACGAACACCGAGCACACGGGCTCTTCTCACTGCAGCTCCTGCCTGCCGCTCTCTCTGTCTGCACAGGCCACGGCTTGCATGTGGCTGCTGCTCTCGGGCATTGGACCACAGCAGTCGAAAACCTAGCGGAGCATGGTCCATGCAACTACTCGCTTCCCAGAAGGTTCTGGATCTGAACGGCCAAATCTGCCCAACAACATAACCCAGCCTCAAGAGATCCCTAAAGGAGATAGCTCCTTTAGGCATATGGGTTACATCTTCCTTTCTGAGGCTATTACATATACTAATCAACTTCACACTTGGGCCATTTTAAACCTTTTTTAAAGACTGTAAACTGAGATTATTCTTTCTTTCTTTCTTTCTTTCTTTCTTTCTTTCTTTCTTTCTTTCTTTCTTTCTTTCTTTCTAAATCACAATATTCTGCTGGAGATATTCTGAAATTTTCCATGGAATAAATCCATCCCCTCCATTTCCTGCAAAACAAATATTCCCAAATTTCTCATAGAAAAATTAACCCCCCCACTAAAAATTTCCAGTGAAACTATTTCCCATAAAAGGAATTTTTTTTTTTAAATAATTCAATTTGGGACCATTGAAATATTTTTGTTTCAATAGTGTCAGAATTCTTAGCCTTGTCTCACATCATAAGCTCATCAGACAATAAGAACGTCAACACTGAAGCAGACCAATGGTCCATCTAGCCCAGTATCCTGGCTCCTTACAGTGCCCAATGCCAGGTGATTCACAAGGAATGAATAGAAGAGGGAATTAGCAGGTGATCCATCCTGACAGCCATTCCCAGCTCCAGGCAAATAGCAATCTCTGTATATCCTCCATGAGCATACCTAGTTTCTTGGCTTTCACAACATCCTCTCAAAAGGGGTGCCGCAGGCTGACAGTGCATTGTTGCTTAAAGAAATATTTCCTTTTGTCCATTTTAAATGGGCTGCCTACTAATTTCATTTGGTAAATGCTAGTTTCTGTTGTATGAGAAGGCATTACTTTCTCCATCGCAGTCATGCATTTATAGATCTCTATCATGTCTCCTATTAGTTGTCTCTTTTCCAAGTTGAAAAGTCCCAGGCTTATTAATCTGTCCCCATATCTGTAATTATTTTAGTTAGGTGGTAGTTTTTCATGTCATGCATCTTATGAAGTGGGTTGGAGCCCTCAAAAGCTTATGCCCGAAGAAATTTGTTAGTCTTTAAGGCTACATCAGGGCAAATTAGTTTGGGCTTGCTAGAATGAACTAAGAAGTCTGAGGTTAGTTTGAACTATCCTTGGGCTAGTTTGAACTAATAGCAGACTTTTTAGTTCAAACTAACCGCATTCTAGTTCAAACTAACACTTAGTTTGAACTAGGATGTGTGGTTAGTTCAAACTAATGGCTTAGTTTGAACTTCTTTAGCTCGAACTAAGCCTTAGTCAAGGTCTTGCCCATGCTTAGGTTGAACTAAAGTTCAACCTAAGCGTGGAAGTTCGGCGCAGTCCTGGGTCTTACTAATTTGGACTAAGCTTTCCCTAGTGTAGCCATGGGCCAAATAAGTCCAGACTGAGCCTCCTTAGTCTGGACTAATTTGCCCATGTAGACATAGCCTAAGGTGCCACAGGACTTTTGTTGTTTTTGGTATATACAGCTTAACCTGGCTACCCCTCTGGAATTTGTCCTTTTTCCAGTGCTAGTGTATCTTTTTTGAGATGGGATGACCAGATCTGCACACAGTAGTCAAGCTGTGGCATACAACGGATTAATAAAGAAGCAATGTGATACATTTGGTGTTATTATCTATTTCTTTCCTAATGATTTAGCATTCTGTTAGCTTTTTGACTTCTGCTGCCTACTGAGAGGAGGTTTTCAGAAAACTATCCAGAGTGATGCTAAATTCTTCCCTGAGCAGTAAGAGCTCTTTTAGATCCCCTCGTTTTATATGTATAGTTTGATTATCTTTTACAATGTGCATCACTTTGCATTTATCACCCTGCACCTTCATCTATTGTTTGTTCAGTCTCCTGGTTTTGTGAGAGCCCTTTGTAACTCTTTGCAATCTGCTTTTGACTTAACTATCTTGCGTAGTTTATCACCTGCAAATGTTGCCACCTCCCTGTTTACCCCTTTCCCCAGATCATTTGAGAATATGTTGAACAGTACTGGTCCCAGTACAGACCTAATAAACTTAAACCCTCTGCCCTACACCAAGTTCCAAAGGGGCAGCTGTGTTAGTCTAGTTCAGTAAAACAAACAAGGAGTCCTTTGGCACTTAAAGACTAACAAATGTATGTATTGCATGAGCTTTCATGGGAGAAGATCCTACTTCATCAAATGTCTCACCCATGCTTTGAGACTCTACAATTCTGCCTGTTTAACTGGTCTTGTGAGTGGAACTGGATGCATTTCAGAGACTCCTAGCTGTCGAGCCTGGACTTAAATTGCTTATTTAGAAGCCAAAATTTGGCCCTCCAGACATCTTTCCTATCTTTTCTTATGTCAGTGGTACTTACATGTATCATGACCACCTGGTCCACCCTAGCACTACATATAAGTCTGTCTACATGTCTCAAGAGATCTGCAACCTTTTCACCTGGCAGGCAAGTCACCATGTGGTTTTCCTGGTCATCAAAAACCCAACTATCTATGGTTCTAATGATCGAGCCCTCCATTACTGTTATACGTCTTTTCTTTACAGCTGGAGTTTCCTCAGTGTGCCAGGATTTCATGGCATCATCTGGAAGTAGGGCCCAACTATGGGATCCTTTTCCTCTGCTCTAGTCTGATGTGCTCCTTACCTGAACTTTTCATCTTCAACAGTATGGAAGCTGTTATACTGTTCAATGGGGTGGTGGGTGGGAGAGGGGGGGTGGACCACTCTTTTATGTCCTGGAAAGACTCATCCTTGTACCTCTCTGTCTCCCTTAGCTGCCCTGTTAAGCCACCCTTGTCTCCAAAGTTCATATGTGGTCTCTGAGGGCCAGGAGATCCTTGTGCCGAATGCCTACATACACCAGTCATGCATAGGGCACAGAATCATACATGTTGCATTTAGTGCAATTAACTGGATAGCCCCCATTCAGATGCTGGTCTTCTGCCTGCATTCTCTTCTTACTCCCGTAGTACTTTCTTTTATTGTTGTCTGTTTTTTACTGGGGGAGAGCTATCATCCTTAGTTTACTGAATGTTAATGAAGTGTATCCATCCTCCACCTCTCCTCTAAACTTCCTCACAAAACTCCCATTAGCAATGATTAGCTATTTTTCTAAAGATATTTCAAGTGTTGTGGTATGTCTGGGACAGAACTAACCACGTATCAAACACAGAGGCATGTGTGGGGTAAAATTGGGTGATGGTATCCTTTTACTATGCTGAACAGCAAAACCCTCTCATAATGTATAATGTTATCCAAGTTCCAAAGGAGTAGCCCTGTTAGTCTAGTTCAGCAAAACAAACAAGGAGTCCTGTGACACTTAAAGACTAACAAATTTATTTATTTATGAGCTGTCATGGGAGAAAAATCCCACTTCATCAGACGCTTTTCTTCCACAAGGGCTCATCCAATAAATAAATTATTGTTAGTCTTGAAGTGCCACAGGACTTCTTGCTTCTTTTGCTGAACCAGACTAACACAGCTGCCCCTTTGGACCTTGGAAAGATGGGGAAACATCTGATGAAGTGGGATTCTCTCCCACAAAAGTTCATGTGATAAATAAATTTTTTAGTCTTTAAAAGTGCCATCAGACTGCTTGTATGTTTTCCAAGGTAATTCAAAGAGACTCTCCTTCAGTCTTAAATTGCCCCATGTGGATTTGAAGCAGCTGTTGTTTTCTGAAGGCACTTGCCATTTAAAATGACTTGACATGAAAAAAGAAAAGAAACCCAGAAAGAAAAAAAAACAAACCCACACTCCACAACCCTGGCTACTTCACTTTCCTTGTGATCTGTCCAATGCTTTTCAAGTGAGTGGGAACACACAGACAAATGCATGCTGCAGAAAATCTCATTTCAACCCTAAATGGTGCTTCAGAATTTCCAATTCATGCGGTTGCCATTTTTACAGGAATTGATGGTTGCTATTGTTATCAAAGCTGACAGGCCTCGAGTAGGTTGCACAATCGGCTCAGGCTGCTTGAGCCTTTCATTATTCCCGAACGGCAGATTCTCATGATATCTCTCTTTTATAGGCATTGCTCATTTTTATTTCTCATTTGACATGGCTCCTCCACTCTTCTACTGCTGGGGTGCGGAGATAAAACAACTCCTTTAAAGTTAAAGGGCTAACAGCTGCAGTACACTCGGAATGGAGCTGTCTGCGTCCGTCTTTCTGTTCATTTAGAATCAAAGTTCTTTTCTGCTTGTAGAAATTAACGGTTGGGTGACTGCCCGGTGCTGCTTAACGCACAATGGTTTATTCTGCCCCACCCCCTACTGCATTTTCTGAACAGCACAGGGGAGGATACGAACGTCTCTCTTACTGAAGTTAAAAGGTGCTGTAAAAAAACACAAATGAATGTTTTCGAGCTGCATGTTTTTGTCCTTGTGCTTAAAAATAAAAGATTGCTTTCCTTTGAATAGATGTTTGCTAAACATATTCCACCCAACAAAGAGTGGGCTGGATCTGCAGGGGTGTTTGGGTTTTGAGGCCTGGGGTGACCAAGCCAATCATCAGACTGAAAACGAAACTAGAGAAAGTAGGGAGAACGTCGGATGAGTGGGGGAGTCTCCAGAAGTCTAGCTGTGCAGCAACTTACGGGACAGCTGCAGGGAACAGATAAAATACCCTGAGATGGTTAAATATTTACAGATTCTGACTACAGTTTATGTAGCATGAAAAAATAATGACGTTTCCAACTTTTGAAGGATAGTACTTGGCACCTTCCTGCTAAAAAGCTCAGACTGCTTTACAAATATGAATCAATGGCACCTCCAAATGGCTTTATAGGGGCCCCCTCTACAAGGTGGGAAAACGGGCTGAGGAGGAGCTAACAGCTGAAAGTCACCCATGTGCCAAGGACTAACTCCTAGGTTGTTCTGTCTTCAGACATCACCTAGCACAGCGGGTCCAGGTCCTTCACTAGGGCGCCTAGGTGCAATTCCAATACAAATAAATAATAATAGGTCTGGGCAACAATTTAGTCTCATAGGCTTAAGCAGTGAGTCAGTCCGTTGTTGGCTTTCTACACAAGGGTGAATTTCACTCTACAGGATATGCACAAGGCCAAAGAAGACATTTGTAGCAGAGTGGGGCACAGGCCACAGCGCCGCTAACTCCAAAGGCTCCTGTTCCTGTTGAAATTAATGAGTTTTGCCTATGAATGCAGTAAAGATGCAGAGGCCCTTTTCCACGCTCCTCTGTGTGGTGAGAAGGGGCCCATTGTCCATGTAAGTTAGCTGGATCACTTTATTTCTTAAGGTGGAGTCAACAATGCAGGGTAGAGAGTCTGTAGGGGAAGGAATATCTCAGATAATAACCATGCATGGAGGCCAATGACACTTTTTTCTGACAGGGACTGCAGAAGGGGAGGAATTGATGTTCATAGAGGCACAAGTTCCAACACCAGAAGGGACCACGTTGATCATCCAGTCTGAACCCCTACACACAGACGCTAGTGAACATCCGCCCAAATAATCCATAGGGCAGTTATTTTAGAAAAGAATATCCAGTCTTGAGTCGAAAAACTGCCCCATGATGGAGAAGCCACCATGGCCATTAGTAACTTGTTTCAGTGGTTAATTACTTTCACTGTTAAAAAAATTGAACATTATTTCCATTTCCATTATTTGTCTAACCTCAGCTGCCAGCCACTGGTTCATGGTGTAGCTTTCTTTGCTGGATAGATAAGCCCATTATTAAATATTTATTTCCCATGTAGATACTTATAGATTGGAATCAAGTCACCCCTTAACCTTTTCTTTTTTTTTCACAAAATAGATTCAAAGAGCTTAGTCACTATAAAGCAGGGGTCTCAAACTCAAATCAACATGAGGGCTGCATGAGGAGCGGTATGTTAGCCCCAGGACTGTGTCTCTGAAACCTTTTCATACAATGATATTGCAAATATTGATAATGATAGTGTTGTTGTGGGCCATGGAAATAACTTTAGGGGCCGCATGTGGCTCATGGGCCACGAGTTTGAGACACTTGCTAGAAAGTATGTTTTCTAATCTTTTAAGAATTCTTCTGGCTCTTCTTCTCTGATGTGAAGGAAGCTCACAAGGCTTCACTTTTATAGGGAATTTTAAAACAAGTTTAATTTAATTGTGTCTAAATGACTTGGACCCATTGGATCTTCATGGCTGAGGATGTGAGGGAGATTCCCAAACCTGAGCTCTTCTTTTTAAGTGGCAGATCTGATGAACTGTCTCAGACTGAGATGTCAGTACAAGAGGTTTTGGAACAAATTAATAAATTAAACAGTAATAAGTTACTATGACCAGATGGTACCCACTCAAGAGTTTTGAAGCAAATCAAATGTGCAATTGCAGAACTATTAACTGGGGAATGTAACCCACTATTTAAGTCAGGTTCTGTACCAGATGGCTGGAGGATAGCTAATGTGATCTTTTTAAAAAGGGCTCCAGAGGTGACCCCAACAATTAAAACCCCATAAGCCTAACTTCAATACCAATTTGTGTGAAACTACAGTAAAGAATAAAATTATTAAACACATAAATAAATATCATTTGTTCAGAAAGAATCAACATGATTTTAATGAAGGGAAATGATGCCTCACCAAGCTGCTAATCTACCAGAAGTCTTTGATGGAGTCAACAAGCATGTGAACAAGGGTTATCCAGTGGATCTAGTGTACTTAGATTTATGTTCGCAGCATACACCCTGGAAGTTAGATAAAAACATAAATTGCCTTTCTGGAAGGCCACAAGATCAGCTTGGCTTTGTTTCTTAGAATTCAAAATGATAACACACAAGAATCCCCAAACAGAGAGAAGGGCCTTTAAGTAGACAGACCCAGTTCACCCCCCACTCCTTCTAGGTTGATGATCTGAAAATCAACTGCTGCCAGGACCAGAACCCTTGGCCTGCAAGCAGGACCAGGAAATTTCCAAAGGGGTAGCTGTGTTAGTCTAGTCCAGCAAAAAAACAAACAAACAAAAAAACGAGTCATGTGGCACTTATACATTGGACAAACAGGATGATCCCTGTGCAAACGAATAAATGAACATAGAACTGATATCAGAAATCACAAAACAAAAAAACCAGTTGCCGAGCACTTCCATCTTTTAAATCACTTGATAAATGATTTGTTAACTACCATCCTCAGAGATGTGACTGGGACATCAAGACTTCAAAGAGAACCAGCTGAACTGGAATTAATATGCAAATTAAATTGTGTGAACACAGGATTGAATCAAGACTATGGGTTCTTTTCCCATTACAAAAGGTAATTTGACTTCAGCCTTCCCAGGGTTTGAACCTAACAACTGCTCTGATTGCTGTTTCTGTATGACCTGATCCTATGTTTTACACCCCTTGCATTTATTTTTATTCCATTCTGTAAGTTCACCCATCTTCGAAGCATCTGACAAAGTGGGATTTTTCTCCCATGAAAGCTCATGTGAAAAATAAATCTGTTAGTCTTTAAATGCCACACGACTCCTTGTGTTTTTTTGCAGGACCAGGAAAGCCACCCTATAACCTAAGTGCTAGCTTGCAGTTTTGAAGACAGGTCTCAACACACCACCCGGTTCTGTCTCTGAGACAGGTGTGATATTTACTCTGTCTCTTCCCAGCCTGTGGGCAGTCAGGCTGGGTGGTCGGAGCAAGAGTCAGGCTTAGAGGTGAAAGTGAGCAGTGGGAGGCAGATCCAGTCTCAGGGTCATCTAAGCAAAGGATCGGCATGCAGAGCACAAGGTCAGAACCAGAGTCAAGGAGAACCGGCATAAGGAAGCTGGAACCAGGAGCAAGCTGAGGTAGCAAGGACGGAGCAGGCGCAGGAGCAGGACTAGGGGCATGGCTGAGCAGGCTGGGAATAAAGCTAGAGCAGCAAGCCGGGGAGGATGGCAATTGTGGGCAGGAGTGACTGAGCGGCCAGAGAGGAGCTGCTGCTGTGGAGCTAAAAGCCAGTCGGCTGCCTTTCCTGACCAGTCGGTCAGGTAGCTTGCTGCTGGCCAGTTAGGTTGCCTGTAGCCTGACACCACTGGAGGCCTTGAGCCCTGACAACAGCACCTAGCACCCTGAACTGCCTGGCTTTTAAGATGCTCCTGCAATATCAAAATAAGATGCTCAGATGTTTGTTCAACCCCAGCACTTTGGGACGCTGTCCCATCCAGAATAAATCTGTATGTTAACAAAATGTGGTTTAATACACTAACTCCGAACACGCTTATAGTTTTAATCACCTGCTCTTTACCTTTCCTTTTTCTCTGACTCAGTTGTGTGCCAGACTGTGTCCACAGGGTGCCATGTTCTCTTAATATCTGCGGCAGGGTTATGAGTTTAAGAGTCCCAGTAGCAGCAGCAATACTTCTGGACCATTTACTGAAAGGCCAGGCTAACATAACTGATTTCCGAATGCTGCATCTCCTCTCCTACAGAAGGGAAAAGCTCCATTTTCTCTGCTAATGACCATGGCAAGACGCCAGCATCTGGGAGGGAAAGCAAATCCCTGTTAAAGCTTGTTTCCATGAACTGACTGTAAATGACTCAGAGCTTAATCTTTAAGTCATTTTGCCATGCTGCTTAAAGAGAGGAAGTCTTTAAAATTAGACCTCGGATCTTTCTGGGGGCTTATAAATCAGAGGAAAGCACAAACTTCCTGCTTTTATGGGGCAGGTTACTCAGATTAGCATGCAAACATTGCCAACAGTAGGACTGTATCAGGTGTTTGGACTAAGACGACTCACAACTTGCTCTTCATGTATTGGCCTGTTCCTTTCTTCACCCCATCCTGCGTGATGGCAATACTCCTTGTCTCATCTATCTAACTTAGGGCTCATAATTTTACAGATGGGCTGCAAGTGCAAGGTTTTATCTGCCCTCTGATGTTCTGTGGTTCAGACAGACAAATACATGACTCTGAGTTGCCCTTTGATTCTGTTTTGTCAACCCAAACCTCAGTCTTCTTTGACCTCTCTTCCACTTGATTCCCCTGGTGTCTCGCTCTGATTCCTCTCCAACAGTGATGTATTGTCTCTGTAAGATACAATCTCTGTGGGTTTCAATACCACCTGAATACGATTTTTAACTAGTTCCAGAGGGGTAGCCGTGCTAGTCTGTACATAGCAAAACCAACAATGTCCTGTGGCACCTTAAAGACTAACAAATTTCTTAGGCGTAAGCTATGTCTACACCACAGGGCTCAGTTACGCTGTCTTAATAAGGTCTACTTTAAGCCGGCTTAAAGCAGATCTATTTGGAGCGTCCACACACAATATGCCAGGAGACTGCCCACGTCCACACTGGCAGCTGCTAGGTTGCACTAGGAATGGTGCATTGTGGGTACCTGGTCCACAGTGCACAACAGCAGAAGTGCCGCTCTCTCCTGGTCACTCCTTTACCACAAGACGTGAGTGACCACACCACCCTCCATACTATTTATGGCAAAAGGGAGCCCAGAGAGGTTAGGGAGCTTGATGCAGCCCGGTGATGTGCCAGCACAGCACTTCACAACCACCCTGCATTGCCCGGACTCCTCCGGCTCTGGACCAGGAGCTGCAGGGCAACTGCCAGTACAGAGGCAGGGCGCAGCAGTTGTTAAGGCTCAAACACCAGGACACAGTACATAGTGGATGGTGATGTCAAATCACCTGTTGTAATGGAAAAAAAAATCCATAGTTATGATTTAATCCCACTTTCACACAATCTAATCTAAAAGAAATAGCAACTTTCTTTCTTTGTGCTGTTTCCCAGTGTTTGAATCTTAACCACTGCTTTGATTTGCCGTTACAGTCTGACCTGATCCTATGTCTTACACTCCCTTGCATTTATTTTCCTCCCATTCTATAAGTTCCCCCATCTTCAAACCATCTGACGAAATGGGATTTTCTCTCATGAAAGCCCATGCAATAAATAAATTTGTTAGTCCTAAAAAGTGACACAGGACTCCTTGTTTGTTTTACAACAGCATCAGAGGGGTCGGTCTGAGAAGGAGAGAGACACACAGGGTCAGGCTGGAGAAGGGGAAAGACGTGCAGTGTCGGGCTGGAGAAGGGGGAGAGATGTTCAGGGTCAGGCTGGAGAAGGGGAGAGACACGCAGGGTTGAGAGATGGGGTCAGGCTGAGAAGGGGGAAATGTGGGAGCGGGCTGAGAAGTGGGGGGAGATAGCGGATCAGGTCGGGGGAAGGCGGTGATGTAGGCTGTAGTGCCAGGATGAAAGGCTGGGGCTAAGACATAGGGGGTTTTGGTGTGTTGCACACAGCTGGGAACACTCCCAACTGTGTTGAGCCTTCTGGCTAGCCCCCATCCCCATGTTTCAGATAACAAGGAGGCCAATTAAGTCGACTTAAGCCAACTCCCGGGCTACATTGGCTTAAGTCGACTTAATAAGGTTGACCAAAAAGTTAAGTCGACTTAACTAGTGAGACTGATTAAGTCGACTTAAGCAAATGCTTAAGTCAATTTAATAATTTCTAAATGTAGGCTGGGCTTTGTTTAAGTTGACTTAAGGGGCTTTAAGTTGACTTACACCTGAAGTGTATACGTACCTATAGACTGCAATCCTCTTCATCAGATGCAACAGTTGCATCTGACAAAGTGAGTTGCAGTCCACGAAAGCTTATGCCTGAAGAAATTTGTTAGTCTTTAAGGTGTCACAGGACTCTCATTATTTTAAACTAGCTTTCCATTAAAGCTGCAACCCACCAGTCCAAGTACAAATCCTGTCCCACCTCAGTAGCTCTATTAGTAGATTTTTGTCATGTTACTCCAAATATTTATGCTAGAGGAAAATAGAACTGGAAAGACCCCTTTGCTCACCGAGTCCAGTCCCCTGCTATTGCAAACAACTCCATCATATAACCCCATTTGTACATTTATCAACCTTCATCATAAAACTAGCTAGGTTGTTTGCCCCCTCAATCCCCATGTGCCTACTGAAAGGCTGTTCCAGAACCTCATTGTGATGATTAGACGGCTTCATCCAGGTTATACAATATCATCTTCTCACCTTTTCCTCTCACTAATAAATAGACTAAAACACCCTGCCAGCTAAGTGCTGCTTTCATCACCAGAATATTTGAGCATCCATAAAAATCACATTGATGCCTCTTGAAGTCTGCGACCTCAACTAGTTTTGCTTCCTTCTTCCTGTACACCCAGCAGTTTGAGCCTTGCACTCAGCCCATGTAACTGTTTCTCTTTGATCTCACAGTCAAATAATAAAAGAGATGCACTTTAATTGACGTGCAGAATGCAAAATGGAGATGTGAACATGGAAATGTCTGTTCTAAATCCTGGATGGGTTGTTTGTTTTGGGTCTGTGAGGTATGATTATTTAAGCTTCCCTTCGATAATGTTAGACAAAGAGGATGTGGTTTTGGAAGATGCTAAATTGCATTCTTTAGCAGTGCAACTGTATTTGCAGATTACAAATATTAGCCCTTTGTAGCTACTGCCTTCAAAGTGGTGATAAAAGAGCTAGATCAGCATATCTACGAGTAATTTGCATTTTGTGTTATTTTCTCACAATTATGTGTTTGAAGAGAGACTGCTTTTTTCTTTTCTTGCCTTTTTTTTTTTTCCCCGTTCAAAGCTCCCTTAATTACTTTCAGTTCAGGTTGACTAGCCATCTTATTCTAGGTAATGAAAGTCAGATGGGAAATAGTGAAGTCAATCAGCCCTTTAGCTGAAATGCTGAATACAAAATAAACCTGTGATTCATTCACCCCTACTAGGGAAACAGAGATGCACATGATTCCTGTTGAACACCTTGGGACGGAAGATCATTAAGGCAAATATTAACACCGGAGAAAGGAGAGGGAGTGAAACACAAGGAAAGCTGTTTCAGACGTGTCAGAGCTGTAGCAAATCTTAGGAGACACTTCACCTGAATTTCAGAGTTCTTTTTTTTCTGTCTCTCATTCCCCAAACTAAAAGCTCAGCCAGTCAGGTCTACAAATGATGAAACAATAGAATGAAAGTTTAGTTTATACAGCATCTTGCATATTAATGGTGGGCCCCAGTGCATTCTGATACAAGCCCCTGTGGCCGCTTGGGGGATGCATTGACAGGGATGGATTGTGACTTCTGGCCTCTTCTACTGGAATCCAAATAGGAGGGCGTCACTGTGAAAGGATGGTTGCGTGGGCAGCTCTCTGCCTCCAACACAGCATGGTCTGCTATAACACGTGCATGTTCTTCTTTTGTGTTGCACAGTGCTTCCTCTTCTAGGTTGGGGCAGGGGATCAGTGATCTGCAGAAGTCCCTCACTGCATCACTCTTGTAAGAGCGGTGCTGCCAGTGTGCAGAACAGAGGCTGCTTTGGGTGGTGCTACAGAGGCAAGGGAAATCAGAAAAGATTCAGAAGGATTCAGGGAGATATTCTGTTTTGTACCACACTCATTACCAGGGTAGCTGAATGCCTTCCCACCATTCAGTAACTCTCTGTCATGTGTTTGTGCATGTATACTTTATGACAGAAAAGGCAAGGTTCAAGAGATGCTCCCTGCATTTGGAGGTGAGATTTGTGAAAACCTTGCTTCTTGAATGAGTCCATTCCACAATCTTAGCCCCCAGGAAAGTGCTTTCTCATGACAGATGAGTGTCACCCTTAGCACAGAGCTCCACTGTGCCAGAGGAGCGCAGTGGTTCACCCCAGAGCAATTGTTCATCTTTTAGCTGTCCTGAGGCCAGGCCTTGGAGCATTTTGAAGACCAGGGCATTGAACTTGATTCATATATTCTGTGGGAAGCCAGTGCAGAGCTAGCGTGATATGGTGATGTTAGCTGGCATTACTGAGGAGATTTACTGTAGCGTCCCATATTAGTTGAAGTTTCCTAAGCTTAGAAGGCTTCATGCCCTGGTACTTCCCATTGTTGTAATCCACCTGAGAGGTCACAAATGCATTAATAACTGAGGCCAGGTCATGGCCTGCCAGGAGTTAGGGGGCAGAGTCACTAGCCATTTTTGTGGGGGTATAGGGAAATCCTCTACACAATGGGAGAATGAAGAGGAAAATCTAAAGTTTCCAGTCCCGTGTGGGGCCATGAATCTCACAAGTTCTGGTGGAGTTAGGTCATAAATAGCAATGCAGGGGAGGAACTAAGTGGGGTGTATATGGGTTTGTCTACACTGTGGGAGGGATTCTAATTCAATCTTAGGCTGTCGAATTACAGAAGATGAACATGAGTGACCACACAGCAAATTCCTTGTTGGGGGTCTCCTGTTCCCACAGCTTAATTACTTCCTGAAATGCATTGTACTGTGGATATTAGGAGCAGGGTCTTGTAGGGAGGCAGAAAAGAAAGAAAAAGAAAAGTTTTCCTTGCTGTTTCTCTGCTGCAGGCACAATAAAGAGGCACTGTGCTGCATGCAGAGAGAGGAACTAATTGAAAACTTTCCAGGGCTACAGGCAGAGGAGCTATGTTGCTATGGTGCAGCAGACTGGAAAAACAAGATGAGTACTACCCTCTGACTACACTGCCTCAACTTCAAATTGTAAATTTCGACCTCTGTGCTATGCCACTTGCAGGGGTGGTGGTATCAGGTTGAATTACAGCACCATTTAATTTGAATTTACTAGTGTGACAGTGGTGATTGACACTGCAGAAGGTCAAGGTAAGCAGCATTATGTCAACTTCTCTGTCAGTGTAGACTAGGGACAAGCATGTAGGGCAGAGATGCTTTCACAGGACATTTGAAAAGTAACAGAGAAGTGTCCTACTCTTCAGAATTGCTAGATTCTTGATTTCTTGACTCCCCCCAACCTTTTGGATGGTTGGTGTTATGGAGAAGATCTTCAAACTGACAGCAACCAGATCGCTTGAAAGCACAGAAAGAGGCAAGTGAAGGTGGAGAGAGAAGATTTGTGGAATGGGCTGAAACAGATCCATGGGAGAGCTTGCAAAACAGGAACAGTGAGTCAGAAAATGAATTGAGAGTGATGGGGCTGTTCTGAACACAGAAGACACATTTCATTTATTTCTCATTCACTATGGATAGACTTGGGAAGCCCAGCAAGAAGGGTTTGCAGTATTAGTTAGTGTAGTATTGCTACCTAACACACTGCAGAGTGTACTAGGGTCAATTGTAGACATACAGAAGTCAAGAAGAAGAAGGAAATGAGTGCATGGATCAGGATCTCAGCAGAGGTGGCGTTTAGTCATTAGCATGTTGTACATGGGTGATGTTGAGGAGTACATGTTGGAGATGTGGGAGAAAAATGGCATTAGGGACTGGGGTTAAAGCATGATGGTAACACTAGGACACGCAGATACCAGTGAGGGAGGTGTAGATTTTGGGAAAGGGATCAAATGGAAGAGATGGGACAGAGTTTGAGGAAGTTTTTCTGTCCCAACAAAACCATGTTTGAGAAAATAAGCCCCTCCTAAACAAGCAAAAAGATAATTCTTGAGAACATAAACTGATCATAAATTGTTCCAGGAAAAGAAGGCACACACAAGGCATATCCCTACATCGATGACTCACCAGCTGAACATATATCAGTTTAATAAAACCAGGCACCATTCGTGTGTGGATTTATATTGATTTAAAGCTGGTGATGCCCAATTTGTTCATGTCAGTCAATTTACCAACAGGAGCGAATCTGATATACGCTGGCTTAAAACCAAGAAAGCAAAGTTCAGATGCAACGTTGCACCAGATTAACTAAACCGATATTAGCCCCCCTCCCCCACAACTTCAGTTAAATTGGTACAGCTGTGTATGTAGACCAGGCCATGGGCCCCCAACAAAATCTGCTTCCAGGGATGGCTCCACTGTAGGCTGCTAGGCCATTCTGGAGTTGGCAGGATGTCTGCCCCTGAGCTGGAGAACAGGTCAGGTCTGAATCCTCTCCACTCGCTAAGCAGGGGATGGACACAGAGCTATTCTGCTCCTGTGGCGCTTTTTGGGGTGAGGAGTGGGCAGGTGGAGGCTGGGGTCACAGAGAAGCTGTCCGAGGTTTGTGGACCTCGGGATGCTGGGGACTGGAGCTGTGTCTCCCTCTTGAGTCCAGCAGCAGAGGGGAGAAAGGACTCTGCTGGAAAAGCTCATCTGGAAGTCCATCTGGCCATAGCAGAGAGCTGGAAGGACTTGATGAAACTGGTGGGGCTGTCAGTGCCTGATATTTTGTACAGTCATCACTGAGGACATTCTCTGCACTGGGCCAAGCAGGTCTTCACGCCAGCCCCCGCCTGCTTGTTCCTTCACGTTCTCTTTGCTTCACCTTCCTGCTCCTCATTTGCTTTTCCTCACTCCCTCCTTTCATCGCTTTGTTCAGACATGCCCCTCTCCGCCAAACCTCAGCCAGCTAATGAGAACCCCACTGGAATAAATGAAAAGGCATAGATAAAAATGCTGCCACCAGCCTGCTGTTTACAGCCAGTGACATAGTTCACTCTACTTATGTGTTAGACCCCATCCCTCCAACCCTGCATCTGTTGTGTCTGTGGGTTCTTCAGGGCAGGGGCTCTTTTAGACTCTTTTTCTAGCCCCCAGCCCAATGGGGGCATTGGTTACAATTAATGAGAACAAAAACTGTGGCACAGATCTTCAGTTTGGCACTTCAGAGGTGGGCCATTCTCTGTTAGGGTTACATGCGCACTATGGCTCTCAACTAGTCCTTTCTTGCCTGTGTTTCTGTCTCCACTGAGGTCACTAAGCAACTGTTATAACACAAATAGATAGCAATGTCTCCTAGTTCTCAGTGGCATGCCCTGTCTGTCTTGTGGAAACGGACTTGGACTCAGGAGACCAGCTCCGCCACTGACCTTAAACATGTCACTTCCCTGCTGTATGCCTCAGTTTTCCTCTCTTTAAAATGGGGATAATACAAAGTGCTGAGAGATCGACAGGTGAAAAGCTCTGTACAAAATCTAGAAATTATTACTGCCACATGATGCTGCCTCCCCTTTTTGCTACTGGCAGTAAAACGAGGAGACTGGACTCTGGGTGTCTTGGGAGTGCTCAACCCCTTTGAGAGTCAGGGCCACTTATTTAAGTGGCTAAAGTAAATGCTGGCCTTTAATTTCAAAAAAGTGCATGGGCTCCATAGCCTTCCACTCTTTGGGGAAGTTTGAATCTCTATTAAAACTTTTGAAGGTCGGGGGCTCAATTCTGCATCTTAAAAGAACAGATGAAAATAACCTTCCTTCTCCCCATTGATTTTTGGCACATGACCCTTGCTCATTAAAGATCTGATGACATTTCAAAGAGGGGAAGATGTAGAGGAGTCTAATTGCTGATACTTCCCTTGGTTGCTGGTGTCGGGTTAGTTTTCAGCTCACTGCCATTAATTGGAATGAATTTTAATGACTTCATGGGGCTCGGATGGGAAGAAATCATAATAAATTCCACAGGATACCTCCAAAATATATTTAAAAAGGAAAGAAACAGTTTCATCAAAAATTATACTATTTTAGGAGCAAAAGTTAATGGCATGCACTACAGAGTACAAACATCACAGGAGGTGTCCCTGCCGTCTAATCCCACAGGGAGACCATTTAAAGAAATGTAAAGCCATGAGAGTCTGGATCATCTTGAAATAGCAAGAAAAAAACCCAAACAAACCTGCATTTCTCAAGCTGTTCAGATAGTCACACCAGGAAGCGGATGGCAACTAGGTTTTACGCTAGCCTAGGGATGGGGGGTCAAAGCGCAAGTGTGTGGTAGTCTGTGATAAACAGACAATGGCTTTCCATGTTACATCACAGCTCCTACTCACTTACCAAGCAAACCAGGTTTCCTCTTGCTCCCAGTTGTAATGGGGGCTTAGGTGCACAGCAAGCTTAGAGAGGATCAGAGGGAGAGAGTGAGCGTCCCATCCAAAGCCAGCGGGCATCATGCCATTAACTTCAATGGGTTTTGGATCAGGGAACTTCAGAATGTCAAGACTGAGGGTTTGTCTGCTGGGCGAGTTGGTGGGCGGGCCTGTTAAGGTGTGAAACTACAGCATGCCACATTGTGGCGTGATCACATCCAGCATATAGATCCTGCCACATCTTACAAAGAACACCTTAGTGCACTCCGGGACTTTTAGTGCACTGTAGTAGTGGCCACATGGCACATTAGTGCATGTGACAAGCTAGCGTACTTTAGTGTTGCTTGCTAAGCAGTAAGTTTCCCCTGTAGACAAGCCCTAAGTCCCATCAGATGGCAGGTACTTGTAGCAGCACCGTGTCCCCAGGTACTATGTTGGGATATTGATCCCATTCAGATGGAAGAATGCCACATGGTAGGCAAGATGTGACAAGAACACAGCACAGCGTATTCTTCTAGACGTTGAAGCACATCCTGCTACAGAGTATAGCCAGGCCATTAAGAGAGTGGATCTACAAACATGTAAACTGTGTCTGGCCAGCACTCATGGTCTTATTGCAGGTCCTCAAATTTTTACTGTTTATATTAAAGGTCCAGCTGTCGGAGTCAAATCTCATTGGCCATTAAAATAAAAGAAGGGAAATTGTGAGCCTTCCTGGTTGAGGAGAAAAAGCTAGAAGCTGTGACTCCAAAAAGCTCAAACTCCAGAAGAAAAATAAGCAGATCCTACAATTTTTTTAAAAAACATCATGATTTTAAAGACTATTTTAGGATTTTGGGAGGGTGGTTGTGATATGTTTATTGCATGTTTGGGGTTAGGCAATACCACCCCCATCCCCAAGTGTGTATATACACTGTCTCTCTTCCCTCTTATTCAAAAATTAAATCTCCCTTCATTCAAGGGTTAAAATAAATCTGAAACAATAGATCATCCAGAAATTACTAGCACCAGTTAATTTCCCTTCAATTCTCTCTTCCCCTTTCCTTTTGCAGCGGGGCCTGTGCTGCAAGGGTAATGCAGATGAGGCACAAAGCCAGTCTCTGATCTTTTAATCCTTTCCCAGTATGGACTAAGACCAATAAATTCAGCATCAATAAGCCACTGGTCTTCTTGAGCTTTGGTTTATACAGCCCCAAGGTGGAGAAGCCTCAAAGGATCTGGAGTGGAGAGGCTGGTAGAAAAGTGCCTTTAGTCTCAGCAGAAGGAGTGTGTATAAATGAATCCTAAATGGATGCTTCAGGCTCTTTCTTCTTTTAAGAGAACAGAGTTAAATGCTCCTTTTTAGGAGGGTTAGAGAGTTACTTTCGCACAACTAGTAGTTATAGCAAAAGTTTAAAATTGGGTTGTATGAGGCCCTGGAGAACACAGTGGAGGGATAACTCCTGTACTACCTAGGGTACTGGTGAGATGGAGCAATGAGTGTTTTACATCTCTTTGATGCTTGGGCACATAACATTTCCTCAAGAGTGGAGTGCACTGCAGTGAGATTTAATGAATAGCACTCTGTAATTTAACTCAGAGATCTCTGCTATGGAGAAACAGAATCAGAAGCAGCTGAAAAGGGAACAGTCAAATTTAGCATGGGCCAAAATGTGACTTGGTGGTTTTTGCAGCTTGCTCTAGGTGGGTAATTTGGTAATTGCCCCCAAAACATCATTGCACATTTTCAGATCGAAACACATAAGCACCTGCTACATAGTACTTAAGAACAAATCTAGCATAATAAACCAACATATGGCTATGAGAGACGTGCAAGGTAAATGCACAGGAGGTACTCTGATGATACAGAGGTCCACCAGGAAGCATCTGTAATACAGGTGGGGACTGGGAACAGAGATCCTTTGAATTGGAGTCTCCACAGCCTGTTGGAGAGAAGAGACTGTTCTGTTCTGGCCAAATAGCTTTTTGTACATCCTTCTATCAGCAGCAGGCAACATCCTCAACCGGATAGTATCACCACCAGGGGGAAGGGTGAATTTAGTTGCAAGAAATTCCCGAAGCTTCAGCAACACTTGCTGATAATGAGCTGGGGAATGTGGTAGCTCCTCCCAGGCAGCTCTATCACCGTGTCCATCTCCATCCTCACCAGCGAACCTCCCTGAAGTCTGTCCTGTCCCCAAAAAAGCCACCCTGACACCTTTGAATCTGACCTGTAGCATCGTATTGGCCCAGTCCTATGCCCCACACAGCTCTGTCAGGCACATTAGTTTGGGCCTCCAGTCTTCACTGGTCCCTTACGTCTGGCTTTCTCCTGAGTTAGCAAGGTATGTATTATGGCAGGCTGTTATTTGCTGAATGCCAACACATTTTTTTCTGGTGAATACAGACATCAGGATTTGAAGGCATGGCTTCTGGGGTGACTTTAAAACCATGCCATCAATCAGCTTACAATGATTAGCACAAGAGCCAACTGTGTCTTTGTCTCTTTCTAGTGGCAGGAAAAGGTAAAGAAGTTTGGTATGGAGGAGGTAGAATCTCATGCTTTTAGAAACAGGGGTCTTAAAGTTCAATTTTCTTAGGTGACTCACCCAAGAAGTCATCAGTCACAATTTTTAATAAACATATTTGTATTTAGGTTTAGTTTGCAGACTCTGAGATAGACTAGAGCTTTGCCCACACTAGAAAGAGATGCCTTAGAGAGGTTGTTTTGCAGTAGCTTTTATTTTTCCACAGTTCTATTATATTTCTTAGTTCCAACTTAATCTGTTTCATTTATATGCATACACCATTGTTGATACAACTCCCAGCAGTGTTGAAATTCCACTCATCTGGCCTGTCCAATGTCAAGGAAGGTCTGATTCTAGAGCTATCATCTCCCCATACACCATCTTAACCTCAGCAGCAAACTAATTAAGGCTAACATATGACGGGTTAATCCAAGCAACAAAAATGAACAAGAATTTAGGCTACCCAGCAGAGCCTTTATGGCCGGAGGTGCTCCATGCCCGCTGATGAGACTAAAACAGAATATCACCAAAGAGGAAGGTGGCTGTCAAGAAAATAAATTACACACCTTCCCAGCGACCGCCCAAACCAGTGTAAATTAATAGACACTTTGCTTTATCTGACACTCTAGGGTTCTGTGGGCTGTTCAAATCTATTCCTGCCAGAGATCCTGCAGCTAGTAGATAATTCAGGTGCGGCAGAGGTGCTGATTTCTCCCAGAGTAGGATGCTACAAACCCTTGTGATGGAGACAATTGATGTGCACATCAGGTCAGTATCAGGGAGCCTCTGGTGCGGCCCTGGTAGTTTTATTCTGAAGCCAGTTTGGGTTATACTGAAACATGTTCAGGTGACAGCATCAGAGACCAATGTTCTCTCTTTGCCTACTCTACCAAAGGTCGGTAACCCAAAAGATAAGAAGAGCTGTTTAAAAAAATTCCTTCAATAGCCACGTGTTTTGAGAGCCGCTATGGCTGTAGCCTCCTAGTGGAGGGCGCTGGGAACTGGGCCGGGGCACCTATTGGAGGTCCCCTGGTGGTGGTGGGCAGCCCAGAGTCACGAGTGGGCCGCCTGCATGGTTCCTTAGTGGCGGGGCATGGGTGTGTGGGGCAGGAAGGCGTAGGGGCAGCCAAAGACCCAAATGCCAAAAGCTCCACAGCCAAAGACTCACATGCGGTCGACCTGCCTTTGGGCTCATTTTTTGGGCTTTTTTGGGCTCATTCATGCCTTGATCTTGCTGAATGTTCTAACAGATGTGCCTTTTGTTGGTTTGTCAACACCTGTCCACTAGAACGGTGGTTCTCAACCTTTTGCAGGTCACGATATGCTTTGCGGTGTGTCATGACCCTACAGGACACACTAGCCTTCCCCTCCCAGGCCAAATCTATCTGTTTCCCTGGCACTCCAAGACAGACTGAGTGCTGTGTGCTGATACAGTAATATCCTGACACAGTTGCTGAGAACCACAGCACTAGAAGGCAAACTGTCCAGCTCATTTCAGATCAGCTCCTAAATATTCTGTGGATGGCAACAGCCAGGCCAGACTTCCATCAGTGAGCTGGAAGGGAACAACTAAGGACCTTGGTACACCCCCGGGACATTTCTTCTTCCCCAAGGAGAATAGAGAGGGGTTAAAAAAAGGCTCAGCAGAATGCAGCTCCACACTGGCCTTCAAGACGAGATTGTGCTGAGAAGAACAGAGGTAACATAGCTCCTCAAATGAACTTTCTCCTTGACCAGTGGGGGTCTGAGACTTTGGGGTGGGGAAAGAAGGCAATGGAGAAGCCATTCACAGTGAATTTTGTTGTTCAAAAATTGAAACAAACGCTAAAAAATCAAAGGAGTGTTTGTGAAAAGGATGAACTTCTGTCTTAGGAACAAAAAGAATATGCAGTTAAAAAGAATGGAAGAGCAGTGGCAAGAGACCTGTAACAGAGTGCGCTTCTAAGAGATGTTTTCACTCTCTCCTTAGTGGGGAATTGGTGGCCAGACACACTTGATGAAACAGCAATCAAAATGGGAAAAATAAATGTGCTTTCAGCCAGTTCCAAGCAAATAGCTTCGTAGGAAGGCAATGAAAGGGTTAAATTACTACCCATCTCAAAATAACCACAAAACCGGTTCTTTGAAAAAAATATACCCTGCCTAAGAGCTCTTTTCTCATTGGTGGGCTAGAATGAAAGCAGTACCATATCAAATCTTGCAGATGGTGGAGAAAAAGATTTAAGTCACCCTGTACCTGTTAAATTTCTCCTTGGCATTGTTCCAAAAGTTTGCTTTGATCATACCCCCCCTAGCCCTCCAGTTTTGAGTTTTTATATATTTCTGGCCCACATTTGTGCATGTTCCATCTTTGCCAGCATTTGGTGGCTATGTGCTTGAGAACTATATTTCTGTTGTCAAGCAAACTCGCAAAGCAAGAATAAAAGCAATATATTGTCCTGCAGATATGAGAGACTTTTCCTCTGGACAACTGAAAATAAATGATCAGATTAAACAAACAACCATTCGTGCTAACAAGTGCAATACAGAGATTGGCCCCAAGAAAAAAGACTGGGGAATCAAATGGCACAGATTGTGGATCCAAGCCTTTAGTAATTACAGGTTACAGTGATATAGCACCTGTCAGTCAGAGACAATAGATCCCAGCTTGCTTTGTAGTCTGTGGGCCAGATACTATGCAGCTATCCTGTTTCCATCAGCAGATAAGCTGGCCTGGTGTGTGTGTATATAGATCAGTTCACCCAAAAAGAAATTCAGCCACTTCTGGAGCTGACCATGATACACAGTCTGCACCCGTGTAAGACAGGAGTTGAAGAATAACAGACATTCCTTAAATTTAAACCCCAGGATTCATTTAGGCTGGTGAGAATGGAATGATCAGTGCTTGAGTGTCTGTGGTGGTTCAAAACTAGAGCAATTACAGAATAAGGAAGGCAGCCTCTGTTAATAAGGTAATAAGGCACATAGGTTTCAAAGTAGGAAGGGTTAAGTGTCTGGCTGTTGTAAATCAATTTAAATGCCACACAAGTTAATGATTATTGTTTGTATGATCTCAGTGGAGGTCCACTGATTTACACCAGCTGAGAATCTAACCTTTTTTATTTACATTATTTTTAGCAATGTTTTTATTGACGTTATTATGTCTGTTTACACTCATTGGGAAGTCGGCTCAATTTAGGAAAAGTTTTTCATGAGGCCTTGAAGAGTGAAATTGAGTAACTGACTCATGTGTTACTCAGTTTCCACATGTACAGGGCAGAGCACTCTTGGCAGAGGATGAGAGTGTGCCATCTCACAGAGCTGTTTGGATCAGTGGTTCTCAACCACTGTGTCTGGACACGTTACTGTGTCACCATGCAGTGGTACGTAAGTGTGTTGTGGAGAGCCAGGGAAATGGCTGGATTTGGCCTGGAGGGAGTGGGACAGTGTGTCCTGCAGAGTTGCAATATTTTGCTAAGCATGTCGCAACCCACAAAAGGCTGAGAACCACTAGGCTAGAGGCATGATGGCTGTGGGAGGCAGAATTGGTTCCCAGGCACTGGTTTATGTCAGGCGGTTTAGACCTGTCCGTGCTCCACAGTGGTCTCAGGAGGATGCATGGGAAGGTGGGGTCAGAGCTGTGGCCATGCCCTTACCTCCTCATTTGCCATTGCTTGGTGCAAGCAGCGCTAACATCTCTGCTCTGTTTCGTCGGTGCCTGCAACCAAATTACAAAGTAAGGCAGGAGAGAGGCATGGGGTAAATTATTCCTTCCTGCCTCATTTTTAGCGCATCTGCTCAAGGACAGCCAGAATAGTTCCACAGTGGGTAACTCAACTGAGTCAGGGACCTTAATGTTAAGTAAAAGATTACAGGGCTAACAGATCAGGATAACGTGAATCCAGTTGCTAGTGTGTGTTGGATTCCACAAGATGCTCCAGAACAGACGCCTGTTACGAAAACTAGTAAGAGAAATACTGATCACAGACAATGGGCCAAGAATAATGTCAATATAAAAAGGTTAGATCCTCAGCTAGTGTAAATCAGTGGACCTCCATTGAAATCATACAAACAATAATCACTCAAAGGGAGCATCTGGCCCAGTCTATTGATCTTCCAGTCTGGTCAAGGTCTGGTCAAGGTCCAGCTAAACTTGCTTCGATGTCAGTGGTAGGTTAGTAACTTTCAAAAACACTAGTGATTTTATCTTTTTACATCTCTCTACACCAGTGATATGGCCCTTGTTACCGTTGTATCTGAGTGCCTTATAATATTTTAAGGGTATTTATCCTCAGAAAACCACTATAGCAGAAGGAAGACTAACAAATATATTTACTGCATGGTCTTTTGTGGGAGATAATCCCACTTTGTCAGACACTTTGAAGATGGGAGAACTTACAGGGTTGGATCAGGTTCCAAGCCGCTTGCTGGAGGTGGCAGGAGCTGGATTGGGCCCCTGGTGCTGGATCAGGGTCCCAGAGCTGGATTGGGCCCTGAGGCAGGGCAGAGGGTGGAGCCTGGGCCTGGGGTATGTCTAGTAGCGTAGACATACCATTAAATTGACTTAACAAGGCCAACTTAAAGTCGACTTAAAAGACCCCTCTACTGTAGACATAGCCCATGAGTCTATAAGTTACTCTGGCTTTGAACAGTGGAGAGGGGCAAGTCAATGTAGGGCTCCTAAAGCAAAGCCCACAGCACCTGGCAGAGGCAGCTGTCCTCAGTCCCACAACCTTTCACAGGTGTCTGCATCTGAGCCCCTGCTTCATGAAGTCAGTTCAGATGAGAGTGACAAGTTAAGCACAGTTCCACTGCCCTTCACTCAGACAATAAGGAGAATGATATTTCATTATTTTAACGCTAATGTGATTTGCAACCAGCACCAGCCACAGGGATCCTTTGGGCAAAGCAGTCCTTCATGCTGAGCATCTAGGCAGATTGGGGTGCTCATGCAAATACGGTGTGGTCATGAAGCCTATTTCCCTCCACCACCAGCTCAGTCAGGGAAAGGTCATACAGATCCCACTTATTTCTGCTCTTACTGCTACTAAGAGGGGGAAGAGTATGGTTGCTAATGCTCTAGGTTTTACAACAAAAAAAAGACCTCTAGAATTTTTCTACATTTTGTTTTTGTACAATTTAGATTTTCATGAAATATTTTCAGTGAAAGGTAGATCATCACAAAATCTTTTCTGCTAAAGATAAACCCTTGTTTACCAAATGGAAGTACAGTGGAAACTACCCAACTTCAGCCCAGGCTATGAAGAAAAGAAAGATCTGGATCTTATTGCTGTCATTGAGCTTCTAGAACAGTAAGAAGGATTCGAACATTAACCAGGATTCTGGTCATATAAGCTGCACTGTAGCCTAGAATTTGTATTTTGCCAGCACTCTCAGATTTTCAAAAGGTTTCCAATCTATGCTAAGTCTCAATGCCATGATTTCTGAGAGGGTTCTAAGTTCGCAAAAAGGCACGTTTTCTCACTAGTATATCATGTCAAGCATCTCAAAAGCTTCTGCTGTCCCACCCATCTTTATCTTCACTTCTGGCTGTTGGATTAACTCTATGGACATTATAATAGGAACTGGGAACATTATGAAGATCAAGCTGTTAGCTAACACCTGGTACAAGAGGGATCTCACCCCTCTGTTGCTGCCAATTGAGTCTCTAAAGACATTAAAAAAAGTCAAAGTGCATTGTTCAGATTTTTTGAATCTTTGCAGTTCAGAATGCAGCAAGTTCTCATGTTAGTTCCCAGTCCAGTTTAATGGATGACACTCTTACTTGTAGACGATATGTCTACACTGGAGCCTTAGGTCAACTTAAGTAAGCTTACGTTGACCTACAGACCCCTGCAGCCACACTGGGCTTTTATAAAGTCAACTTAAGTTCTTCCCTAAATCGACTTAATAACACCACCTGGTAAGGTTGACTTAACTCTTAAGTCGCTCTTGTTAAGTTGACCTAAGCCAGTGTAGACAGGAAAAGCCCTTAAGTTGATTTAATTGGCCTCCAGGCGCCCTCCCAGAGTTCTTGGCCACCAGAAAGGGTCAACCTAGCATCTGCCAGTGTGGATGCAGGCAGTTGACAAGAGTTTTCATGGCGGATGCTCTAAGTTGACTTAACAAGGTCAACTTTAAGTTGATTTAAAGTCAACCTTCTTAAGTCGACTTAACAGAGCCTCCGGTGTAGATATACCCAGAGTGTCTGCATGTCTCTCTCTAGCCTACTTCCTGTTAGATACCTGCCCACTAGATGGAGTAGTCTCAAAATCCAGTCCAGTTTCCATTTAAATCCATGGCAAAATTTCCATTGACCAGGGCTGGCGCTAGGCGGTGAGCAGGCCCTGCATTGCAGGGGGTGCTGGCATTTGAGGGGCACCAAAAGGGGACAGCGCCGTGGTGCTCTCCTGATGACGTCACTCATCTGTGATGGCGTCGCTCTGCTGGTGGGGGGGCGCCACAATCCCCAGTGCCAGCCCTGCCACTGATTTCAATGAGAGCCAGCTCAGGCTCTTGAACTGGTCTTTAATCAACCCATTTTTATAACTTCAGGATGGATCTTCTATCTAAATTCGCTTTTCCACTATAAATTCATGGGGATGAACATAACCTGAAAGTTATTACCAGGGTTTTTTAAGTCCTTGCTAATAAATTATAATGAAAATAGTATTGGCTCAGTCTAATGAACTAATTTTCAGGGGTGAATGTAGGATTTACAACTAGGCAATTAAAGGGACATGGTGAGATTAGCCAGATATACATGTAAAGCAGTGCAGCGTCCAGTAAGGTTTTTCCTGTGCCCACAGTTGGGTGTGTTATCCAGAGTCCGATGGCTCCTGTTTAACTCCTTCTACACCATTGGTGCTATTTGTTTCCTATCTGCACGTTGCTTTGCTGGTTTGGGGCCACTTTCTGTTTCTAATCAGTTTCACTTTCCATGAATACAGCCCCTATAATATTGCAAACATTGCAGACAGTTATTCTACTAAAGAAAAAGCCTCCTGTTTGCAGTGGAAATTATTAATGAAAGGTTTTTTTTCAAATGCACAGTAAGTTCTGTAACCACTTCTCCCATCTGCTTTAAAAATCTAAATGGTGGCAAGGTTCAGTTTACATGCCTGTGTCCCTTTAAAAGCCTTGTTTCCAGAAAATAGTTGAAACATTACAGGTAGTTCTCTAAATTTCTGATAATACTGAGACAGACTGCAAAAGTTCAGTAGTGTTTTCCTATGGACAATATAATCAGTGCCCAGGGCTGGAGGGTTATCAAAGAACCAACAGCCCGAATGCTATTTTAAGTGATGCTGATGTGAATGCAGAATAGCTCCTTTGACTTTATTGCTCTACATTCACACTGAGACAGAGACCAGAAGCTGAGCCCGTGCATGTAAAAGAGAATGGAAGGATGGAGGTGAAGCAATTAAACTGTCAGCTTCACGTACCGGTTTAATGACCCAGGTTCCCCTTTGGCAGCATGCTATAATAAAAAAACACGTGGAGGAGCACTTCCCCACAGTTGAGGCAGCTGGCAATAATATTCCAGGACTCTAAACACAAGGTCACTCTTACTGCAGCACCTCCTATTAATACATTTATTCTCGCACCAGACCAAGGAGGTGGGAAATTCTTGTCATCTCCATTGTACAGATGGGGGAACAGAGGCACCCAGACACTGAGTGACTTGCCAAGTCACCCAGGAAGGCCGTGGTAGAATGAAGCATTGAACCCAGCTCTTCTGAGCTCTGGGTTGCAACCAGAAGACCCACTTTCCTTCTTCATCCCCAACGTGAAATTTCATCACACATCCATCTTTCTAAGGCACTTGTATAGCTTTCCTTACCGGGGCATGGAAGACCCTCTGTCTGTAAGTGATTCATCCCTGTGTGGCAGGACAGAAAACTCACCTCCATTTTACAGATTTAGAACAAAGGCACAGGGAGACAAAGCTGCAATTCATCAGAGTCTCACTGAAGGGAGAAGCAAACCACCCATTCCAACCAACCAAAAAGCCTGTGGTGAGACTGACAGCGCTGCATGCTTCCCTTCCTTCACGCCTGATTTCTTGTCTGTTACCGGTTAGTAGCTCCCAGTGAATTTCCCAAAGGGATCCATGGCTGTGACTTGGAATGTTTCACCATCTCCCGCTACTTGTGCCTTGGATGGAGGAGCATAGGCGGCAAGAAGTCTGATGTGGCTGAACAGGGTATACTGTAGTTGAACAAGTGCAGACACATATGTAGGGAGGGCAGGATTTGCAAAATGACATGTGTGCACCAGTTTGCATACAAAAACCCAAAGAGCATGTAAATCCCACTGAGAATCAACAGATGGTCCAATTCAATGCCTAAAAGTCCTTTTGCAGATCTTTAACACTTACAATTTGAACAGAGCTTAAGTACTGTGTCCCTGATATTTCCTGACTAAGCTGTTGGACATTTTAGAGTCTAGGATGACGGCACAATGCAAGATCCCTCATGCACCTCAGCCCAGACTTAGCTAGTGTAACTATAAGACACCCTCACAGCATTGCCAATGCATCCTGCTCTCTTGCTTCACCAGCTCTGGCCAGTGCACTGTTCCCTCTAAGCTGTGCGTGTGTGCATGTGCACACAGGTCATGTAATCTGCGCACACAAAAAAATAAAGTGTGCACAAAAAAACCTCAATAGTACTAATATTGGTGCTCACAAAGAAATGTTTTTGTGCACACAAAGAAATTGTTTGTGCACACAGTCTATGAGTAATTAGAGGGAACATTGTGGCCACTCTCTTCAGCAGAGAGCTGGTAACTGTGCAATGCTCTTGTTGCTATAAGGACAAATGGGATTTTCTGTAATACACTGTTGCGCTCTGGTAAGCCAGCTGGCTAGCTTCTCTTCACATAACACACTTCTGGAGAAGCATTTTAGTAGGAGGCGGTAAACCACTCATTCCAAGGCAAACAGCCACAGGATGCATGGGTACCAGTAAGAGGAGTTCCCTCCAGACATATTTGCATGTCCGACATTAGCCAAAGAAACTGGCAGTGCGGTTGTTAACATTTTGACCTATTAGCCCTGTAATTGTGGGTTGAAATCTTTGCTGAGACACAACACCGCCTCCAATGCCAAATTATTATTAGCTTTTGTCATATGGTTTCAGCCCAAAGTCCCAGCAGGATATGAGACCTTTCATCCTAAAGAGTTTATAAAGACAAATGAGTCTCTACGCCAGACAGCTGATGGTCCACAGCCCTGGTCCGCCAGTGTGATGCACACCTGTCTGAAACTCCATCGACTTTTCAGGCATCCACTCACCTGCAGTTCCTTGCATGACCCAGACTTAAGAGGGGGCACTGCACAATGAGGAAAGAGGCTAAATGGCTGTTGAGCTTCATGCTGTCGGTGCATTGAGGCATCACACGCTTTGTGCCTCAGCCCTCCAGTTGGCTCACGCAGTGAAAATGAACTCTTCTGGGATAGCCAGGAATCCAATGAATAAGCAATTCTCCTGCTTTTATTTGGGACCATTAACTCTACTTATGAACCCTCAAATTAGTCCTTATTCCAGGCTTCTAGCTGGGGCTCAGGTTGGGCTTGTTGTTCCCGTCTTGGGATTCCCAGAGGTGCTATACACAGCCACAGCCCAGGAACCTTACACCTAGCAGTCACGTGCTGCTCAATTCAGCTCATTGTTGCTACTTCCCTGAACCTCTCCCCACCAGTCACCTTCCTCTTCACCCTTTGCACAGAGCTAAGCTCTCAGCTGCCTTTCTCCCTGCAAACCCAGCTGTGCCAGTGCAGCCGGAGATAATCCTGGCTCATCCTCAGGCCCTTGCAGGCAGAGAGTAAGACTCAACCCTGCTCCTCCAGGCCTAGCCAGGGACTGTCCTGCTCTGCCCTTGCAGCTCCTTTTATTTGAGCCTGCTGGACTCTGAACGGCTGAGGCTAGCCCTTCTAGCTCTTGGCGGAGCACGTCTCTGTGGTTCCCAAGATGGTTGTTCCAGAAAGGACGCAGTAGGCAGACCCAGAGGACCCACCTTCACATTGCTGCTGAGTGTGGTAGGACTGGGGACCTCCTCTAGGGAGCCACAAAAGCCAGGTACACCTTGTCACAGGAACCACAGTAATCATTGTGCATCAAGGAGAAGGAGGGCCTTTACAATCACGGCCATCTGTTAATTTGCAAAGAGAGAGAGCTGAAAATCAACACACAGCAAGAGCGGACACACAGAAATGATAAATTACTCAGTAATGCCACAGGCATGTCACATGGCATGGTCTTCAATTGCTCTAATAAAAGCAAGTTTGCTTGTTTTGATTCCCAGTGCAGAGTGGCAGTCATGGCATTTAAACAGTGACTCAGATGCTGGTTAATTAAGCAAAGTGAGCTGCGTGGAACAGTCTCCTTGTTTTTATGAGACTCAGTCCTGTCATTTATGTTGCTATGTGAAAATCACTCCTGCCATAAAGGATTCAGGCCTGATATGTCTTGGTGAATATTAGTTGTGCGCCTGAATATGTATTTTGTGAGCACATCTACACTGCTTTGTGACTGGTCCCTTCCACATTTGACCATCTGGGATTTGGTCTACCACCTGTTCTAGCTCTGCAGCCTGAACCAAAAGCTACCTAGGTGAGAGACCGTTCTGTATTAGCCAGGACTGTGTGTCCTTCTACACAGGCGGTCAGACTAAAGCATCTAAGGGGTCCTTCTGGCCTTACATGTCATGAATCGACGCCTCTGATGTCCAGTAGAGGGCCCCATTCAATACTGTTGTAGTCAACGAGAATCATTTCACCCAAGGGCAGTTGGAAATGGTCCATAGATAGCAACAGCTACTGATCATAGTCCAAAAGTAAGGGACAAATTCTACTCTGTGTAATTCCTTTGACTTCAGTGGCAATATTGCACAGGCATCTAAGTAAACTCATGTAGAATTAGGCCACTAATCTATACAATATTACAAGAACAGAAGTTGTCTCTTAGGCTGTGTTCACACAGCCCTCTTATTTCGAAACCACAGAGGTTGTTTCGAAATAAGATTTAGGCTGTTCACACGACGCACGGTTGTTTCGAAACAATGGAACCCGTTGTTTCGAAACAAGTTAAACCTCATATGGGGACGAAACAAAGTTGTTTGGAAACAATTGTTTCGAAACAATGCAGTCCGAACATGTTGTTTTGAAACAACAGCGACATGTTTTGAAATAACTGTTGCCTGAAACTGCTATTTCGCTTTGAGCTTTTTTCCTTAATTCGAATTAACAAACTGTTAATTCGAATTAAGTTATTTCGAAATAAGGCATTATTTCGATACAAGTTGTTTCGAAACAACCGTATCGAAATAACCCCCTGTGTGTGAACACAGCCTTAGAGTATGTCTACACTGGAGCCTTAGGTCAACTTAATCTTCCTTAAGCTGACCTAAGGAAAGCTCTGCCCACACTGGGAATTTATTAGGTTAACTTAAGTGCTAACTTAAGTGTTTCCTTAAGTCAGCTTAATAACACCGCCTCTTAAGGTTGACTTAACACTTAAGTCAACCTTATTAAATCAATTTAAGCCAGTGTAGATGGGGTCTAGTCCTTAAATTGACTTAATAAGGTTGACATAAGCATTAAATTGCCCGAGCAGCTGCAAGTGTGGACATGGGCAGTCTATAGGATTTTGGAATGTGAATGCTCTAAGTTGACTTAACAAGGTTGACTTAAAGTTGACCTTGTTAAGTGGACTTTATAGCGCCTCCAGTGTAGACACACCCTTAGTTAGCAGAGTGAAGTGCCCACTGAATTTGGCTCCAAAAACTACCCACGTAGGCTCCAATCCAGCAAAGCGCTTAACTTTAAGCATACGAATAGCCCCATTGAAGCCAATAGGATTACTCTCTATATTTAAAGGTAAGCATGTACTTATGCGTTTTACTGGAATGGTGCTTCGCTGTACTGATAGCTATAGAGATGCTAACAGGAACTAGTTATGTCTTGCTGAGTCCCAAAGGGGCAACTGTATAAAATTTGTTCCTCTTTAAAAGCGACACTAGACTCTGTTTTAGTTAGATCTGGGATATCCTTTGTATCATATAGATCATACCAGCTGGGCAAAGTCAGTATATTCGCCAACAGATACCACACACTTACCAAGGTTACATTTTTTTCTCAGTACAGGACAACACATTGCACTTCCCAGACTGTTCCACATTGGAGTATTGATGGTCGTTCAATGTGGCTTTGCTGGTGAAAACTCTGTGCCACGCTGGTGCATCTTGGCAACTCAAGAGTTTGGATGTCAAGTGTTCATAGACCTGATGAATTTTCCGTGTCAGGATGCTAGAGGTGACATTTATTCAAGAGAGAAATAATCTGTGTCTTGTAAAACTGCTGTTTTAAAAAAAAAAACTTTCCCCAAATATTTTGTTTTAAAATATATTCTCTACAAAAGACACATATGCATTAGAATCATGAGCCTGGCACATTCAACAGAGGTGTGGGAGTGCTGTTTGGTCACTTGTTTGAATGATTTATTGATCTATGTTCTGAGACAGTCAGTGTTAGCTGCCCTAAATTTTTCTCCTTAAATAGTCAATTAAGTTACCCTCACCATTCTTCAAGGTTTAGATAATATTAATCTTTAGTGAAATAGAATAAGGGATCTGCTTTTAGGGCCAAATCCAAAGTCGCTTGAACTCAGCAGAAAGACATCCCTTGATTTCTGAGGTCACTGGGGTGAGACTCATAATAATCATAGCAGCACCCAGCTCTCCAGTTGTACTTTTAAGCAGGAAAGCACAAAGCACCTCACAGTAGACGTCAGTATCATCACCCACATTTTGTAGATGGGGAAACTGAGGCTCAGGGCAGGGAGTTGACTGATCAAGGTCACACAGCAGGCTGGTGGCGAAGCTGGGAATAAATCCCAGGTCTGCAGAGTCGTAGTCCAGGTGTGTTCCAGGTGCCCCTCTGTCCTGACGATGAAGGGGCCAGTTGGACCAAATCACTGGGACACAACATCACTCATAAATTTGGCCTGGCCAATCTTGGCTGGTGCCAGGGTGCTGGAGATACTAACACATAGAGCAGACAGCTGAGCTCTGAGGGACAAGAGCCTCAGTCACTGCTATATACACAAAGTGGTCTTATTTAATTCCAAAGGGGTAAGATGTAGTTCGTAAGCCAGCTGTTTCTTGTGCTGAAGCTATTTACTGAGTTGCAACAGGCCATCAAGGTTTGCAAACAGGTTCTGAACACCAGACATTTGAGAGCCACTGTTCCAGATTTCTGAACTGGGTGCAGGTTCCCAGATCGACCCATTGCCCACTCCAGCATGTTCCCAAGATTAAAAACTGGTTGTGCAGCAGAAAGAACCATGACTAGACCCACCAGCAAATACAGGGACAGTTTCTGCCACCCTTATTTATGTTGCTTAGTACTTTGGGAGCAGATTTCAATGATGGGTGAAAGGATGTGTGATGTCAGCATCTGGTCCATGATGAAGATAACACAATAAATCCAATCTGCAGCCCCCTTGGGGTATGTCCACATGTCTCTTTTATTTCGAAATAACACTGGTTATTTCAAAATAAAAAAGATTAGGTCCACATGATGTTTTCTTATTTCGAAATGACGGGCTCCGTCATTTTGAAATAAGAACCATCATTTTGAAACAGCTTAAACCCCATTCATTTTGAAACAGCTGTTATTTCAAAACGGTTATTTAGAAATAAGGCCGTTTGGACATGTTGTTTCGAAACAACTGTTTCGAAACAACATGCCCAAACGGCCTTATTTCGAAATAACTGTTTTGAAATAACAGCTGTTTCGATAGGAGGCTTTCCCTTATTTTGAAATAAGTCATTTCAAAATAAGGGTTTTATTTCGAAATAAGTCATTTCGAAATCACTTATTTCGAAATAAAACTTTGTGTGTAGACATAGCCTTGGGGTAAAAGATGGACTTTGTCACTCCTCTGTATAGTTAAACCCAGGCTCCGATGGGTAAAAGTAAGTAGAGAAGTCTGAAGTTTGTCTGCTCCTGGAAAGTGGTTTCCTTGAAATACTAAATGCCCTGCTGGTGTTAGTAAAAAACATACCCAGATTTTTCCAGGTGAGAGTAGAACTATACAATTTATGTAGTTCTGGTAAACGAAGAAACAGGCCCACAAAAAGCCATTCTTCTCCAGATCCTTGGTGGCTACAGTTTGCTTTTCATCAGGAACTAAGGGGCTTTTATTCTAGCCCTGTGATCTTTCCAGTCCAGTCTGCTGATTCCCCTAACAGCTGACTGTGTCTTTGTTTTTATTCGTCACAGCGATTCTACCATACAGATCCATTAGGCTGATAGCAGGCCGATCAGTCAGGAGACACAACCAGACAAGAACTTCTAAATTGGTACGCAAGGCTATGAAAACATTTACAATAGGAACATCACACGGAGAATGTTTTCCACTGTGAGAAATGTCCCCTGCTCAACATCTCCATATTTGTACACTCAGTCCTTCTAGCAGCCTGCACTGAGAATATTTCCCTTTGAGAATGGAAACAGTGATCTCAGCCCTTGCACATATTTATAGGTTGGGCACAGTGTTATGCTGGGTTCATTAAAAGTGCATGATTTACTAACCTGGATATTGACCTGTTTCTAAGATCTTTACTTTTGCAAAAATTTATTTCTTAAAATAGATTTCCCACACACTCAGATAAATACTTTAATGTTTATTCTTGCCTCTTAAAAATTCCCAGAAAAACAATGCCAGGGTGAAGAACCCAGCAATCAGGTGTTATTTTTCTAGACAACTTACTGTGCTTATTTGGGGTAGGAGGCAATGGGGAAGGGTCTGATAGTTTGGAAAATGAGCATCTGCAGATAAGTAGTTTTTCAACACATGAGCCGCTTCTTCCTGCTTGTCTTCTGAAGTTGGTTTTTAAAGATGGCATTTCTACTCCTTCCTCTCTGAAAAGTTTCTAATAAAAAAAATCAATGCTAAAAAAGTGAGAGAAATTCACAAGGAAATAATAGCATCAACCCAGAAGTGATTTTGGATATAGTCCTTTTGTAGCAAGTTTAATGACAAGTCAAACTTGCCAGAGCGGAAGAGAGCTGAGCTAATGGGAAAGTGATTTTCCCCTTCACTTCCACATATAGCGCTATTGGGCTGATGCACATATTCCACAGTAACAGCATGCAGTGAAGCATCCATATACAGGATCTTTGGGTTGCATCTGTAACCAAGCAGATAGCGTTTCAAATATAGAGACTCTTCTGGTTTGTTTCATTATTGTTAAGTTAAATTGCGGTTGAGAGGAGGAGTTTGTTCGACGGGGCATAGGGAGTGGGTTACAAATGCTCATGTATTGTGGCACAGAATTTTTTTCACTGCAGATGAATGAAGACTGCAAAACTTCCCACCTGTTTTTGAAGTTCAGTGTTACTCAGATGTATTAATTAATGTATTAAGCAGGACACCAAAGAATCAAGGGCTATGTCTATACTAGCAAATGAGTTTGAATTAAGGAGCCTTAATCTGAACCAATTTGAACCCTATCTACACGAGGCTTTGCCTAATTTGAACTAAGAAGCTTAGTTTGAACTAGTTAGTTCAGTTGGTTAGTTCAAACTAACTGGTTAGTTTGAACTAATTTGCATATCTACCCAGTAGTTCGAACTAGCACAATGTAGACATGCTAGCTCGAACCAAATAAGTTCAAACCAGCAGTTAGATTGAACTAAGTGCATTTTTTAGTTTGAACTAACTTTTAGTTTGAACTAACCACACATTTTTAGTTAAAACTAAAAAGTTAGTTCAAACTAATAAAAGCGTGGCTAGTTCAAACTAAAAATACACACTTAGGTTGAACTAACATTTGAACTACTTAGTTCATACTAACCAAGTCTGAGCTAAGATTTTAGCTGTAGACGTAGCCAAAGAGAAGGAGACGGGTGACTCTGTTGGACCCTCAGCCCCCAATGCCATATTCTGGAACAGAATGAAATGACCTTTCCCTAAAGAAGGTGCTTGTTGTGAATAAAAGGCACAGGAAAGTGCTGATTTTCAGAAGCAGTTTCTGCTAGAAGCTCCATTTAGCAGTGGCAGATCATTGCTGCTGCCTCTTGGTAGGGCTTAGAGACGAACAACACAGCCTGGGCTTTTAAAATAACTAGAGCAACCGTGTGTCCCTGAAAGCCAGGAATGGGTCTGTATTCGGGGTCTGGCCTGATGTTGTAACCCCTTACAATGGAGCACTTGAAGGAAATGCTGGCCAGGAGAGCTGGTGAAATGACACATGCCCGTGTGAACACATGCACACGTATGGGGCCACCTCCAGCACTCTGTGTGTCTTACTGAAGTGACAGAGGGAACTGTACAATAATGTTCCCACTTGGCCTCCAGCAGCCTTCCCACAGCTCAACTGGATTCAACCCATGCCAATAAAATACGTAGCAGCTGTTTTAAATTCCTTTTGTCCTGCTGCCATCATGCAAAGGCAAATTATCCAGGGCTGAGGACGGTCATTGCCACCAGATGCAAAATCAAACCAGGTGCAAAGAATGAAAACAAAGGACTTGAACCAATTTCCTTCAAAGGCATTTTGCAATTGACTTCAATTGAAGCAGGACTTGGTGCTAACACCTTCCCAGAGGCGCTGCCTGGTTAGTTTTCCAGGACTTGATACCACTGAGTTTTTTATATGGCAATTGTAACATCCGCCAGTGCCTGGGCCCCGGTATATGACTGTTGTGGTTGGCTTAGCACCATCAAGCAGAGGGAGGCTGTACAAAACTGCAGAAGATGACTCTGTTCCTAGAAGCACTTGTGGAAATTAGACACACGACCCAGTTCAAATCTTTGCAGCACCAGAAAAATCAGATGATGGCACAGGCTTTTCTTTGTTTTGAGTGCACTGCTTTCTCTCACTTTGTGGTGGGTAATTACCAGTAAGATGTAAAGGCTGCGTGAGGTTTAATGAGAAATTGAATGGTGTTTCTATAGATTTATTCATAAATGCAATGATTTCAAGCCAGATGTGATTATCTACTGTAGTCTGCATATAAAACAACTGCTGTCTTCATTTCCATTGACTAGGGAGAGTTTGGTCATTTGAAGCACCAGCAGGAAGAGTGAGTTATAAATGTAAGAGGCGAACTGGGAGAAATATACAAAAAGACCACTGTAAACATGTTGTTTGAATACTCTAGCCGAGTCCATGGGATCCTAGAGGCTTGTCCCAATGAGCCTATCCAGTTCACTCTAATGCGTAGCTAATGGAGCTCTCCTGTTCAAGAGGTCAGGAAAGGCCTGTGGGTTTGGTTCTGCATTCAAACCCCAGTGCTAGGTATGTGCTTACAGTCAAGGTTTGTTACTCATCTCTGTGGATTTGCCAGCTTTAGTGACTCTGCTTTGCAATAAAATACAGCTATTTGAAAACAGCCCAACTCACTGAAAGCTTTTCATTACACTTTTTTCAACCTAGGACAACACCAATTACTTCTTCATTCAGACACCTGCTGGGCAAAATTCAGAAGACCCAGGGCACTCCACTATTATTTTTGATGAAACTGTCAAAAACTGTATTTCTGAACTCAGGGATAAATTTCCTGTTAATGTTGAGATATGTCAGACATCAGATTAAATGGGTTTTTCTACTTTGCAGGCAGTATATGTTGCAAGGTTAAAAAACCTGATTAGATTACTTGCTAAAACCACATTTATTTTTAGAATTAGCACCTACTGAAGTAAGGTCCTATTTAGATCAGCTGGCCAGGACAGCCCCATGTGCGAGTGGGAAGAATCTATTTCCACTTTGACCCATGAGACGCAGCACTGTACTCCTATCATGATTATTAATGAGCCCTACAGGGTTAATTCTTAATGAAACATTTGAACGGGTAAGTATCAACTCCATTGTTATTCTGAATGCCGAAACTCCAAATCCTGTGTAATTTGGCCATTGGAACATATTAATCTTCCACTGTCTTTGCTCTGTATTGTGTGTACCTCAGGACGTCCCTGATCCAAAGAAAGCTCATTGAAAAAACTCACAATGACTTTGGTTAGGGTTACCAGACATCCAGCAACAGGAGGACAGGTCCTCCATTTTACCTTCATGTCCTTCGTCCTCCAGGCATCTTAAAAACAGGTGATTTTGTCCGGCTTTTTGCGAATAAGTAGAACGCTAAAAAAGCCCTAGAATAGCTAAATTCGTGGGGTGGTGAACTTGGAGGTGGTCATGTGCACACATGGCCCAATCACAGCTCACCACAAACCACTCCTCACTAAGAAGCTGGGAAGCCCCATATGGTAGGTTTAGCTGGTTGTTGCTATTTCTATGGTTCCTTTATTACCTTAGTGGATAAACTAGAAGCCTTTTAATCTTGGGGTCATGAGTTCAAGACCCATACTAGGCATTTTAAATTTCTGGCTTGTTGCTCCCTACAGAAGGGCTAAATCAGGAAAAAAATATAGGGACACTAATAAAATGAAGGAAAATAAAGTACACCCTAAATAAAACCACTAACAGGGTCCAGTTAAGTAAAATAAATAAAGGGGCACATCTGAACTCAATGGAAACAATTTAGGACAATTTTTTTTTTAAATTGTAAAATGGGCTGCTGTGGAAAATGAAAAATGAGAGATTAGTTAACTGCTTTTTTGCCTTTTTTAAAACTTTTTTAGGTGCTTTTCAAGTTTATATTTACAAATTTAGTTTTTAACTTTTTTTAGTCTCATGAGCATTAATGAAAGGGTCATGAAAACCTTTCATTTAATGAAAAATTCAGCTTCCGGTAAAAGAAAACATTTTTTTTTGTTTTAAAATAATTTTAAAAAATACATGACATTGCACAGTTTTAACGCTGCATTCATTAATCATTACCCATTTTCCATGACATAATATGGCAATGACAGTTATATTCATACTACATTTTCTCCATGTCCTCCAATGTCCTTCTTTTCGTAGTTTCCTGTTCTCCTTTCCATGCTTTGGTATCTCGTAACCTTAACTTGGGTGAGCTTTGGATTAGGTCCCAGCCATCTGCTGAAGAACACTGATGGAGCCATTGGGATTTGGCAGAGATACTGAGCCACAGAGAGAGACCACATTTACTTAGATTCATGTTGACAAGCAACTTCCAGAAGAAACTAGCAGTGTTAGCAATAGGCCTTGTTTAGGCCTTATATAATAAGACTTTATAATTTCTTTGTTGGGATCATGTATCATATCACAAAGCAATTTACAAACCCAAATTCATGTTGCCCATCATTTGAATACTACCACCTCTGGCATAAATAAGGGCAGCTGTTCAACAGTACACCAGCACTGTTATGCAAGAATGAAGGGGAATATCTCAACCAATGTTAACAGCAGAGGAATTTTCGGGAGGATAGAATACAATAACCTAACCTGCAATTCGATGAGGAGACTTTGTATCCGCTAGAGAAGTATACAGTAGATTCTTTCATAATCACAAATGGGCAGTAGCTTAATTTTGCTGTGGCTGGAACCACTGTATTACAATAACTGTAGATTTGTATTCTCTTTTGGACTCTGCCAGTACCCATTTTAATGACATCTGCAAATGGTCAATTTCACTGGTTTACTACATTGTAAAAATGTGTTACACTGCTCGCAACCTATTTGCTTACAACCAGAGCAAACGGCAAATAGTCCTTTTACATGACTCACACTAAATGGAAAGTTTATAGGGCTTAGACTGACCAATTTTGGAAGTTGTAGGGCCAAACAGCTGGAATAAGATGTCTAAAGTATTACAACACTGGTTTTATACAGCGTTTGAGCTCTTAACTAAACTAGAGCATCCCCCATGTAAAAGGAATTGCAATTGTGCTTCCTTTAATGCTATTCTGAAGCAGTGGTGACTCAGAAAATAGTAACACCTATTAAAGTGACAACATAAGAGTGGATTGATATTTTTTGACCCTCAAAATTTTCCTGCTGAAATATAGGTTTTTCTGAAACCAAGGTTGCTTTCAGGAAAATGTCTGTTTTGAGGAAATTTTCACTTTTCAGTGGAAAAATTAAAAGCAAAACATTTAGTTTCAAACTGATGTTTGTTAATAGCTCAAGTAAATGGGTAACACATCAAAACTTCAAAGAGAAACTGCAGACTTGGAATTCATATGCAAATTTGACTATGTGAAAGCAGGATTAAAGAGTGACTATGGATTCTTTTCCCAGTACCACAGGTGATTTGTCCTCACCATCCTCTATGTGCTGTTTCCCATTGTTTGAATTTTAACAACTGCTTTGATTTGCTGTTACAATGTGACTTGATCCTATGATTCATACTTCCCTACATTTATTCTCCTTCCATTCTGTAAATTGCCCCATTTTCTAAGCATCTGATGAAGTGGGATTTTCTCCCACTTTGTTTTGTTTTGTTTCTCCCACTTTCGTTCTTTGTTTTGCTGGACTAGACTAACATGGTTTCTCCTTTGGAACTTAAAAAATGTTGAGAACACTGACATTATGAAATGAAACTTTTTGTTTGAACTGAAAATGTCTGTTTTCCATTCTGCTGTTCCCAAACTGACAGCCTTCAGACAGTTAATATTTCTGAGCCATTCTTTGATTTTATCTGTTTCAGGATGCAAGCAAATAATAAAATCATAGAAGGTTAGGGCTGGAAGGGAGCTCAGGAGGTATCTAGTCCTGCTCTAAGAAGAATGAACCGTAACTAAACCATCCCAGCCAGGGCTTCCTCAAGCTGGGCCTTAAAAACCTTAACGGTGGAGCTTCCACCAACTCGCTAGGTGACCCATTCCAGTGTTTTACCATCCTCCTAGTGAAAAAGTTTTCCTAATATCCAACTCAAATCTCCTACATTGCAACTTGAGATCATTACTCCTTATTTGGTCATTTGCCACCACTGAGAACAGCCTAGCTCCATCCTCCCCAGAACTTCCTTTCAGGTAGTTATGGATTCAATCAAATCCTCCTTCACTCTTCTCTTCTGCAGACTAAACAAGCCCATTTCCCTCAGCCTCTCCTTAGAAGTCATGAACTCCAGCTCCCAAATCATTTTTTTGCCTTCCACTGAACTCCCTCCAATTTGCCCACATTTTTTCTGTGGTGTGAGGCTCAACACAGGAAACAATACCCCAGATGAGGCCTCCCAGTGTCCAATAGAGAGGAATAATCACTTCCCTTAATTTGTGGGATTGCTCCCAATGTGCCAATAGCCTTTTTGATAAGAAGGGCACACTGCTGACTCATATCCAGCTTCTTGTCTACCATAACACCCAGGACCTTTTCCGCAGAAATGCCTAGCCAATCAGTCCCCAAATTGTGGCTGTGCATGGGATTCTTCCATCCGAAATGCAGGACTCTGCATTTGTCCTTGTTGAACCTCATCAGATTTCTTTTGGCCCAGTCCTCTACTTTATCAAACTCACTCTGTCTCCTATCGATGCGATCCAGTCTATCAGTCATTTTTCCCAGCTTAGCGTCATCTGCAAACTTGCTGAGGGTGCAACCCACCCCCTTTTCCAGATCATTAATGAAGATGTTGAACAAAACCAGCCACAGCTCCAACCCCTGGGTTCCTTGCATGTTACTGGCTGCCAACTAGAGATCAATTTGTTGATCGCCATCCTTTGAGCCAAATGATCCAGTCAGGTTTCTATCCATCTTATAGTCCATACATCCAAACCATAATTTAACTTATGATAAGAATACTATATCAAAAGGTTTGTTAATGTTTGTTAAAGGTATGTTAATATATCATAGTATATGATGTCCACCACTTTCCCCAATCAGTAATCTCATCATAGAAAGCAATCTGCTTGGTCAGGCCTGCCTTGTTCTTGGTGAATCCATGCTTACTATTCCTGACCTCCTTCCTCTCTTGCAAGTGCTTCCAAATGGATCCCTTCAGGACTGGCTCCATGATTTTTCCAGGGACTGAGGTGAGTCTGACTGGCCTGTAGCTCCCTACATCCTCGTTCTTCGTTTTTTAATGATTGGCGCTATATTTGCTTTTTTTCTAATTATCTGGGACCTGCACTAGTCACTACAAATTCTCAAAGATAATGGCTAATGGAGTACACTTATACAGTTTGCAGGTGATACCAGGCTGGGAGAGGTTGCAAGTGCTTTGTAGGATAGGATCACAATTCAAAATGCTTTGGGACAAACTGTTGAAATTGTCTGAGCGAAACAGAATGAAATTCAATAAAGACAAGAGCAAAGTACTCTGCTTAAGAAAGAAATACGCATTGCACATATACAAAATGGGCAATGACTGCCTAGGAAGGAGTATTGTGGAAAGAGATCTGGGTGTTATAGTGGACTACAAGCTAAATATGAGTCAACAGTGTAATACTGTTGCAAAGAAAAGCAAACACCATCTGGGATGTATTAAGAGGAATTTTGTAAGTGAGACACGAGGTGTAATTCTTCCACTCTACTCCGTGCTGATTAGGCCTCAGCTGAAGTATTGTGTCTAGTGCTGGGTGTCTCATTTCAGGAAAGATGTGGACAAATTAGAGAAAGTCCAGGGAAGAGCAACACAAATGATTAGAGGTCTGGAACACTTGACTTATGAGGGAAGATTGAAAGAGCTGGGTTTGTTTAGTCTGGAAAAGAGGATGCTGAGAGGGGCCATGATAACAGTTTTCAAGTACCAAAAGTGTTGTCATGAGGAGGAGGTAGAAAAATTGTTCTCCTTAACTGCTGATGATGGGACAAGAAGCAATGGACTTGAAATATGGCAAGAGAGGTTTAGGTTGGACGTTAGGAAAGAATTCCTAACTGTCAGGGTGATTAACCACTGGAATATGTTGCCTAAGCAGGTTGTGAAATCTCCATCAATGGAAGTGTTTAAGAGCAGATTAGACAAACATCTGTCTGAGACAGTTTAAGAAGCTATGTGGTCCTTTCACAAGTACAGGGAACTGGACTCAATGACCTCTCATGGTTCCTTCCAGTTTCTATGATTCGATGATGCTATAATCGAATCAGTCAATTTCCTCAGCAACCTCAGCTACATTGCTTGGACTTGTGCATGTCCAGGCTTTCTAAATAGTAAATGTTCAAATAGCACTATTTTCCACAGCTTGGAAATCTCATTTCACAAAAAGATTTTTGCCATGCCTACATGAAAGCTCCCTGCAGACATGCAATCCAGGTACTCTCCTGCTTAAGTTACATGATCTAACTGGCTCAGTTACCACCTTGGTCAATGAGACTGAATCAAGAACTTGCGGTGATCAAAGCAAGAAGTGCTGCCGTATGAGACAAAAAGCCAGGCAGTTATGCTTTGAACTGTAACAGACCCACCTTGTCAAGGACTTGGGCACAGAGGAGGATGCAGCACACTGAGTTACATCACAAGGTCTTAGATGGAAGCAGCATAGTGAAGATAGCAGATGACGCACAGCGCAATTGTTGCACATTGCCAAATTTCTGCTGTTTAAACAATGGAGTTATTGAAGGGTGAATATCTGCTAGCCTAATTTTTTGATGAGGACTCATAACCCCTCTTTGCATGCTGTGTTTTCCGCATCTCTGGGTGGAAGCCCTAAGAACTGGAAATATGATTTCCCAGAGGCCATTTCAGATTGCTAGGTTGAAAACATCTTTGGAACTGGTAGAGCAACTAAAATCTAATCAGGTGCTCTTGTATGCAACAGACCCAAGAAAGATGGCAATCAAGCCAATAGCTGCAATTGATTACACATGCCAATGAATGTTTTGCAGTCCTTAATAAAAAAATGCAGCTCTTACCTTAAACTGCGCCTTGTGGTTCTTTTAATATTATGAATTAGAGGGGAAAACCAAAATGAAATAGCAGAGAAAACAACATGTGAGTGAAGGTAGACAAATGCCTGACTTACTTGCCATTTTCTTAAACATAAATGAGTTAGAAGACAAAGTGTGAAGCTGAATTTGAGCATTGGGATGTACTTCTTGGATCTCCAGTCTGGTCAAATAGTTGGGGGCAGAATATCTATCAGGACAGCATTTGCAGCAGGAGCACTGCTGGCCTGGGAAAAGACCTCGGGCTCGGCTGCTGAGACTCAGGGCTCGCGCGCCAACACTGCAGCCATCGCTGCGGGTGGCCTGGCAGTGGATCTCAAGCTTGGGTGCTAGGACCAGCGATGCCTCTGATTTCCAGGCTGCACAGATACAAGAAACCTTTCCCCTGCCATCAGGACTAGAACTAGTTTTGAGTCCATTGGACCAGATTTTGAGGTGGGACTTGGGTCAGTTTGCTGCACTAGAAGGGTGTGTTCACACAGCAGTCTTATTTGGAAACAACAGAGGTTGTTTCGAAATAAGAAAGGCCATGTTCACATGATGCACCATTGTTTCAAAACTTAAACCCCATGTGGGGATGAAACAACATTGTTTCAAAACAATTGTTTCGAAACAATGCTGTCTGAACATGTTGTTTCAAAACAACGGTGACTCGTTTCGAAATAACTGTTGTCTGAACCTGCTATTTCGTTTTGAGCTTTTTTCCTTAATTCGAATTAACAAACTGTTAATTCGAATTAACTTATTTTGAAATAAGGCGTTATTTTGATACAACTTGTATCGAAACAACTTGTATCGAAATAACCCCGTGTGTGAACATAGCCGAATTGTAGTGCTGCTGTTTATTTTTCATATGCATGTATTTAATAGTTAACTATCCACGTTCACAGAAGAACTATCCTTGACCAGGGAATTTATAATCCAAATCAGACTAAAATCACTACATTGGCATCCTTTTTCTCTTAGGCGACTTGTCTACTTCTTTTGGAAATATATATACAGATGGGCTTAAACTCCTATATCTGTACTTTGTTTCTTTGGCCCATTGTGAAATAGTTTTGTGTGCTTTCAGTAGGTGAACATTTATTCTCCGATTCACCACTGTAATCCCACAGCCCACAGCTCACTCTAGATCTACATCGGAATAACTTACATGTTCCCTGAGCTGAGACCATAATTTGGTCCTCAGATATTTCTAGAGCTCCAATTGACTTAATACTAAGGAATTTTGCACTGCCGATAACTATGGAATAGTTTTTTTTTTAATGTGCAATTATTTCTGGATTCTCTGTTCCAACAGCAAAGGTATTGCGTATATTAGATACCCCAGGGCAGAAACCTTCCTATTTAACATTTAGTCTACGAGGAGGCTGTCTCCACTGTATTTCATTTCTTTGTTCACTTGCTAATTCCATCTCCAGTGGTTACTGACGCTGAAGACCATGATTCTCAAAAGCCACTAGAGATTTTGAGTGCTTCCAGTTGTTGTGCCCAACCCGATACACTTTTAAGGGGATTTATATTCAGTGGAAGGGTGTTCAGAAGAACTTCCTGAAAAATCTTAAGGCATTGCAAGCTGAATACTCTTGTCTACTCTTATATACTGTGCTGTTGTAACATTAAGGCCACATTTCAACCTCACAATGAGACATCACCACTGGTTGGCAGGGGTAACTGCATTTTTCCTGCTGAAGGCATGATTTGTGCCAGCTGTCTATGTAGGTTCTTCTGCATCCATCTCCTTTGTCCTGGCACCCAGGGATTTCAATCTTACCTCCTGATACTGTATTCCTTGCACATCCCAAGCACCCACTGACTTTATTTCAAAATGTGGTTGTTTTATACAAAATCCAGGTATTATGGATGGACTTGGGCTTGGTTATTACAGAGGTATCCATAGTCAGAGACCCTCAATCACAAGTCCACTCCAAAGGGATGGTGCAGCTAGACATCTCCCCGGGCTGGGGAGTAAATGTATGTACTCAGCTGTGAACCTCTCTGCCCGGGGACATCAGCCTGGACCTGCAGCTGGCTACATTCAGACTGCAGTTTCTCCGGGCCTTTTTTGGCAAACTCTGGACCAAGGCATGACTCTTCCAAAACCCCAAGGCACCCAAGGAGATATGGAATGACAGGGAGGGCCAAAAAGCCTTGAAGCCATGCTGGAAAGGATTGCTGATTTGCTAGACGTACAGCTGGTGTCTCAGCCAGCATTTTGGTGCCTGAGATAAGATCCCATTCAGTGCTCTACCCATTAGCCCACACTGCCTGTAGTATAGCTTTGGGGCAGGTTAGTATTTTAGTTCATGAATTTGTGATTAGAATAGTTTAAATTATTTGACATAACAAAACTTGTCAAGCTAGAATATTTTTAGAATCTGGTATCTGGAGGGGAAAATATAAGAAAAGGCCACATAAAAATAATATAGGGAGTCTGAACAAGGCATTTCCTGTCTGATTACTAAACCAGATCTTTGTTTTGTCTGATGGATGGCACCCTCTGCTTGCAGTTTCTTAAACTGACATGTTATTTCCTCACTACTTCAACACAGAGGAAAGTCACCAGTTAAAAAGGCAAGAGTTTAATCAGCACTTTGTACTCTTCTCAGCTGAGACAGAGGTAATTGTACCGTCTGATTTGCTGGGCTTGCATATAGAGACACACCTCCATAAACTGTGCACACAACACACACAGAATGCGATGGTCGGAGCAACATATGCATAGGCCCTTTTCCTGCAGAGGGATGTACAAGGAAAGCCCCATAGTTCCACACAGTAGGAGCAATGGAATACACCATGTTAGAACAAAATATAGCCGCTTACCTGGAATACATTATTCAGTCACTACATGCCTTTGTGTGTTTTACTGACTTCCAAACAGTGAAATGCCTGGTAAACAGGGATGACAAAGCTGGAACAAAAGCTGCATTGAACCTTATTTATCTGTGGACAAAGCTGTGTTCTTTCATAAATACTTCCTGGATAACATCCTTGATATAGTCTGCTTTTTTACTTAGAATTTAGAACAATTGACACACAAGAATCCCCAAAACAGAGTGACACAAAGCAGGCTGCTCCCCAAACCAGGAAGACACAACTCACCCTCCTTGTACTAGGATGTGTGAGTCTGATTGCTTCTCTACACACACCCCCGACCCCACAACACCTACAAATGGGATCAGCAACACTCATGCAAATTAAAGTGAGGGTCTAGGGTTCCAACAGTTTTCACATACACCATGCCTTGGAACCTGGTATTTCTGCAGGTGAAGGTACTCATGCATCACAACCAATCAGTGGGACTTAAATTTAAACTTCAGTGGGAATCAGGGGTGGCGACAGGTCATGTGATCAAGCCCCCAAATTTGTTGAACCTAAATAATTAGGATCAAGGTTATAATGTGAAGAGTGGAGCTGTGCCTAGCTACGCCGGCACTGTACCTGCTCACAGAGTTGGGAAGAGCACAGTGGCTTTGTCATGCATGATATTATCATAGTCTCTGCCAGACATTAGCGACCCTCAGCTGGTGTGAATTGGGACAGTGCCATGAAAGCAAATAACTCACTCAGGAAGGGATGTCATCAATTCTACGCTTAATTCACCAAATTGATGGGATTTTCACTTCTGCATTTTTATTGGTCTTGAACATCAACTGGTGTAGACAGACACAGCTCTAAGGATGTCACTGATTTAAACTGGCTGGACAGCTGGCCCATGATACAGTCTGTGATTCTGCTACAAAAATGTTCTGAAAAAGTCTGCACTTCGGTTGACTTTTAGTGGCACTTCCTGTGAACACAGACATTAGTTTAAAATGACCGTCATGGCAGTGCAACCTGACTGCCATGCATAAGTGATAGTCAGTGTGTTTATGATGGCAGGTGATGACAAATATCCCTCTTTCGGCATCAGGCACTGTAAATCAAACCATGGTGCTGACCCTGGCCAAACATTAACACAATGGAGGGTTTGTCAATATTCATGGCAAAATGGCTTGGAACAAAAGCTGCTAAACTGCAATAACTGTATTTAAGTGGGATGTAAAATTGTATGTAAAACAACCTCTCCTTTTTCTGTTTCCAGAGGCTAATGTGCATTGATGTTGTAGCTAAAAGGGAATGTTCAAACTATAGTTTGTAATTTACCTTAGTGTTTAGAGCCCAAAGAGCAGCCTTTTCCATCGGAAGTCATCTCTAAATACAGCAAGAAGAGTAGTAGCAATGTGCACTGCCAGATACTGCTCCCATCTGGGAGAGGGTCTCTTGGCAGCCCTCATTGGGGAGAGGGTTTCTTGTTTTCACTCCTAGCCTTCTCCACTGGGACCACCAAGAAAGGAAGAGATGCGGACACTTTGGCCGACAAACACCAGCTTGTTTCACACAGGCTACTAAAGAAACTTCAAGAAACAGCATCTGGCTATCTCACAGGACTGGTGATGGGACACAGAAATTTTCACGTCTAGGTCACTGGCTGATATCCAGTCATGCTTGGGGGAGCCAACAAAGCTCTGATCTAACAAAGCACTTAAGCAAATGCTTAACTTTAAGCACTTGCGTGGGCCCATTGATGATAATGGTCCTTTTAGACTGTCAGCTTTCTTGGTTATGGAGCGTCATTTACTGTCTATTTCTACAGCACCTAGCATGATGAGGCCCCAGCGTGGATGGCCTCTTGGTGTTACTTCAACATCAATGTTCAATAATGGCAACAAGAACCTAGGTCTTTTGGTCTTCAGTGTAAACTCTGTAAACGCTATGAATTTATATGTTAGACTGCATCACCTTCCCATATATCGACATATGGGGACGACCCTTTTCTCATTCTTACTCTCTGATGAGACCACTGTACCAAAGTGCAGATTTGTCATGATTAAGAGGCCTGCTTTTGTAACTAAACCAGGTGTGCAAATGCTCAAGCAGTTACTGTCACTCTGCATGCACACTGGGGACCTGTACATGCAAATGGCTAATGGAGAGGCCATTCTGTGTTTGCCTTCCATGTCTAATTACTAGCCTCCCAAGCCGAGATCCCAAAGCAAAGGGTGATGTGTAGGAAAATTAGTAGGCATGAATAAATAAGAAGTCTGGTTGTGGGTTTCTTCCCCTCCCTTTCTCCCTTTTCCCTGCAGATACGCAGCTGATGGGTTAGGGAGCCATTGAATCAATTTAGTTTGGTAGAGACTCTTCTCAGTGACTGGCAAATCTCCCCCCAGTAGCCTTGAGGATGCTGTCAGGGATGTCTTGCAGCTGGAGTAGCTAGGCACACAGCTCTGCCCCCTGGGAAACACAGCGATACCTGTCCCTTTGCCGACCAGATGGAAATCACAGTGGTCTTGTGCTTAGTCGCCATTAGTCAGGTGCAGCTCCTGAGAATAAATCCAACTTTGTCTGGTGGAGACTTCAGGGGGAAAAATGGAGATTTATGGCAGCAGATCAATAGAAAGGAAAGGCCAATGAAGGCTGGGCATCAGAAAATAGGAAGTCAGTGAGTAGGAAGGTGAGGGCCCTATGGATGGGACTCTGCCAGGGTGTCGGCTTCATGTCTAGGCGCTTCACTATGCAAAAGAAGTTGACAAGTTGGGTGATGCCCAGAGAAAAGTAACCACATTGTGATTATGAATAGGCTGCAGACAGGGGTTACATAAAAGCTGTAATAAGAAGAGTATGGGCACAGCTACCCCTCCTCTGATCAAAGCTGAGGACCAATACATAGGAAGACAGATTTAAAGTGAGCTAGTCTCCCAGTGGAAGTGGTGGAATCTCCCTCCTAGGAGACATTTAAAACGGGAGTAGACTATACTTTGGACAATAGAATATAGGAAACAATTTTGCACAGGCTTCCAAAGGAGGAGCTAAATTACTTAAAACAGGGATTGGCAACCTGTGACATATGTGCCAAAAGTGGCACATGAGCCAATTTGGAGTGGCACATGGCACCTTAGCTCTGCTGCTGCTGGTGTCCTGCCTTCAAACTATATAATGACAAGCTGCCGGTGGGGGGGCTGCAGATCTGCCCTTGCTAATGACATGCCACCTAACTAGCTCCCTCTCTGCTGCCGGCACTTGGTGAAGAGCAGGGAGGAGATTTGGGCATGGCCCTTTCTAAAGTTTGCTGACCTATGACTGAAGAGGTATTTTCTATGCCTGCTGCATATGATTTTAGTGGGGAAACAATGACTAGTGAAGGGCAACAATGACTATCCACCTCTCTTCTGTGCAAAAGGCTTTGGATATGCTTCCTTCTCGGGTCAAAGTCATCTCCCAACATATGCCTGTCTTTGAGAAATTAATCTCTGGTGCTGGTCTCTACCACAGGATCTGTGGAGTAACAGCCATACTCTACTGCAATATAACTGATTCCAGTAGGACATCAATCCTTGAAATGGACGTTCATGAGACAGAACCAGATGGATAGGGCTTTTTACTCCAGCTATCAGGCACATTACCCAGAAGCCAAGTAGTTAAAATAAAAATAAAATGGTCAAAGCACAACACCATGCAGAGTTGCGTATATTACCAGGGCAGCAAAATTCACCTGTGGCTAGTGCCATCTAGTGCCCCGGCACCAAGACAGAAGGAAGAATTCACATCTCAGCAGGACCAAAACCAAACACATGCTAGTCACAAATCAATGATTCTAGCCAGCCATATCTCTAGAAAATCTAAAAAAAGGGAAAAGAGACCAACTCAGAAATGATCATGTCTGGCTTTCCTTTTTTCCTTCTAAAAACTATAAATACAATTGCAACTTCTACCTTCATGGACTTCAATAATTTATACTCCCCAGTGGAAATCATTCATAGAACATTAATTTTTATGCCAGTCAGAGAAGATTAATAGGCATAATCACATTACATGTTCACCGTTACAGGATCTGCAAAGCTTTGACTGCATTTGGTTTGCGGCTATTCCATTCAGCTGGACTCTTTTGATATTGCAGCGTGTATCTGTGCAATTAAAAGATTTTTTTTTTATTAACCAGTTTTTACATTACACTCAATGGTTCCTTCACACAACTAAATGACCCGTTTAACAAGCATGATAAAATCCTCATTAGGGCCTATTATGGGATTTAGCAGAATCTTCCGGCTTCTCTACGGCACAAAACTAATCTAATTAACTCTGCCACTTAATTCCACCCCCCCACTCTATTTATTGGGCTTCTTATGGAAAACAGAACCAAGGAACACAATTAATGTAATTTATCCTGAAAAATCCCCAAACATTAGCAAGTTACAAACGTAATTAGGAAAGGCCTTACAGAGTTTAAGCATTGCAGACAATTATTCCAGAACTACAACCCTACCTATTATCACGTTACTTCTTCTGCTATCATCCCGCAAAGAGAAAAGAGGATGTAATCCTAACCAAGCAATTAAGGGTCAGCTATGGGGTTGAGTTAAAATGTGCACCTTCATGGAGGAAGTGCGTGCTTTGTGTTTCATGCAATGGCATGACTTCTATGCTCAGGGGCAGTCAGGTGTAACTCCGCTGAAGTTAAACCCTGTGGTGTAGTTTGTAGCCATGTTCCGTACAGCAGAATTTAGCCATAATGTGTTATTAAACTCTTTTTCTATTCTTGCCAACATGCACAGGGCATGCAGAAATTGTAGCACACACTGTAAAAAGGCCATTAGACTGGGAACGACCAGAGGGAAAGCAAATTATCTGGCCCATTTTCATTTGTGCTTTCATTTAGCATCAATCTGCACATACCCCTTTGTCGAGGCAGAAAGCTGACATTGGAGACAGGCTCTGCTGGCAAAAGGCGAGTTTTACAGAATGCACCAGTAACAGGGAACTAAATAGTTACATCATTAGTGAATCTCCATTGCCTGTGACATTCAGTTCAGATGCTTGTCAGAACCCTTTATATCAGACCAGCTCAGTGACATATTTCCAGACTTCCAGTCTGCGACAGAACCTGGAAGAAATGTTGTGCTCCTGCAAAGTCCACTGAATTCCAGTGAGAGCCTTCTAAGAAATTGAATCTAAGGCATCATGAGTCAAGCACCCAAAAGACACCTAACATTGGCCTAAGTGATTAGGTTAAGGTCGCTGAGGAAGTCTGTGGCCACACCACAAAAATCTTTTTGCTACCCATGCTCTGCTGATCACGGGCCTCAATCAGACATCTAGCCAGAGTCCAGGATGTGCACAAGCTCCCAAGATTTGAACCTTGCGTAACTGTAACAAATCCATCATTACATCAAAGGTAGAAGCAAGCACTAGCCACAGTTCATGCTGTTCCCCTATATGATATAGGGGGTTTCCTCATCTCTTGTGGATTCTCTGTCTCTTGAAGCCTTGCTGGGAGAGATACATTAGTGAAACACAAGTTTTTGGGCTCAGTATTAGATTAAACTCCCTGGTAAGTGCTTCTATGTGTGCAGACAACATAAGCTTATGATGCCTTCTGGCCTTAAAAATCTCTGAATTTATGAATCTTTGGGTACATCTCCACTGGCCTGATGTCAGCTTAAGTCGACCTACAGACCCCTGCAGTCACACTGGGCTTTTATTAAGTCAACTGATGCGCTTCCTTAAATTGGCTTACTAACACCGCCTCTTAAGGTCGACAACGCTTAAGTCAACCTTATTAAGTTGACTTAAGCCAGTGTAGACAGGAAAAGCCCTTAAATCAACCTAATTGGCCTCCAGGCCCCCTCCCAGGCTATGTCCATATGTATATCATTATTTTGAAATAAGTTGTTTCAAAATGAGTTATTTTGAAATAAAGTCCCTATTTTGAAATAAGTTAATTTGAATTAAGGGAAAAGCTCAAAGCAAAATAGCATGTCCAAACACAGGACTTGCTATTTCGCTTTAGGAGAGGGGCACCACAGGAGCTGTAGCAACATGGCCCCCTCCCTGGGCCATGCCCCCACCCAATATAGGCTAAAAGGAAGGCACCTTGGGAAGGAGAAGGGCAAAAGTGTTATTTCAAAATAACACGTCCAAATAGCGTTATTTCAAAATAACCATTTTGAAATAATAGCCATTTCGATTTAAAGAAGGTTTAAGCTATTTCCAAATGACAGCTCTTATTTTGAAATGATGGAGCCCGTCATTTCGAAATAAGAATACTTTGTGTGGACCTAATCTCTTTTATTTTGAAATAACCAGTGTTATTTCGAAATAAAAGAGACACGTGGACATACCCCCAGAGTTCCTGACCACGAGAAAGGGTCAACCTAGCACTGGCCAGTGTGGACGCAGGCAGTCAACAGGAGTTTTCAACGTGCACTCTCTAAGTTGACTTAACAGAGCCTCCAGGGTAGACATACCCTTTGTTAGTACAAGCTCATCTCCTATTTAGTGGCCAGATTTTCAGAAGAGCTCATTGCATCGAGTGCATTTTTTGCAAAAATCTGTCTGTGTCACAGGGGGAGCTGGTGGTGGAGGGTGCTCACGTTTTGAAAATCTGTCACCAATTGCAGGTGCTGAGCATGTAAAAACCTGGCCCTTGGATCTGTTTACTAAAAAAGGGCATTGCTCCCACCTGCATCTGTGCACTGAGCTCTGGTCTGGCACGCTTCAGAACAGCTTTCCTCTTATGCCCTGTAAGACCATTTTTTCACTAGCACAGCTTCATCTCTGGACATGCAGTCTGAAAGAAGTAATTTAGCAACAGTAAGGCAGATGCATAGCACTTTGCTAGAGAACACGGACAAGGAAAACACTATTTTCCGGACATGAATCAACCTATATCTCAATGGATTTGCAACAGTGTTAATTAGGAAAATAAAACCACCAAATAATTATGGAGCAGAAAGCAACCTGAAATTAGTTTGAAATGGATTTGAGCAATCTGACAAACTCATATCTCTTCTGCAAGCCTGTCAGTGCTCAGTGACAGTCTGTGAAACCTTTGTCTGACTCCTGACAGGGACCTTGTGTCTGAAAAAAATTGGATTAGATGCAAGGAAGACTCACTGCAAATGTCTCAACTCCAACAAGTCTGGGCAGAAATAGAAAAAGGGCTGTTTTTTACCATCACTCAGTATCAGCCCATCTGATGATTGAATCCTGGAACTGAAAAATTGTGGAGAATTGTAATAACTCTTAATACACCGAAGGCCAGCGCCTTTGTTCTGGTTAGGTGGCACAAAGCAGCTGGAATCTAACTCTAGCTACCCAGCTCCGAATTCATCCAAGCAGGCGGCTCTCAGCAGGTACCAACCTGAGCATGGCTAGGGTAGGAGAGGGCACACTAGGTACAGGGAGGGCTCAGCTCCATCCCATTAGCTTTCAAGCCAGTAAGCATGCACTCTCTTAAGGACTATATGGAGCCGGGGTAACGTAGACCAGCTTTAGCTGTAACTGAGTCCTTCTCACCCCTTCATAGTAGAGAATATCTGGGCCACATACAACTTTTCAAAGACAGGTGTCAGTTGGAGAAGTCTGATTCCTATTTCATATAATGGGAAACTGAGGCACAGTGTGACCCTGGCGGTAGCATCTGAAAATGCACCGGTCAGGGCTGGCTGTAAGATGAGAACAAACTCTCCCAGAACTGGTGGGTGACCTGCATTCAGACTTCCCCAATCAGCCACAAACAATGCATCTGATCCCCCATGCTGCTTACCAAGAAAGTACGTCACAATATAAACAGCCCCCTATACTGCATTTCAGCTCCTGGTTCCCAGTCAGCCACTGGGACCAGTGAAGAGAGAAGTTAATTGAAACTCCATGCTCTTTACCAAAAGAGTTCTTCTGACTCCAAATGATCAGTCATTTTACCAGATCAGTAGAGGTTTGGATCTCACCCAAAATACCACAGTGCCAGCCAATCTTAGTAACAAAAACTAAAGGTTTACTATACAAGGAAAAAAACAAGCTATAGAGACCTGTTAAAGGATTAAAGCTATTAGACACATACAAGATATTAAGAGTTCACATACAGCGAGTCTTCGGAAGAATTTGGAGTTTGCAGCCTTGTAGAAGTCCTCTGGTGTACATCCAGCACCTCCATGGGTCTCAGGCCTTTGTTTTTTCACGGCTGCAGGTGTAGATAAATAGATCCAGAGGAAGGTGTTGGCTGTAGGCTGAAAGATTGGACTGAAGACAAAACGATTGTGTTGCACCTGCCTTTTATGTCCTCTGCCTTTTCCATGCTGTGTGTGGAAATTTGCAGCAAAAAAATGGGGTGCAGAGTCACATGAGCAGGTCCTGCTTGCTCATCAGATCTCTCCCTGGGCCTATTTTACCTGAAAATTTTCTTAATGGGCCTTTCAACTGACTGTGGCTGCAGTCATTCAGTCTGGGGTGTGGCCCAGAAACACGGGGTAAATTAAAACACCCATACATCAAACGTGTTTGTAACTTCTACTACAGATATGACATGTACACCATAGAAAATTATAACCTTTCTATCGGTACCTGACATGCCATATCTCATAAGGTGTATTGTAATTTTTAAATATTAGTATTAAATAATATCATAAATGGTCCCCTAAATGCAGCCAGTGTCCCACGTGGATGATGTCATTTCTTTTCACTTGGCCCATGTAATAGTCCTTCTAAGGTAGGTTTGCAGGATGTTGTACATATAAGTTCAGACTTACGTGAATTAGTTTTAGTTGTTCTGCTAATAAACAGATCTCATTCTGACACCAGAAATAACAACATGCAAAAACCAATAGGGGACTCAATCCTCCTGATCACTCCATTACTGAGCTGTAAAAGCCATACTCAGGCAAATGAATAACAAATCAACGCTTCAAAGGGCAACTACAGAATTGGAATTCACATGCCGATGTGACACTGTGAACTCAGGGCCGAACAGAGACGATGGTTTTTTTTTTTCATTACAACAGGTAGTTTTGTTTGAATCCAAAAAACTGCTTTGATTTACAGTCTGACCTCATCCTATGACTTACACTTCCCTGCATTTATTTTCCTTCCATTCTGTAAGTTCCCCTTCTTCAAGTGTCTGACGAAGTGGGATTTTCTCCCACAAAAGCTCATGAGATAAATAAATGTGTTAGTCTTTAAAAGTGCCACAGGACTGCTTGTTCATTTTGCTGAACTAGAATAACACGGCTGCCCCTTTGGAAGATCTCAGTCTGGCTCCGTTCATCAGGAACAAACACAACCGTAGAAAACTTCTGGGGCATCTTTTCCCCTGTCAGTGCAAGGTTATCATGAAACTTTAACGAGAAAAGAAGATAAAATGTCAGCGTTTTTGGACCTCCCCTTGTGTACTTGCTCTGTCAGACATTACACCCTTGGTGGGACATCAGTGGAAAAAAGGATGTACAAGAAATATAAATTTGGCAGCTTAATGCTCAACTTAGGAGACTGCCGCTGTTAGCTAACAGGTGTGCTAACAACATGACAAAACTCTCGCTGATTAGGAGCCAAAAGTGTGGCGATGATTGGAGTGTGATGGATGGTGAAAGGCCTGTTCTGCTACAGACTATCAGAGAGAATCCCAGGTAATGGTAAATAAGCAGCTGGTCACAGCAAGGGGGGATTGGCTGTGCCGTGCCGTCTCTCTGAGCTGTACTGTGTCAATGATAGCTATAAATCAAACTGGAAGGGGTAAGGGCACATCTCCACAGTTACTGACTTCAAAGGGCTGGACGGGAGGGGGGCCGATGCACGAAGTATAGGAGATGAACTGGCCAGGAGCAGTGGTGGAAAATATCCTGATTTGGTGGAAAATATCCTGATTTGTGCCAAATATATGCATTAAACAAACAAAAACCCAGCAAAAAATGAATATTCAGACCATCCCACCTCTTGATGCCTCATCGAGGGGGATGAAAGCATGTCATTAGTGACGGCTTTGGGTGGATAATCCTTCAGAAAGAGCCATCGCTGAGCTTTCCAGGGTTCAATTCTGAGCCGTCTTTATAAAATTACAGTTATCTGACCGGGAATGCCAGGGAAATGATTCCAAATGAACAAGGCATGGACTGCTGCCATTTATGACAATCCCCTGCCAGATGAGAATGCAAACAGTTTGATTTACAGAAAATGAGGCAGACAGTTATCCTTTTTGCAAAATTCCCCTTCTTCCCCAATCTGATTACAGAGAGAAAAGCTGTGCCATTAAGAGTTAAAATCTCATGCAGAATGCATAATACACCTCTCTTCCTTGGAAGCAGGGGAGGTGGGAAATCATGATGAGCTCAACTTCTTAAAGGATTTCCACTTATGCAGACATCTCTGGGGTGTGACCTGGCAAAAGAATGAATCAGAAGATAGGATTTATGGTGCACTGGTGGAAACTAAGAGGTATACTCTACATTTGGTGTGCAAAACCACTGGTCTACAGGCATAGAAACCGCTCTGGAGGTGCTAATACAATCTTAGTAACATCTGTGATTAAGGTTGCACAAGTGTTTCCATTCTCATGGGTTATTTTCAGTTGCTAATAAATTTTTGCCTCTAATTGTGGATGAAATTTGGCAGGTTTGCAGTATTTGCAGAAACATGGGAAGTGGAAAAAAAGATACTCTCCGAATTGTTTTCCTGGCCTTTTTAAAGAATATTTATAACACCTTACCGGGGTATGGTACAAACTTGACATTTGACAGGGAGATGGACCGTGGGTTTCAGATGTGCCCAACAGCAGTGTGTTGGTAACTGGCTGTGGTTTGCCAAACTTGTATGTATGTGAATACATGTACTTTTGCTCATGTCTATTAGATTACAAAATGAAATCTCTTATGGTCTACACAATTCCATTACTTCTGTGCAGGCACAGGTTGTTTAGTAGAGTTATAGGCAGTACAGTCTATACTAGTGAAGTGTGCAAAGAAACAGGATCTATGTATGGCAGGAGGCAGGGTTTTCTGGTCTATGATATAGAAAGGTGCAACAGAATGAGGCAAGAGGTTGTTATCGATGACACATTTTACATAGTAAAGATGATCCAGTAGAATTTGTTTGTTTCTATACTTTCTGTTAAAAAAGAAAAGAAAAAAAGGCAATTCCATTTTAATCGCCCACAACGGGGTTGTTCTAGTTAACATTGTCATTTCCAGACTTGAGAGTGGTTTGTTTTGTAAACTTAATTTTCTTTTCTTGTGTCATTTTTGGTAAGGAATATACCTCCAGGTGATTCATACAGCAATGGAGAAATATAAAAAGTGGGGAAAAGGTAGGTGCAGAACATATTGTTCCCATTTGTTTACTGTGAATTACGAAATAAGTCACATTCTTGTTTCCTCCATACCTTTCCCTGTATTATGCTTCAGTTTTGGATGGGAAAGTTCTGGAAACCTAAAGGACTCCTGTGGCACTTTTAAAGACTAACAAATTTATTTTTCACATGAGCTTTCATGGACAAAGTCACACTTCACCAGATGCCAGAAAGTTGAGAAAACTTACGTTGAAACCCCCCCCCCACTTTCTGGCATCTGACAAAGTGGGACTTCACCCATGAAAGCTCATGCAATACATAAATTTGTTAGTCTTTAAAAGTGCCACAGGCTCCTTGTTGGTTTTGCTGAACTCGACTAACACGGCTGCTCCTTTGGAACTTTTGGAAACCTGATGTTTAGGGGCGATAAAAAATTTTCCATGGAAACTGTTTTGTAGAGGAAAATTGAGATTTCAACAAATATTTTTTCCCCCCCAAAAGCCAACAGAGTCATTGGAGCAAAAGGTGAAGCTCAATGGGACTTGTGGTCTGACATCACATATGCTAGGGATGGAGAAGTTTGTTTAATGAAGTACCTGTTTGAACTCCTAAAAATAGATCGTTTAAATATTAAATGATTAGCTTACCCTGGGCATCAGGGTCCTCTTTCAGCAAGAATTGCGTGCACGGCTCCTCACAGGAGCATGCTCGCTGAGAGGTCACCTGTGGGTTGCTGCACTGCTGACTTCCTTCCGGCCTGGCCCTGGCCTCCAAACAGCTACCTCAGAGTTGCTGAGCTGCTTGGCGGCTCTTGCTCAGCGGGGAGCGTGGTCATCCGCTCCGGCCCAAACGCAGGCTGGGACAATGCTGCACAGGGAGCGGGTGCCTCTAATTCTTCCACCCCAAATTCCATGAGGCTTTTCCCAGGGCAACATTTAAACAAATCACAAAACGATAAGAACGCTGCTTACTGTTTAAACGTTTAGCTGCAAACATTCCTAACATGGGTGCATTTGAAAATCCCATTTGAAGCTTGACAAGAGTATAGCACCATTAAACCCATACCACATTTCTAGATTATTCTATACAGGTTCTTATCGTGTTGTCATAAACGTAATATCTGAGTGCCTTCCCATCAGGCAGTAAACGATGCAATTAACATCTCTCACGTGTGGTTTGTTCTTTCTTTCATTCTTTCCCCAGTGGGAAAATTGTATGTGCAGCGGTTGGGGTTGATTTACTAAGGTGCTGGTTTCTGCCTTAATTATACATGCTGCTCTGCCTTTCTAAGAGAAGACAGGCTGAATAATTGCACCTTGCACTGGGAACGAAAAGTCGGAAGGTTTGCAATAGCCCTTAGTTCCTGGGGGAGTTAGTTCCACCGGTTTGGACCAGCCCACGGTGATGTTCTGTCTCTTGCACTGACAAACCCTTATGGGTGTAGAAACATTTTGGGACTGATTGATTGTGGTACCACGAAAATACGCATGTCTGTCCTTCCACCAGTGTGTTTTGTAGGATGGAGAATGTCTTTCTGTAGCATGCACAGTGCTGAGGAGGTTAGAGTTCTCAAGAGAGTCCAAATGAAATTCAGTGGGAGATGAAAGCCTAACGCCATTGGCCTTTTTGGAAAATCCCAACCTAAGGCAATAAATAATGAAAGTTTTGAGTGCACAAGGGAGGCAGGCTCAGCCTCTCAATTCTCTTAGAAAATTTATCTTCCAGGTTCATCTCAGCTTTGCTACAAGGTCTACAAATGGTTTTAATTTCCACTTGCACAGCAGAGCTAGGGACGTTTCCCTCTGGATGTGCAAAGGCAGCAGGGGAATGAAAGAGAATTTAAAGAAAAAGCGAATTCAATTTTTTTTTTAACCTCAGGAAAAACTTGTTTATTACTCTGGGCCTAGATACTTTTAAAAATTTCTTATAGGTACAAACCAGTTTATAGTTTAGTAGATCTTCAAGGCCTGAAGGGACCAGTATTCTCTTCTGTTATTTTATTTGCTGTTATTTGTATTGCAGTAGCACCTAGAAGCTCAAGTCATGCAGCAAAACCCTGGTGTGATAGATGCTGTACAAACATACTACAAAAAAGCAGCCCTTCACCCAAAGAGTTGACACTCTACGTATACAACGGCAGACCACAGACTGATATAGGCCAAGAAGGGAGCCCAGGGAGACAGTGAGATAATATTGGTCAGCAGGACAGGCTGTGGTTTTAGCTCACCCTGGCAAAGGAGAGTTTTAAGGATGGATGTGGAGGCAGATGTGATGGGGGGGTACACAAAGCCTGCACCAGCAGGAAAGAGGTTAAGGAACTGTTGTGAGGCTAATCATGCCAGGACTGGCGGAGGAGTTCAAAGGCGAGAACTTCAGATAGGGGCAATCCTGGGAAGGGGACAGACTGCGGGAGTTCGCTAGGGCCTGGAGAAAGGCTGGCAGCCAAGACAGCTGCTGTCCTTGTTGAAAGGAGAACAAAGATCTTCCGGGCTAGATGGGGAAAAAGAGAAAAAGACTCGTACTGGAGACCAGCAAACTCTGGTGTGGGCTTTGATCCCGACAAGGCCATTATACATCCAGAAGTTGCTAATCAATTTTTCTTTCTTATTTGGTGTCTGTGGACTGTTTCTATTTCTCTTGGGACCCTGAAAGGGGAAGAAACAATCAGAGGCTGAGTGCCAGTCCCACTAACTCAAATGTCCTGGTGAGCCTGTGGTGCAGGGAAATTGGACCCGCAGACTTGTGCTGCCCGTGTAGCTCCTGGAAGGGGGTGCTCTGCCAAAGCCAGATTCATGGCAGTGGACCAGGCGTGAGTTTTGCAGGTGTTTACAGAAATCTTCTTCCAAATGTGGTGGGGTAGTCTGGGAGAAAGCTCCAAATGTAATGAGCAGGCATCATGGGCAGGTCAGTGGTGGGATTCAACCTTTCGACACTGAAATGATAGGTAGGGTGGCAATAGGCTGTGAAGGGCCTGGAAAATGAAGACAAATAACTTATGTTTGATGCAATAGAGATGAGGGAGCCAAAGAAGGGATTCGAAGAGAAGGGCGGCATGGACAAAGACAAGCTGATGAATCTCACTCAATTTGTCCATTGCAAATTCCACCCTGGAAATATTTTGAGTTCTATCATCCACTTCAAAGCATTTTTATCCAGCAACAGCTATAATTTCCCTGCCAGTTTACTCAAACTGCAGTAAGCAAAATGTTAATTTCAATCTGATTAACATTTTTCACATCAAATTAGTTAGCAAGTTTAAGCTTTACATATTAAACAGGAATGGATACAGATCTGCCTGCAATATAACAGACCGACAGGTGAACTCTCATGAAAATGCAGCGTGTGAATTAACAGTTGTGAATATTGCAAGAGGCCTCAGACAAAACTTCATTAGCAAGTAAGTTTTGGGAGGAAGAAAAAAGCTATTTAACTCCAGGAGTTTGGATTCAGCCAAAATGTGCTGGGAGCAAATCCAGCTTCTCGTTCCAATATTTGAAGGCACCACACAGCACTGAGCATGGGTGTAATTAAAAAGAATCAAGACAATTAAAATGAAGGAAAAGCTCCCTTCTGTGTTTATAGAAGCAGGTGATTAGGATATTTTTAACGACATTCTTTAGACTGGCAGAGAGAGATCAACTCCGGAGAACGCCTTGCTGTGATTTTTAATTTTTTGTCATCACTCTCCTTTCTTTCACTGTTTCTTGTTGTTCTTATGAAAAATTGATTGGAGGTCGAGGGAGGGAGGTGACAAGAACAGAGACAGCTAGCCAGTCAGCAGGCCACATTAAAAGAAAAACTCCAGTGTAGCATAAAAACTTGTCTAATCCCTACTGCTAATTAGAAAAAGAGAAAATACCTGAGATTGTTTTAAAAGAAAAAAAAATTAGGGCGTATAATTACTGAGGGCCAGAGGAAGCTACCTTTGCTGATGGGCAACTTATGAAGAAAGGTCCCAGTCCTGTAATTATACCAGTCCCTACCACTTACCCAGCACTTTTCCTTTAGATCATCTTAAAGTGGCTTACACTGAGGTCAGCCTCGGACGGATGGGGAAACTGAGGCATAGAGTAGCAATGACTTGCCCCAGATTAACAGACATGCTAGTGGGAGTGTCAGGAACAGCACCCAGTTCTCCTGAATCCCTCCCCAGTGCTTTATAAGGCATCCTCCTTCCTGTGAGATCGGTGCTGTGGCAGTCAAGAAGGTTCTGGGTGGGAGGCAGGGAGCTCTAGTGCAGGATCGGCACCTGAAGTTCTCTGCAAAGGTGAGCGAGGGTGGCTGAATCTTGCCCTGAATACAAAGCTGCCATCCTGAGGGATGTTGACGGATGTGATGCAACACAAAAACTGTATTTGAATGCATGGGAAAAATCAGGGATTTCAAACCAATATGCCAAGTTCTGATTTTATTTAAAAATTAATATTAAGAGTTAAATTAATTTCATATAAACTAGAACCAACCCAGTAATAGTGCAAGAAAAGAGAGTCTTCCCATGCAGACTAATTAATAGATCCATGGATTTTAAAGTGAGTCAAGGCCATTAGATCATTTAGTCTGGCTATCTAATTTAACCCAGTTACCCTTGAATTGAGCCCCAGAACTCGTCTTTGCCTGAAGCAATTTCCAGAAGGGCCTCCAGTTTTCCTCTGAGGACATCAAAAGATAGAGAAGTCACTGCTTCTCTGGGCAGTTTTTTCAACTTTACTCAACGATTTGTGCCATATTTTTCATTTGACTGCGTCTGGCATTAATTTTCAGCCTTTGGTTCTCATTCTGCCTTTCTCTAGGCTAGGTTAAGGAACTTTTAAGTACCTTGCACTTTCTTCCTGTGAAGGTATGTATACATCATAATCAAGTCACCTCTTGATCATCTGTTTGATAAACTTAACAGATGGTGCTCTTCACATCTCATTTTCTCTTGTCCTTGAATATATTTTGTGGTTTTTTCCTGCATCCACATGAGGCGGTGTGATGTACCCCAGTTTATTTCTCCTTAGCTGATCCACTGTGATCAAATATCAGTAAAATGGCTTCACTCGTGAAGAAAAACACTGGAGTCAGACAGAACGATCCAGTAAATCAGTGAGAGGCATAGCTAATCCAGCCTCCGGTGTTTTCAGGTAGGGGTTATAGCATGAATCTCACAAAGGTCCAAGATGAGGCTGTGCATTCGAATGTGACTGTGAGGAATTGGATGCGAATGGTTCTATGCTGGAAATGAAAGGATGTGTGTTGTGGAAGTAATGAGTCTGAGGGGGTGACTGCATATTACAATGTCTGGGTGGTAAACCACATGAATTGGGTTTGGTTGGGCATATGCTAATAGTGTCTGAATTGGAAATTTCCTCACTGCATAGTGTTTGTTTTGCATGGAAATATATTTTTGCAACCTCAAGTGTAAATTAATGATGCCCTTGCTGTCAGATTTTTAATATTCATGCACATTACTATTTATTAATTGTAATTAGTCACCTTGATTGGTACAGTTATTTAAAATAATTTGCTAGCTGTCTGTGACAATGTAATTAGTTCCTTGCTAAACTTCCACAGCACCTATGGCGATTCCATATGTAAAGGTGAGGTGGAATGTGCATATTCTTTATGGTTATGCCAGGGGCATTTTAAGCATTTGAGATGCTATTATTGTGTGTTGCCATGTATGCTACTGACACCTTAGTGTTCCTGCCTGGGAGCTCCAAAACTCTCTGCAGAAGAGAAACCTAACCTTTTTGTTTGGAAGGCAGGTCAGGTATTCAGGGATCTGATTTCCACACACCCCATTTCTCTTTGGGAACTGAAGAATTCCTCCTGATGTATGGATTGCTTCCCAGATGCTTTGTTCAGTGGTGGTGGGCAGCATATGGGGCAGATCGGATAATAAGCCAACTTCCTCTAGTATTCACTTACAAGTAGTGTTTGCCCAAGGTGATGGATGTCACCTGCATCTCACTGTTCAGTTAATGGGATGCCTGGCAGGGGTGTGTGTTAAATACAAAAAGGAGAGCAGACAAATCCTTGTTACTGCAGGTAGCTCCCTGAAGCAATGCCGAATTGTTTCCTGCTGATTCTTATGCTTTGTCCAGACCAGCTTTAAATACCTAGACAATGAAACTTTTTCCCTTCTCACAGCCAAGAAGAGGCCCCTCTTGGAAAACGTTCCTTTGATCAGTTCCACACAGTACTTTTGAGAAGGGAACTCCTGCGGACGATTTTTATAGCTCAGACTCACTCCGTCACTTTCCCGTTTTGCAACCAGTCAATGCTGGATTGCAAGCTCAAGCCTACCAAAGACAGCTGGAAGTCAGTCAGGTGAACAATGAACAGACGAGTCCAGGGGCATCTCCTTCCACAACAGGCAAAGTCTAAAAGCCAAGAGAAAAGGGGAGAGTTTGTGTGTTTGGGGGGTGGGAGAAAGTAAGGCGGGGGTGGACCTTAAAGGGACAATTCAAAACTGAGGCAAGCTGAAATCTAAGAGCAGCTTGGAAAGTGCTGGAGAATTTAGGTTGGGAGAGCAGCGGAAAGAAATATACAAGCTGCACCAGACTAACAAACAGGGACGAAACCCACAAAATACTGCGCTTGCTGCCTCTAAAGAGGGCAAGGCAGGTAATGAAGGCAGAATTTCAGGGCATGTAGCATAGTCAGAGATGGATAATGGAATCTGAATCACCGAAGCTGCTGAAGACAAACCAGGCAATAAAAAGCAGACCTGCAGCGGGAGGCCCGCTCCCTGCAAGTGGTGGAATGAGGTGGGTCCCACGGCTTGTGACGCAGGACGGTGCTGCAGAGGGGCTACCTACTGCTGAAACAGCGCCGTAGGAGATCCTCTCAGATGAAGGGAGTGGAAGCAAACCTCACTGTCGTCCCAGCAACAAGCAGGCAGGAGCAGTGGAGTGACTCACAAAGACCTGAGCCGGGTGCTTTAATTCCAGCTGGTAACAAAGAACGTGAGGATGAACAAAGGATGAACATGGAGAGAACCCAGGAAAACTGGCCCGAAAAGGGCTTGTGTTTGAAACTTAATGATGTATGTGACGTAGTTACACCCCTCTCTCTGAAGGGTCTGCCTTTTCAAAGGTATCTACGTTGATCTGTGTTCCTGGGCTTTTTCCTGTCCAGTTATTGTCTCTTCAACACTCTCGAGTGTTTGCTGAGAAGAGGCTTACCTTGAGACATTCTTTTTCTGCTCCCTTGTTTTTCCTGACGGCTCCCTTTTAAACTGAACCAGTGTATTCATATAGCAAACATGACAAAAACCAGGCCAACCTTCAGTCTTCAGAAATCACTATGCAACCCCACAGAGGGTACCTATTGATTACTGGTTGCAGGTGTTCTCCCTGTTCTGCGAGGCCACTGTAGAGTTTGGGAATTTTTAAAACACCTTTAATGGTGATGCAGAATCAGGGTTTGATTGAACTGGAAGTGTAATTTTCAATTAACAACTTCTTGCTAACATTAGAGTCTAATTAGATTTTAGGAAGACAGGATGCTGGAATAGTTTGACTCCCCACATTAGTGTGCACCATATGGTGCACAGTTTTCATTGCAAAACCCAGATTCATTTGCTCACATTAAACTTTAACCCTAGCAGAGGTGATTCACCAGTGCATTGATTAATGGGCTAAACAGCAACAAGGAAAGGCTGGTTGGTTCTGGCGTTCATTATATGGTAATAAAGTTAGTCAGCAGCATCCTGTAGTGTGAGCTTTGTCACAGAGAGGTGTTAGAGCACATAAGAAAGGACAGCTTTCTCTGACCAGTGTGCAGTGATCATGGGCACTGCTGCTGAGATTAATCACGCTGTCTCCTCCATTCACCTCTGCTTTGTTTCTGAGCAGCCTCTACTCCATGACATTTCTAATGCGCCTCTTTCCAGGGGATCACTAATTATGCCCTGGACTACTTTTATGGAAGACTGATCTAAATTTTTTCTTTGAAATTACTTTTGAGAAATTATTCTGAACATTTTTTGTTTGACATTTTCCAGTTTTTCAATGAAAAAATGATTTCTTTTTTTTGGGGATTTTTTCCTTTCTTCCTTTTTCTGATTTCAGTTTTAGAAAATGGTGGGGAAAGGGTGGCAGAGATAGAATGAAAAAACAAACAAGGAGAGAAAAATTGGGGACCAGGATTTACAGTAGACCAAGAGCACCAGCCTCAGTAAGCCAAATCCAATTCTGGTATAAGTGACTGCAATTCTATGGAAGTTAGTGATAACCCATTTTACAACCAGGGAAAAAAAATCTAGCTCCCATGCTTGGTAATGCAGGGCATCAATGGTGGAGAAGTAGTGGTAAGTTGTTTGCATCCAGTTTTTTTGGGGGGAATGCCATATTTTTAATTCCTTCCTATCAAGCCCCTCATTAAAAAGATTAAAGGCCAAATTCATCCAGGGTATTACTCTCTTAGCTTCAGTGGAGTTCTGCACAGGATAAATTAATTCTTTTAAAGCCTGGCTCCTGTAGAACTGGTCATTATGAAGGAAAGTACAAAATGCCAGCAAAATAATACAGTTTCCAGTTTTGAAACAGCTCTAGTGTTTGCTTCACGTTTATTTGGATTGCACTGAAATGGTTTGCTTCAGAGGAAAACATTTAAAAGCCTGAGATGGATGAAGAAGGAGAGTGTGGTAGCTGCAATTGCTCAAAAAGAAATCCTTGTGATAGAAAGTGAAATGTATTGTCATCTCCTCACAAATCTCAGCTCTCCAGATCTCTTTGACGTGTGACCCAGTTATTCTCAGGTGCTAAAATAAATGCTACTGTGAAGTGAGCTGGGCATCTCAGTTCTGTTCCTAGTGGACAGGTGTGGAGATCACAAATCACCACTGAATTAGGCAGTCTCACTTGGGATGCCATGGTCAGAAATCATGGCCACAGATGCTACAAAGTAAAGGATTAATGATAACTGGGGAAAGCAAATAATAGTCTCTGGTGACTCCATATTACTAAGAGGTGACTGAGAAATTAGTACAAAACACAAGGACAACAGGATAGCGTGCTGGCTGCCTGGAGCGAACAGCCTGTGATTTAACAGCAAAACAGCACAGGACTATGAAGTTATCTGGCAGGTCTTCACCGGTGATGAGATGTATTGAAAGCAATGGAATGACACAAGGTAGGACGCTGCCAGGGTCTTGGAAGGGAGTTGAAAAGAGGAAAGTTCAAGTGATATTCTTGGAGATCAGAGAAGCTGGGGCTGCACAGAAAGGATGGCCTCTACCTCACATGGGCAATCTTTTCATCTGCTGACTAGCTAGAGCAGCCTGGAGGACACTGAACTAACAGGGCAAGGAGTGGATGCTAAAATGGCACATATGGTAGCAACTTAAACTCGGCATGTGAAGGAAATGCAGCCATCAAGGAATGCGGAAAGAAGAAATTGCTTAGGCATTCTTGAAACTGGGTGGGATTAGTCAGGTGACTGGAACATTAAAACCACTTGTTCTCTTTGTCAAACTACTCTGCAGGGGCTCAAGTCCCAGCCTCAGGCCTTACCGGTAGGGAGCCCCAAACTGGTTGGGAGTTCGATGCTTAGATTTCACTAGCCGATTATCAACTTTGCAGGCACTATGCCAGCCTAAACGTGCAGTCAGAGACAATCCCCTTGGCTAATCGAACCGTCTTTATCATCTGGGCAAGATTACCTTTGTGGTAGTTGGTGTCTTACACCAAGTATCACAGTAATATCCAGGTTGCCACCAGTTTCGAAGGGGCAGTCTTACCTCAGATCAATTGCACTTTACGTCTCACGCCAAAGGCAACCCTTGTAGCCAATCTAAAAATTTATTATCTAGGAAAAGGAAACCAGAGAATTATTTACAAGGTTAAAGCAGGTGAATATAGATACACATAAATGAGTTCCAATATTAAACTTCAAAAAGTAATAGAAGCTTCTTTGATAAGCAAGCTCTATAGGTGCTTTAGGGCTAACCAGGTCTTAGAACTGGGGATTTTTGCTTATGCATAGTATTCATTGGCCCCCCGAGTTCAAGTAATATAAAAATAAAGATGCTCCTTGATAGGGTTTTGTTTTCCTTCCTCCCTTCTGTTCTGAGTTTCAAATTCAGCTAATGGGAGGAATTCACTTGCAAGGCTCATTTTTGTTGTGGGACGGGGTGGTGGGGAGTAAACAATAAAACTCTTCTGTCCTCTTTAAAGTTCCCATCTAGTCTGTCTGGTATCAGCAGACCTTTCTTGTCAGGTAGGATACAACATCTTCTGTTGGAGACCAGCATTTCACATTAGGAAATGTCTCCTTCCTGTCTGATGATTGCCACAGTTACAGAGGATCACAATGCAAACCCTAGAATATTACCGTACAATACGGGAGACAGATGTTAGAAGTGAGATTAGTGCAGGCAGCAGCTCATAAGCATTCTTTAAAGTTTTAACATTAAACATGTTCTTATAACCCATGCCTATTTTAGCAACACTAGACCTGTGAACAGAATTTTGAATGCATATGGACACGAGCTAACAAATGAAGCCCGGGACAGGGGAACATCTGTTGCAGACCACCATATCTAGCTAGAGAACAGGATGAGTTACTCTTAGAGCCCTTGTCTGTTGTGAGGAAAGAAAAAATGTGTTGTTATAGGGGACTTCACTTTGGGAGGCAGATGCTGGGGAGCTGATGAAGTCAGTAGTACAACATCATTAGAGTTTCTAAGACTTGTAGATGGTAATTTTCCAAAAGGAAAGGTACACCATCCAACATAAGGTAAGTATTTCAGTATGATGCATGAAGATGAATTAATCATTGGTCTGGAAGCTGGTGTTTGCCTGTGGACCTGTGATGAGGACCAGAGTCTTAAAAGAGTTGGCTGAGTAGATTTCTGCCCTGTTGATGTTAATCTTAAATAAACATTGGAAAACCAGGGACATTTTAGAAAACCAGAATAGTGCACATGTTGTGCCAATATTCAAAAAGGGTAGGTGGGATGAACTGGGTGCTGCTAGACTGTTTAGCTTGCTATCAAAGCCAAACAACACAATGGAAAATCTAATACAGGATTCAAGCGATAGAAAAAAATGATAGGAATATAAATAATGGCACTCAAAATGGTTGTATAGAAAGTAGCTATTGTCAAACAAACGATTTCGTTCTTTGGTGAGATGACAAAATGGGTTGATAAAGATAATGGTGTATATGTAATATACATAGATTTTTTTAGGGTGTGATTTGTACTGCACTACATTTTTAAAAAAATTAGCACTGTACATTACCAATAAAGCCCGTGCTAACTAGTTTAAATACTGGCTACATGGCAGATCTGAAGAATGAGCTGACAATGGTGAATATTCGTCAAATGCTGGTGTTTCTAGTCGGGCTGTGAAGGGATTGGTAGCAGGCCCTGCAGCAGTCAACATATTTTTCAGTGACCTAACAGGACATATAAAACCAGTGCTAATAAAATGTGTGGATGACACAAAGATTCCTGGAGTGATAAATAAAGATAAGGCCAAAGCAGTCACAGGAAGTTAATTGGATCATTTCATAAATGGGGGCCATTCAAAGAAAATGTGTTTGACTTCATGAAGAGTTTGACATCTAGGACCAAGAAATGGGGGCCATACCTACAGAATGGGGGCTATATCCTGGAAAGCATTGGCTGAAGAGGACGTAGGTGGGATAGTGGACAAAGAACTGACATGGACGCTCTTTGCCATGCTGGGAAAAAAGAGCTATGTGGGTATATAAGAGAATAATGAGCAGGGTGAGGAGGTGATTGTACATCTGTATATGGTTGGTGCTGAGATACTGGATTCAGGTTTGGTGCCCACATTTTAAAAAGGATGTTGGCATTTGGAGAGGGTGAAGAAGAGAGCCACAACAAAGATTTGAGGGCGGAGATAAATGCCTGACAGTGAGGCTATGTATACACCAGCTAATTAGTCTGGATTAAGGGGGCTTAACTAAAAACTAAAAAAATTCCAAGCAAAGCTTAGTTTGAACGAGTTAGTTTGAATGGTGAGTTTGAACGAACTGCTTAGTTCGAACCTAGTTCAAATTTTAGTTTGAACTAGCACGATGGAGCCGTGCTAGTTGTAACTAAATAAGTTCAAACTAAGTGGTTAGTTTGAACAAACTTTTTAGTTTGAAATAAAAAAAACGTGGTAAGTTTGAACTAAAAAGTTTTGGTTAGTTCGAACTAACCCTGAACTGCTTAGTTTGGACTAAGTAAGTCCGAATTAAGCAGCTAGCTGTACACATAGCCTGAGAGACTTAAAGAGCTCAAGCTGTGGAGTTGATCAAAAAGATTTAGAGGTGACTTGACTGGAGTGTGTCAGTACCTCTGTGGGCAGAAATGACAGGTACTAAGGGGCAGAGAAAAAAATCAAGCAGAGAAAGGCAGAACAAGAACCACTGGCTGAGAATTAAAGGCAGACAATCTCAAATAGGAAATTAGGCTGAAATATTTACCAGTGACTAACCATTGGGACAAACGAACAAGGGAGTGGTAGATTCTGCATATCCCGGTGTCTTCAGAGCAAGACTGGATGCCTTTCCGACTGAGGTGCAGACAGGTTATGGGGCTCAAGATGGGTTGACAGGGTGGAAGGTGCTTGTGCTATGCCGCAGGTCAGAAAGATGAACTAATAGTCCCTGCTGGCCTTAAACTCTGCAAGTCTATGAAAAATCTACCCCAGGGAGTCTCAGTCTCTGTGTTATGATCACCCCGTCCATCTCATATTGCTCTATGGGAGGGGGGATCCCAGCTAGACAGGAGATGTGTGCCAGGGTTTCGTCCTCTGGAAAAACTTGAGCACTCCTGCTCTCAGTCTACCTATGTTTTTACACAAGCTCCTTACGGTATCTGGGCACTTAATAAACCATGGCAGCCGAACTGTTTCCTCATCATAAGAAGTCTGTCTGACACTGGCAGGGGGTGATTTGGTGACAGGCTCCAATACCCCTGCCTTCGATATACCCACTGCGTGGAGAAACAAACACTTCATTGTCCAGAGCTACATTGACTTCCCCTCCCTCCTGAGTTTCCCCATGTGTTTACTGCTGCCAGATTTGATTTTAAACAAGCTGGTTTAATAATCTCTTATTGATTCAGCTTCAACGCAGAAAGAGAAGTTGTAATAACTTTTTATTGGCGTTTCTCTTGCAGCGACACTTTTGGATGCATTCTGAGCATGTGAGGGTCACACGGGGTACATGTGAGTGGGTGTGAGAGTGAGAATCACTGGTTTTTTCCCCTTCAAATCCAAAGCCTGAGAGGATGAGCCACCCTCAACAGAAGTTGTCAGGCTGATTTTGTTGCATTGTAGTGGAAAGGGAGAGCCTGACACATGAGGACTGGTAGAAGGCCTGAGGCTCGAACTAAAGTAGTGGTTAAACTCCGCTGATATAACAGAAAATTAGCAGAAGTCAAGCCCTGCTACAAAATGCATCCACAGCAAGTTCACTGAACTCGGCAAAATTGGAGCTGGCATTGCAAAAATACACATATAGCAACAAAGTACCAAGGACAGGTCATTCACCCAAAGTGTGGAACCAGACCACCCCGATACCAAATATGACATGAACACATTCTCCCAAAATAATGATATGTTGATCCCTCCTAAAGATAAAGTCAGGATGATGTTGAGAGAACCAACATGGGCAAGGTAAAAGGTGGTAACTAAGTGTGTCAGAGGGGCAACACATAACTCGTTTGTGTCAGTGTACAAAAGAGGGACTCAGAGGGATGTCTTTTTTCCAGGCAAGGGAGGAAAAGAAAGTCCCTCCATTCACTGAGGCATGACCGTTGATGTGGGTATCCATGTCTTAGGATCTCCCTAGAGTCACTCTAAGTCTCCCCTCAAAGCACGCTGCTTCCAGGAAGCCTGTATACTTTTAATATCTCCTTACAGGAATCGGGGTGTGCGATGTTTAATAAAACCTGGAAGCTGCCAGGTTACAGGTCCCTCAGGCTGCAAAACCCGAGTGTGATGGCCCTTGTGCTCCCACTCTGCTGTTTGTCACCTTCCCTCCTACAGCTTCTCTTAGTTTAGAGTGGCCAACAACGCGTTCACACTCACATCCATAGATTAAGCCTCACAGCTTCTCTTTGAGCTAGGTACCACATCCATTTTAGAGACGGGTACACTGAGGCAGAGAGGAAGCTGCCCAAAATTGAAGACATGAGGCCAGATTAAATTTCCAGATACGGCCGGCCTTGGAGACAGGCCTGAACTGTACGGCTAGCTACAAACTCTCTCTATAATGATCATATTCAGTATGTGGAGCTGGTGTCTCTGTTGAAGCACTGTGAAAGAGCAGGGATCAGCATTCCCAGAGGCAACCATTGGACCGTGCTCCCTCCCTAGTATATACCAGGCGTTCTGCACTAGGTGGGAATCAGGCCAAGTCTTGGTTTGGCTGAATCAGCCCCGACTGTACCTGTGAATTGTCAGGTCTGTTGTCAGCATCACAGTGCCGCTGCTCAGGTGTCACAGCAAGGATTCAGATCTATCCATCCCAGAGGGGCTGACACCACGCAGGATTCACACTTGACACTTTTGATGGCTGGCTGGGCAGAGGCCAGCGGGGCGTCTGGAGCGTTTTCTCCCCCAGTTCTGGCAGCTGGAGGGATTTAGCTTGGAGAAGGCAGCCGAGGCTGCAGAGCCTGATGGTGGCTGCTTGTGGGGAGTTCTCATTATTCTGTGGTGCACATGTCAAAACTGCGAGCCAACCGGTGTGATGTGCGAAGGGAGGAGTCACACAGAGCTGCGCTGGTTTGTCCAGTGGGTGCAGCGTGCAGACGCAAAGCCCATTGTTAGCTGCTTGCAAAGCTGTGCTGTGTGCCTGACATGGATAGATTGAGACTGACTGCCTGAGGTTCTCAGGATTCATTTAGACTCGCTCACCCACTCAAGGCCAATCCGGAGTCCCCTGTGTAACCCCGCACGTCTTCTGCTCTTACTGGGGTGCTTCAGCCTGTTGTACGGTGTGTGCAATATATTGTATATCACAGCAGGCGATTGAAGTTAAATTACAAAACATTTGCAGTGGAATCTCTTAACACACATCCTGTTGCTGTTTTGTTTTGCAGAGCTTATGATTTTCAGCCCTGGACACTGCTTTTAATTCAACTAGCATACATGAATAGTGGGATCGAAGGGAAAACAAGCAGGCAAAGAAACCCCACTAAGCTTGTGTCCGTCTGATGGGATTGTTCTAGGTGGGGAGCATGAGGACACATGGGGCCAAAAACACACCAGAGGAGTTAAGAAGAGAAATGAATTCATAGCACGATGCAATAATGCATGAGAGGCAGGGGATCAGTCTGCAATATGAAACCTACTAAAAGTTTTTAATCATTGCTTTAAATGCCTCACTGCCTGAATTCTACAGGGGATGGTGGAGGTAAGGAAGGGAGAAGCGGCTTACGCCTGTTAGGTATAAATCAGATAAACAGAATGATTAGCAGGTGTTGGGGTTTGCAACAATGTTTTAAGAACTCCATCAATAACCTCCTCCCCTTTCCTCCCCAGCTAGATCCAAAGGCCTAAAATTAGATAGCCGATCAAGGGAAGGCACCGGGGTACTCGGCAGTCTGGTTAGCAATGAGGAAAGTGGCTACACCTCTGAAATGCTGATGATATCAGGGGGCGGGGAACAGAACTGGCAGCGTTTCACTTTCAGCACAGCTGCTACCTCTCAGCATCTTCAAGCCTCCAAATCTGATTAGCAAAGGCGTTCTCTGGCACAAGAAGGAGCCAGGTGCTTCTCCAGGGGGATGGTCAAGGACCCGTTTTTAGCCTACTCTGTTTATCTTCCAGCAAACTCACAATGTTTGTCTCATACCATATCAAACTACCATTTCTAAAAATGTTGGAGCAGACGGGCTAACGAAATCATGCAGAAATTCATCCCCTTTTCAGTGAGGAGATTCCTCCCTGTAACTGGCAGCATTTGGCTAAACGATGCACCATCTTTCTCTAAGAAATGGGCACGTGATCAGAGGAGGTGAGGCCACTTCACTTCTCCAGCAAAGGGGTATTCATGTCAGCAAGTGGGTAAAGGCTAAGCCTGTGGAGAGAATTCCAGAGGCGTCCCTAACTCTGGAAAAGGAATCCTCTTTGAGATATCAGGTTTCTTTTATATGATTTTTGTGCAACCCAAACAACACAGACAAAAGCCCTCCCAGTGCCCGGCCACATTCCCTGCATATAGCTGAAAACCTTCAGCTCCATGAAACCCAGCCCCATGGAGTCAGCAAGTAGTAAATAAGCCAAACAGCCATTCTCCCGTTAGAATTCCCCTTCTACATCTAAATTGCAGCCTCTCTCTCTAGCTGGGGCTTTTTTTAAGGTCTCGAGTCTAACTAAGCACAGCTGCACCTGAGCTTGTTTAGGACTTGCTTGGGTTTAACCCCCACAGATCCACTGCGCTGTCTGGCCTGCTGGGTGCCTACTAGGATATCATTAGAGTGGGCTGTATTTTGTGACTTGTGGTCCTCCCATGGACCACCAAGAGACACTGCTGACTCAGCCTGGGTCGTAATTATGAACGTACAGCTGCAACTGCCTTGTGTTCATGGCAAAAAGGGCTAGGACAGAATCAGGTGTGGTGTAAACTGGCACAACTCTATTGTCTTCAGTGGGGTTGGAGCCATTTAGCCTGACTGGAGTTTATCTTTGTTGCTAGAGCTGGTTAAAATATTTTTGAGGAATTCATCAAAAACATGAAGCTTGGTTGACATGGAATTATCCATGAATATGACTTGAATTTGCTGATGAATTCTGGGCCAAAAAGAATTGAGGGAAGACTTGGATGTTATTTGTGGAATGGCCCCTAGAGGCATAGGTAGCTTCTGGCTCAGTAATTAGGAATGAGAAGTGACAAAGAGTTAGCCATGTTAGTCTCCTTCAACAAAACAAGCAAGGAGTCCAGTGGCTCTTTTAAAGACCTAGAAATTTATTTTTTACACGTGCTTTTGTGGGTGAAGTTCCACTTTGTCAGATGCCAGAAAGTGGAAAAGCCTTACAGTATGGGAGGGAAAGAGAAATCCTGTGATGAGGAGTCCCATGTGTGAATCTCTGCTCTCCCTGAGATGGCAAAGGGTTTGGGCTTGGCTCTATTACTTCGGCGGCAGGATATTCTCCGTTTTTCCTGTTGAGGTTGTTGCACTATAGCTAAATGATTAAAGCTAGCAGAACATGGCATTGAACTCAGGCAGTCTGTATCATAGCTGAGTGTCCTAATGAGCAGGCTACAAAGTCACACTTGTACGAGCTACCTCAGTGACTATTCATTGTCATGCATGGTGGCACTTCATAGGCAGTCCTATTGGCAAGGAACAGTCCCTGGACCAGAGGGAGAGAGTAAGTGAGCAAGCAAATCCAAGAGTAACTAATTCAAGAGTCCGTTAGTTAGGTCACTCCTTTATGGCGTAGCAGATGTAAGTTTAGGCCCTTCTTCCAATGGCTATTTTGATGCTCTAGAGTTCCCTCAACACAACAGCCTGAGGCAAACCCAACCACAGCATGTCCCTAGAAGCCGGCACGCTCTCCTATACTTTGAAAGAACCAAGCTCTAATCTCATCTCATAAAGCAGAGGAGGGAATTGCACCTCTATCTCTCTTATACCCAAGGAGAGTGCCATAATTAAATTTCAAGTTGACCAAAACATGTTTCATTTAGCCCCAAATATATATCTTTTGTTTATTGATTTTTTAAAATAATTTTCAGATTTAGTTCTATCAGAATCAATGACCTGTCCCCCCAGTTTTCTGATCTTTCAGTGAACTAAAACATCAGTCATTCACCCAGCTCCACCTTGAGAGGCCCGTGCTGGAACAATCCTCCCTAGGGGTACAGAAGTGCAGTCACCGAGGCTCGCTCAATCCATTGCTAATTCTGCTAACAAGGGGAGCCAACCGGGAGAGGTGACACCTGTCGCGTACTTGATGAGCTGTTACAGCAACGGCTGTTCTACAAATACTGATGATGGAAAATGTTAATAAAGAGTACTGAACAGATCTGAGACCATTATGGCTTTTAGGATCTGGCACTTACCTCCCGGGCACCAGTTTCACAAGAGGGTAGCTCCCTTGAGTTGCATGGAGTTACTGCTGAATTATGCTGGAGTGAATGGATGAAGACACCCACTGTTTTACCAAACTACCTTTTAGTCAAAATACGGTGACTGGATGTTCCAATTTTTTAGGGAAAGTCCTGATATTTGGAGCTTTTTCTTATATAAGCTCCTATCACCTCCATCTCCTGTCCCTATTTTTCACACCTGCCAGCTGGTCACCCTAGTTCAAACACATAAAAGCAACAAATTCCCTTTTAAATTCTTTTAGTTGACGATGCTGATAGATTTTGAGTGGACGTGGGCAGGAAATATTTTTTTTCTGTCCTTTGAAAATTTTAGAGATTTCATAAAAGTTCCTGTTCCACATTGGGTCAAATATTTCACTATCTTTCATGAAAAGTCAGAAAAAGAGAGAGTGAGCGACCTAGGTTCAAATGCCTGATCTGGACCTAAGCAATAAACCCTTTTCTGCAAAAAGATTTTACTGAATCAGCATTTTCTAGTGGAAAAAATGTAGTGCTGAAAAATTTCTGAAATGGCTCCAATTTTGAGCAGCCACAAATCAGTGGAATGTCAGTGCCAGCTGAATCTTTTCATCGGCTCTTTTCATACTCAATGACACTTCATTTTACATTGAAGGAAACAGAGAAAGTACTGATGTGAACTCTCTAGTGGAGAGTGCAGTGTGTAGTTTTCTCTCCACAGCACTGCATCAGGCCTGCCTCACGAAATGGCCACGAAATACAGGAAGGTGCAGACAAAACAGCAAGTTAAAATCTCAGAATCATAGGATAGAATTTCATGTAACACAAGCATTTCTCAGGAGGATGCAATGTATTTAAATTATATTATACAAACAAGCAAGGAGACAAATACGGTTCCTACAAGCATCTCTTGTAACAAAATGAATGCAAGTGGGGAAAACATATTATGAACCTGCATGGGAACTGAGTTCACCCCCCACTGCCAGTTCAACATCCAGTCATAAGAGTGCTCCATGATCCAGGGGAGGGAAGCACATCCTGAAATAGAGAGAATAAGGCCAAGCAACCTGAGAGATGGTTACAGAGCGAAGGTCAGGTAGTTGGAGGACCAAGTGACAGGACAGCTCTAGCTGTGCAGAAGAACACAGGGCGGGTGGTAAGTTATTGTGAAGGGGTTATACATCAAATCTGTTGTCTTTATTCTACATGGACCGGACGACCCCTAGCGGCCAGGTAAGGAATGCTCTGTTCATCTTTGTGTAGAATTGCTGATCTTAGGAAAATTTTACCCTGAATTTCTGACAGTCCTGGTAAATCAGCCCCCTGTTACTTCTTGGGACTCTGTGGGTGTTCATGGGAACCCACCTAAAGTCTGCCCAGACTATTGCTTGGAGCAACACCAGTGCTTTCCTCTCAAGTGCTGATACACCCCGAGTGCCACCAAACATCTAAGGGATGAGCGTACTGCCACAGTCTCAGCGATGCTCTTTCACGGAGTTAGGTACAATAGGCCCAGGTTCAAGGTTAAACAACACATTCAAGGCCCATAAATCCACCCACTTCTGTTCCTGAATCTCTCTGTCTTGTGATGTCCCACAAATGCAGCCAAGGACGTCTCTTCTAGTTCAGGTGGATCTACATGTGCTAGTGCTGATAAAGCTAGTGTGCTAAAAGGAGGCTTGTTGCCACAGCAATGTGGACGACAGCCTGGCTGGACACCCAAGTATGAACCCAGGATCTCCAATGTGCTAGCCTGTCTCGCCACGCACGCTGCCCTGGAAACAATGCTATTTCGGTCCACTGGCTTGACCAGAGCTACAGCAGGTATGTCCACCTGAGCTAGGGACAACAGCGCTGTGTAGATGTACCCAGTGTTATGGCTTTGCATGTTTGCCTGTGGCTTCCCACCTGACCAGGGTTTTCCATCTCTGCCTGGCAGGCACATCATCTGTCCTGCTTGCTCACTTCCCCATCCCTCCATCCTCGTCTAGTTTAATCTGCATTTCAGGGAGGAAGCAGGCAGCTGCCCCATGAACTCCAAAGGCTCTGAAAAGAGGAACACAGAACGATCGCCGGTAGTTGGGGGACGTTGTGTCCTTTCCATTCCTGGTGCCAAAGAGGGAGACAAGAAGAACAAAGCCTGGAGGTCTATCCATTTTGAACCTTCAAAGATCCAAGGGGAATTAAATATTCTGAGTTGTTTTCTGCTTACTTCTGCTTCTTGCAGATGCTTCTCAACATGCTAAATCAGCTCTAATTATAGAGTATTTGGGCAGCTCAGAGTGAAGTTCTTTGTTGATGGCCCTTTACCTGAAGAAGGCATTCAAACCCATGAATGGGCTGTGTGCTGAGAAAATCTAATTGGCTTGCTGTGACTAACATTGCCACAGATTGTCCAGGCAGGGTTGGCCAGACCTAGGCAGTTGTCTAAGGACACCTGATTTTTAGGGGCACCAAATTAAATGGAAGTAATTTTTTTCTTTGTTTTAAAACAATATATTAATATGTTCATTTTCTTCTATACTGAATGTAGGGTTGGGGATGCCAAAGTCATAGCTCACCTAGGGCAGTAGTTCACAACCACTGTGTCACCACACGGCAGTGAGTGTGCCACAGAAACCAGGGAAGATGGCTGGATTTGTCCTGGAGGGAGTGGGCCATGTGTCCTGCAGAGTCACAATATGCTGCCAAGAGCATCACAACCTGGAAAAGGTTGAGAACCACTGGCCTATGGCACCAAAAGCCTTTGGGATAGCCCTGTGTCCAGGCACACTGCCGCATCTCGCAAATGCTATCCTAGATTTTTCCATTCCCTTGTCTGCTTTCTCCATGCCCCATCAGCCATCTCCCACAGGTCAGACCATCAAACCATAGTTTAATAGTATGGAGGCTTTTGTGATGTGAGGATTTGACACCAGCTGTGATTCATGATTCTCTGACAGGAGGCAAATCCATTTGCAAAGCAGCGCTTATATTGGAGTCGGTATCTAATGCTACCAACCCTTACATTGTGAAAAAAGAAGCTTGCTCACATTTTAAGTAGCTTTTAATGAGATCAATGTAGTAATCCCCCACCTTTCATCTTGTGCTTTTGGGAATTTGAAGGCAAAATGTAGGGGCAGTCTCAACATTTTCAGAGAACTAGCTTGAAATCTGCGCAGTCATACTGGAACTCCGCTTAAAGTGAAGTGGGATGAAAGTCTTAAAATGCTTCCATGCATTTCAGTGGACGTTTTGCTCCTTGTATAGTGCAACTTCTCTGTATGTTTAGCAGATACTCACTTCTTTAACAAGAGGTCCCCTAAGAATAAAGCAATTATCATCTATCCAAGAAGGGTAAAACGCTTCATTCCAAGGAGATTGTTACCTCCCCTTCTCTTTCACACTCGCTGTTCCCACTGTGAATATACTCTCCTTGCAGAGTAAGCTCTGAGCAAGCTCTGCTGCCAACGTGGGAGATACCAAAATGGCCCTTTTGGAAAGCCATTTTTGCCTCAGTGGCAAAGATCCTGGCCCTTTCAGCTACAAGGACTATTGGCCAGATTACTGCAAGTGGCTAGCTTCAGTAATAAAAAGCCCTAAGAGGTGATCATACCAACCCCAAAGGGTTGTATTTTCACTAAGAGAAGTCACCACTGTTCTTAGAGGAGATAAGGGGCAATTGCCCATCACAACTGCTAAATGTCAACCCATCTTTCTGCGACTGTTTCCTGTTGGGAGTGAAGTTCTGGCTTTCCAGAATCCTCTGTTCTCAGCTTAAAGCCGCTGCTTCCCCTGCACCACTCCAAGGGTGAAGTGGAAGATGTCCTGACCGACAGAGGTCTTCTCATGTTTCCTCTTCCAGTGAATTGTTTTGTGTGTGGAAGAAGGGCTGAGGAGGCCTGTTTTCACATACAAGGGTTTGTCTAGGTGATTCTGAATGGGAGAAAACAATTCAAATTCATTGTAGAAAGGACAGTTTCAAAGAAATTTTCCAGCTTCCATTTGGAACTCAGTGTATCTTCACTGGTGTTAATTTTGGCTCTTGCCCAGGTGTTGCCCATCATCCTCTTCCTAGCCACATATAAAACACTCTGACCCTTTAGTAGTGCTTTCTACCTGGGCTAGCTGCCTTGGGTGGGGTTTAAAGTTTGATACCACTTTCGCTTGGGCTGGTAAATTGACCAGTTGGAAATGAGGATGCAGGCTATATCGCTCAAATGATGCTAGTCCTCCAATGCCTTCCCACAATTCCCCCTTTCCGCCCTGATGAAAAGACGAGTTCTTGACAGTTCCATGGGAAAGAATCAGAATGGCGTAGCTTTCCGCAGTGCTAAAAGCCTTGGGATATGCCTCTAAATAGCCTGATGACAGACGGATGAGTACCCTTACCAGTCAGTGAAGCAGGGCTTTACAATATGTCTGCTCACGTCCAGGTGGGCACCCCCACGTGCCGATCATCCAAGTTCGTGTGGCCACGAAGGAACATTGGTGCAGCCAATGGAGCCACTGTCAGCTCTCTTGGGTAGCCTATGTGTCCATTTACCATGGAAAACTAGAGCCGGGGGGAGGAAGAATCTAATTCAAACTTTCTAGCTCAGTTTCTTAATTTAAAAGGATCAGTATTATGAATCTTGGGGAGGGTGCATGAACTGCCTTTTCTGGGAAAGCATGAATATTTCAAGAGAAAGGGCCTCACACTGAACATCTTGCTCTTAACTTTTCCTTTGCAAGCATCCAAGTTCCCAAATGACTAACATTTTAACTGATGATAAGAGGGAATAAAGCAGAACTAATGTGTCAAGAACATTAGGCAGAAATCTTGCTGTCTTATGCGCCTTGACACTTGTCCTATATGGAACAATTTAGAGACAGGAGCCCTTCCATGCAATAGCTTGTGCACACACTTCTCTGATTATTTTAATTATTTTGGCGAGGATGCTTGATTTAGTTTGGGATAAGGAAAAAACATACCATTGCTAGTGGGCAGGAATGTGTGCTGTGACAGGCAACTTTCTCTGTTACTGGTTGGGTGTGAAATGGGTTAGGAGGTGGGCCACATGATGCTGGGGGCAGAGCGTACTGTGAAGGAAACTGGATAGTGTGTGTGCACTTTAATAGGAGGGAGTACGTGCTGTGATGAAGCAAGAACTTGGAAAGGAGACCCAGCAAGCTATACACGAGCTCTGATAGGAAATGGAGGATGCTCATGCTGTGATAGGAGATAGCCTATTCATGCCCCAGTTCTTTTGGCAGCTCTCTCACAATCAGAAGCACATTTGATTTTCTCCCTTTAATGCCTGCGGCTGGTGCAGATTGGCTTGTGAGTTGGAATGAAGGTGGGATTCCTGCAGTGAAGACCTAATGGCCTTGTCTTACTTTGTCTTGTTTTTTAAAAAGGCAGCCTCAGTAAATGTGGTGAAGTAGCCCAGGATATCTTGGGAGGACATGGTCCCATACAAGGTGAAGAGACTGATCTTTGAAATGGTATGCAGGAGCACTGAAAACTCCCTATTATAGGGTATCAGTTTGCATTAGAGTTGTGTCACAACGACCTGGTCAGGATCTTCAACGGGATGTTCAACAGCTTTGTTAATGATCTGGAGGATGTGGTGGATGCACCCTCACCAAGTTTGCAGATGACACTAAGCAGGAGGAAGAAGTAGATATGCTGGAGGCTATAGGTAGGATACAGAATAGCCTACAGAAATTGGAGGATTGGGCCAAAAGAAATTTGATGTGGTTCAACAAGGATAAGTGGAGTCCTACACTTAGAGCAGAAGAATCCCATGTATTGCTACAGACTGGGGACTGACTGGCTCTGCAGCAGTTCTTTAGAAAAAGACTTGGGGGTTACTGGGGACCAGATGGTAGATATGAATCAGTAGCATGCCCTTGTTGTCAAAAAGGCTAATGACATATTGGGCTGCATTAGTAGGAGCTTAGCCAGCAGGTGGAGGGATGTGAGTATTCCCTGCTATTTGGCACTGCTGAGGCCACATCTGGAGTATTGTATAATTAGGTGGCCAGCAGGGCACATGTCGTATGAGGAGAAGCTGAGGGAACTAGGCTTGTTTAGTCTGTAGAAAGGAAGAGGGAGGGAGTTTTTGGTAGAAGCCTTCAACTACTTGAAGCAGCCTTCCAGAGAGGATGTAACTTGGCTGGTCTCAGTGGTAGCAGATAACAGAACAAGGAGCAATGGTCTCAAGTTGCAGTGGGAGAGGGCTAGGTTAGATATTAAGAAAACTTTTTCTCTACAAGGATGGTGAAGCACTGGAATGGGTTGCCTAGGAAGGTTGTGGAATCTCCATCCGTAGAGGGTTTCAAGGCCTGGTTTGACAAAGTCCTGGTTGGGATGGTTTAGTTTAGCCCTGCCTGGGATGCTTTGGGCAGGAAGATGCACTTGATGCTCCTGAGGTCCTTTCCAACCCTAATCTTCTATGATTTTATGATCAAAGCCCCACTGTGGTAATGATGGATGTACACAGTAAGAGAGGTCTCTAGCTTGCCACAGTTTGCCTCGCTTGCTAATTTAGATTGTAAACTTTTCAGAGAAAACACAGACCCAGTGAGATACAGTAAGTTGCCCAGAGGGATGCAGCTGCGGTCAATGGCAGAAGTGAGGTTAAAAGTCAGGTCTCCTGACCACTACATGATTCCCCAGCCACTGTACCACTCTGCCTCTCAATATATTCCATGTTTGTTGAGATGCATTTTCTAGATACCCTTAAGTCACTTAGTAGGGCCCAATATAGAGATTAGGATCCTTCATATGCCTGATGTCTCTCTGACAGTTTCTGAAGTGATGGATTCGCACTCATCAAAGTGTGTTAGCAGCGGAAGAGAGATCTGAGCCCCCAGATCTATGACTGGTGTGTGTTGTGGGCTGTGGTGGGTGGGGGTGAGATCAAATTGGGTCTGCAGTGAGCCGCATTGATGGGAACGAGGGAGCATCTGAGGGAGCTCACCAAAGGCTCCAAAATCCTTGCAGCCAGACAAAAGAAGTTTGTCAAAAATGTTAAACCCTTGGACATCTTTCTGTGCATACAAGCCAATAATCCAGGCTACTTCAATCCCCTTCCATCTCTGATATAAATAAGGCAAATCTAAACTCCATTTCCATAAGTACTTTGTATAAACATGTGAGAGGTGCCTGCAGAGAGGCCCCAGTGCAGAACTGTCCCGCAGCTGCTAAGGAAACAGCTTCTGGAGCAGAGGTTTTCAGCTAATTAGTGCCTTGATAAATAAGAATCATCTAACAAATGCCAGTGTTGGTGCCTGGAAAAAGCTTGAGCCTCTCTGGGTTCATTCAACTGGACAATCTACAGCAATTTTTGGCTTAGGCTGTGGGTCACAAAACTCCTTTATGCCGGGATGTGAGGCAGCTAATGCTGGTTAGCCTTTTGCCCCAGTTCTTTCCCCTTGTAGCTGTTTCTATGTAGAGCCCAGATGCTTGCAGAGAGGTGACTGGCTGAGACAATTTGTACATTACAAGCACCTTTCAAGTCAGGATCTTGAAATTTGTGAGGGCAGGAAAAAAAATCCTAAATCTGACCATCTCAAATCAGGTCATCAAAATTTCTGTGACATTTCAGCAGTAGGTGTGCTCATATACCTCACTCAGGGATCAATGTTTGCAGAAACAATATTAATTTTCCCCTCATAAGCCTACCATGTTGAGTACAAGGTCTCTAGTTTGGTGTGAGGAAGATCGTCAGACAACATTGTTCTACTTGCTGGATTTTAGACAAGTAAAATGTCCATACACATGATTAGGTTTCAGCACCTTTAAGTAGCAAGCGTCAGCCATGGTTAGAATTTGGTGGCAGAAAGTTCACTGGGAAAAGGCACAAGATGCCCACAGCCTCCCTTCCACTAGAGGACATGCACAATGTGAAAAAGATGGGACATGATCAGGGCAGGCAGAGGGCAGCTAATTTGATGTATTCCCGCTGTCGTCTCTTGGCATCCCCGATAGCAATGAAAGCTGCTCTCCCCTGATTTAACTCCTGAGTGAAGGTGGCAGAAGGCACCTGTGCATCTAGGACCCACTTGGCACCCAGTGGGCCAGTTGAATCCAAAGGCTTCAGAGAAGCCATTTGAATTTTTAGTGATTAGGAATATGTGCTGGGCCTACTACTTTATTCAAATTTAATTGTATCAGCGTGTTTTTAATGTGACCAGAATAAAACAGCACTTGCTCATTGCCTGGTTTTAAAGCTCCTGTGTGGAAGAACACATGATGACCAGATCTCACGTTTTTTCAGACCATCCATGATGCCCTAATGTGTTCAGATAGCTGGACCTTGAGTCAGCAAAGTATTGGAGTGCACACTTAATTTTAAGTCTATTAATAATTCTACTGGCATCAACGGGTCTTAAGCACGTACACATACTTAAGTGTTTTGCTGACGTGGGACCTTGCTGCTTCAGTGTAATGAACACTCTTCAGGTGGGTGGAACTGGACAGACAGATAAATAGAAAGAGAGAGAGGAAAAATCCAAATGCAAACCCCAAGATTTCCTGGGGAACCGATAACTCTTCTGTTTGTAGCAGCAACTCTTGTGTGGGTGAATGTGGGCAGGGAATGTGACCTTTTGAAAATACCTGGTGACTCTTCCAGCTCAGTAAAACCTGCCTTTCTCTGTGCTGTGTTTTGTTTCTGAATGGATAGCACATTCCTGCCTTGCCATTTCTTTTCCCCAACCTGATGCACTGTCAGAATAGGTTGCGCTTTTTTGTTTTCGGCTGTCACCTGGCCTCGCTGCAGCTGGAATTGAATTTATCGGCAGTGTCACAGAGACGCAGGCACAGAAATAACTGCAAATAGAAAAGGCTTTGTGTGCCAGGGCAAGCAGGTAATGACTGCCCTGGGCAGCTATGAGGAATGGCGTTCTGCTGACAACCAGAAGGGATTACAAAGCCATAGAGTGGAACTGGTTCATGTCCCCTTCCCCTCTGGAAAATACACCCCTCCCATTTTTCATAAAGTGAATATAATGCTGTGAGAGGAGCCATATTGACAACACTGGAAACTGAACAAGTACAGGACAGCCACAACACAGTGACACCACTGGCTTTGCAGCCGCCATCCTGACACTTGTAGGGTGAACTAGCTCTAATGATGGGAGAAGCGTTTGGTCTCAATGGCCCATTCAATACATGGCATCTCTGGTGAGACTCCCAAACAAGTGGGGCACTTAGCAAGTATTTCTTCCATATAATATATGGAGCCTTTCCTTGTATATAACACTGAGGCTAGCTTTTATCAAACCGTGGTAGAGCCCAGTGACCAGATCCTGTGCAGTTCCCTGATTTCCATGCTGCATTGAGCTCCATCTTGGAAAGGGAGGAACATCTTGGATCTCTGTGGCCATTCGGTGCTTCCTTCACTCCCAATAGCAGCAACTACACACAGTAAGTGCCAATGGGAATAGTGAGCTTGGGGCTATGGAACTGGACTGATGTCACAAATTCATTTTCCATAGCAGCTTGACCGTCATCACATGGTACCTCTGTGGAAAAGTCTTACAGAGTATATTCGCAAGAGTAAAACTCAATGGCCCATGTTGTGCAGGAGTTCAGAGTATATCGTTCCTTCTGCTCTCGGACTATATCTGGGCTGAAACTCATAGCTGCCAATAGACATTACTCTAAAACACAAGCGTCATGTTCTGTGCATGGTGTCTTGAATGTGTGGCACAGATGTTGCCACCCAGGCAGAGGAGGAGCTATGGTGACTATTCCCCTTTGCACCTTGCCAATCTTGAGCATACACAACCCTGAGGGGTCCAGTCTCTGTTACAGCAGCCTTCTGAGGCCACCCTATGGGGTCCAGGAACTTCTGTAGCACCGAATGCTACAGCCCCACCATCAACTTCTTCTGCCTCTCCTCTATCCCTTGATACATCTTCTCTGTCAGGTCTACAAGAGGGTCCTCACAGCTTCTGCAGTGGCTGCACCAAGATACTTCTTCCTCAATTGGTGCTGGGGCATATAAGGCCCCTGTGTGCCATTCCAGCTCTTTCACCTGGCATCAAGCAGTGGGAATAGGGGTGCAGCTCTCCCCTCCACAGCACTTCACAGAAGATGCTTGCCACTGAGATTTAAGTCAGGCCTTGACAAAACTAAGTCCCAGCTAGGCGCTAGCAGTTTTATTTTTGGTCACCAAAGAGTGTTCCTCCATTGCATTTCCACAGTGGAGCTAGGGCCAGGCTACAATCCTTGGCTGCCACGGGCAACCTGGAGCTCAGGTTTTGTTGAGCCCTGTTTTAAGCTAACCCATTTAACCTCACTAGTAGGGATTCTCTAAGGTCAGAAGTGACCAATATAATCATCTAGTTTGACCTCCAATGCAATGTAGGTCACACAGCCTCACCAATCTACTCCTACAATAGACCCCTAACCTATGACTGAGCCACTGAAGTCCTCAAATCATGGTTTAAAGATTTCAAGGAACAGAGAATCCAGTAGCAAGTGATCTATTCCCTACACTGTGGAGGAAGGCAAAAACCCCACAGGGCCTTTGCCAATCTGCTCTGGGTGAAAATTCCTTCCTGAACCCAAATATGGAGATCAGCTAAACCCTGAGCATGGGGGCAAGACTCACCAGCCAGACGCTCAGAAAGAATTCTTTTTAGTAACCAAGAACTCACTTCGCCTAACATCCCATGATGGGCTATTGGGCATATTTACTGCTAGTAGTCACTGATTGGTTAATTGCCAAATTAGGTTGTCCTACACACCATCAAGTCTATAAAATAATCAAGCTCAGTTTTGAAGCCAGCTAGGTTGCTTGTCCCCACTACTCCCCTTGGAAGGCCATTCCAGAACTTCACTCCTTGGATGGGCAGAAACCTTCTATAATTTCAACTCTCAACTGATGGCCAGTTTACATCCATTTGTTTTTGTGTTCACATTAGTGCTGAACTTAAATAACTCCTCTCCCGCACTGGTATTAGCCCTCCGATGTGTTTATAGAGAGTAATCAATTCTTCCCTCAACTTTCTTTTGGTGAGGCTAAACAAGTCAAGCTCTTTTTATCTCCTCTTGTAAGGCAGGTTTTCCATTCCTCAGATCATCCTAGATACCCTTCTGTGCACAACAAAGAACTCACAATCTAAGTAGAAATAGAGATCAAGAACACAACAGTGTACCTGGTTTTCTCTCTCTCCTGCTGTCCAGTCTTGGGCAACTCACCTCTTCCTCCCAGGCTGTGTTCACACACAGGCATTATTTCGATACAAGTTGTGTCAAAACAACTTGTATCAAAATAATGCCTTATTTCGAAATAACATTGTTTCATCCCCACATGGGGTTTAAGTTGTTTCGAAACAACACTGTTGTTTCGAAACAGCGGGTGCCGTTGTTTCGAAACAACCATGCGCTGTGTGAACACAGCCCCAGTGTCTTTGTTTCATCTTTCCTTCTTTTTTGTAATTAGAGCTCTTGGGTGTCTCACCGTGTTTTGATGCAGCACCTGACACAATAAAAGCTTAATTTTAGCTGGGGACCATAACTTGCTACTGTAACACGAGTGGTCTCCCAAAATAAATGATCATTATCCATAGTCCAGAAGTTCTTTCATCTGGAAATTTCCCCTGAGTTTTATCTTAAACTTTCCCGTACTTAAATTCATCCTACTTTTCCCAGTTATACTCTCACTTGGCAACCTACAATTTCTCTTCCCCAGCACATATTTTCACAGTACGATAGCTGGGAAGAACTAAAGTGACCTTCCTGAGTCAGAACACTGATGGCTCCCTACTCCACTGTATGAATGTAACAACGTACTGGCCATGCTGGGTCAGACAATGGTCCATTTAGTCTAGTATCCTGTCTTCTGACAATGGCTAATGCCAGGTGCTTGAGATGGGATGAACAGGCCAATTATTTAATGATCCATCCTGTCATCCACTCCCACCTTCTGGCAATCACAGGGCATGTAGCTGTGTTCCTGACCATCTGGGCCAGCAGCCTTAACGGACAACCTATGTTACAAGTTGCTGTAAGATGGGTTATGCTGGTCTATCTCCTCTGACTTGTCACATGCTTGATCAGAAAGAGGAAAATTCTGTTGATCCCATCAGAGGGTTGATGCTGAGTGTAAAGCACAGATCTTTGGGCAGGGATGTAGCTTGCACAAATCTGTCATTTAAAAAAAAAAAGAAGCAATCCAAACAAACCACCTGTGGAATTAAATCCCTCCCCTCACGTCTCTTTTTCTTTAGCCTAAATGAAGTTGCATAGATGAATGGAATAAAAAACAAGGGGTGTCAGGCTTGATAAAGTGTGACATGAGTCAAAAAGGAATTGTTTCATTGCTTTCAAAAGGGGCTACTGCACCATACAAGGAGATTGGAGTAATACTCCTGACAAGGAACATTTCTTTCAAAGGCTGTGCTAATGTGCTTGCCATGATTCTGTAACTACTGCTCCTCTTATGATGCTATCAGGCTCCCGACAGCTCTGCATGGCTCACATTTGTTTTTAATAGCACTGAGCTTTTTACTAAGCAATAAGCTGATCACAGCTGCGGCACTCTGGGCTGTAAGTTTGTCAGATCTCATAAGCAAAGCAAAGACGGTCCTTGTTAGTACTTGGATGGGAGACTTGAAAGCCATCAAATGTGATGCTCCTGAGTCAGCCTGTGGAGCTGCTACTGAGTGAGTGATATTGGATGATAGTGGGGTGTTGGATTGGAAAGGTAAGATTTTTCAATGCTAGCTAGCAGATCTGATGGCTGCTTCCCATTAATTTTCAATCCCAGTTAACATACACCCATTATTTTTCATGGGAAATTTTGAAACATTTTTTATTTATTTTAAAAATGCCACATGAAAATGTTTCTATTTTTGAAAATAGTTTTCAACACTACTCTTAACTCCCTCCCCAAATTACCAACCACCAAAACATTTTACAGAAAATCTTTATGTTTCTGCTGTTTGCTTTTAACAAACAAACAAACAAACAAACAAACAAACAAACAAACAAACAAACAAACAAACAA
>ML681984.1:5245409-5274576 GCA_007922195.1 Podocnemis expansa
CAAACAAACAAACAAACAAACAAACAAACAAACAAACAAACAAACAATTTCCATTAAAAAACACTTTTAAATCAATTCCAACCAGGTACATTAATTTCTGATTGCAACTGGGAGTCAAGCATCTTATAGGTGGGATTTTTAAAGCTGCCTTGTCCTCAAGGATAAGACCTCAAGTCCTGCTCATTTCTGGTTGTTAACATGTAGCACTGTTTACAACATTAAAGGTCAAACAAATGAGGAGTCTTGTGGCACTTTTAAAGACTAACAAATTTATTTAGCACATGAGCTTTCATGGGAGAGAATCCCACTTTGTCAGATGCTTGAAGATAAAGGTCTTTTCTCTCGGCCAAGATTCCCACAATGAGGGTCTGATGTTTTTAATGACTATTAATGATTATTGTGTATTTGGGTTGTGGAAACACCTAGGAGGCCTGGTAAGAGCCAAGAGCTGGTTGTGCTAAGAGCTGGACGAAGACAGAACAAGAAGACAAGACAATCTCTGGCCCAAAGAGCCTATGGGCCTGGTCTACACTTACACGTTAGGTCAGTGTCGTTACAAGTAGCTATGCCAACCTAAGCATAGTGCAGATGTGGCTAAGTCAATGGAAGATTTCTTCCGTTCAAGGTGCCACCCCTCAGAGTGGTGGGTTATCTACAGCGATGGAAAAATCCTTCTGTCACTGCAGGAAGTGGTTACTCTGCAGTGCTACAGGGGCATAGCTAGGATGCCGGAGCTGTGCTGCTGTCAGACCTGTAGTGTAGGCATGGATTACATTACTGTCTTGAATTCAGCTCAGTGACCAGCAATCCCAACAGATGATCGCCCTGCCTGGCTATCCAGGGCAATGCTGTTTTTATTATCAGCTGAGGAGGTGGGATCTCAGCTGACAGTTGAGAAGTGGCAGAAGCTCTGAAGGCACAGAAAGAGCAAAGGGAAATCCTTGATGTTCCCTGCCCCTGGTATATTTTCTAGATGAAAGCAAATTTTCAAGACAGACTACACCCCTCTTTCATTAGCCCCCGGGGAGAGAGATTGGGTGCAGTGCAGAGGCATGATCTCCCTTGGGGACAGACAAGAAGGGATGGGTCAGGTCCAGCTGGTGGGAGTCAGAAGCTACCTGTCTGTCAGGCTGAAAGTAAAGGGGTGGGTCAGGAAGTATAAAAGAAGGGCCCGCAGGCTCATTTTGGCCTGAGCTCCCAGTGGGGAAGGATGTCTCTTCCCTTCCTCAGGACCTTCCCTGACCCTGGGACCAAGACCCTAAGAAGCAGTTGCCTGTGGACTGGAAGCTGGTTCCCGCGCCCTGATGGTTGGCAGACATGAGCCATTGGGAACGGTTGGGCACCAGCTGCCAGGACGAGGCTCTATCAGCCTGCAAAATGGAGGAGTTACCAGTAGCCTTGGGTCCAGAAGTGGTTCCTGAACCAGGTCAACCTGGAGGACCTGGAAGCCCCATCTGAGACCACTGACCTAGAAGAGCTGCTGGCTGCGGACAACAGAGCAAAGACGCTGATGTTTATTATGTAGCATGGCTAAATAGAGAGGTTCCCACCTTTTACCAGCCCTGAGTGGAAGAATGACCGTTTGGTGGGACAGAGAACAGAGAAGAGCAGCTGGTTGCCTTGACTGAAGTGGAACACTGACAATATTCTTTGAGTCCTGCAAATCCGTAGATATCCAAACCCATGGAAACAAAGTGGATATCTGCAGACTATTTCTTACAGATGCAGATTGGATATGGGTGCACATATTTTTATCTGTTCAGTGCTAGAGCCCTCCAACTGTGCGGATATCTATGGATATCCACATTATATCCATATCTGTGGATACAACATGCATCTCTGTGGACCATTTCTTGCAGGTGCAGGTCGGATATGGATCCACATATTTGTATCCATGCAGGGCTCTAAATATTCTTGCATTCACTTGCTCCCTGAGGAGAGCAGGTGTCTTAGGTGACTGGGAGACTTTCTCCTCTAGAGGTTTCAATCCAACTGAGGGTGGTGGGGCAAGACGATGTTGATTCTCGTTTCCTAGGCACAGGTGCAAGCTCAGGAGTAATTCTACTGAAGTCAACAGAACTACTTTAATGTTCAGTGAGCAGGAATGAGAGGATACTCATTTCTTCTATCTGAAAAATATTCTGTGGTCTATTGGAAAAGAATCATCGCTCTCAGCCTCACTTCCATTGGACACCTGACTGGAGCCCCTGAATGCTAATTGGTTTTGGCACACAAGGCAAGACCAGGATCAAGAAGGGGTTGGTCATTCTGAGCCAGGTGGAAGGCACTTAGGAAAGTCTTACATTGCTGGTCATAGTTCTGTACCTACTGCAAAGGTGAAGGACTTTGATTTTCATGGTTATCAGTCAAGCACCCATCATCCCTACCTGCAGCATGCTTTGCACTCTAAGGCCTTGCATCCTGGGATCTCAAAGGCTCTGTCTACACTTAGATTGTTAAATTGATTTAACTTAAATTGATCTAATTAAATTGAAATAAAAATCATAAAATTGAATTAAGTTAAATTGATTTAACATGGCCACACTAGAAACCCAAATTGAACTAGCATGTCCCTGGACAGGACTTGCTAGTTTGATTTAGAAGAGGGCTGCCATAGGAGGTGTGACAAGATGGCTCCCAAGAAAGGTCATGCTCCCACCCAATAGATAGAAAGAGGAAGGCACCTTGGAAGGAGAAGGGCAAACTGTGTTAAATCGAAATAACAGTCATTTTGATTTAACATGGCTACGCTGGGTTATTTAGAACTAATAAGATCAAAATAACACTTGTTTTGATTTCAAGGCAGGTTTTACCATTTTGATATAACCTTTTCTTGTTTCGAACTGAGGGAGGTCTTTAGTTTGATCCAAAGGAAAGCTAATGTAACCATGCACTACTTTAAATTGTTTTAATCATCATGATTTCGATTTAAAGTGTAAGTGTAGACATAACCAAAGCGCTTTACAAACACTAATGAGTAGCTTGGAAAGGATTCAAGCATGTTTTGCTAAACAGGAATGGATGTAAACGTGTCCTTAACATTAAGAAAATGCTTAAGTGTTTTGTTGCACTGGGTCCTTACTCATTGCAATCCTTGGGTATGTATATGCTCAGCAACCAGTGCAGTGAGGCCCTTTATTGGTTGGAACATCTAGGTAGAATGCTAATATTATTAATTAATGCTCGCTATTCCCCATACTATCCACTTAAAACTATATTCACCTAAATCTTCTGTAAAGAAAAAGAAAGGCTTTCCTTGGTAGGTTTGATAAAAGAGGAACATTTAAGCTGTGTTATGCAGATTATAAACAAATTTTATAGGTACTACTTTTGCCTCTGAAAATCCAGCAGAGTTCTGTAAATCTCACACTGTGTAGATTGTTCCCTTACAAATTATGCAAAACCAGCCAAATAAAATAACCTTCAAGACAAATTTTTGTGTTTTTCAAAGCCTTGTTCACCTTGAAAAACCTCATATTTTCTTGCATACCGAGGAAATAAATAGAAAATGGAAGTGAAACTTCGCAATGATTGTTAAAGGACAGGGATAGAATACAGACTGACCTAGACAAATTGGAGCATTGGGCCAAAAGAAGTCTGACGAGGTTGAAGTACCTTCAAAGCATCTGATGAACTGGAATTTTCTCCCATGCCCATACAATAAATAAATTTGTTAGTCTTTGAAAGTGTCACAGGACTCCTTATTTGTTTTGCTGGACTCAGGGCCAGCTCAAGGGGCTATGGTGCCCCAAGCCAGCTTTTGCTTTAGCGCTCTCCCTAGGGGGGTGGAACCCAGCCTTTGCTCTGGGCCATCTACACCCTGGGGGTGGGAAGGGCCAGCCTCGAGGCTGGGCGAGCAAGTAGAGCCCAGGCCCCCAGCCAGCCTGGAGTCGCTGGCTCAGGGTAAGGAGGGGTGGAACAGGAGTGCAAGGTCTGGTTTCTCAGTCACCCTTAAGCCAGTGGTTGTCAAACCTTTTTCCTTGGGACCTATCTCTGGACCCCTCTGCCATGTGGTGACCCTCCACTGAAAAAAAGCAGCTGCAGCCAGAAAATTGAACAGTGACCATGGCTGGGGGTGGGGGGGCAGTTTGGGGGTGGCAATGCCTCATGGCTTTCATCTTTCTCTTGAGGCTTCTATTGCATCTCTGAAAGTTATGCATCTAATTTGAGATCACCTACGTGGAACATGCAGAGGGTGATCCCACATGCCATACTCCTGTCTCAAATCAGGAAGTATGTCAAGTCTCTAAAATTGCATGTAGTAGACTGGAGTGTGCATGTGGGAGCTCCTTGCAAATGTGGGCGGGGTGTGACTGGGTGGAGAAATGAGATGGAAGTGCTGAGACGGGGAAGAGAGCCAATGCCAGGCTGGAAAGAAAGGTCCTGGAAGATCCTGTCTGCTGCTGAGCCTGTCCAAGTCCCTCCAGGTCCTGCTCCCTTCTCCACTGCCCAATCCCAGGAACTGAAGCCGCCCATCTGGGTCCAATTTCACCTCCACTCTTCATCTGCTCTCTGAGTCTGCATGAGTTTCCATGAACACAAAATTGTCCACAATATTGTGACTGAAGGGGTGCTAGCCCTCTCTGCTTGGTCTGGTGACCCCTGGCAGTGTGCGTAAGGCAGTAACACAATGGGGCTATCCACTCCCACCCCCTTCAGATTAGGACCTTTTTATAACTTCTCCTTCCAACAGATCCATCCCTGAGTTGGATTTTATTGTTACTTAGGCTTTCTAATTATAGAAAAAATACAATAATTTGTAACACAGGTTCCTATTAGAACAGTTTGCTTTTCCCTTCTTTTTTTAATTATCAGTCAAAAAAATCTCTGGAGTGTTGATTAAAATCTACAAGTTACAAGTTTTGGTGCAAGCAAGGAAATTCTCAATCCACTGAAAAAAGAGGCAAGTCCTAATTTGCAAAAATAACTGCAATCCCAAGAATGGTATAATAAGGTGGTGTTCAAAGTGTTTTCTTCTCTTCATTGGGTCTATTGATAAAAAACACAAAAGTTGCTTGCCAGTGACCTCAGTCCTTTTCATATGAATGAGAGAAGCCCAAAGAGATACTGACTCAGAGAGGAGGCACAGAGGTTGTTTGAACAACAATTAGCACCTCATTGTTAGGCCTAATGACTCACCTTTGTTGCAATGCTCTTTATTGAAGGCTGATACTGTGTTACCACTAGCAGGCTGCATGAACACTCCCTTAAGCAACTTTCACCCTGAGCCACTCCTCTCTCTGGCCTCACAGTAGAGCTGGCCCTGGCTGGACTACACTAACACGACTATGCCTTTGGACCTTGTCAACAAGCACAAGTGGAGAGTCCTGCACTCAGGGCAGAAGAATTTCATGCACTGCTACAGAGAGCAGACTGACTTGTCTGGGAAGCAGTTCTGTAGGAAAGGACCTGGGGGTTACAGAGGATGAGAAGCTGGATAAGAGTCAACAGTGTGTCCTTGTTGTCAAGAAGGCTAACAGCACATTAGACTGTGTTACTACGAGCACTGCCAGCAGGTCAAGGGCTACCTAGGGAGGTGGTGGAATGTCCATCCTTACAGGTTTGTAAGGTGTGGCTTGATAAAGTCCTGGCTGGGATGATTTATTTGGGGCTAGTCCTGCTTTGAGGAGGGCATTGGATTGGATGACCTCCTGAGGTTTCTTCCAACTCTTATCTTCTATGAGTCTACGAAATCACAGTGCTTGATAGGTTTGATTCCTGATAATGCCTACATCATGCAATGTGTTGAGATACAAATAAAGCTACTCAGCCCAGTATAGTATTTTAAAATGAAGACTTGGCAAAGGAAAAGCCAATTAAGATTTGATGTGCAACAGTGTAATGTGTGTCTTATTACCACAGTACACTCAGACCTTTCTTGCTACTCTGAAGCTATGATCGCCATCCTCTATACCAGTAGTTCCCAACCTCTTTGAGTAGGAGGACCCCTTTTTAATGCCAAAAATTTCATGGACCCCCAAGTGATAATAGTTGTTATCGGGGACTGACTGCAGGCAACAGTGCTGCAGAAGTGCCGTGGAGGACCTGGCCTCCACCTGCTCCTAAGGCATAAGGACATATCCAGGGAGAGGCTGCTCATAGCAGGCAACTACAATTCATTTATTCAATAAACTTTAGAGCCCTCCAACGTGGATTGCTGGCCGGCAGCAGCTGGGGCCGGATTGGGCCTGGGCCGCCTGCTGGCTGGGGCCGGATGTATTCATGGACCCCTTGCAATAACTTTGCGGATCCTCAGGGGTCCCCAGACCACAGGTTGGGAACCACTGCTCTATACAATTATAGTGGATTGTTCATATCATGGTTATCTCTGCATATGGCTTGGCATTTCTCATGCTTCCAAACTGATGAATTTGTTGCATATCCTGTAGAGTCACATATTACAGGAAACAGAACTGAGTCCTGACTGAATCAACATGTCACTGCAAATGTTCATCGCATTGGCGTCCATCTTAGGGCTGGATTCCTTGTAAAGCTAAGCAAAATCAGGAAGGGAAAAATTAGCAAAAGAATGTTGGCCAACTTTCTAGTTGGCCAAAATACCAGTAGGGTAGAGATGTGTTACAAAACGTGTTACTTGTCACTGGATTAGCATCTCTTGTGTCATCTTGGGGATTAGCTCAAAGCTGGTGCCCTCTGTCTGCGACCTGCCCATGACTGTGTGCTCTTTGCCTTCCATTTGCAGCTCCTCTTGCGGCCTTACGAACTGTGGTATATTCTTCATGCCTCACCCCTCTGGCTGTGTCACTGCCTGTGTTCTCCCCCTTCCAGGGGAGTTTATCTGTTAAATACAACAACTTCCTTAGGATGACTGAACCACTTCCCTGTGGTCACAGCACCTTTTTCAGTCTCAGTAGCCCATCTGGTGTGCCTTTTCTTTTCTCCACATTCCTACCTGTATTGCTTTGTCCAGGGTGCTACAGGATTGCAGCCTACTCCAGACACAGTCCTCCCTCCTTGAACTCCAGGCGACTACTGTCAATGCTCTATCCTGCAGATCTCTTTGTATAGCTCTGCTGGTCCCTGACTGGTCATTCCTCACAGCTCCTCTCCTATTGGATGCTTTTTGTACAACCTCCTTAGACTTCTGTTAGCCCCTTGCTGGCTAATGTGGGGCAAATGCTCTGCCACAGGATGTTTATGGGGGAATTCACAAGGAATTCATTGAAATTTTCCTTGACTTTTGAAATTAAAAGACTGACATTTCAGAAAAATTCAGTGAGCGCTGTCTGCTGATCCATGCAAAACTGAAATGTGCAGTAGTCACGAAAGCTGTGCTTTAATGTATGGCCATGAGTATGTGCATGGAAATTTCGCCTTGACTCAGGTAACACTGCTGTATGGAATGCCAAGTGCAGAGTGCAAAGACCACACAAGATAGAAACCCCTCTGTAATGTAAGGTGCCATGTATTTAGGACTGCCAACTGTTACCCGGGTTCTGCCAACCTAAAGCTTTTGGTAACTTTGCACTGCACAAGGCAGTCAGAAAATAAATCAAATGGAGACACAGCTGTCCAGCCAACAGAGGGACTGGTAGGAACAGAATAACACTAGAGTGCTCTCACTTAAAAGCTGTACTTCACTTAGTCTCATGTACTTACCCACAACTACATCAGGTTCTCAAAATGTTCCAGCCCTCAATAATTACCCATTTGAGGTGGCTTTTGAGTGGTATGACTGTTGGGCTAGCAATTTCAAAAACTAATCAAGAGTACTAATTACCTAGGGGTGTTTCTGCAGAATCAGCATTCTTAAGGCCCTGACAAATATCTGCCAGAGGGCATGCATAGATAAGCTTCTTGTTTTTCTCCTAAAATATAGATTGCAGATCTCACATCCCCAGCAGTCTTCATCAGGAAGGGCTGTGGAGTCAGATAAGGTTGAGAAAAAGGCTCTCCTTGCCAAGGCTGCACAGGCCAGCAGGAAGGCCTCCTGATTTCTGCTGCTGTTAGCAACAAGTATGTTAATCAATATAACTCTATCAAGTAGCCATCCAACTTACAGCACCACTGCTATGTTTCAGGGACCTTTACTAACGAAGAAGGTCATATTATTTGGTCTGTGTCACTACCATTATCTATTAGCCTCTGGCATATAAACTGAAGTGGCAACCTACATGACTCCCATGCTGGAATAAAATATAATGTGACAGATGTAACTGTTTGTTGTTCTGGGTTAACTGTATCACTCAGTTACAATGACAAAACTTATGGTGTATTTTTACCCATGCTCCCCTTCTCTAACCTCTCTCTGATGCTTTTGGACAACTTCACTGCATAAAATTAAAGATTAAGGTGGGCATTTTTTGGTTACACTCTGTTGTTGCTCCTGCTTCCACACAGGTCACGAGACAGCCCCATTTATTTGTCCTGGGCTTGGATCCTATGTGACAAGCTAAGGAAGTGCAACAGTTAGAGTTCCACATTTCCGGGGGCATCACCGTGTGATAACACATCACAATAGGATGGTATAAAGTCCATCAGTTGCAACGCAAAGACCGAAGGCTGCAAATGGTGCAGTGTCATGACATGGACTGGCAAAATGATTGGTTTTGTCTTGCAAGGCAACAACTGATTGTCGACAACCTTACTCTAGACTGTGCATCTTCTACTGCTTCACTTTCCTCCACTCCTCCACCCCCTCTCTGTTCAAACTCTTCCAGTACCCACCCAGTCCACACCAGTGTGAAGTGTGCCCACTTGGGTCAGGGCCAACTTTCCAAGAAATCTACATTCGCAAAGTTCTGATTTTGGAGTCTTCATGCTCAAGTGTAGCTTCACTTTTCTTGGCTTGTGTCCCACTCCAAATGGGCAATTTATGACCATTTATGTATGTTTTGGAACAAAGAGGAAACTCAATAATATACTTTTCCTATACTTTTTTTATTAGATCCCTATTGAATTGAACAATATTTATTTGTTATTAACAGTTGTTTTCTTTTTTTCTTGGGTGCAGGAGACACTGAAAACTATGTCCATGAATTAGCCAGAGGGTGCATGTGGGAATATCACTGATATATGGTTTTTTTCCTCCTACTTTCTGCCCTTCAGCATGTCCTCTTCAAACTACACACAGAGGTTTTCCATCACTCCCCATGCTTACAGAGTCTTAATTCTTTGAGAAGAACCCCACTAGCCTTTACCGCCACTCATTACAGGTCCCTTCTGATGAGATACATCACATTTGTCACTTTAAAATATGAAACCTTTGAATGGCATATGTATGACTAGGTCTACATAATTGCTTATGTCAGTGAAACTTACATTACTTGGGGGTGTGAATATCCCACATCCAACCAATGAATGATGTAAGTTACACTGATATAAGAGTTCGTGTGCCCAGAGCTATGGTGGGAGTAGTTCTGGACTCTCTCCAATACGTCCACATCCTTCCTGCAGCTAGGGGCGAAAAATGGACACAATGCTCCAAATGAAGCCTCAGCAGTGCTGAATAGAGGGGAATAATCTTTTCCCTCAATCCACAGGCAGCGCTCCTACTAATGCAACCCAATATGCAGTTAGTCTTCTTGACAGTAAGGGCACACTGCTGACTGAGATCCAGCTGCTTGTCCGCTGTAACCCCCAGGTCGTTTTCTGCAGAACTGCTACCTAACCAGTCAGTCCCCCATCTGGAGTACAGCATGGGACTTTTTTCATCTTAAGTACAGCACTCGGCACTTGTCCTTGTTGAACCTCATCAAATTTCTTTTGGCCCAATCCTCCAATTTGTGTTGGTCACTCTGGATCCTATCCGTACCCCCCAAGAGTGCTTGTCATTCCCCTGACTTAGTTTTATCTGCAGACTGGTTGAGGGTGCAAATTGTCCCCATCCTCCAGATCATTAACAAAGATTTTGAACCAAAGCAGCAGCAGCTCCTGGGGCACTCTGTTTATCACTGTCTGCCAACTAGACATGGAGTCATTGAACACTGTCCATTGAATCCAATGATCTAGCCAGCTTTCTATCCCTCTTACAGTCCATTCTTCCAACGAACTCACACTTCTTTAACTTATTGGTAAAAATACTGTGCGACAGCATAACAAAAGCTTTTCTAAAGTCACGGTATATCACATCCATCACTTCCCCTATATCCACAGAACCAACCGTTTCATCATAGAAGGCAATCAGGTTGGTCAGGTATGACTTGCCCTTGGTGAATTCATACCAATGGTTTTGATTGCCTTCCTTCTTTCAATTGCCTTAACGTTCCATGATTTTTCTGGGGACTGCGGTGAGGTTGTCTGGTCTATAGTTTCCCAGATTGTTCTTCTTCCCTTTTTTGAAGCTGGTTACTACATTTACCTTTTTCCAATTATCCGGGAGCTCCTCCAATCACCATGAGTTTTCAAAGACAAACTTTTTGTCTGGCTCTGCAGTCACATCAGGCAACTCATTCAGCACCCTTGGATGCATTGCATTCTGCCCCATGGACTTGTGTATATCCAGCCTTTTTAAATAGTCCTTAACTTATTCTTTCACCACTGAGGGTCACTCACCTTCTCCTCATTCTGTGGTGCCCTGTGTAGTACTCTGGGAAGTGACCTCTCAGGATAATAATCTTTCTTCTCCCCACCCTGTGTATTTAGTAAACTCTTCAGCGAAAAGACAATATTTCACTCTGTGGATATACTGGCTCGATAGGGCCCCATCTCAACTGTGGCCTCCAGACACTGGTTTGACACAAAGATTAATACCCAGCCATATGATATAACGTACTGAACTTTAATTGCATTACCACTGGTGAACCATAAAGATCCCATATATTGCTAATTCATGACTTTTTGGGGTCTTCCCCATAAGTATTTACAGAATAGTAAAAGGAACCTAATTCCCATTTGCAAAGTTTCTTGGTGTGTATGTGTGAATGGCAATCAGGCTCCATAGCTGCTGGCCTGTGACTATTGCTAGTTAAATGGATCCCAACCATCTTGTTATTACCTTGTGCCTCCTGTCCATTTATTAGACCCATCTGTTGTCTCTTGTCTTCTGCCGAGCTCATGAATTCTTTGTGACAGAAGCTACTTCTTTTTTAGGTGTCTGTGTAGCACCTAGCACATCACAGGGGGTGTCTCTAGGCACTACCTAATACCCATTAATAAACAGTTAATAATAATGTAATTGCCCTCGCTGCAATTTGGCCAGGGCAGCACAGGATGAATGCTCCCTAGAATCAGGGAAAATCCAATGGCCTCTTTAATGAGCACAAGTTGTGACCTTGGTTTCACATAGCATCAAAGACCCCACCTCCAGCATAGTGGGCCTAGTGAAGCTGATAACAGCTTTTCATTCCAAAACTCCAGCCAGGACCTGGTTGTGTCACTTATCTCAAATAGTTCTTCAGGGGTATGGGATTTTGATAGGGAGCCCTGCATTAGGTGACACCGAACAGTTTGCTATGGTGTCCACCTTTCACATTTGGGGTCATTCCTCAGCTTTCTCTTGGTCATGTTGTCACCAGCCTTTGCCTTACCAGTTCTTGCTCAGTTTGGGACACACCAGGGTTTCATTTGAGATCAGCACGTAGGAGGAATTGTTTGGAAGGAAGCACAGTCTCCGAGATTATTGTCACTTCTCATCATTTTGTTACTCCGCAGCCTTCCACGGTGATACTGTGAGGTCAGGCATTTTTACAGGCAAAGCTCTTTCTGCTCTTCAGCCTCTTGGGAGGTGGATGTTGTCCATGTAGTGAATGTTTTAGATCAGGCATATCTTTTTGTCACTTCCTTTTGCAGACTGCATTGCTCTTTACAGATAATGTTGTAATCCCTATGGGGCAGTGTAACGACAAGCTAGAAGTCCGTTTCAAAAGCCTTACGAACATCCTACAGTGTCAATTTTGTGTGCATGGCTCGAGGTTGCGATGATGCCAAGACATCTGGTCAGGGAGAATATTATGTCCCAATATTACAACACATCTTCTCGCATCCACATCCAAGCACTAACACGCTCCTATTGTGCTTAGCTTGTGATTTCTGATGGGGATCCAGAACAAAGCAGCACGTCAAACACACACATGCGTGTGTGAAATACAACTTGAGCTGCATTAAGATCTATTAAACAAGTACTTTCCACCCTCCCTTTATAGGAACTCTTTCCCCTTCCTTTGTAAAAGGTATAACATTTCTCAACCAAACTGTTTTTTCTCAATAATTTGGGTGGATTTTTGCCTTGGCACTAAAAGAGACATTCACATTTCATCTGGGCAGGAAATCTATAGCCTGTATTATTCTTGTGTTAATAATACAGAGGGCTAAATCAAAGGTGAATTGATTTCCCAAAGCTGCAGTGGCGTCAGCACAGAGGCAACTCCAGTCAATGAACAGACCTTTCAGTTTAGTTCTGCTACTGTCTTTGTAAATGAAATTGCTCATGAAGCAAACTGCAGCCAGTTATTGTCTGCACTCAAAACCATCAAGTTCTTTGAAAATAATCATTTATGTTAGAAACAGGATTTTGTTACGTGGAAAGTGTGTCAGGCAAATGCAGAGCACGACTGATCTTGAAGGTCAGTCGAGTATTACAGGGGGTGCTTATAAGTAGCTGTTATTAAAGTCAAGACGATTGAGGGAAAGGAATGATGTTCATGGCATGTTACAAAAACACAGATCCCTGATTAGCTAATAAGGCCCAAGGAAAAGGTCATATGGACTATTAAATTGTATGACAGTGAATGCGTAGATTTGCAGTGTCAGTGTCATTAACTGGTTTGTGGCGCTCCGTGCTCTGGCACTTGAAAACAGAACAGCGAGAGAGTGAGACTGGGAGAGCTTTCCTTATTTTAGTGTCATATAAGCAATGGCTTGACTGGCATTTATGATGTGTTAAAAGATGGAGGCTTGCTACAGGGAGCAGCCATGAGACAAACAGCTAAATGCTCATTTGCAGGAACACGGGCAGGGCTGGATTAACAATGAGGCTACACGGGATGTAGCCCCGGGCTCTGGCCTGGAGGGGGGCCTTGGACTGCAGCCCCACTAGCCCCCACCGAGTGGCCCTGTGGGGTTTGGGTGAGGACACTGGTGCTGCAGGGGGGTGCTGGGGCCAGAGGCCATGGCCAGCCGTGGTGCTCCTGCCATACCCCTGGTTCAGCTGGCACATGTCCTCTGTGCTCTGGCATATGGGGTGGTCCTGCCCCTGGCCCTAGAGCGGAGTGGCCACGTGGCGGCAAGTCCTGCCTCCTGAGACAGAACAGCTGGCCAGGGGTCGGGTGCAAGTGCCGCAGATTGCTGCTGGGTCCCCACCCCCAGGCCGCTGTGGTGTGGGGCCAGGGCCTCAGCTGGGGGGCTCACGGGGGGGGGTCCCATGGTGGGGTCCTAGGATGGGGGGTCTTCTGCACACAAAATAGGGAAGCCTAGTGCCCTTTAATCATGCCCTGAACATATGTGTGGAATTTCAGATGCAATTTTTTTTTGGTCTGGGTATATTGAGAGCTTTGTTAAAATCAATCAATCAAATCATAGGGTTGGAAGGGACCTCGTGAGATCATCGAGTCCAACCCCCCAGGGCTTGAACCCAGGACCTTCTGCATATTAAGCAGATTAGCTATTACTTTAAATTGAGGGGTTTTCTTGGTGTGAAGCTTCAAGCAGAACCTGCAGAACTGGAATTCATATGCAGATTTGATATAGTTGCCTTAGGGTTGAATACGGACTATAGATTTTTTTCGTATTACAACAGGTGATTTGACCTCACTTTCCTCTACATGCTGTCCCCCATGTTTGAATCTTAACAACAGCTTTGATTTGCTGCAAGTCTGACCTGATCTTATGACTTACACTTTTCTCCCATGAAAGCTCATGTGATAAGTAAATTTGTTAGTCTTTTAAAGTGCCACAGGACTCCTTGTTTGTTTTGCTGAACCAGACTGACACGTCTACCCCTTTGGATCTCGTACTGCAGGTTTCCTTGGATCATCCTAGTAGCCCTTCACTGCACCTGTTACAGGGTGAAACCATCAAGTTTCAAAGGGGTAGCCGTGTTAGTCTAGTTCAGTAAAACGAACAAGGAGTCCTGTGGCACTTAAAGACTAACAAATTTATTTATTGCATGAGCTTTTGTGGGAGAAAATCCCACTTCGTCAGATGATGTGAAGACGGGGGAACTTACAGAATGGGAGAAAATAAATGCAGGGCAGTGTACCTCATGGGAACAGGTCACATTGTAACAGCAGTTGTAAAGATTCAAACACTAGGACAGTATTTTGGCACCTGGGGTGGCCGTAACATGCTCATGGACCACGCGTCCCTCAATCAAGTGATCAAATGGAGCTGCTCGATATGGAGACCGCCCCACCCTAGTTATGGCCCTGCACTGAGGAAAGAGCATACAGAGTAAGGTGAGGTCAAATCACCTGTTATAATGAGAGAAGAATCCAAAGTCCCTATTAACCCCTGACGCGATGCAATTAATTGGATTCTTTGGATTCTTCTCTCATTACAACAGGTGTTTTGACCTCATCTTCCTCTGTACGCTGTTCTCCAGTGTTTGAATCTTAACAACTGCTTTGATTTACTGGCACAATGTGATCTGTTCCCATGATGTACACTTCCCTGCATTTATTTCCTCCCATTCTGTAAGTTCCCCATCTTCATAGCATCTGACAAAGTGGGATTTTCTCCCACAAAATCTCATGCAATAAATAAATTTGTTAGTCTTTAAGTGCCACGGGACTCCTTGTTTGTTTTAGGATGAAATCATGTTTCTTAAACATGGGAGATCTGAATTTCACACAATGTTTCAGATGAGGTTTGCCTAGCACAGGGACTGGCAACCCAAAAGATAAGAAGAGCCATTTTAAAAAATTCCTTAAATAACCAAATGTTTTGACAGCTGCAATAGGTATAGGCTCCTGGTGGCAGGGAGGATGGAGGAAGCTGAGAGCCGAGTCAGGACATCTGCTACAGGGTCCCTTGGCGAGTTGGGGGGAGCCTGCAACTAAGAGCAGGCTCCTTTCAGGGTCCCCTGGTGGCAAGGGTGGGCCAGAAGCCAGGTGCTGCAAAAGGGCAGTCAAAGAGCCACATGCGGCCCTGGAGCCACAGATCGCAGACCCCTGCCCTAGCACCTTGTATAATGGTACTAACATCCCCGGCTGCTTGCTGTTCTTTAAGTAAGGCCTCTGCAGCCTAGCACACGGCCTTGGAAGGGGAACTCATAGACATGCAATCTGGGATTGTCATATCCAAATGCAGTGATCTCCATGGCTGCACTATTAAAAACCACTTTTTATTTAATCACTTAGACAGCCAGGAACAGCTGCCTCCACATGATTTGCAGCAAAGCTGGTGGTAAGAATCAGCACTTCATCTCCCAGGCAGCTCCATGGGAGGAGAATTTTAAGTCGGTAAGAGGAGATACATTTTTAACATACATATTGCTTAAAAATGGCCAGATTTGAGGATGATGGAGCTAAAGAACTGCTCCTCCTCGATGACTGTGCTTCCTGTGTGATACGGGACTCTTTGCAGTGTTGCAGAAAAGGAAAGAGAATAAGGTGGGTGTGTATTTCCAGGAGCGTCCAGTGCAGCCGAGAGCGGGGATAAACGCATCAGGCAATAGAGAGTTTTATCATACAGGGCCTGCAGATAAAGTCATCCTTTCTTCAGAGAGTGCCAGCAATGTCTGGAGATAACACAGACAGCACACCAGCCTTAACTTTGAATTCCCTGGTGTTTATAGTGGTGGGATTCCTTGAGCAATAAAGCTGCAATTTTAAGAGTTTGCTGGGATTTGTTTTTGAAAATAGCTTTTCAAAAAGTGAACTCAAGGCTGAGTGAGGAGGTGGCCAATATGATGAGGCATTTCAGGCCTCGAGCTGTGATACCCAGAATTCAGTGGTTTAGGAGCCAAATTATGGATCAACGTTACCCAAAAGAGCCAGTGTAGAGTGAATTCCCTGTTTCATTTAATATAGTACTATATAATCACATTTAAACAGTATGATGGATGCAATATTTAGTTTATATATATTTTATAATATAGTATTTTACACCCCTTCCACCCTCACCCCCCCGACACTAATCAGAGTAAAATAGCTGACCAAGTGTTATTATTTTATCAGCTACGATCAGTTAATAACATAGCACAAGCATCTTGACTTGTTAATAACTTTGACCAGTTAATTATTAAATAACACAGTGTTTTAATATCACACGCTGCAAAGAGCCGCAGGAGACACATGACAGAGCCACTTGCAGCTTGCAAGCCTCAGTCTCAGTGTCACCAGCCTCGAGTAAAGCTCTGTGCGGCTTTTCAGTAACCACTGAGGATCTGCTGGATTGTTTGTTCTGTGAGACTGATTCTTGCACTCCTTTGTGTAAGATGCATGGAGAGAGGAAGAAGAGAAATTCAGGCAGGCTGCAGATGGCACATTTTGAAAGCAGCCTCTTAAATGGGATGACAAAAGCCACATGTGCACTCGCTGGTGTGTGCAAAGCTTTCATGGTTTGGGGTGACAAGACATAAGTGCTCCTTGTTACCAATTTTGGGCACTAATACATTCTTGAGCCCAGGCATAAGTGTCGTTGTGCACAGACAGCTCATTCTGCACTTGCAAAGAGTGGCTGCTGTGGTACATATCACGCCTTCACTTCAGAATGGCCCTGGAAATGTAAACCCTGAGTATTTTTGAGCTTATGCCCATCACAAAAAGTGCACTGTGTGACTTCTGGTTTGCTTCTGCCACATTGCTCTGATTAGCGGTGAAGTTATTCTGCCTGCAGGGGGTACCAACACCAATGGGATATCATGGTATAGAGGATGGGTTCACGGGGGTAACACAATGACAACTAAATTGTACTGGGACAATGCAATAGAGATGAGGATAAAATCATAGGGCATTTCAATAAGCCTGAAAGAAAAATGCAGTTTATGGAGAAACTAGCAAGAAGTCTGAATTTTTTCTACCCCAGTAGAAAAAAAATAGATCTAAGAGGCCTGTTTTGGACTGAGTGCTTCAAAGGGAAGAAGCATCAAAAGAAAATCAACGTAAGGTACGTCTTTTGTCTGGACCTGACAATATTGTGTTTTGATGGGAGAAATGAGGCTGCATGCTCACCCCTGGGCTCATGGGGAATTTAATAAAAAAGAGTTTGTGCTATGCAAGACAATGGTATTATTATTAGATTATAAGCCCATAAGGATGGCCACCCTGGGTCAGACTAATTGTCCATCTAGACCAGTATCCTGTCTTATAATAGTGACCAAAGCCAGATGCTTCAGAGCGAATGAGCAGAAGGGGACAGTTATCTACTGATCAGTTTCCTGTCATTTCCATCTTCTGGCAAAGAGAGGCTACAAACGCTTCAGAACCGAATTGTGAAACCCTGCTTATCCTGGCTGATAGCCACAGATGCAACAATCCTCCATGAACATATCTAATTCTTTTTTTTTTTTTAACCCTTTTATCATCTTGGCCTTCATAACATCCTTTGGCAAGGAGTTCCACAGGTTGACTGTGTGCTGTGTGAAAAAATACTTGGGTTTTTTGTTAAACCTATGTCTATTAATTTCATTTGGTATCTGTTAATTCTTGTGTTATGAGAAGCAGTAACTAACTCTTTCTCATTTATTTTCTCCACACCAGTTATGATTTTATAGACTTCTATCATATCCCCTCTTAGTCATCGCTTTTCCAAGCTGGAAAGTCCAAGTCTTATTAATTTCTCCTCACATGGAAGCTATTTCATACTCCTAATAATTTTTGCTGTACTTTGCTGCAGCTTTTTCAATTCCAATATATCTATTTAGAGATAGAGAGACCAGACCTGCATGCAGCATTCAAGATGTGGATGCACAATGGATCTGCAAAGATCTACAAAGAGGGAATACAATATTTTTGTATTATTAACCATCCCTTTCCTAATGATTCACATTCTTTTAGCTTTTTTGAGTGCTGCCGCACACTGTGATGTTTTCAAAGAACTATCCACAATGACTCCAAGATCTCTTTACTGAGTGATCATAGCTAACATAGACCCCCACCATTTTTTTATCTATAGTTGGGATTATGTTTTTCAATATGCTTCACTTTGCATTTATCAACACTGAATTTCATCTGCCATTTGTTGTTCAGTAGACAGTTTTGTGAACTCCCTTTGTACTCTTCATAGTCTGCTTTGGATTTAACTATCTTGAGTAGTTTTAAAGGGGTAGTTGTGTTAGTTTAGTTCAGCAAAACAAACAAGTAGTCTTTTAAGGACTTTAAAACAAGCAGGGCACTTTTAAGGACTTTAAAAGTCTTTAAAAGTGCCACAAGACTCCTTGTTTGTGTGGAGTAGTTTTGTATCATCTGCAAATTTTGACACTTCACTTTTTACCCTTTTTTCCAGATAATTTATAAATATTTTGAACAAGTCCCAGTACAGACCCCTGGGGGACACCACTATTTACTTCCTCTCCATTCTTAAAAATGTCTATTTATTCCTCCACGTTGTTTCCTATCTTTTAACCAGTTACTGATGTAGGATAAGACCTTCTCTTTTATCCCATGACTGCTTACTTTGCTTCAGAGGTTTTGGTGAGGAAACTTTGAAAGGCTTTCTGAAAATCTACTTTCACTATATCCACTTGGTCACCCTTAAGAATCCTAGTAGAATGGTGAGGCATGATTTCCCTTTCCAAAAATCATGTGAACTTTCCAACAAATCTTATTCATCTATGTGTCTGATAATTATAATTATGATAATTGTTTATTTATTATTATTTTCTGAGCACTTCCAGTGTGCTTGGTTTTGCAGCAAACAGAAGGCACATGACCAGTTTCTGATCTCAGTTATGCCTGCTATCAGCTGACATCAGTGAAGTTTAGGAGTTTACAGCTGACAGTGTAGGATAGATTTTGGAACCTCCTGATTTATCGTGTCCAGTCACCGGAACCCCGTCATACAATCCCATTCGTAAATGTATCAAGCTCCATCGTCAAGCGAGGGAGGCTCTTTTGCCCCCTTACTCCCACTGGGAAACAGCTGCAGAACCCTACTCATCTGATTGTTACAGCTCTTCTTCTAATTTCCAGCCTGACTTTATACCCGTTTGTTCCTGTGCTATAGTGTCCATTGTGCAATGGCTAGGACAGGTTCTGGCCCACTGTGTTTGTCTTATGGAGTTTACAGCCCCCATACAAGTTTGTTTTGGAGGTGAACGTTTAGCGGTGTAACTATTAAACCTGCAAAACCAACAAGGAGTCGTGTGGCACTTCCTCTATATGCTGTTCCCCAGTGTTTGAATCTTAACAACTGCTTTGATTTGCTGTTACAATGTGACCTGATACTGTGACTTAAACTTCCCTGCATTTATTTTCTTCCCATTCTGTAAGTTTCCCCCATCTTCAAAGCATCTGATGAAGTGGGATTTTTCTCCCACAAAAGCTTATGCAATAAATAAATTTCTTAGTCTTTAAAAGTGCCACAGGACTCCATGTTTGTTTTGCTGAACTAGACCAATACTGCTGCCCCTTTGGACCTCTATAAAACCTGGAGTCCCTCAGATCACAGTTTCGAATCCAAAGAGCATCAGAAATCTAAATACCATCTTTCTGAGTTTCATATGTTGTGACATAATTAGTTCAGTATGTGTGTCTCTAAGGAGAACCCTGAAAGCCTGACTCTATATGCTGTGATTATTAAAGACATCAGCGCACCTGGAAAAGCCAAGGCTCTGGTTTGCCCTAATTGTCCAAAATCTCCTCTGCCCCTGAAAAAGCGCTGTACACACTGTGCCTTTTAGGCACCTTTTTGGAAGAAATGTCCCTTGCTATATAAATGCACATTACTGTTATTGTTGTAGGGAAGAACCACTGGCTTATAATTGCCTCTAATTAAGCTTTTGGGTCAGTGAAAAGGAAAGGTCAATTCATGCTGGCATCTGTCTAAGAAGCTGTCTCTGACCTCTGTATATTTTTTTTGTGCCAATTGTTTGGTCCTAGTGACCCTGAAAGGGTTTTAAGAAAGAAATTGTTTTTCATCTCCCACACAAAATACTAACAGCAGCTCCCATTTCTTTCACATGGCATACACGCACACAGAGAAGGTTGCAGCATTTTCACACTCTCTTGGCCTGCTTGTCGGTTGCAATTTGCTCCAAAATTTATGGTAAAGCATCTAAGGGAAATGACCTGGGGATTCTTTTACTGCTTCCTATCTATGTGTATTAAAGGATCTGTCATGAATGAAGGTCTATTCAGTCGTCAGATGAAAAGATCACTATACTAAAGGGGATGGAAGTTACTTTGCAGAGAGAGGCCTCCAGCCAATGGGAGTTGAGGGCACTCAGCATTTTTCACATGCTATTGTCCCTTAATAATTTGACGGCTATACCTGGCCTTGGCATAAGCAGCCATAGCTTTACCGAAGTCAGTGGCCATATGCTCCCTTTATATTAGGGCTAATTTTAGTCAGTGAGTAATTTCCTAAAGCTCTAAAAGTGAAGTGCTAAAAAATGGTGGATGAGTTATTAAAATATTGGAGCAACAGAGTGACCCATGGACAAGTCTATGGTTGTTTTCCTGATGGAAACTATTGCTAATATTGGTAATGATTTAAGAACAGCTTACTTTTCCTTCTGTCCTGTTTACTTTATGCCACAAGATGCCACAATCATTTAAATCTAGGCTTCAAACATTGGTTTTGATGGTTTAAAATGAGAGATTTTTAAAAGCCTACTAGGAATAAAAATGTGGTTGTGTTGTTTATAATTTTCAAGGCAGACATTTTTACAACCAAAGATTCCCCTAAATATCGGTAACCAGAAGGAATTTTTGCAGTAGTGCCCAAAGACCCAGGCAGTGAAAATGAGTGTAAGCTAAGCAACACGTAGGCTAGTATCACTGTCTGGACTGAAGTAAGTGAACTGAAAAAGTGTCTGGACTGAAAAAGGAAACAAAGAATTTGACCCTGTTCTTGGTCAGGAGATTAATGATTGTACGCAGGATCGGCATGAAGGAGGAGTAAATTAGATGACTAATGGTTTCTCTCTTTTCATCCTTTAACACTGCTGTGTTTTTGCTATGTGTGTTTCTAAGAGCAGAGCCTGTGTTTTTCAGGTTGAATGATTTTCCTTTCAAATTAAGGATGCGATGAAAAAAGAAAGAGCAAAAATAAAATGTTTCCATAAAGCTACCATTCAGGGTGTGGCTACACTGATGGTGGCACCACCCACAGCGTAGGATGGATTGTGCAAGTTTGATTGAGCGTAAGTAAAGATGTGCTCATTCAACCCAGAAGTAGCCGGTAGTCGATCTTTTAAGACCACCCCAGCAAGTAGCGTAGCGAGGAGTTGACAGGAGGGCATTTCCCATCGGCTCAGTGTAGTGGGGATGCCACAGTAAGTAGGTGTTAGGAAGTCGAAGGGTGGAATGCAAGTTATTTTAAATAACTAGCGTATCAATCTTTGACTGCTACCAAAAACGGGAGCAAGTGTAGACAAGGATGTGGTTATGTCTGCTGTTAGCTAGTGCCAGTGGAGCATAGTGCAGATGACATAGGACTGGAAAATTCAAGCCCTGGTACCTAGTCTCTCACTATCACATTGTATAAGTCCATGGATACCTGAGTGTCCACAAAATGGCACCTTTCTCAATTGCTCTGTACAGGAGGCAAGGATATGCCTACCTTTAAGGGAAAAGCATTCAGGAAAATCAAACAACATCCAAGCTACACATGCCACAATGGTGGTATTAGTCCTTCATGTAAGGTGTTTGGGTTTTTTTAATACCATTTTTTCTCTTAGCATTTGCCTCTTAAAATAACAGCAAAACAAACAAGGAGTCCTGTAAGTTCCCTCATCTTCAAAGCATCTGATGAAGTGGGATTCTCTCCCATGAAAGATCATGGGGAGAAATAAATTTGTCAGTCTTTAAAAGTGCCATGGGACTACTTGTTTGTTTTGTTGAGCTAGACTAACGCAGCTGCCCTTCTGGAACTTAAAATAACAGGTTTACTGCAATGGACTTGGGAGACAGCATTCGCTGAAGGACAAAACCAAGTTTTTTGTTTTAACCATTCAGCATGGTTAGCTAAATACCCTTGTGCTCAGACGTTACTGAGTAATACTCTAGAAAAAGGAATCCTATCACTGTGTGATTCATCAGCTTCCTGCAAAGCCAGCAGCCTGGCCACCTTGTCTTGGAATTATTATTCTTCCCCTGGTTTATCATTAAATGCGTTCCGATGATTGGAAATATTTAAAAGGTAATCCCCTTTTTCTCTTGCTGCATTGGCATAGCAGAATAAAGGCTCTGTTAATGGGAGCAATCTATCTCCTTTGGCAATAAGGGGCATATATGGGAATATAACAGATTATCACACCATTAGGACAGTGTTGCTTTTCAAGGACATTGGAGTGGACACCTTGAAGAAGAGAACCCATAGGAAAAAGCTGGTGAGTTATTGGTACGGCTCCCCCATCTGTGAAAAACACGGTAGTAGGTGCAGTCAGAGGAAAATTACACCATGATGGACAAAATATTCATGAAAGCAGAAAAGGTTAGAGGGTAATTTACAGGACAAGCAGGGCTTTCTGTACTTTCACAAGGGACAGAAAAGTTGCAGCAGTGACCTATACAAAAGCACTGATGCTCACAGTGCATCCACTGAATCTAATTTCCTTTAAGACAGGAGCAAATGAAAACAGTAATTATGAAAACATAAAAAAATACATAAAATAATTATAATTAAGGCTTATCATGCCATTAACATCTCAGGGGGAATATCTACAGGGATCCTCTTTTGAGTCCATTGGCTCATCTTAACTTCACGTGCTGCCAATTAAAGCTGAATATAGAAATGAAAAGAATGTTGTTCCTTTCGGTTCATTACTCTATGCAAAATCTCTTAATAAGAGTCCACTTCCCTATCAAGATCTCTTAAGAGGAACCCAGTTGCCCATCTGTCCAGCTGTATGCCTGCACTGGAGACAAGAAGCCTGACTGTGGATTCATGACTGGTTTTGCACTGGTGTAAACCCCCTTTCTTCAGTACAATTGCTCCTGAGGTACAGCTGGCGTAAGTGGGATCAGAGTCAGGCTCAGCAAGTTGGAACTAAGTTGGATTATTGCAACCAAGGCTGGCCGTCCCTAGGTGTAGGAGCACTCAGAGACTGGGTCTCTCTCATTGAAGGACTGGGGATCGGTCAGGAAGTTTGAGTCCAAGGCTGAACTTTGCTGAAGTTTGAGGCTGAGAGCCTATGCTTCATCTCCGGGAGCTGAGCAGAGAGGTTTAGCTCAGAAGAATGAAGGCTAGGGTGCTTTAAACCCAGTTTTGGTGTCTGTCAAAGTCTAGGAGTCCTGTGAAGCCTCCAGGGTCAAGTAAAACGGCTAGGAGTTGCTGTACTTTATGGTGGTCCCAGCAGAGATGCCCATGGGCTGTTCTGCTGTGGGATCTTGGTGTCCTTCGCTGGGACTCTCCTCCTTCTGGCCCATAGCATTCAGGGGACCAGCTGGGCAGCAGGGGGGATATGGGGTTCTTCGGAGAGCTGTCTGCAGCAGCCCTGCATAGATCTTGGGGTGGGTGAATTCTCCTCTCAATGCCTATGGGGCTTTATCAGCAAACAGAGGAGTAGGGGAAACGTAATACCTCCCCGAGGGCACTCTGGTCCCGATTCTGGTTTGTCTCTTTATAGAAAAAGGCCTAAACTGCTAAGTTTGGATCCAGATCAGGATTCAAACCCCATTAAACTCCAGGAGGTTGTGGGGCGGGCTTGGTTCAGAGACATCAGGGATCAGCAACCCTCTCCTTCCTTGGTGGGAAAAGCAGAACCCAGGGTGGGGGAGCTCCGAGAGGGTAGAAAAGCAGCACAGCTAACTTCTACTCCACCCTGCCCACCACTCCTAGGGTGTGAAGTGCATTGGGGTCATGGCTGCAGTTGTCTCCTCAGGTATCAGGCAGTCCTTTGGGGACCATTGCTAGCTAGTGCATGCAACCTCCAGGCTGTTCTGACCTAGTCCTGGGGCCAGCCAGTGAATCAGGGAGTGACAGCTGGCTCCTTGACAGTGCCCCTTCTAAAGCTGTCCTCAGCAGAACGGGATCCTGTATGGACACAAAGGAGATATCTCCACCTCTGACAACAGAAATATGAATTACAGAGTGATCTAGACAAACTGCAGCCCAAATTCAACCAAAAAAATATGATGAGATTCAACAAGGACAAGTGCAGAATCCCACACTTAGGGCAGAAGAATCCCATGCACTGCTCCAGAGTGGAGACCTATTGGCTAAGCAGCAGTTCTGCAGAAAAGGACCTGGGGTTTACAGTGGATGAAAAGCTGGATATGAGTCAACAGTGTGTCTTTGTTGCAAAGAAAGCCAATGGCATATTCAGCTGCATTAGTAGGAGCATTGCCAGCAGAAGGAGTAAAGAGATTTTTTCCCCTCTGTTCAACACTGGTGAGGCCACATTTGCAGAACTGAGTCCAGTTTTGGGCTCCCTACCTCAGAAACAAGGTGGGCAAATTGGAGAGAGTCCAGCGGAGGGGAGCAAAAATGACAAGTGTCTAGAGCACATGATTTAAGAGGAGAGGCTGAGGGACCTGGGCTTCTTTAGTCTGCAAAAGAGAAGAGTGAAGGAAGATTTGGTAGAGGCCTTCAACCGTCTAAAGACGGGCTGCAGGTAGGATGGAGCTAGACTGTTCTCAATGTCAGCAGATGACAGAACAAGGAGCAATGGTCTCAAGTAGCAGTGGGATATTAGGAAAAGCATTTTCCCTGGGAGGGTGGTGAAGCACTGGAATGGGTTACTTAGGGAGGCAGTGAAATCTCCATCCGTAGAAGATTTTAAAAGGCCCAGCTTGACAAAGCCTTGGGTGGGATGACTTAATTGGGGCTGCTCCTGCTTTGAGCAGGGGGTTGGACTAGATACCTCCCAATGTCCTTTCCATATCTAATCTTGCATGATTTTACGTTTCTCAGCCCCTACTGCCATATCTCTTAATAATGATGTGAAGTGAAATCCGGTCTCTTTCTTCTTTCTTGTGTTTGCCACAAAATATAGAAACTTTGGAAACCAGTGCATCTGCCTCACACTTCACTAGAGTGCTGGGAAAACTTTTATACCTCAGAGGCCCTCTGAACAAACCACAACACCAAACTGCCCATCAATTTACATTACCATCCAGTTACCAATGTGTGGGAACCCTGGTTGGAACATCCGAATGCAGAACGCAATCATTTTTGTCCAATTTACAGATGAAATAGACATAAAATCATGCTTCCTAATGCTTCTACGACACTTTTGCTTTCTACTTTTGTCCTGTTACGTTTCAGAAAGCCTTGAGCTGACCTGAAACAGGGTGCAGGGAGGGTGAACTGTCATTTCAAATCCATTCTTGTACTTTACTCTAGGTTATTTTACTCATTTCATTTCATGTTGAGAACCATAAAACTGTAATATAGAAAGCTAAAAATCCCATTTCCTAACCAAATAAATCCTTCTGTGCTAGAGTGACTGATTTAACAGGTAATTAAGTGTTTATTATAGTCTCTCCCCACTTCTTTTTCATACTGTCTCCAGCTCACACTCCAACACAGAGATTATCAACACAGAACAGAATTGACACTGTCTTTAAATATACAGTCTTCACTTTGGATTCTGACTGGTACATAAAATAGATGGAGAAAGAAAAAGGCAGCTAGACTTTCTGAGCCATCATTTCAGCCAATCTGAGTGCTTTTCTAGCCTGACATTTCATTTAAAGCAATATAAGAAACCTTGCAAATACATACAGTCAGTGGAGGGTGTCAAAGAGTCGCACAATGCTGGCTCCCCCATTTTAAAGAGGGGGAAACTGAGTCACAGAAAATGAAGTGACTTTTTCAAGGTCACACAGTCAGACCACATCAGTCAGGAAAATAACCTTGCCCCAGGCTTTAACTATTAGGGACTTGATCCTATGTCCACTAAAGTCAATGAGTGCTTTTCCACTGACTTCAATGGACTACAGATCAGGCTGTAGATGCTTCACTTTCTAAGGTATGTTGCAACACAAAGGATTGGGGTAAAATTCATCTCTCTACATAGGGGCCAGGAAAATGCCTAGCATACACTACTCAGGATGACTGCATGGGGGGTGAATTTGCCCTTTCAGTCTGATTCCTTGATTGACACCACTGTAGTTACTCCAGATTTGCTTGAGCATGAAGAAGCTCAGACTTGGCCCCGACTTGTGTTTGGCCAAAGAGCAGCACTCCTATGGCTAACAGAAGGAATTGTGCAGAGGCAGATCCAGGGCAGCATGCAGCATGCATATCTCCAATTTAAGTGATGGTGCCTAGAGCTGGGAAGAAAAAGAGGCAAGCCGTGCGTTCCGCTTTTTGTGCTCACCCTGGGGTTTACTATGATCACTCAGAAGCTGGCGGGATGTTAAGCAACCACACAAACAAGCCAGCAACAGCTGTTGTGAGTAACCCGCTGCTGAACCATACACCTCCCTTGCTCCCCAAATTGCAGTTTGATGGTGACTGCTGACACAGCCCGTGTTTGCCAAGCTGACAGCAGCTTCGCCTCTCTCAGCCTGCATGGTTAACCTGGTTTTATGATTTCTACTACACTCAAATATTGTCACAGGGAAATGTCAAACCTTTCCCATTAGGAGCAATACCCACACTGTGGCTCTCGGAAGCTGGATTTGTGTAGAATCCAACGTGCCACATCCCTCCTCTTAAAAGCTGTTCAGTGGTCCTGTTCGGAGGTCTTGATCATTTATGTCATTTATTAATAACTGCTCTCTGGCTAAAGACATGTTGCCTCATTTCCTTTAATGCATTTTTCCTTGTTAGAGCTTCAGGTGCCCCCTCGTTTGTGCATTTGGCAGAAGCTCAAATAGACTCATTGCTTCTCTTCCCCCCTTTAGAAGCATGCTCAATTTAATAAGATCTCACCTTACAAGATTCTCCCTGTCCACAGAAAGGCCATCTGTAGTTTCTCAAACCATTCTGAAGTTTCATAGGATTTTGGTTGCTCTTTGCTGTCCTCTGTCAACTTCTTTTACAGCCTTTTTTTTTTAATCGAAGGGTCATAAAAAGGGTGTTCAGCAGTTGAGACAATTCCTGCCTAGCCCTCTTTTTTGGAGAGTTTGAAGTTAAATGAAAATCTTTATAGACTTTTGGGCTAGAGCTGCAGTGAAGCAAAGAGAAGAATTTAATCTGTATTAGAGCTAGAGTGTTACTGATCTTTGTAATTAAGGCTCCCTAAAAAGTGCCATCCCATGACTTTGTTTTCAATGACTTGTAAGGTTCCAAATTGCCGGCACTTTCTAAGCTTCAGCTCTGCCCCGCGGCAAACATTTTTTAAAAGTTGTCACCAAAATAGGCCAATCAAGAGAGGGAGCTGGGAGAGAAAGAAGACAGTTGTCAGAGAAAGACTCATCATTGAGGAGAAAAACTTCCTAGTGTTCAGGTGAAAAACTGAGCTTAATTTCATTGTATTCTGAAACCGTGGTCAGTGCAGTTGATACAGCTATTTCAACAGGCTAGTCATTTTCTGATGCAAGGTGGACTGTGCAGCACTGGGCTTGCCTGTTTGCTGGATGTCCTATAAATGTGAGTTAGTCCACCAGTGTCAGCTCAATGGTCGAATGATGCAGGATCTTTGCCTCATTCACTGCCACAAGAATGGTTAAAGGGTTGATCTTCTAAGCAAATCATTAAGAGAGAAGACTGGAAGGGATCTCCCAAGTCTTCAAGTCCAAACCCTTGCTAGGCTGGAGAAGGCAGCCCCATCATATAACCCCATTCATAAGTGACTAAAACTCCATCTTCAAACTAGTAAGGTTGCTTCATAGAATCATTGAACCCTAAAAGATTAGGGTTGGAATGGACCTCAGGAGGTCATCTAGTCTAACCGCTGCTCAAAAAAGGACTAATCCCTACTAAATCATTCCCGTCAGGGCTTTGTCAAGCTGTTCCCGAAATGTTCTAAGAATAGAGAGTCTACCACTAGCCTAGGTAACCCATTCCAATACTTTACCACCTTCCTTGTGAAAAAGATTTTCTTAATATCCAACCTAGCCTTCCCCCACTACAACTTGAGACCATTGCTCCTTGTTCTGTCCTCTGCCAACACTGAGAACAGCGTAGGTCCATCCTCCCTGGAACCTCCCTTCAAGCAGTTGAAAGCTTGTATCTCCCCTTACTTTTCTCGTCTGCAGATTAAATAAGTTCAGTTCCCTCAGCCTCTCCTCATAAGTAATGTGCTCCAGACACCTAATCATTTTATTTTTGCTCTTCGCTGGACTCTCTCCAATTTGTCCACACCCTTCCTGTGGTAGGGGGTCCAAAACTGGACACAGTACTCCAAATGCCTCATCACTGCTGAATAGAGGGGAATGATCTCTTTCCTTGATCTGTTGGCAATGTTCCTACTATTGCAGCCCAACATGCCATTAGCCTTCTTGGCAATAAGGTCACACTATTGATTCATATCCAGCTTCTTGTCCATTGTAACCCTCAGGTCCTTTCCTGCAGAACTACAGCCTGGTCAGTCTGTCCCTACTCTGCAGCACTGCATGGAATTCTTCCATCCTAAGTGCAGAACTCTATACTTGTCCTTGTTGAATCTCATCAGATTTTTCTTGGCCCAATCCTCCAATCCGTCTAGGTCATTCCGTGTCCTATCCATACCCGCCAGTGTCACTACCACTCACTCTGGTTTAGCGTCACCTGCAAACTTGCTGAGGGTGCCATCCATCCCGTCATTCAGATCATTCATGAAGATGTTGAACAAAATGTGCCTGCCTGGGAAACTCCACTTGTTACTGGCTGCCAGCTAGACATGAAACTGTTGATTACTCCCTGCTGAACCCAACAATCTGTCCAGCTAGCTAACCACCTTATAGTCCATTCATCCAACCCAGATTTCATTAACTTGATGGAAAGAATACTGTGGGAGACCATGTCACATCTTTTTAAGAGACATTCTCTACTTTTAGGAGCTTACACGCTAATTAATAAAGAAGACATGAAATATTGTATTAGTTTTACAATCAGAAGAGATTGTCGTAGGGGTTAGATAGTAAGTCTGATGGGATATGTCTACGCTGGAGGCTTAAGTTGACTTAACCTGGCTTCAGTTGACTTAAGCAGTTCCATGGCCAAATTTAGAATATATTAGGTCGACATAAGCACTTGCTTAAGCTGACTTAATAAAACCTGCCCTGAAAGT